>CM074432.1:3916266-4516266 GCA_037101425.1 Elopichthys bambusa
TTTAGACTCAGGTACTTTAAAAACAATGCCCATTAGTCACATGACAGCTTGTAATACTGAACAGGAACGTTATTTCTTATATACATTAAACCACGCATAAGAACGTTTTGATTATTGATGAGTAACAACACAAACCGAAAGATACGTTTCATGATGGGACATTTCTAATGAAACACGGTGGAGACCCTGACTGGAGTTATTGGTTTATGACTTATGAATTTATTTCTTTGTCAAGACTAAATAAGTCACAAATGTTACAAAAATACAAACTTTCTTTGTTCTTGGCACTTTTTTTTTTCTGTTCCAGAAGGATAGTTTCGTTTTGCAGCCATAGCCATGCCAAGACACGTTATTATCTGCCGCACTGCATGATGTCCGAGTCCGAAACAGTTATTTAATAAATATAAATCATTATTAAAATATTTCCACATGACTCTGCAAATATTTAGTAGACACCGCACATATATTTGCATGTTATAAATATTATAAATATTCAAATTATGGTAAATATACGTTATTTGGTAGGGGGCGCTATCTGAAAGAGTAGAGAATCTCCAGATCAAAACACAGGTGAAGAAGAAACAGAAACTAGAGATAAAAGCATTGCTTATGCATGTTGTAAAAAGCGATTTTTATTTATGAAACTTACCCACATTCAAGCGTTTATAATAAAAAAAAAAGATTGCATGAAGCTAGAATAAACTGTTTTTTGTTTGTTTGTTTTAAAGCAGAGGCTTTGTTCTTTTGATATATTGCATGTTCAGATATTCATACAACAAATATTCTGGGGGCCATGACATTTTTGAGAAATTGGTGGCTGGCAGTGTTTTTAAAAAATAATGCTGGCAGGGAAAGAGTTCATATTATATTTTACATGTCTACAAATATGTTTTTAACATTTGTAAACATTAATGTACTCTGAACATTATTAAAAATGAACAGTTGTATATTTATAAATGAACCTAAGAATCATAAATTGTTAGTTCTTGATATCTAATGCAGTAGCTAATGTTAATTAGGGAATAAATATTCAAATATAGTTTCAGTACAATAGTTTCCACATGCTGTATCCATATTCCTCGTATAGAAAGATGTCAATTTGTTTTATAGAAAATTCCATGGACACAACTCTCTGAAGGAGTACTACGAGAAGGAGAGCTGTGTTCATTACATTCATAATGTGAGTAAAACACCTATGGAGTTTAGTGAATAACTGTAGAGAGTCTAAGCAAATTCCTGTGTGTTGGCTTCCTGTTTATGTCTAGTTTTTTTTTTTTCTGTGTTGCAGATAAATGTGCCTCTGCTGCTGGTGAACTCTGCTGATGATCCGCTGGTGCACAACACGCTGCTCACCATTCCTCGCACACTCGCAGGTACAACACTGCTCACCAAACTATCAAGTGTCATGTGTTTTAAAAAGAAATTTAAAAGACATGGGGAAAGAGTGAAGTTTGTATTATACAAAAGAATAATTATTAATTTATCCTCAACTAAAGAAAATGTGCTTGACCATGAGAAATGTGCCACCAGATTGCTATAAACTAGTAGTAAAGCGGAAGAGATGATCCCTGTGACTTAGGCTGCGTCCGAAATCGCGTACTGTAGAGTAGGTACTACATTTGAATTGAAATTTACTTCACGACCGTTGAAAAAGTACGTTCTATATAGTACAAATTTGTGTAGTATGAATGAATTCGGACGTGCTACATCCACCATGTTGTTACCGTCACATGACCTACCAGCGTCAGTTACGTCCCTTCAACTCCATTCACAAATCCTCTCCTGTGGCCTCATGGGATAGTAAAGTGTGCGCATATGCACACTTCAGAGTCTCGCCAGAAGTAGTAAGTCATCCGAGTACTTTTCGCCTACTTTGAATTCGGACATACTACTCTGTTTTTCGTGTACTATATAGTAGAGTAGTATTCGATTTCAGACGCAGCGGTAGTCTTAATTTTTTATTTTAGTCTTAGTCCTGTCTCAAATGCATTTTTTAGTTTTTATCATTTTGTCAAGCTTGTTCTGTTTTTGTTTAGTTTTAATCGACTAAGGCCCCGTTTCATAGACAGGGTTAAACCTTAGATCACTTAGGGTATTTAAGTAGCATTTATAAACTTGCCTTTAGAAAAAAACGTTACAAGTGTGCATCTTGATATGTTGCTTTCAGTTAAAACAGCTCAAAAATGCACCTATAAGCATAAATCAAGAGAATGTCAACTCATACGCATGGTTTGTTTCACCTAATCTAGTTTCCTGATTTATACACTGTTTATTACATAAATAACACACTCTCTACATTATGAAAACTGGTAAAACAAGAAACTTCCCTCAAAAATTATAACATTGAAATTTCTAATAGTAATCCCAATAATTACAAATGACAATGTTTTTATGTTAAATCAACTGCAAAAAGAAAAACTGATTTATTTTTTTATTTTTTATATTTTTTTTATTGTCACACAGAGGTTGCATAAATGGATCAATGACATGAAGTGCATATTTTTGTGTCTAAGTGCATTATTTTCTTTTAAAATTACTGGATAAATTAATAACATATATCACTTTATTCTATAAAACCTATTTAGTTTAAATTAGTTTTTAGTACATTTAAATAATACATATTCTTTTATATTCTTCATATTCCCAAAAAGCAATTGTCTGAACAAAAGAACCGACTAAGAAAATGATTTAAAATTAAAACCTAAATACTATGGCATTATTTTAGGTTTGAAATCTTTCATATGAACTAATTTTATAAATATCAGCTGTTTAGAGCTGTTGAGATAATTGAAAAACATTTGTCTAGCAATTTGTATATTCTCAAATGTCAGGGTGGCACGACTGCAAACATGACTCTTTTATTACGAACTGACAATGTAATAACAGTCAACATGATAATCCAACTGATCCTTGTGGAAAAGGTTTGTAGATCTCTCTCAAATACTGGTAAAAACTGCTCATTTCAAGTATGGGTAGGTTTGTACAGTTTCCATGTCAGGTGGTACAACTACAGTATACATACAACTATTTGGTTGTACCACCTGACATACAAACAGTCAAAAAAATGTATTTATTTATTTATTTTTTCCATTTGTACTTTTCTTTATAGTGAAGTGTGGAATTTTTCTTAGTCATTTCTGTCCACTTCACATTGCTTGTCCTACTACTTCAGCATGCCCACAGCCTATTTCCACCATGATCCTTTATTAGATTATGACCTCATATGCCAAAAACTCCCATAATTACTACAGAGCCCCACATAAATGCATGTGACATTCATGAGATTTCCTTGTTTAAACATTCTCATATATAATAAATATCATGTGTCACAAGGCAAATGATGACAAAGTCTTATGGTCAGCATTGGTGGTGTATTGAAACCTTTTTTTGTTGCTCATTGGCTGTGTGTCAGGAAGTCAGAGGAATGTTTTATTATATGTGACAGATCTTAGTATTGTTGGTGATATAAAATGACTCATGTCATCATAAGATTTTCATCACACCGCCTACAACAGATGCTATTCTCTGTGTTTGAGTTGTGTTGCAATTCTGAGATTCGCTGGCTCATTTTCACCCTCCAGAAAAGAAAGAAAACGTGATCTTCGCACTGACGCTGCACGGGGGACACCTGGGTTTCTTCGAGGGTGCCGTGCTGTTCCCTCAGCCCCTCACCTGGATGGACAAGGTCATTGTCGGCTACGCCAATGCCATGTGCCAGTGGGAGAAACAGAAACCACCATGCCAAAGTCAAGGCGCCCATTCCACCGAAACCAAATGCCAAGACAGTAAATCCTAACCGACCCCGTCTCCGTTTCACCTCCACTGAGACATTTTCACCACGCACACGAGGGATCGGACCACCATTTTCAAGCGTTCACTGTCACTGGGGAATATGTGTTTCTCTTTTTGTATCACAACATGAATCGTAACGACTTTTTAACGGAGAAAACGGAAAAAAGCCACTCGATTACCAAAAACAATCAAATAACCTGTGTAGCAAGGGCACCCTTTTATATTTACTGTAGTTTGTAGTTATTTACATGCAAGCAGTATCTCTTGCCCTCTAATTAGGACACTGAAAACTGATTAGTTTATCACTGCTAAATAGGATCTAACGGAGCCGAGTGAATCTCACAAAAACATCCGAAATCAACGTCAAAAAGGGGGGGAAGTGTAATATTTTGGATAATATTAATAGTCAGTATTTTGCATGAATAAATTGAAGCCTCTTTTTGGACAATTAAAAAGTTTAGCACATCCCCTCAAAGTGTGTGTGTGATTTTTTTTTTTTTTTTTTTTTTTTTTTTTTTTATTTATTTATTTTTTTTATTATGAGAATTGCATGTCATTGCAAAAATCTAATGGCCATTACATTAATTTTTTTTGCTTAATTTTTTTTTAGCTAAAATATTTCTTCCCTTTTTTTTTGTTTTTGGATTGAAATACAACCTGAAATACAACAAATACATGTTCTTGACCTCTTTTGTGAGATTCACTCAGCTAGTCATCTTATTAAACAGACCCGGCGAACTTCGTCACACGTGAGTTTATGGGAAGTGAGTGTTATGCAGGCACTGTGTGCTTATGGATGCGACCGGCACGCCATTTGACTGCATATTAGCATTTAATAATAAGCGGCTATCTTCGGTTTTTGGCCTGGTAACTGTTTTAGCACAGGCTAGCATTCACATCGCTCATATTTTAAAGCTAACTAGACCTTCTTAAATATACCAGAGTATGATGAGAAACGACATTAAGCGTGAATCTATGTACCAGGCCTTGTCAGTTGAATCCAAGTCACATTCCTAGTTTTTGTTTTGCACTTTTATATATAATGTTTGCCATAGGATCCGTTATGTTGTCATTAAGAGTCTATAAAGACTAGGCGACCATATTAAAACTAGAAATTAACAACGAAAACAAGAGGGAGAGAGAAAACCTTGAATAATTGACTCGATGATTCCTCCTGATCACAAGCCCACTACGATCCCACAAGCACTACGAGCCGGTTTAGATGGCGAATCCCGTTGCGTTCAAGCCCTGCTTGAGATCAGCAGACACTGTTGCTGCAGTATTGAGTCGTGTTTGTGGAGATCCATTGAAGTTGGTAGAAATAGATTGTGTATCGTGTTGATTTGGGACCCAGTGGGAGACAACAGTGCATTTCTCGCTGCAAGTCTGTGAAAACTGGTTACTTACTTAAAGGGATTTGTGCTATTGTATTGTTTCAGTTTATTTTTTCTTTCTTTATCATTTCACTGTTTTGTGCAATTACTTGATACATTTGTTTCTTTACTCTTGGAATCAAGACGGTCTCAAATGGAACTGAACTTTTTTTTTATGTTAACCATTTGAATAATCAAATGCAGAGGGGAAAATATATGTTTAAATTTGAAGGGAACATTCAAAGTGACATTTCCAAAGGCCTGTGCAGATTCTCCAGACAAGAACACAGCGCTTTAGTGCAGTTAGACTTGATTTTCAGCGACGCCATCATGTAAAGGTGAATTTCACAAAATGTCCAGGTCATATTTCACCCCAACAAAAATTGCATTTTGCTTTATTATACATATTTGTAGGACTTATATATATATATATATATGTGTGTGTGTGTGTGTATGTGTAAAATTTATTTTCATGCCAATTTATGCAATATCTTAGGCAACCACCAGCTTTGATGTTTTAGCAATGTTCTAATGACCAAAAAAAAAAAAATCTGAAGAAAATCAGAATGTAATGTAAACTCCTGTCACATGTCTCCTGGACTTCTATTTTCTCAAAGAAGAAACTCTGAGAAACTTCTCATCAAATTTTGAAAGTTTTGGCCTTCCAGTCCTTTTCCATTCCATTTAGGTTTGAGAGAGCCGGTTCCTATTATTATAAGTGTAAGGGGAGGTCACTAAATACTTGCCACTTTAGCCTATAAAAGCTGTTTTTTTTTTTTTTTTTCAGATTTGTAATACTGCATACAAATTTACTTTATTTTCTGGTTATATTCTAATAAAGAGACTGAGAAATAATTATATTTAGTCATTATACCATTGCTAAAACAACATCTAATAGTGGGCCTAAGACTTTTTCACAGGGTGAAATTTTCATATTTGTTTTTTTCCTTGGGTTGAAATCTTACCTGGCCATTTCTTGACAGATTTTGTGAGATTACATAATCTTTATTGATTATCATCATGCTGCAGCTGTGAAAGAAAATGAGAAATCTTGTACACAAAACTATTTACGTTTCCAAGGGAGAAAATGGAAAAGCCATTCGATGACCAAAAAAAAAAAAACCAACAAAACAAAAAACAATCAAATGTGTAGTGTTTAGTATATTGGTTAATTGACAGTTGAGTAAAGATTTGTCACTGATTGCCGGAAACAATCAGTCATATATTGTGAAAAATGTGCATTTCTTAACAAACGTAATTGCCTTCATTATTATTAGTGTTTAGTTGTCGATAGTGATGCATCTTCGTAAAGGAGAAAGTGTTAACAGCACTTTGTGTCAAAAGACAGGACAGTTAGCAGTTGAAAGACGCCCCCTGTGGGTTATCAGGTGTAAAAGCACTGATTCACACTCTACAGCTCTCAACTGGTCCAGTTTATAAAAACCCTTCCAGATATTTAGTATTAATTGGTTTAGAGAGAGCGTTTACCTCCCCTCTGTTAGGTCTTGTTGTGTTGTCTTATTTCTTAAACTTGTGGAAAACAGCAAAATCGTGTTGTAAGACTGAAAAGCTCCTTACTGGGTGTCAGTGTTCGGCTGTTTCCGGTGATCGGATCTGTTTGGCCTTTTACACCAGCACAAATTCAATCTCTGCTGTAACTCGATCCAGTTTGCCTTTCAGAATGTCTCCCACTTACTTTTTGCACAGAAAATACGTGCTTATGTTGTACATCCTGAGCAAATGTTAACCAAATTTGTTTGATTTGTATTTTACATTAATTTCAATATTGTTATTTTTATGTACGAAAGTATGATTGTTAATGTGTATGTTAATGTTTGTGTCATATCACCACATCTGCTTATGAAAACTACCAACAAACTTGCATTGGCAGGTAAAAATATAAATGTTTTTAGTTGAAATATAGTGATTTGTTTATGGAAACCAGGAAACATTCATTTGTTTGACGATCAGCAATAACGCTCTGAATTATTTTTCTCTTTTTCTCCACGCCAAACCGAGATAATTAGCTTATTGTGTCAAATGGAGTTTAGAGAAAATGTATTCATGCTGCAGTCACAAATAGGAATTATAAAAGAAAAGTGAAAGGCCATACATATATATATTTAAAAAAAAAAAAAACTATTTGCAGAATACAGAGTAGAGTATTAAAGCTTTCAGATTGACACTGCCCACTGTAATCTCAATTGTAAGGGATTATTTCACTGAAGATCACTAAATTTTCCTACTATTTTGACCCACATTCTCATTACAGTTTGTGTTTGATGGCTGGTTTTTGAACGTGTAATTTTTCACGACCTCAAGACCCCATGCAGCATAATATCTCAATCACTGGTGTGGTTTTGATTTGAAAAAAAAAAAAAAAAAAGGTGTGTGATTGAATAATTTATTATTACAAGAATGGTTATTGTGTTCCAGAAATAAATTATTTTCTTGTTTAAAAAACAGAGTTGCTGTTACATTATTTTTCTCCAGTGGATTTAACCCCCCCCCCCCCCCTCACAATTACACCAAACTTTTTTAACATGAAGTCAAGAAATTGATGATGCTAAATTGCAAAAAACATGGCAAAACGGTTTTGCCATGGCGAGGCAACGCATTTATGGCGAAAAAATGGAAACAGGAAGTGTTATAAGTTCTGCAAACATTGACTGATTTTGATGAAACTTCAGCTGTGTGTACTCTATTGGAGACCGATCACATGCACCGCCAACTGTCAATAGGAAGTGTCCTTTCAAAATGGTTTGAAAATGCCCTTTTATTTTTACCCAATTCACTTCAGACTTTGTCAGAATAATGTCAAGACATGGCAGATGTAGACCTGTGAAAGGATTCTTGATATCCTAAATACTGTTGCCATGGCAACACGTAAAACTTTTATAATAATCATGGGTGTTTTTGAGGCTCTTAGCATGCTTCAAATTGCATGAACACACGTCAAAGTTGTCGGCCAGTAGACATAGGCAAAGCCTTAAAAAAGGGCGGAGAGGAGGGGCTCTAAAGTGCCACCTTTTGACACAAGTTGGGGGGTTAGCCTTACCTACAGTCACCAAACTCGGTAGATATATTGTTCTCAGCAAGCTGGACAACTTTCTAATTTACAGTCATTAGCTCCGACCAACAGGAAGTCAGATATTTTGGTTTGAATGTGGATTTTTTGAATAATCAGACTCTGAGTTTTTATCTCGAACAGTGTTTCCATGGCAAGGGATTAAAGTAATGACAAAAAAGGGAAACAGGAAGTGTCTTGTATCGTGTAAAATCATTGTTTGATTTAAATTAAGATTGTATGTTGCCCTCCAAGCACAGGTTTCCTTAAGCCACCGGGGTGTTGGTGGCACCGGGGCTTGGCCCCGTCATCGCTGCTTGCAGCTATATTTTAATATATTATTTTTCTGTTTTCTGTTTGAATAAATTTACAAATGTAATTCCTTGTGATCAAAGCTGAATTTTCAGCATCGTTACTCCAGTCTTCAGTGTCACATGATCCTTCAGAAATCATTCTAATATGATGATTTGATGCTCAAAAAACATTTTTAAACATTATTATCAATGTTAAAAACAGTTGTGCTGCTTAATATTAAAACCATGATACATTTCGGGATTTTATAACCTTATAAATGTGACACTTTTGTGACATCAATTTAATGCATCCTTGCTGAATAAAAGTATTAATTTATTTCCAAAAATATTATTATTATTATTAGCATTACAATATTAGTTTACATATGTGTATTTGTTTTGTAAGGGCCCTTTATTCGGACACCAAATGTATTGAAAATTTTTATTTATTTATTTTTGAAAATGTCAATTACATTTGACACAAGCTAAAGATCTGGGTCTAAAAGAACCAACATGATTTAAAAACGACAGGCACAACATTACATCTACTTGATACAAGCCATTCAGTCTAAAACAACAAAGCAACAACCGTAAGGTCAAGGCTTGTAATCATGTATTTGATTCTCTAATTATAACACATATCCAGTACAAAATTTTCTTTTGATTAACTTCAGGCCACCGTTTTCAAGGCAAAGAATAAAAGACACTTCAGCGAAGTTTCTCTATGTTTAAAACAAATGTCAAATAAGTCGAACATTTCAGGTATTGGCCAGTGAGATGTGTAATACTTCATCCCTACAGTACTGTACATCTGTTAAAGGGATAGTTCACCCAAAAAATTAAAATTCTGTCATCATTTACACACCCTCAAGTTGTTTCAAACCTGTATGAATTTCTTTCTTCTGCTGAACACAAAAGAAGATATTTTGAAGAATATGGATAACCAAACAGTCGATGGACCCCATCGACTTCAATAGTATTGAGAAAAAAAAAATACAATGGAAGTCAATGGTGGCCTACAACAAGCATTCTTCAAAATATCTTCTTTTTTTGTTCAGCAGAAGAAAGAAATTCATACAGGTTTGGAACAACTTGAGGGTGAATAAATGATGATTCATTTTTGGGGGAACTATCCCTTTAACAGGAGCAGCTTCTTATACGTTTATTGTAATACAGTGGTTAAAAGTGTTAAACTATACAATTGTAATAATTTCCTACATACACTCTTAGAAAAAAACGGTTTATTGAGGTTCTATATAGAACCCTAGAGTTCTTGACTCAGTTTTGATGAACCTTTCATGGCAAAAAGGTTCTAAACAAGGAGAAATTTCTTAAATTATTACATATTACTGTCAGGTTATTTCTAACGTTTCTAGTGATAATGTATGTTTTACGAGCTGCTTAATTCATAACATGTAATAAAACAAAATTAATTCCATAAAAAGTTTCCATATATGAAGTGCCTGACAGAATCCTCTATAGAACCTTTTCTTCTTAGAGTGTGGTGTCTAAAAAACATTTTAATTATATATATATATATATATAATATAAAAGGTTGGTGTCGTCCCAGTGTTGTACTATTGGCTTGGGTCATTTAAAGGGCTGTATCTTCAGAGCCAAACAGCTTGATCGCAGTCTCTTTGCCGTCACAGCTGGGACCCGTCCCGTCGAAATCCGGAGGAAGGATTTCAGCACCAAAGTCCCTGAAGTAGCCACCCAGCTCGTCACCGTGAACAAAAACCTAGATAAACAGGTTCAAACTTTTTCATACGCTCATAATGAAAGTGCACATGTGATTAGTCACGTGATCTCAATATGGCGTGATTCTTATGTAGAATATAGGTTTTGTGAGTGTCTTTTTAAGGTGTACACAATTGGATATGAAAGGGTGTGGCGGCTGCCTGGTCAGGTCAATGCCAAGTAATATATGTATCGCAGGATTAATTATATTACTACATGTAACATATTATTTAGAATTGTTTAATAAGAGAGAAAAGCAAGTAAATTAAAGCAATCTGGTTGTTATAATCGTGTCACGTAAGTTTAATGGCAAATGTGTCTATTTACAACGTGCTTTTGCAGTGTTGAGTATTGTAGCCAATCAGAGCCATTTCTGTTGAAAATAATGACCAATCAGAAGTGTTTAAGTTAGCGAGAATCCGCTCAGTATCTCTCAAAACACTGTACGAGTTTGTTTAGCGCAAGTTTACTAAGTTTTATATGCGCACAAATCCTCCAATTATAACAAAGCGGAGACACAATGTAAATAAAAGGTTCATTGTGAAGTTTAGTCAGATTCATTGATTTAAACGGGAGTTTTCACACAGAGTTTGCGATGTACTGACAGACAGCTTCAGGGATTATAAAGGAAGCGCTCTTTACTCGCTGTCTGTGTAATTTCATTCGCAATTTGAAGAAAAGTTTGTTTTTTCATGAGACTTTCATTTCATTTTCCTACAATTAAATACATCACACTGCAGTACAAAAAAGTGGCACTTTTTAAAAAAAGTTTTTTGATCGTCTCTAAAAATAAATTAAAAAGCAAACAGTGTGAAGAAACATATATTAGGGAGTGAAAATGGCTAATAAGCCAATAAGTGCTCCTCTACTGCCATCTACTGGTTATAATGGTAATTTATTGTCTTTTTTAAGTTTTAAAAGTGTTTGTTTTTCACCAAATGTTATTTTTCCTACATCGTTAAAATTTTAGTTTTACAAATGGGGACAATCTTTGATTGATGAACAAAAAAACCCAAAAAAAATCACATTAAAAATAACATTTAGGTTGGATAATATTTAGACTATTAAGCTTTGAAGTGCCGGAAAAGGTTGTGTGAAGTACCTGAAAGTCCTTCATTCGTATAACGGAGGTCTATAACGGGTTATGATCAAAGCTATATACGCACCACACACACGTCACGTCGAGGGAGTAAGATTTGATAACGTCATCGGAGTTCGCCATACTTTTTTAGCTTTTGGTGAATTGATGCCACTGGGTGTACAAGGTTCTAAGTGGACATATTTACTTCATGCCTCTTTAAATCTCTTTTTGAATTCATTTGTCAGAATAGTGAACATCTTAGCACATGCCCTGTTCAGAGTTTTTTCCACATCCACTTGAAATCCTCTCTTCACCCTTCGCCCCACTCACCCTCTCCAGCAGTTTGCTCTTCATGAAGGGCTTCACCACGTTATAGGTGGTTGTGAAGTACCAGGGCTGGTGGATCACGTGCACCGCCTTGAATCGGGCCGGGAACGAGTCCTGTATCATACAGACAGCACCGGCACTTCAAGATCTTACCATTACCATAATGATATGGAGTTATATGGAATTGTTTTGGCTGAAAGGCAGTGTAAGCGCTTACCTGTAACATGTCCACCATCTTCTTCAGCTCGGTGTGTTTGATGCCAGACGCATGCTGCATCGTGAAGCCCTTGAAGTTCTCGATGAGGACAAAGCCGTTGATTTGGGTCTCTTCGTTTTCTAAAAGTTTCTCGAGGATTACGCAGTAGGCACGCAGAGTCTGTGAAGAGACGCAGTCGTGTTTGAGACAGCGTTGCTATCTATATAATAGTAATAATAATAATAATGAGAAAAACACAACAAAATGACTAAAACCATAGCTAAAATTAAAATAAAAACTAATTTAACTCTTTACCTGCCATTGACGAAATTTTCCAGTGTAGTGACAAATTGCTCGAGTACGAGTACCGATACTTTTTTTCTGGTACTCGCCGATACCGATGCCTATACATTTATTAACTTCTCTCTCTCTCTTTTTTTTTTGGGGTGATGTTGCAGTTTTTCAAGCACAACACAGTGAGACTAATGAATGTAGGACAGCTTCTTTACTATTACTCTAATGAAAAAAAGTAATAATTTTTATGTGCTTGTCACAAACTTGAAAGAACAAAAATTTCACAGTGTCCATTAACCTTCAAAGGGCATAATTACCAATATAATTGTTATATAAAAAGAAATTTATGAACAATACAACACATACTACAGAGATACAAATTAAATAAACTTGTTTTTCAGATACAGTGGTCATTATTTACCATGTCTACATTTATTTAACATCTTTTGTTGTTTTATTCACATTAATGACAAATATAGGCTACGGTCCTTTTAAGACCGAATCCATGGATACGACACATATCCTGTTTTCACCCAAATGTTTACGTCCACTTAAGCCATAACCGACTGTATTTACATGTATTTACTCTATACCATGTACATCTTGACAGCTATGTGTGCATTTGACCATTCAGGCGCAAGGAGAACTGATCGCACGCTGTCTGAGAGAACTGGGATTGCGCGCAAGATAGAGAGAGAGAGCGCGCTCTGGTCTGTGTCATTCAGGGCGATTCCACCTATCCCGCCTTCACTAATCGATAACAAATTATTGAAAGCATGCAGTTCGCAATGTGTGGCTTGTCATCATTCATTTTCAAGTATTTCCACACCTCTGAGGCTGACATTGTTTCTGCTGCCGCCGCCGGTGTATCTCTGCATGGGAAAATCCTGTCAGTTACGTCACGTGAGGTATCGGTCTTTGGTATCGGGGGTATTTTTACGAGTACAAGTACATGAGCTTGGTATTGGTATCGGTGCATCCCTAATTAATATCATTCGTATATACTTAGGATAATCGTAACTAACAGTTTGGGGGGACCCGATTTCAAGGGAGGACCCGATTTGTCATGACACCGGCTTTCCGTGTTTTCACTGTTATACGGTAGGGGGCGCTATTACACAACGTCTGAAAGAGTACTGAATCTCCTGATCAAAACGCAGGTGAAGAAGAAACAGAAACAAGCGATAGCATATGTAAGCAGATGCATATGCATCATCCCCATTAAACAGCATAGAATTCAAAACTGCCTAACGTCGACCCAGGACGAGGCTTTACAAATAGCACACATACTTCATCAAAAGTGATCTCCTCTAGATCCCAGTTCTCAATGTTGAAGAGCAGCACCACTCGGCCGTACTTGTCCCTGGTGGAGAGGATTCGTGGGTAACCGGCTTCAATGGTACTACGCACGGCCTCCGGGGTTAAATTCTCAAACAACTCCGGATAGTCTCGTCTAAAACGCACATAACCTGTTGAAGAGGGAGAAAAACAAAAAGATTAATCACCATTTGTAGAATGTAAATAAAAACCTCAAACCTTCCTCACATTTGCCAACATACTAAAAAATTCTGTAGTCTACAGTCATTGAATTCCCCAAAGACCAGATAATCTGAGCTGTTATCCAAATTAATTTTACAGACAATAATTTACTGTAGTGACCAAAAGTGATGTGCAGCCTAGGAAAACTGACATCTTCACCCTTTATTTAAATATTATTAAGCATATTGTGTAGTTGTGCTCGGAGTCAGTTGTTTTATTTGTGGCAATTACGCAATGAAACATGCTATATTGCGCAGACATAATTTTTGGCCAGGCTGTCATGTGAAGAAATTATGAACGCATGGAAAAATGAGAGAACAAACGAAATATTAATAACTGAATCTGATTATGCTGTAGTCAATGTATGATTTGTCCTGTGAGCTTTTTTAATGCATTTTTGGCATAGTAAAATAAAACCTGTAGCTGTAGTTTGCCTTTTTTGCCAAATAATTTTGTCAGATAAATACCTTAATGGGGATCTATAATGCCCCTTTCACAAGATGTCATATAAGTCTCTGGTGTCCCCAGAATGTGTCTGTGAAGTTTCAGCTCAAAATACCCCACAGATCATTTATTATAGCTTGTCAAATTTGCCCCTATTTGGGTGTGAGCAAAAAACACGCCATTTTTGTGTGTGTCCCTTTAAATGCAAATGAGCTGCTGCTCCCGGCCCCCTTTCCAGAAGAGGGCGGAGCTTTAACAGCTCGTGCTTCGGTTGCTCAACAACAACAAAGCTGGAGAATCTCACGCAGCCAAAATGAGGATTGTCAGTAACGGTGTTCAGCCTTACATTGTTCAAACCGGAGTCGGACACTGATGGAGAGACTCAGGAAGAAGTTACAACTTTTAGAATGAAACTGGACGTTTCTGAATGGTTAGTGGATAAATTTATGTAGTTGCTGTGGAGTTGATTCAACTCGTCGACTAGCATGTGTCGTCATGTTAATCTTTTGTGCAAATCCAGCATTGAATTGACCCTCGTTTGTAAAGCAGTCCGGCAACAACACTCTACTACAACAACTCTTCCTCTTCTCTAAAGCAGCCCAACATGGCCTCGCCCCCTTTGTTGCGTGTTCTCGGGGGCGGGGTTTATGTAAATTTTAGGGTTCGTGATGTCACTAACCCGGGAAGAAGCTCATTGTAGTCCCTACCAGACGTTTGTTGTAGTCCTTAAAAAGCGATTTCTGTAAAAGGAAATATCTCCACTAACAAAAGTTACTAACAAAGTAACTTGCATTACTTATTTGAAAACGTAAGTCTGTAAATTTAAAAGTAATGTGTTACTAGTTACTTGAAAAAGTAATCTGATTACTAGTTACTTGTAATGCATAACCCCCTCACTGTTTATGAGCATGGACATAACAGCAATACTGTTTTGCCCCATTAATGCAGCATTGCTCTTTTGCAGGATTTCGTCCTGTTTCTCATGCACTGAAAGGTTCAGTCATGTGTGCGAGTGTTTCTGTGGGCTGTGCATGTGTATTAGAAATGCCAGATTGTGTGAAATACGCAGAACATCAAAGCCCAGCCTGTCTGCCTGTTCTCAGCCCCTTTGAGAAAGAGAACCTGCCCTATTTGTGCACAAAGGGTCTCTTTGAAAGTTTCGCTAAAGCCCCAATTAAAGCAGAGATTTTGTCCCTGTCCCAGAGACGAGCAGGTCTGACGATGCAGAGATGAAGACAAAAGCATGTTTGGATGGCCACAATTACTCGGTCTAGCAAGGAAACAATGGAGCTGACGTGTAAATGCATTGATGCCGCGATAAAATAAAGCGCTTTACCTTTCATAAGCTCGTGTGCTCTCGTCACGTCAAACTTGCGTGCACGTATGAACCTCAGCAGAAGGGAATCTGGTCTGTCCCCGAATTTTTCTTGCACTGCTTTGGCCAGATCGTCCCCTTCGCTTGCCTTTTCTTTCATCGTGGCCCTCAATTCCTTTATGGAAGACACTTTCCTTTCCTCCGTTTCATTTAGTTCATCTTTAGCCTTTAAGACAGGAAGGTGAATTTACATTTATGTGCAACTAAATGATAAATGTGTTTATAGCAGCATGTTAGTGTAGTGATACCTTCTGTTTTGTGTGATCCGGCACTTTCTTACAGGGTCCGTACACCGGCCCGTGGTCCTTAACAGTCAGATGCTCGAGCTTAGCACGTAATGCTTGCTCCTCCTCAGACACAATACGAAATGTTCCGGTCTAATGGGATGAAAATGAAAAGAAAGCAGTATATTATGTGCTGCATGGGCTTGACAGAGTCACAGACAAGAGGTTTAGAGAGAACTAATCCAGTGTCTACGTGATCCTGCTGTGGAGACCCACAACTCTCAGTAAATTAGTGACCATTTAATAATCCCCATCACATGACCTGCTAAAACACCTTGAAAAACAAGAGATTTGTTCATCCCACCCAGTGCATTTAACAGTGGAGGTCAATGCAGTCTTTTAAGTGCTTATTATGGAAGTAAAAAGAATAGTGTACTTACAGCAGCCATGATGCTGAGATCCTCCAGTGGCTGTAAAAAGAAATTAATTTTGTATTTTGGTTGTAATTTCAATGTACTTACAGTGTACTTACCAAGAAAGTACTGGTAAGTACATGGGTTAAGATCAGGTTTAGGTGTAGGTTCAGGACTAGTACCTAGTTATTACCCAGTTATTGTAATTACTACAATAAGTATATAGTATATACATGCAAAACAGGACTGTAAAATAAAGTGCTACCCATATTTCACTGTACATCGTTAGATTTAATCATAATATTGCTTTAAATGTAATATTTGAGAATTAAAAAAAGACAATAAACCTACAACTTTTGCATGTAGATTCTTTAACTTACATAATAATAAATAAAGCAAAATATTAATGATTAATTCTCTATAATTAATCCTGTTTCTTAAGGCTTTTCGAATATTTGCTGCAAAATATTTCAGTTTATTTGCTAAGATTATTTTTTATGACTCATTTTCAATGTGGGCATCATTCAGTTAATTTTTTTTCTTTTTTTAATTTATATTATTTAATAGTTAGCATAGTTTTGGTCTATGCTAAGAGTGACGTAAACGTAAAAATAGCACATTCCAGGATTTACTAATGCAATTACATCTGAAGTAATTATTTAAATAAGTAACTGATGGAAAAAACAAACAAGGTAACACTTTGGTATGGGAAACAATTCTATTAGTTTGCATATTGGCTGTTTATTAGTACTTATAAAGCACATATTAATGCCTTATTCTGCATGACCATATCCCATAATCTGCATCCCATAATCCTACCCAATACCTAAACCTAACAACTACCTTACTAACTATTAGTAAGCAGTAAATTAAGAGTTTATTGAGGGAAAATGTGTTCCCCATACCAAAGTGTTACCAAAAATATTTTGACCCGCAAATGAAATATTCAAACTCAATTTTAACATTTTTAAAATAGAATGTTGGCTTGACAAAACCTTGTTTGAAAGCATCATCAAGCAAGCAGTTTGCCTGATCAGAGAACAGTATACACACCTGTGATTTTCCTTACAATAAACAATTGAAATGGCTACTAATGGATTTAATAAATCAATAATGAAATAAAAGGATGTTTGAAGTATCACTCAGTGAATCCAGTCCCAGCATCCTCTTAGCCTGTCAGCTTAGGCACAAAGCAAGCCTGCAACTTTAATAACACTCAAAGACTGTGACTTACCTCAGCCGAGGGCGATTCAGAAGTGATTCAGAGAGGCGATGAGGGCTGCAGGCGACACAAAGGGCTGAGGCGTTGCTTGCTGTGAGATTAACCTGTCACACCCCATAACTCACAACAGATTTATCTAATCTACATAATAAACATTTGTGAGCGGAGGGGCTGAATGGGACCCACAACAGAACACACACAAAAAAATAAGCATTATATAATATAATTAGATTTTTACATTTCTACACAAAACTAAGCATCAAATGTAAGTGTGTTTACTGAAAAAGGCTACTCAGTATTTTTGTTTTGTTTTACAGTATAAATACCTGAACATTCTTCGATCAAGATGTATCATAATAAGTTGAGTTTATGCTTTAAACAAGAAAAAATGCCAGTGAGGTAAGAAAAATAAACTTAATTCAAAGGAAAAAACAAGATTATTTTTCTTAAACCCCTAAAACTCAATTTTGATTTAGTATCTTAAATCATTTTGCTTCAATCTATCTTGATTTACAAGTACACTATGTAACTTTTGGCCCTCTAGCAGTTAAAAACAAAACTGCATGAATTTTGCAGAAGAACATTGTTTTGGTTGTGCTTCGGCTCTGTGTGGATGAATATGGCTCTTTCTCATAACTCATTAAAAAGAGAGAGATTATCCTACTGCTCATAAAACGTTCACTATAGGCTTAAGAGATATGACCAGTTTAGATGGAAAGATCTCAAACTGACTACACATTACTGTAGCTTTACCCATTAATAGACGCGGTGCTTCCTTGAAAATAAATTCCAGCACAGTGCTACAACACCCATAATGAAATGACCCTTTACAATGAACTCTCTTAGAGAGCTACATATGGCAGTATCTGTTCAATAAAATAGCTTACTCACCTGTTGAGTGGTCTTGCATAGCCAGACGGCAGAAGGTCTGGAAGGTATCGCAGCTTTCATTGGTCAGAGGCCGTTTGACTGACATGTAACGCAACCTATCACCGTTCGTTTTGTTCCGCATCATGCATGGGGTGTGAAAATGTAAAGTCGATGTCCCTACAATAACAGGCCGAAGAGCATCTAATAAATTATTCATTCAAGAACGTTGTGCAAGTTTACTGCAATAATGGAGCGCGGACATCACATACTTTTAAAAATCCAGCCTTTAGTTGATCCTGATAAGCGCTCATTATCACAGTTGTAAACATGACGCTATTGCGTCACAGCATTTGTTTCCAGGCGGACCGTTAAAGAACGCGACACACACACGTCTCCCGGACATCCTGTAGAATTCAACCAACCAGATGACAACTTCAAAACAGAGATCGTTCAGTGCAACGTCTGAGGCTTAGACTACCTGTTGAGTAATAAAAACATCCTCTCTGTGTCACTTTTACAACATTTCAAATCCCTCAATTCTCGCCATATCTGAAAACCCAAGCCAATGTTGATTCTTGTTTTATTACAAGCTCTTTTTGCAAGCAGACTCTTCTCTTTTCAGTGTTTGTTTAAAATGGGTGATTCTCTGGAGGTTGGAGATTTAGTTGCTCCATCATGTCAACTTTTCTCATTCGTTGTGAAAACTAACCTCTGCCACACCCACACCAGACACTTTATTTACGGATATTATGACACACACACACACACAGGTGAGTGACGTATGTATGCAATTTCCCGCGAAAATCATCCAGTTAGATCTAAAATATAAACACTTATAACATGCTTACCATAGTAAATCAGGGTAAACAGGCTTAACATGGTAAATCAGGGTAAAACAAAAACACATTTTGAAAGAAGTATTGATAAGGTGTATTATTTATATTTTGAACAACAAAGGTTATATATTGTACCTTGCATTGTTGCTATGTGCTTGCTAGGGTGTTCTGCATGCCTTCCATACATAAGATGAAGTCATTTGTTCTGTTGACCTATGGAATTACATAAGCCGTTTACACAGAAGCCTCTGTCCACTGAATGAAGATGCACAGAACATACACATTCTCTTTCACGCTCCATTTATGTTGTCTACCATGGGTGATGTTCACAAGCAATATGAGAATAGATTACATTAGCAATGTAACAAATACTACATACTAATTAAGTGATTGCCATTGTATGATCTTTCAGCAGTTTTTAAATGTTTGTAGTTTGGGGAATGGATGGATTTTTTGGGGGGTCATAGGCCATAAATGCCTATGAAAATTAGTTGAATAAAATGAATGTAGAATTTAGTATTTTTCCATCAAATTCAAATGTGGTCTGTCACTCAGAACACCTTTTAAGTTTTGCATGGGCAAGAACCACTCACATTTTCTTCCAAAAATAAGTAAATAATTAAATTAGTGCTGTCAAATTAGTCAAAATAAAAGTTTGTGTTTACATAATATATGTGTGTACTGTGTATATTTATATAAATATACACACATACATGTATATATTTAAGAAATATTTACATGTGTACATCTATGTATGTATGTATGTGTGTGTATATATATATATATATATATATAAAATTTATGTAAACAGCAAGGTACGAAACAGCAAGGTTCACGATACAGCACTAGCCTCGAGTACCTTATTGCTTTTATAAAACGGTTACCACACAATACAAATATTAAAGCCAAAAATATGTATCAATGCAACTTTCATGAAGTAAACTTTCCCTAAAAGCCTTCCTTCCGCCGGAAAAAAATTGTCCCTGACCGTGAACAGCAACAGAAGTTACATTATTACGCCATTAGATGGCAGCAAAGACTGTCTTTATGAGTGTGTCAGTCAGTAGAGAAGACTTTTACATTGAAAAGACTGAATTATTGTGAACATAGAACAAGACGGAGCTGACAAATGCTTTGACTAGTGCTGTCAGTCACGGGAAAACCCCTTAACTGTTAAAAGGACAAGATAATACATCGGACATTTAAACAGATTTTTTATT
The DNA here is from genome assembly GCA_037101425.1 of Elopichthys bambusa. Classification (NCBI taxonomy): domain Eukaryota; kingdom Metazoa; phylum Chordata; class Actinopteri; order Cypriniformes; family Xenocyprididae; genus Elopichthys; species Elopichthys bambusa. The sequence goes on from CM074432.1 coordinate 3,936,573, forward strand.
ATGAACATAGGACTGACCTGAAGGAAAATGCTAAATCTGAATGCAGGTAATAAACTCGCTCAATCGATCTCTTTCTCACAATACTCTTCTACATAATACAGTAAGCTTTAATAAACAATATCAATTGAGAACAAACTGTTTACGTTTGCAAGTGGTTGCTATAGGTGTTGTGTAGTGATACTGATGGGTGAAGCGGTCATAGCCGTGTTTTATCGTGAATAAAACACAGCTATTGACCAATCAGAATTAAGGACAGGAACTAACCAGTTTATAAATTATATATAAATATTTTATATATAAATATAATATATTTTTGTTAAATATATACATGCATGTGTGTATTAATATATACATAATAAATATATACACTACAAATTATGTAAACACAAACTTTTATTTTGAATGCGATTAATCATGATTAATCGTTTGACAGCACTAAAATAAATAATTAAAACTTCATTCTTACTCTTTCTCTGAGGTTTTTCAAGCAGCCTATCCACCTTATTTTGCAGCTCGTTAATAAGCTGTTCCGTCCGATCCATTAGCCGCTATATAAATAATTGACAAAGTGCAGTAAAAGGTAAAACTATTTGCGTTACAAACTAGTGTGTTTATGATTACAGTAATAAATTAGAATTATATAATAACAAATACAAGTTTGCAACATCAAGCAGCATAACAGACTATTTTGTACAGCTAAAATAACTGGAAGTGGATGTAACAAATATTACAAATGTACGTTCTTATGTTAAAGCCGGCATGAAACGGAAGTTTTAATAATCATTCCTTCCCTATTATGACGTATATCCAAGTGAAACAGCTTCTCAAACAAGAACAAATGTAGGGCGAGGCTTGATTTTGTCCATGGGGAGTGATTGGATGGTTGTGGTTTGCTATTGGTCGATCTCATGTGAGTGACAGGTTGCCCCGCCTTCGCGCCAGTAAACACATCATCAGAGCAGAGATGTTATTTTGATTAAAGATTACATTCATTTTTAATTATTAATGAGTAGGCCTACAGATAAATCATTTATAGTAATAATTACTGCAGTATTTCATAAAAATAAGAATTTTTATTTCATGGTGACTTTAAAAATAAGATGGATAGCAAAAAAATAAGTAGTCAACAGATGCACCTTGTGCTTAAAATGTCATTTCAAGGAGTGAGATGGAGGCCAAGTCCTCAGAGTCTCTCCTATCTTCAACTACCTTCATCTTAATCTACTGATCTGGATTAAAGCCTTGAATGTCCGCTTTGATTTATTCCCAGACTATACTAGATCAACAGATACAAGCTGCAAATTCAGTAGAAGTTCTTTTTATAACAAAATAACTCTTGATTCCCTCAAAAAACCCAGCAGCCTAAAACAAGCACACAGATGGATTGCGCTCTGAAAGGCACTAATCCTGAGACCATTAACTGAGTTTCACAATAACATTATTAAACGCATTTTGTAATGCATTGGGCTTTACACTTTATAATCCTCGCTCTGCAATCCTTGATGTGGTTCCCTCTTTATTACGCAGTGAGCACTTTTTCTAATTAAGGTTTTAGTCTTGCCACCAAAAATATATTATAAATAAAAATAAGCGGTAATCAAAAATAAAAAGATTTAGCCACCATTTACGAAATTGCGGTCCTGCTTGCCCTCGTTTCATTCATAATTACAGTGACTGCTAACGATTTGGTGTGAATGGGGTTTTCTTCATGGCGGCGGGGTGAATTTAGGGCAGGGACAGGTCTGCAAAGATGCCATCCATTCAGGCATGTGAGTAAAAAGCCGATAATGAGCAGTGGCGGAGCTGTTCTTGTACGTGTCCGTCACAAAACCCTGCTGCTCTGCTGCACATGCACAAATGAACGACCCTCCCGTGTCATTGTCTACAGAAAAGCTCCTCAGTACATTGCAATTCACTCATTAGTGCTGGACTTTGTTACTGACTGCTTTATTTTGTGATTCCTTTCAAAGATACGGTGGCCTCAAAAAGTGTTTGGACACTTATGACACACTTAATGCAAAGGTTTTGGACTCGTATATGCAGCCATTTGCTTTTCAGTTTTTACTTTTCTGCTGTTTATGAAAAGGTAATTAAAAAACAGAAATTAGAATTTTGAGGATTTCTGTATTTTCTACAATCAAACAAACAAAATCAGTCAAGGCAATGGTTTTTACGGATTTTATTTAATTTTTTTCTGCTCAGAGGTGGCATAAACGCATTTACGCATTAACAATTTAACTGCATATTCAGTGCTTGAAGGCCCCAATATATTTCAAGCAAAATCGAACAACGATGGGACATCATTTCGAACAAAATCAGGCCAAAACGAAGTTCGTTTTGGGAGTGTGAAACAGCTTTCCTTGTTTACGGTGTGGTGAGAAATCGAGTCCCCCAGCAATCGGGTCTCCTTTAAGACCCCGAGTGCGCGCATTGGTTCAACGGACTTTTAAGACCCGATTCCTGGGGGGGGGGGGACTCGATTTCTCATGACAACGGCTCATAAACACCTTTGTACTACCATTGGTCTGTGGCGATTACGTAATAGGTAGGTGTGCGTGGAGGCTCCGCCTTCTTTTACATGGAAATCTTCTCCAGTTAATTTCTTCTGTTCAGTCCGTCTAGGTCAGACGTCCGCAAGTAAAAACATGAACACACCGGAGAGCCGCTTAATAGTAGAAATTGAAATTGTACTTCTGATAAAACAAGACACTGACACTGTTTTCATGTCTAATACAGTAAAACTGCTCGATTTTAAGCAATCTGTTTTATAAAGTCCTATATAAATAAACGTGACATGAATTTACTAGAGTGCCGAATTGTGCAAACATATCCATGTTACTATGATGCTTTGTAAATGCTTGCTGTTTTCTTAGTTTTGCTGTTTATTTCATTTTTGAGAGGAAAGCGTGCAGCACTTATTTACATATTCATCTAAACGCTGCTTTCATCAGTGTGGGCGGCGCCAGATGTTCGCTAACAGTATATTGCTGGTCACTTATTTTGAACTTCGTTTTACCCCTAGTTGAAGAACAAAAAAGAACTTCGCCGTGAGTATATCGGGGCCTTTAGGGCTGAGGTGGGTCAGAGCTGGTATAATTTTGTCTGGCTTTTATGCTGCATTGCATCTTTACACAGAATTTTGAGCAGGCACAGAAGATGCCTTAAGGTTTCTTCACTAATGAATTTTGAAATTTAATCTGATTTCAAATACAGACAACTAAGGAGAAGCAGCAGCTCCCATTTAGATAAAATTCAGATAATAACAGACCAACTGAAACATCTAAAATAGTGGTTCTCAACCAAGGGGCTGGGGCCCACTAGGGGGCATCAAGATGACTTAATATGATTTCATGTAAATTTTAATTAATTTTAAAAGTTTGATTTTTAGACCTATAAAATACTTTTTTTTTTTTTTTTTTTTTTTTTTTTTTACAAGTCATTGTAAATTTCTAGTTATGCCAAGCTCTACTTCATCAGTTAGAATAAAAAATATTTTTAAAATATCAAGGGGTCTGCGAATATTGTTGTGGACAGTGGAGGGCTTTGAAGTCAAAAGTGTTGAGGACCACTCATCCAAAACATGATACAAAACTAGATGAGTAAAGTTTGATGAAAAACTTTGATGTTGGCTTGACAAAGCCAGGTCTGAAAGTTTTATTTAGAATGTAAAAAAATGTTACTAGCATGTTTAAGCATGCTATGATTAGCATGATTTAACACATCAGGTGCATCCCAATCCGCGTACTTATGCACTATTCTATGACGTTTTTAAGTACAAGTAGTGCGTTCACACAGAAAATTCCAAAAAGAAAAAGTACACTTTAAATACCCGGATGATGCACTAAATTAACGGAAAAAATGAAGTGTGGAATGTTGGACACTTCATGCACTCAACTGTCGCAGCTTTAATTACGTAGCGGAGGGGAAGGGTGGATCGGACTCCGTTGTTAAATGACAAAATAACCTTATACAATTGGGACGCAACTATCAGTATGAATTAATGTGTTGCTAACATGATTAAGCACACTACTAAAATGAATTAACATGTTTTTAGCATGTTTTAACATTGTTAGCATGATTTAACACTTTGCTAACATTAATTAACCTTGTTAATACGTTTTAACACTTTGCTTGCATGAATTTGCATGTTGGTAGCATGTTTTAACACTTTGTTAGAATGAATTTGCATGTTGCTGCCAGTGTTGGGTGTAACGCCTTACTAAGTAACGCGTTACTGTAATTAAATTACTTATCCACTGAAAAAGTAAAGTACGGGATTACTGTTCATTTTTAGGTAATTTAATTACAGTTACTTATAATGTACTTGCGTTACATACTGTAAATAAGTTCAACAGTTCTGTTTAAATCAATATTGAATTTAAAATCCAAAATTTGTCGTCTAAAGGTAAAAGTGAACGCTGCCCCTTTAAAATCGTTATGTGTAGTGTCTGAAGTTCGCAACTGTCTGAAGATGTCGGCAGAAGCGAGTGGCGAGTTTTGCAGAATGGAAATATTCCAGTTACTTCACTTTTTTGACACAGGTAGGCAAGAACATTACGGTAAAATGTAAGCTATGTCCTAGGGAGAAAAAACTGTGCGCGCTCTCGACCAAATTTTCGCGGTTAAATTAACGTTAAACGCACATAAACGTTCAAATACACACACAGTTATGTCAAAATGCCCGTCTTGGCGTATATTCGCGTTGGTTATGTGAATGTGAACAGTATGTGTAACAGTATTGTCTCCGTCCATTAGATCTTAGTGACAGCAGTCTTTAAAACATGCTACTGTATTATAAATGATAATCAAACAACAAAAGAAAAGCTTTAATAAGGACTAATCTATATTTAATTTATACAGTTATGACTATGCAGAGTTATTTTATATTTGATTATTCAATTTCTGTGGTATTTTTACTTACTAGTATTAGACCTACCTGAAAAAAAGAAAAGCATTGTTTTATTTGTATTTTTATATATCTTTACCGTGGTATCAACTTTGGTATCGAGTATTGCGCACTATTGGTGGTATCGGTACCGACTACTAGATTTTTGGTATCGCGACATCCCTATTTGTTACAAAAAAAAAATGTAAGTATTATAAATAAATAAAAGTATTATAGTATATGTTTTAATAAAGTTAAAATGTTTTATAAAACTATAAAAGGCTAAACTATTCCATGTCAGACTAAATTATTAAAAGAGTTTCCTTTCTATTGTCTATCCGGTCAAGGTTTATAGGGATTTTAAGAAGTAATTACTAAGTTACTTATTGAGTAATTAAATTACTTTTCAGACAGAGTAATTAGAAAAGTATTTTAAATACAACATTGATGATGTAATTAGTAATTAATTACTTTTTTGAAATAACTTACCCAACACTGGTTGCTGCTAACAGGTTTTAACACTTTGCTAACATGAATTTGCATGTTTTAACACATAGGACGAATTAACATGTTTTAATACTTTGCTAACATTAATTAGCATGTTTTAACACTTTGCTAGCATGAATTATCAGTGGTTTACCACACCGCTAGTATGATTTAACACTTTGTTAGTATGAATTAGCACGTTTTAACACATTGCTAATATGAATTAACATGTTGCTAACATGTTTTACCACTTTGCCAACATGAATTTGCATGTTTTAACACATAGGATTAATTAACATGTTTTAATACTTTGCTAACATTAACTAGCATGTTTTAACACTTTGCTAGCATGAATTATCATAGTGGTTTACCACACCGCTAGTATGATTTAACACTTTGTTAGCATGAATTAGCACGTTTTAACACATTGCTAATATGAATTAACATGTTGCTAACATGTTTTTACCACTTTGCTAACATGAATTAGCTTGTTATTTATTAAAGCCAACATTCTTTATTATGTAGGCTTTGTCAAGCCAACATTAAAAAAAAGAAAAAAGAAAAAGATCAACAAAAATCCCCCATAGAACAACACTGTCAATTATTCTGAGCCAGGAATCTATGGCTGTGTTTGGAATTGAATAGCACAGTATACGTTGAGTATAAAATAGTATATGAAATGGTATGCATGATGCAGCCATATACATCCATAATATTCTAAACAGTTGTGAAATAACCTCATTAAATATGTATAACTCAATGAGTGACAACCAGTTACATGGAATATGAAATGTTGCATTTTTAATTTAGTTTTGTGTAAAAATACCTTTGAGCAGTTTTGTTAAATAACAAAGATTGAATACTGGTTGTATGCTGTACAATTCGTCAAAAGTAGCAACTCATCAGGGAATTCACTGCATACTGAAAATTCACATACTGCAATAAGGCCTATATATCTTATATAGGCATTCTGCAAAAATAGTAGTATGCCATTTCAAACATAGTCAATATGTTGTGTGAAGTCTAACATCTAGAGGCTAAATCTGGTATTGCAAGATAAAGTCATGTTTGAACCATGTTTCAGAATCAGATTGTGCTTTTCTGCTACTCAAAACAGCATGTTGAAACAGAAAGCAAACAAAATAAAAGCCAGTACCTTCTCTCAATTTACCTCAACATTAAGTTTTAAATAAGTGCTAGACAAACGTGTTTGACATTTTGCAGCGTCTCGTGAATCACTCTGCAAGCTAAAAAGCGGTCAAGTACCTTCAACTTTTAAAAAACGCGTCTCTAGGCCTTGTGCCTTTTCCGTTCCACTGACATTAGCGCTCACTTTAGTAATGACATTTTAAGCACAGAATATGTTGCATGTAGTTTGTTAGGCCTATTTCTCTTTCTAAAGGCACAACAGAACGGTGTCTGCTCTAAAACGGCATGTTTTTCCACTAGTTTGAAATGAAATACATGTATATGGTTTTAATATGCTGCATAATCATACATTAATATGATTATGGAACATTTACATTTGCATTCTTTAACGAACACCACATTTTGTCTCAAACCGTGGAATCTCATAAAATGTTTTATATGATCATGAGAACAAACCTTTTCAAACATTTGGCTGCCCAGCAAATTTACTATGTACAGGAAATGTGGCACATAAAGGGGGGGAAAAAATCACTGTGTATACAGTATACACCAATAAAATACAGAAATATGGCAGTTAATGTTCATAATATATGAAAATTAATAGTATTTGAGCAGACAACGGGTGCTTTTATGGATAGTGTTGTGCAAGTCAAAGTAAAAAAAAACAAGTTTAAGTAAAAATATTTGTCTCCATTTGCATTTGAGATGTTCTTCAGTGCTGAAATCTGGTCAGCAAAATAATTATTTTCCACTATAAAAGTCATTTAAAACGCTTTTGGAAATGCACTGTAAAATGATCTGGTAAAAGTTTTTTAAAAACAGCATCTTTGTGCTTGTAAAAAAATCAAACAGTTTGGGAAGTCTTATCTCAATGAGCGTGATTTTCTCGAGGCTCCAGTTTTTTGGCCCCAGGACACAAAAAACTGAAAAGTGTGTTTCAGCCCAGAAAACTCAGACCAGCCATTACTGAGAAGCCACAGAGGAGGAAGAGAACTTTGAGCAGTGGCCACTCAGGGGAGTTCAGTTCATGGGGAAGGATCTCTAAGAAGGTGATATAGACAAACGTCCCAGCCGCCAGCCCCTCCAGCACCGCCTGGATAAAGGCACCGTCCTCCAGCTGAGCCTCGATCACTAGAATGCCGATGCCAATGCCGAGAGGAGACATCACAGCGAAGACCGTCACGTAGAGCCACACCCACATGGGCTTGACCGCGCTCTGAACCAGCTTTACCGACAGACTGAACACAATGATGCTCTTGTGAACCAGGATAGCAATGCAGATCTCCAACACCTGAGGAGAAAGAGGAGTGGAGAAAGTGAAACTTGTCTAAAGGTTATATTCATCAGTCTTTCCTTTTTGGCTGAAGTCACCAAGCCTTCTTATTTTTCAACAAACCTCTCATATAGATCGATTACGGATATTCTGTTTCATATTACTTAAGTACAATGGATTGGGAATTCTGCTTTGTGCTGACTTAGTGAAGTGTAATTTTTATGCACTAATCAAAAATTCTGACACAAAATAATATTTACAAATAATTTCAAAATGAAAATTCTGTCATTTACTCATCCTCATTGTGGATTAGTTCACTTCAGAATTAAAATTTCCTAATAATTTACTCACCCCATGTCACCCAAGATGTTAATTTCTTTTTGACTGAAGAAAGAAAGACATGAAGGTTTTTGAGGAAAACATTCCAGGATTTTTCTCCATATAGTGGACTTCACTGGGGTTCAACGGGTTGAAGGTCCAAATGTCAGTTTCAGTGCAGCTTCAAAGAGCTCTACACGATCCCAGACGAGGAATAAGAGTCTTATCTAGAGAAACGATCAGTCATTTTCTAAAAGAAAAAAGAAAACTAAAAATGTATATACTTTTAACCACAAATGCTCGTCTTGCACTGCTCTGCGACGCGCCACGCATTACATAATCACGTTGGAAAGGTCAGGCGTGATGTAGGCGGAAGTACCGATCCAGTGTTTACAAAGTGCAAACAGTCTTTACAATAAAGGCAAAACAACAATGTCGGACAATTTTAAAGCTGGAGGAGAAAATGAGATGTCCTTCCGCCTACATCACGCGTGACCTTTCCAACGTGATTACGTAATGCGTGGCGCATCGCAGAGCAGTGCAAGACGAGCATTTGTGGTTAAAAAGTATATACATTTTTTTGTTTTTTTGTTTCTCTAGATAAGACTCTTATTCCTCGTCTGGGATCATGTAGAGCTCTTTGAAGCTGCACTGAAACTGACATTTGGACCTTCAACCCGTTGAACCCCAGTGAAGTCCACTATATGGAGAAAAATCCTGGAATGTTTTCCTCAAAAACCTTCATTTCTTTTTGACTGAAGAAAGAAAGACATGAACACCTTGAATGACATGGGGGTGAGGAAATTTTTATTCTGAAGTGAACTAATCCTTTAAAGCTATTTTGGCACATTGCAAAAAGTATTTCACTCTTCACCTTTAAAAATTATATAGTGATGTCATTAAAAAGAATTCCTCCAGCCTTGTGTGGTGACAAATAAACATTCTTTTTTTTTTCATGTTTACAATTAGGTGTAAGAGGAAATTAAACTAATTTTAAACGATGAGGAACATAACGTGCCAAAAGTAAGCAGTAAATGCTGCTCCACATCAACATCTCTGCATCTGCTCTGAGTTTGGGTCACTTAGTATTGTAATTTTACCGTTGTACTGTAAAGTAAAAGTATTATTATTATTATTATATTACTTTTTCTTTAATACTTGATTTTTTATTTTACAGTGAAATATTACAATAGTAATATTTTATTTTTATTTAGTAACTATAATAATACTAATACTAATAATAAGAATTATTATTATTAATTATATAGCTAGTCATTAGGTGTGGCGATATGTCGGTATTGATGATAACTAGGGCTGGGACAATACATCGATTTTCGATACAATGATTCTGGATCGATTCTGATATTTTCTCTCTCGAATCGATTCAGATTTTAGTTTTAACAGCAGATGGCGCGCTAGGCTCATTTTTAACCACACTCAAATGCTCACGAAGAAGAGTGCTTGGACAGCACTAGCGCTAATGCGTTCAGCTGAGTCATGTGGTTAAATATGCTTGCAGCTCGGCTCAAAATGCTTTTATGACACGATATTGATATAAACATTTGCTTCAACCTTTTCATACTTTATGAATGATTATTTTAGGTTTAAGTGGTGCGTGTTACGGAACTGGAAGCAAGCAGAGTACGGGTGTTTCTAAAGTAGTCCCTCTGGTGTATCGCCTGGGGCGCCACCTAGCTATAAAAAGAATAATAATCATATGTTACAAAACTACTGTCTTGATCAACACAAAATAGGTGTCATTTGAAAGCTTAGAGTTTGAACTTTACAATGCAATTTGATTAACTCCTAAGTAGTGCCGAGTTATTTGCTGATAAATAAAAAAATATGTTTTCATAATTTATGAAATACGTTTTTTACTGTGTACTGTGTTATGTCAAAGCTTGGAAGATCCAGGAGATGTTTTAATATAACTCTGATTGGGCTGAAAGAAGATAGGATGGCTTGAGGGTGAGTAAATTATGAGATAATTTTATTTTTTGTGTGAACTGTCCCTTTAATGAATAGAAAGTGTTTTGGCATCCTAAGGACATAACATGACAAAACCATCATGATTTTGAGTCACGATGCTAAACCGAACTGTAAACCTTTGCACCTAAAACTTTATCAGTTTTCTAACATGGTCAGCACCGTGACTCAACACCGAGTCATCAAACAAAACAAAACTCAATAAATCACCTTGGTGTCTGTGGTCTGCAAGCCAATGGCCAAACCCTCAAACACAGAGTGGAGAGAGAGGGACAGGAAGAGCATGAAGGAGCGGAAGGACGAGTGTGCGTGAAGATCCACGTGGACGTGATGACCGCTCCCCTCCAGATCATTCAACGAGTGCCGTCCATGGGCATGTCCGTGACCCGCGGGAGCTAAAAGAGGAGCCGTCTCCTCATTTCTGTGGCCCTCTGTGCAGCTCAGAACCATTTTTTCTAAGATCAAGACTGTGAAGAAGCCACACGCCATGATGAACTCTGCAAGCGGGAAGCCCTCCTGGAAGATGAGGAGAATTGGTATTAGAAGCATGGAAATTATAGATTTGAACTAATTCAGAATAATTCAAATTACTCACATCTAGGCCTTGTTTTCGTAGCACTTCATGTATGTCAGAGAGGTAGTCTGGGATGATGTCTAATAAACAGGCGGACAAGAAGACGCCTCCTGCAAAGCAGCTCACAAAACTCAGCACGGCCCTGTGGATTGCTGGAAACAAAGAAAAACACAAATCAGAGTCACGTTACATTGATTAATGGTGCTGCTGATTGACATGAATGGTGCAATCTTTCTCTAATCACTTCTTTTAGCTTATCGGCCAGAGCAAATCAAGTTTCGCCAGAAGGGATTTTAATCAATTTAAAACACACTAACACTAAATATGTAATAATTGAAAACACATCAACTGATCATTTTATTTAACCTAAAGTTTTAGGCGTAACTGTAATTAGCAGTAAGCCACGTGATTAAGCAGAGCCTTACAACTTAAAAACAAACTAGCTAAAGCGCTGATGACATTTTACTCAAATATAATTCTGATAACACATAACCGTGTGAAAACCACATCCTATTCTGGTCGCACAAGCAATTATTTGTGACATCTGTGTCAAATGAATACAGTACTGGTCAAAAGTTTTAGATGGTAAGATTTTTTAATGTTTTTAAAAGAGGTCTCTTCTGCTCACCAAGGCTTCATTTATTTGCAGCATAAACAGTAATATTAAGAAATATTTTTACAATTTAACATAACTGTTTTCTATTTGAATATATTATAAAATGTAATTTATTCCTGTGATCAAAGCTGAATTTTCAGCTTCAGTCTTCAGTGTCACATGATCCCTCAGAAATGGTACAAATTCGTGTTTAGTAGCAGTTTTTGCTTGTTTAAGCATGTTCAAACAGCAGTTTCACTTCCACCCTGATGTCCATCTGTGATTTGTTAGTGAAATGCATGTTTAGAGAAAAACCCTGATGTGTTTGTGCTTCTTAAATATAAAGACAAATTCATATCATGCTGTGGTAGACATAAATACTTAAGCACATACATAAATATACATTTATAAACAGACATATACATATGTGAACAGATGCACAACATACATACAGTACATAAATACATAGCTGTGCTGCGATAAGGCGACAAATGAAAGAAAACATCATGTATAGGACAGTAAAAGCTCGATGACAACACCCCAAAAGGACTTAAATGATTATTTACCTGTTCCACTACCGTCTTGAAACCATTTCATCCGCGCTGGAATTAAACCAAAAAATAGAGTTAAGAACAGCAGCCCAACCAGCGCTCCCACTTTCACCTGCAGCAGGTAATCCATGGCGAAATATTATCATATAAAAATGAAATGAAACTAAATGTAAACAAACAGTAGAGAGAGGACAGGCGCCTCTGTCAAACTCTGATTAATAAAATATAAGTAAATGTTCTAATGTAGAGCGCTGTCTTTGAATGACGAACTCCATGATTTTTGATGTTCATAATAGTTTTATCAGTGATGAGGTTTAACATCTGACGACTCGCCACTGCATGTTTGTCAGTCGTTAGCCCCGCCCCTTGTTTTATGACATGTACTTCCGGTTTGATTTAATCGCTCGACGTTCAAACTTAACTTCTAATGCTACTGAAATAATCCACATTTCTGTAGTTATATTTAATATTTTAAATAAACGTATGATTATTAATGTCTGGAATATAATATCTGAGCGTATTAAAAGAGTGCGGTTTGTTATTGAGCCGCCGAGCGCCCCCTGTTGGAACCATTTGTTACTTCAGTAACAGTATTTAGTTAGTTTTTCCACTTCTTCCCGTTCAGTACTTTGACTGCATGGCATAGAGCTGCGGTTCCCGGTGTGACTACACCGCACATGACTGCCTTGTGACTGAAAAAAACAAAACTACTCATATCAGCATTGATGTAAAATTTAGATTGGTTGCTGCGAGGTTTCTATTTTATTAGAGAAGATTCAGTATTTGATTGATTGCGTTTTGTTTGTCAAGAGCCCTTTCAAAAGTACTTTTAATGTTTTTATTTTTTAATATTAATATTTTTATCTTTTACTCCTGCGCAATTGGCTGATGGATTACCAGTCATATACATTGCAGTTTTCCTATTCACATGCTCATAATAAATGTATTTATTATTTTCAGGGCTTGACATTAACTTACTAGCCACTCCATTTTCACTGGCCACCATTTTGAAATCGATACCATGGGGTACCAGACTGCCATATAGATATTTTTAATATGGCAGCCAGCAGGTATATTAGGCTTTGGGGCCTCTGATCTTTTGGAATATAGAATGTTTCATTTCATAAATAAAATAATTTGTTATCTAAGTATTTAAAAGCAATCTGTGTTAGATTACCGTGTATCTTACACGCACGAGTATTTAAATAGTCAGCTGTTAAACACTACCAGCAGGCGGGACTGTTGTCAGACGGAAAGCTTAAAAAAATCCCGCCACTGAACTGTCGTCATTCATTCATTATTAGAAGAGCTGTTGAGGTAATAATAAAACTGTTTGGTGAAACTGAGAAGTTCTGACTAGAACCCTGAAGCGCTGGACGTAAACAGCGTAGGAGACTGACAGGGTAGAGAATAAATTGTCGAATAAAGTCGTTATTTTGGTTTTGTTTTTGTGCACAAAAAGTATTCTCGTCGCTTCATAACATTAAGGTTGAACCACTGTAGTCACATGGACTATTTTAACAATGTTTTTACTAACTTTCTGTACCTTGAAATTGAAATTTATAGGGAAGTCAGAAGCTCTGGGATTTCATCAAAAATATCTTAATTTGGGTTCCGAAGATGAACGAAGGTCTTACCAGTTTGGAACGACATGAGGGTGAGTAATTAATGACAGAAATTTCATTTTTGGGTGAACTAACCCTTTAACTTTAGGAAGGATATTTTTTTTATCTTAAGTTTTGTATAAACAGTCTTAAGACACTCTTGCTTGTGTCGTGCTATTTTGTAATATTAGTTTTGTATTTTCTTGAATTATATTACTTCTAAAAGTTAGTTGATTACTTTCTGAATACCAAAGTTTGACCTTACGATTGCTTGAAACCTCACAAACAAAACGTATGGAATTTAAGTGTACTATATATATAGGCTACTATTCACATGTGGATTGCTAGCCTTTTTCCCCCTTTTTTGTCTCAACCAGACATATGAGTCAGAGATGTGAAAATAAGGGCCTAAAATGAACACTAGGCAAGTGCTGTTTGATATATTTCTGACAGCGCATTATTTTGGGCAACAAAAATATGAGACTGGAGGAAAAATTATATTTCAATGCTTTTGTGTTCTCTCGCTAAACGTTTGTGTTTCCCCAAGAAACTTTGTGTTTGCTTGCAAAGGCATTGAAATATAGCTTTTCCTCCCATCTCAAAAGTTATACTTTGCATGACCATATTGATATTTTGCACATTGGACCAATATACACCGATGACAGGTGAAGTGAATAACACTGATTATCTCTTCATCACTGCACCTGTTAGTGGGATATATTAGGCAGCAAGTGAACATTTTGTCCTCAAAGTTGATGTGTTAGAAGCAGGTAAAATGGGCAAGCGTGAGGATTTGAGTGAGTTTGACAAGGGCCAAATTGTGATTGCTAGTATCAGAGCATCTCCAAAACTGCAGCTCTTGTGGGTTGTTCCCAGTCTGCAGTGGTCAGTATTTATCAAAAGTGCTCCAACAGTGGTGAACCGGCTACAGGGTCATGGGCGGCCGAGGCTCATTGATGCACGTGGGGAGCGAAGGCTGGTCCGTGTGGTCCGATCCAACAGACGAGCTACTGTAGCTCAAACTGCTCAAGAAGTTAATGCTGGTTCTGATAGAAAGGTGTCCGAATACACAGTGCATCAGTTTGTTGCGTATGGGGCTGCATAGCTGCAGACCAGTCAGGGTGCCCATGCTGACCCCTGTCCACCGCCGAAAGAGCCAACAGTGGGCACATGAGCATCAGAACTGGACCACGGAGCAATGGAAGAAGGTTACTTTAACATGTTCCACCTACCTAAGCATTGTTGCAGACCATGTACACCCTTTCATGGAAACGGTATTCCCTGGTGGCTGTGGCCTCTTTTAGCAGGATAATGCGCCCTGCCACAAAGCAAAAATGGTTCAAGAATGGTTTGAGGAGCACAACAATGAGTTTGAGGTGTTGACTTGGCCTCCAAATTCCCCAGATCTCAATCCAGTCGAGCGTCTGTGGGATGTGCTGAACAAACAAGTCCGATCCATGGAGGCTCCACCTCGCAGCTTACAGGACTTAAAGGATCTGCTGCTAACATCTTGGTGCAGATACCACAGCACACCTTCAGGAGTCCGTGCCTCGACGGGTCAGGGCTGTTTTGGCAGCAAAAGGGGGACCAACATAATATTAGGAAGGTGGTCATAATGTTATGCCTGATCGGTGTATGCTTGGGTAGTCTAACATGCCTAAATAAGTTAAGATAGACTTCAGTTAAGGCTCTTGTGTTGAGTTTGTCTACACTGGATCTATAACTTTTATTTAACTGTTTTTATTTGTAATACATTTTACATTTATTCATTTTGCGGATTGTTTTTAGTCATATGCACGTCAGAGAAACAAACAAGCTGACTGCTGTGTGCGATTTGAGTGGAGTTAGTCAAAGGCATGTGGAGTAAAGTTTCTCATTTAATATTCCTGCAGCCAACTGAGCTCCGTGCTGCAGAGTGACCGCCGCTCCCTCAGGCATCAATAATACAAGAGGAAGTTATTGTTCCGCTGCAGGCGACAGCAACACAGAATTAAAAGGCTTGAGGGGAGGCTGTGCTGTGCCTTTCACTCAACCCACTCAGGTTTCAGGTGCTGTAGACAGGCCTCAGTCAAGAGAGAGATGATTTGAAACATCAGTGAAGGGCCTGATTGTGTGCTGACGCTGGCTTAGGGACACTTTTGTTTTATGACAGCTGTAGGCGACCTGCTGGCTGCCACATAGGAAAAACAATACCCAAGGGTACCGTTTTATATCAGTGTCGGCACAGGTGAAAATGACCTCATGAGATGTCAGATTGAGGAATAAAAACGGGCTCATAGTGATTCAGGATAATGGAGATATAATTAATGTGAAGTTTTATAATCAATTAACACTGCTTTTTGTCATTTTTTACAAGATGGACAAAATTTGGTTTTTACCAAATGACACTTTTGGTTATACTGAATGTTGATATTTTCAAACAATGCTAACAGGCTGATATCTAGCTAGCTAGCAAAAGGACAATCAAACATTTTATATTTAGTACAAGTTTTTAAAATATTCCAACATTTTCCATGTTTTATAGCGGTTGTACCGAATGACCTGATGTTTCGGGACATGCGTATGAGCAAGTGAAAACATGAATTTTGCAAATAGTTAGGAGAGAGTGTGGTCCTTTGCAGGTGTCTAAATGATGTCACATCCTGTCACATGATATTGACCGCATGACTTGATCCAAAATGGTCCCTTTATATTGGTTACTCCGAATGACATCAGTGAAATTCATTTTTCCAGACATTCTTTCTCATTACAAAGCAACGACTTTTACACATAATTTTAATACCATTTTTCACTATGTTGATATATGATGTTATAAAATCATGCCAGAATAAAAAATATGTACATTTATTACATTTTAAGATATTTTAATCACAAATGAAATGGCTGTATTGGCCTTTGGACGGTTAAATCGAATGACCTTTTGACACTTCAAAATCTTTAAAATACCTTTATATGTAGCAAAATACAATTAAAACCTTTTGGATTCAGTATAAGAGATCTAGTTGTACTACCTTACACACTTTCGATATCATATCTTTGTTTTTTATTATTATTAAGGCCTTTGGACAAAATAAAATGACCCATCATGTCATTGACCAACATACAATTATTAAAACCCGAAAATAGCTAATTCAAAATATGAACTGACACTATAACAGTAATAAATAATACTAAAATAACACTGGCAATGTGTGTCATTATCACCATAAAGAATGAGTGATATACATTTTTTGGAACATTTCCATCAAAATAACTATTCTTCAATTGATTTTTTGTTATGCAGCAGATGTGCATTATCTATTGTATATCTACTGTGCCCTGTTTTAGCCTCCGTCGCAGTAATGACCTACCTTTGTAACTCCTTTAATCTTAATTACTATGAAATTGCCTTGTGATACAAGAGTATACCATCTCAAAGTTCCTTGGCCTTTCTCTTTTCTCATATTACATCCCTGAGCCTCTGGCCTCTCACTCCAGCACACAGTCAGCTGGCACATGATGGAACGATGTCGCTGAAACATGAAGCTTTAGCTTTTGAGGATCCAATTGAATCTCAAAAACTGGGAGGGGGAGCGTATCAAAAAGTGACAAATGCTGAGACAGACAGAGAGAGAGAGAGAGAGAGAGAGACGGAGAAATAATTTGCTCACACTTGCAATCCTAGACACATCCAATCTATTTCCACAGATACAGACGGGATTAAACAGACACAACTGCTTATATGTAAGTACTGAAAAAATTCTTATAGTGTTTTACAAGTGTAGAAAATGTTTTTTGCTATTTATTGTTATAAAAATAACTTAAGAACCGAATGTTTGGTTTAGACTTAAAGTGGCAAACTTTTCTTTGTGAAAGTTTAGCCAAGTGACAGTGGATAGTCATTAAGATTTCATGCGCACTCCACAGTGTGACACTTTACTCTCTGAATGTCTCCGTCAGCTCCTAAAGGAACATAAATGCAGTCTTACAAGGACGACAAAATGACTTTGTCCATGCTACCTTGAGGCAATGAAACTCAGGATGGGCAAGCTGGGAATTGTCATCATTTTGCTTTTACTAGAACAAGTATCAGCCACTGCTGGAGGTAAGACAGTTTGGGCTGCTTGTGGTGTTTGTTGGTACAATGACTCAATTTGTTTCCCAGTCTAACTTCCATGAATGTTTCTCTCATGTTAGCGAGCAAAAAAGAGGACCAAAAGGAGGCGATTTTGAAAGAGCTTGTTGAGATATGGAGGAAGGGTGGAGGATGGAATCCACACGGAGTACAGCCACCAGCCGAAAGACAAAAGGATCAACAAATTAATTTCGTAGTGAGGAGCATTATGGGAGGTCTCAAGTCTCTGGGTGTCCTGCCAAGGAAAAGCAAGAGTCTCCCATCTTTAAACAAAGCATTCGATCGAAACAGGCTGTCGGGATTCCTTTATAACATCTCCATGTACCTGCAAGAGATGAGTGCAGAGTTAGATGATCGCCAGCAACCTTTTAGCGATGACCAGTTTTGGGGGAACCTGCTCTATTCTCTTCTTCAGACCGGAAGGGAAACGTCACTTGGAATATGGGATGGGAAAAGTCCCCCGCGACCCACTTTCAGGCTTCAGGATCTGTTTCTGTCGCTCAGGGGCAGCCCACATTGGGATGGACTTCTTGGGTTGGTACAAAGCATTTTGACCCTCACTGAACGCCAGCCTCAAAAACCCATCTTGACTTTTGTTTCTCAGAATTGGAAGACCATCAGCGCTTTGCTCGAAACTGTTCTTCAAGCTGTGGTCAGTGGGACGTACGGCCAGGCTGTCGCAGGTCTCCAGGGTTTCATCTGTGTCCTGAAAGGACGAAATGATTGTGCCTTCAACCTGAGCTGGCTTGACCAGCTCATCAGCTTCATAGAGACCAGGAACTGGAAACCTGTGGTCAGTCTACACCCTGTGAGTGTAGAAAACAATCAAAGAGATTCCACGCTCTCTACAGGACGTTTTAAACCCTTCCTCGTGCCACCTGAGGTGCTTCATGAAGAGCAGCTCTTGCTGAACAAATCGGGCATTGATTCAGAGAGCCTTGCTTCTATGCAGGCACTGCTTCTTCAGGCTTTGTCAAGGTCAAACGCAGGAGAAAGGGCAGTACAGTTCGCGGAGCGTAATCCCGCCCTTCTGCAGGGCTTGGATAACCTTAGACATGGATTTCTGCACAATGTTGGCCGCAGTGTGTATAGTAATCTGAGAAGAAAAGTGTCACATATGACCAAGGCACTGCTGGATGATGTGAGCAGCATGGTGGACGAATCACAGTACAGTCATCATGGAAGATGTTCTGTAGGCAAGTATAGTACTGTTGTATTTTTAGCCTTTAAACAGACTTTAAGAGTCTGTTTAAAGGCATACTAATTGTGATTGACACCGTTTCATATACTCGCCAACAATGATTTTTACTCGCATTTGACGCTTCACGAGTGTTAATTTTAGGCCCTGTGCATGCATAAAGTATGTATATATTCATGATCTCCTTCACATCAATCAATCAATCAGTCTATCTATCTGCCCATGAGCCTTCAAACCTTCAAGCAAGACTTTAACAAGCATCATTTTAAGTTCTTGACAAACTTTAAGGGCCCTATTTTAACGATCTAAACTCATGGTCTGAAGAGCATGGCGCAGGTGCACTTAGGGCATGTCCTCTTTTGCTAGTTTAACAATGGAAAAAATGGTCGGTGGCGTGTGGGTGTGTTTTGGGCTTAACATTTAATAAACCAATCAGTCTCATCTCCCATTGCACCATGGTGGATTCGCTATTTACTTGATGGAATTTGCAAGCGGAAAGACTATATGCTTCTCCAGAGAGGAATCCTTTTATTTTTAATATTTAAAAATGTTTGTTTGCTGCTGCGCGTCCTTGTGTATGTAACAAGCAGAGTGTACGCATGTTGTGCACCCGCCGATAGGCGCATTTTACTAACGCGCTCTTTAAATAACAAAAAAAATACTGCGCCGTTGACTTCAGACCAGGTTTAAGTTGGTCAATGGCGCAGTCGTTTTCAGTTGCCTCAAAATAGCAACACGGCAACAATGCGCCTGAACACCTCGTTTTCAGACCAGCACGGCCATGGGCGAACAGATGGGCATGAGTGCATTTGCTATTTAAACAACGTGGAGCTGGGTGTGAAACTAGCATAAAAACTAGCGTCGGTTTGAAACTAACAAAAAACACTTGCGTCGTGCCTGGCGTCACATTGTGCTGGATGTATGATTGGGCCCTAATAGTTACAAATTACAGCCATCCTTTTATTTCAATTTTAATTCTACTTTTCTACATTAAAAATTCAAATTGCAGTTCTGCATCTTTTTTGTTAATTCAGTTTAAATGTAAGAAATTAATTTTTTTTAAAAAGGCATTCTCAATTCAGTTCTGAATGTGCATAACCCTGACTAAAATCACAATGGCATTGTTAGTCATAAACCATATCTTTGTTACTCTAAATCCTATAGCCAGTATAATCTCCTCTTTCTTTTATGCTGGTAACCATACACCCCTGGTATTATGTGCACAGCTATGCTGTTACATCAAGGCCAGTTGTATAATACAGTGGCCAGCTCTCCATTTTCCTCAATTAATCAACAGTGTTTTGCAATCATCTGTGATTTGTATCAATAAACTATTCACCCAGAACTTTTCCATTCCTTTTTGTTTCTTTGTAAAGGTGACCTCAGGCAGTTAATATTGTGGTAAGTGTCATGAGAATCAGGAAAACATTTCAAACTTATTTCTAAGTGTATAAAGAAGATTATCACAAATTAACAGGTTTTTTGTCCTCTTTGTACAGGGGAATTAGACATAACTTGACATGGAACGCTCAAGCGATGGGTTTCAGGTCAGATGGTTTACCCAGCATGCCCTCTTTCATGACCTGCCCCTCTCCAGAAGAAGAAACAAGGACTTTGAAACCTCAGCCCTCATCTAGAAGGGCTAAACTTCACCAATCCCAGTCAAAAGTCCATGAGCAGAGTGATTCAATCCCCTCACCCTCAGCAGAGATTCTAGAAGCTGCCTGTAATGCCTCTATCCCCGGTCTCACTGGGGTCTCAAATTTTACCGTATTCCTCTACTGCAATCTTTTTGAT
The DNA here is from genome assembly GCA_037101425.1 of Elopichthys bambusa. Lineage (NCBI taxonomy): Eukaryota > Metazoa > Chordata > Actinopteri > Cypriniformes > Xenocyprididae > Elopichthys > Elopichthys bambusa. The sequence continues at coordinate 3,957,103 of CM074432.1, forward strand.
GGAGAGGATGGCTCACAGGACCCTGAGGTCAACCATTATGGGGCAGACCTGCACGCGACCTGCTCTGATGCTGCTTGGTACCTCTCGGCAGCGGAGGAAGATTTTCTTTGGGTTCATGTTTGCAGCGAATTCTTCGCTCACGAATTTAACAAAACAGTGTGTGCCAACTCTACATTCTGGCTGCAACATGCACATCAGGTACATTGAGCTACTTTTAGTTTATGTTTCAATGAAAATATTTTGTTCATCTTCGGAACACAAATTAAGATATTTTTGATGAAGGTTTCTGATCGCTTCTCGTCGATTCATTAACATTAAGGTTGAACCACTGTTGTCACGTTGACTATTTTAACGATGTTTTTACTACTTCTCTGGACCTTGAATGTGGTAATTACGTTGCTTTCTCTTGGGGATCAGAAAGCTCTCGGATTTCATCAAAAATATCTTTATTTGTGTTCCGAAGATGAACGAAGGTCTTACGGGTTTGGAACGACATGAGGGTGAGTAATTAATGACAGAAATTAAATTTTTGGGTGAACTAACCCTCCGAAACACAAAGAGAGCATATACCCGACTGCTGCAGATTCATTTTGGTGTTTGGTGTTATGACGTATGATGTCTGCGTAAACAGGGTGAGCTAGGGTATGTAAAAACATATGTTGACAGGCAGGTAGGACATCGTATTATTTCATTCGGACTGAATATAAAGATTGGATAAACATTTTAGGGTCCTATGCCTTCCAAAATACATTTAGACAGTTTAACATAGTGATTGCTATCAGGATATAAGGAGACTTTCAACCAGTTTAACAAAAAATGTTTCTGTAGAGAATCACCTATTGCACCTGTAAATCTGCCTAAATCACTTTGCTGTGAAATTTTCTCAGGTAGAGTCTACACGGGATTACCATTACCTTAACCAGTCAAGTATTGATGACCTCTGTCTTCAGCTCTCCAACGATGTTTCTGGGGGATCTCCTCCAGATGCCACCGAGGATTGCTTAGCACTGCTAAGCAGCAAAACTCTAACTGCCCAGGATTTTAGAAGGTGTTTTCTGCCCAATAACACAGCTCTCATTGCCACATTGTGCGGAAATGAGTCATCTCAAATACCACAAGACGGGAGCTGGGCAGCAGAGTACTGCTCCAAAGTCCCTAATCACTCCCACGGTGCCCCCAAAGACAACTGTGACTACTCAAACTGGAAGGCAGAACAATTTCTGAACTCCACCGCCCTTGAGCTTTGCAGCAGTAAAGCTGGTTTGAAGGACTATATCTGCAAAAACACCACACTGTACCTCATATTAGTTCAAAAGCAGCCTTCGCTCTTAGACTACTGTTTGAAGTCTGAAGAATCACAGGGCGCCAAGTGCGTCCTCCAGAAGCTGTTTGACATGCTACCAGCGCCGTATGACTTTGACACCTCTCAACTTTGTGTGAACCCCTTGCCTGTTCTACAAGACGCCATTCATAAGCTCACTCTATGTGAAGGAGTAATGGATGAACGCACGGGTTGGTTGGCTACAGTAAGCTACGTGCTTCGAGTGTTGGACTTTGTGGTAGGGCTCTCAGCGGGTTTGGAGGAGGGAGAACGAGAGGTGCGTCAGGGCCTGGGTCAGGCCATTCTTCTTTCCAGCCTCCAGGACAATGCTTCCTTCTGGGCCACTCTACGGCCAGATGCATCCTTAAGTGTACTTCACACTGTTGGCATCTTCCTAAAGAGAGAGCAAAACTCAACCTTAAAAGAAGACCTTTTAAGCTGTTTCAGTGTATGTCATGCATTGCATATTTTTTCTGTGCTAGTACTAATAGTATGTTATTATTATATTACCTTGCACAGTTTGATGCATTCAGTTTCAAAGATTTTTTTCCCCAGCAGCCTGTCCTGTGGGATCTTATTCAGAGGGAAGGCAACTCTTCTGCTTTAAGATTTTTAATGCAGGTATACTTCATTATCTCTGATGGTAAATTATTCAGTCAGTTCGTCCAAGGGGTTTTTAAGCTTTCTGATGCAAGAGAGCCCGAAATATGATAATCCGTATTAGAAAGTGTGATGTGATATAAAGACTCCAAAATGATAATTGTGCTAAAACCAGAACAAATTATTAAAATTAAATTTAATATAATTATATTATTCTGCATAACAGAATTTGAAAACCCTTGAGTTAAACCTAATACAGACCCAACATACACCCATCAGGCATAACATCATGACCACCTTCCTAATATTGTGTTGGTTCCCCTTTTGCTGCCAAAACAGCCCTGACCCGTCGAGGCACGGACTCCACTAGACTCCTGAAGGTGTGCTGTGGTATCTGCACCAAGATGTTAACAGCAGATCCTTTAAGTCCTGTAAGTTGCGAGGTGGAGCCTCCATGGATCGGACTTGTTTGTTTAGCACATCCCACAGATGCTCATGATGAAAACGTGATTCATCAGACCAGGCCACCTTCTTCCATTGCTCTGTGGTCCAGTTCTGATGCTCACGTGTCCACTGTTGGCTCTTTCGGCGGTGGATAGGGGTCAGCATGGGCACCCTGACTGGTCTGCAGCTATGTAGCCCCATCCACAACAAACTGATGCACTGTGTATTCTGACACCTTTCTATCAGAACCAGCATTAACTTCTTGAGCAGTTTGAGCTACAGTAGCTCGTCTGTTGGATTGGACCACACGGACCAGCCTTCGCTCCCCACGTGCATCAATGAGCCTCGGCCGCCCATGACCCTGTCGCCGGTTCACCACTGTTCCTTCCTTGGAGCACTTTTGATAGATACTGACCACTGCAGACCGGGAACACCCCACAAGAGCTGCGGTTTTAGAGATGCTCTGACCCAGTCGTCTAGCCATCACAATTTGGCCCTTGACAAACTCACTCAAATCCCATTTTTCCTGCTTCTAACACACCAGCTTTGAGGACAAAATGTTCACTTGCTGCCTAATATATCCCACTAACAGGTGCAGTGATGAAGAGATAATCAGTGTTTTTCACTTCACCTGTCAGTGGTCAAAATGTTATGCCTGATCGGTGTATAAAATATAGTTCTTACCACTTCCATACTGTAGTTTCATGAAGCTAGTTAGTAGGAAGTTAATGAATTAAGCCCTGTTACTGATGTCTCTTGCCAAACTGCTCTGTTTTGTCAGTACACATTTGCCTAATGCTGACATTTATATTCTCCAAGGAGTACCTACAGATGCCTAGAGATAGTATTCGCAGTGTAGTTCTGTCGGCAGAAAAAGATGCTGTGAAAAGATTCCTTTCCCATGTTCATCAGAGTTGGAATCAACTTCAGGTGGAAACTATACAGGTAAACAAAACAAAAAAACATTTTACATGATTAAGGTCATTTCAGATTTTATTCCAAAAGAGTGATATCTGGCTGATACTGATAATTTTCATGTTTTGGCTGAAATATAGTCATATAAGATTCAGATAAAATTAAAATGATTTATGAAATTAATTTAAAATTCAGGCTGATAATGACCATTTGTTTTTGCCTAAAAAAGGTAAAAAGTAAAATACAAAATCAATCAATTTAAATGCTACAAATATTTTTGAGATTTGTTAAAGATTACATTTATTAGTGTTTTTAAAGCATAACTTTGAGCATTAGATGAGAGTAAAGGTGATCTAAATGTAAAAATATGGAAAATGAGCATGCACAATTAAATATCCAATGCTGATTAAAAAAACAAAAAACTGTCTAATACCATCAATTAACCAAAATAATACCAATTTATCATGCATCCCTACTCAGGAGTATATATACATGTATAACTGGTGTCATACACAGGTCTCTCCAAAAGAACAAGAGGCCATGGAAACCATGACAGCTGCTTTCATTCACAAGTTTCCACGTGTCACACCAGAGCTTTTCATCGACCTCTCCCAATTTATACCATACATGTCTGTCTCTGACATTATGACCTTCCCTGCCTCTCTCATGGTCAATGAAAGTGTGTAAGTGGATCATATTGAAGTTATAGCAGTGTCCTCATAATTCAATTCTCCATGTGATCATGATTTCAACTGTTGTTCAATCGCTCCAGACTTATGGCTATTAGAGATCACAGCTCTGAGATGAAGTCTCCACAAAAACAAGCCTTCGTAAAACGCCTGTTGCAGTCCAGCGAAGCTGGAGATGTCCCTTCATGGCCTCCATTATTTCTTAGTTCCATTCTGCCCTTACTTCCACATCTCCCAGTCAGTCACTTTCAGCTGCTTACATCTCAACAAGTAAGTAACTTCTCCTTCTGGGGATCCAGCCTTTTTTTTTTTTTTTTAACTTTTCACATGCTGAAAGTAACATCTGAATGTTTGACCTACAGCTCACGCCCTTAATCGAGATGTTGGGGAACAGCACTCTGGATGCCACAAGGGGGCACCATGTACTTCGAACTGTTTTCGGCAGGGGGAAGAACCTGACGAGTGACAACATAACAAGGTACAAATTTAAGTTTAATATCAGTTGACATTTATAAATAACAAGTACAAGAAAAAACATCATGTTTCTCACAACAGGTTAGGAGTTCTTATATGTTACCTGAACTCTGAGGACTTACAGCAGCTATTGTCTTCATCAAATCTTTCACCTGTCCTGTGGCAGCAGCTGGCTCGATGTGTATCAGAGGGACACGTCAGTGGAAGTGGCAGAGTGAGCCTTTATTTTATAGATATTGCATAATAATGTTTCAATCGTTATTGATGCAGATTTTTTTATCCGCAGCTGTCGCATTGGCTTGGAACGGCCCTGAAATCTTTAAATGCCAGTATCTTATCAGCTTCGGCAATAGCCTCATTACATGGTATGCTTCCACAAATGGGAGCTACATTTTTGGACCCATTGTCCTCAAACGAGTTGTTGGATCTGGTAACTCTGCCGGGCATGCCAACTTTCCCACCTGCACAGGTACGCATATTAGAATGCAGGGTTGTGCATTATTCAGAACTGAATTGAGAAATTAAATTCCTGAACTTAAGCAGGCGATTGTTTTATTACTAAGTCCATGTAAAACCATTTGAATGTTTTTTTCAAGAAGGGCAAAAGCAAAGAAGGGTAAGTGAAAGGTCCGATCAAAGAAATTAGGGATTAAAACAGTATGAATAGAAAAGTGCCAGTAAAAAATTAAAGTGGGGTAAAGGTTAACATGTTAAATAAAATGCTTTTTTTGTCATTCTATTCATCTATATATCAGTCTATCATAAGACCTATAAACCTTAAAATCTCAGGCTTTTTTAAGGCAACATTCAATGTGTCTTGACAAACTTTGCTTGTCAAGTTAAAAAGTAGTTTGTTAATAAATGAGTAGACACATCATCACATTCTGTGAAAAGGGTCCAATGGGCAAAACCCAATTTCTCAATTCTGAATTTTGCACAACCCTGATAGAATGACTATATTGTATATAGTCACTGGAAGTGCATTACATTTCACCTATTTATTAAAAACCTTTTCCATTTCTTTTAATGCAGGCATTCCAGATACTAAACAAAATAGCAGAAGAAACAAATGTAAGCTGTATACCAGTCTAATTATGATACTTACTTTAAGTGAGTCTTGTGTTCACAGTCTCAATCCTGTTTAGTTTAGTGCCAACACGCTCTGCAGATTGAAGCCATTGTTCCAGGGTTTGGGGCCTTCTTTCTTGAGAAAGTTGGTTGTGCCCGAGTCTACACTTGATTGTCGGTGTTGGAGTTTACTGCTATCCGACCTGCAACCTGCTCATCGAGCAATGGTCCATTCTGCCCTCCAACAGGTTAGAATTTCTTGTGCTTGTACGCTACACAAAACAGTCGCCATTTGTGCTTATGCATTAGATTTGGTTTGGTCTGTTGGTGCATAATAACATGCTGTTTGTTTGAAGGCTCTGGAACGCACATCTACAAATATAACACAGCAACTGCAATGTCTTCTTCCATTCATCTCCTTGAGGAAATTAATGTCAGATCTAAATGGAGAGACAGTTCTTCAACACATATCTCTGTATAAGCATATGCCCTGGTCTCATCAACAGGTACAACCCTAATTTCATACCTTTGGTTTTGGTAGCTCACAAACTGTTGCATTAGATGTATGAAAATTGTAAGCCTTCAGCTAACACTAGCCAGAGGCATGAGACTTGGTTAATGTTAAAGGGTTAGTTCACCCAAAAATTAAAATTCTGTTATCATTTACTCACCCTCATGTTGTTCCAAACTCGTAAGACTTTCGTTCATCTTCGAACACCCAAATGAAGATATTTTAATGAAATCTGAGAGATTTCTGTCCCTCCATTGACAGTCTACGCAACTACCACTTTGACGCTTCAAACAGTTCATAAAAAGATGGTAGAACTAATCCATTTGATCGCTTTTTATGATGAACAGATTTAATTTAGGCTCTTATTTACATATAAACATTCATCAACGCACACATCAGTTGTGGTAAATAGAAGCTCAAGCATGTTTGCTTGACGTGCAAGAACCAGTGAGGTTCATTCTCGTGTTACGCAGCACGTTTGAGCTTCAGCAAGAACCAGTGAGGTTCATTCTCAAGAACCAATGAGGTTCATTCTCGTGTTACGCAGCACGTTTGAGCTTCAGCAAGAACCAGTGAGGTTCATTCTCAAGAACCAATGAGGTTCATTCTCGTGTTACGCAGCACATTTGAGCTTCAGCAAGAACCAATGAGGTTCATTCTCAAGAACCAATGAGGTTCATTCTCGTGTTACGCAGCACGTTTGAGCTTCAGCAAGAACCAATGAGGTTCATCCTCGTGTTACGCAGCACATTTGAGCTTCAGCAAGAACCAATGAGGTTCATTCTCAAGAACCAATGAGGTTCATTCTCGTGTTACGCAGCACGTTCGAGCTTCAGCAAGAACCAGTGAGGTTCATTCTCAAGAACCAATGAGGTTCATTCTCGTGTTACGCAGCACATTTGAGCTTCAGCAAGAACCAATGAGGTTCATTCTCAAGAACCAATGAGGTTCATTCTCGTGTTACGCAGCACGTTTGAGCTTCAGCAAGAACCAATGAGGTTCATCCTCGTGTTACGCAGCACATTTGAGCTTCAGCAAGAACCAATGAGGTTCATTCTCAAGAACCAATGAGGTTCATTCTCGTGTTACGCAGCACGTTCGAGCTTCTGCAAGAACCAATGAGGTTCATTCTTGTCTTACACAGCACGTTTAAGCTTCAGCAAGAACCAATGAGGTTCATTCTCGTGTTACGCAGCACGTTTGAGCTTCTACAAGAACCAATGAGGTTCATTCTCGTGTTACGCAGCACGTTTGAGCTTCAGCAAGAACCAGTGAGGTTCATTCTCAAGAACCAATGAGGTTCATTCTCGTGTTACGCAGCACGTTTGAGCTTCAGCAAGAACCAATGAGGTTCATCCTCGTGTTACGCAGCACATTTGAGCTTCAGCAAGAACCAATGAGGTTCATTCTCAAGAACCAATGAGGTTCATTCTCGTGTTACGCAGCACGTTTGAGCTTCTGCAAGAACCAATGAGGTTCATTCTTGTCTTACACAGCACGTTTAAGCTTCAGCAAGAACCAATGAGGTTCATTCTCGTGTTACGCAGCACGTTTGAGCTTCAGCAAGAACAAATGAGGTTCATTCTCGTGTTACGCATCACGTTTGAGCTTCAGCAAGAACCAGTGAGGTTCATTCTCGTGTTACGCAGCACATTTGAGCTTCAGCAAGAACCAATGAGGTTCATTCTCAAGAACCAATGAGGTTCATTCTCGTGTTACGCAGCACGTTCGAGCTTCTGCAAGAACCAATGAGGTTCATTCTTGTCTTACACAGCACGTTTGAGCTTCTACAAGAACCAATGAGGTTCATTCTCGTGTTACGCAGCACGTTTGAGCTTCAGCAAGAACCAATGAGGTTCATCCTCGTGTTACGCAGCACGTTTGAGCTTCAGCAAGAACCAATGAGGTTCATTCTCGTGTTACGCAGCACGTTTGAGCTTCAGCAAGAACCAGTGAGGTTCATTCTCAAGAACCAATGAGGTTCATTCTCGTGTTACGCAGCACGTTTGAGCTTCAGCAAGAACCAATGAGGTTCATCCTCGTGTTACGCAGCACATTTGAGCTTCAGCAAGAACCAATGAGGTTCATTCTCAAGAACCAATGAGGTTCATTCTCGTGTTACGCAGCACGTTTGAGCTTCTACAAGAACCAATGAGGTTCATTCTCGTGTTACGCAGCACGTTCGAGCTTCTGCAAGAACCAATGAGGTTCATTCTTGTCTTACACAGCACGTTTGAGCTTCTACAAGAACCAATGAGGTTCATTCTCGTGTTACGCAGCACGTTTGAGCTTCAGCAAGAACCAATGAGGTTCATCCTCGTGTTACGCAGCACGTTTGAGCTTCAGCAAGAACCAATGAGGTTCATTCTCGTGTTACGCAGCACGTTTGAGCTTCAGCAAGAACCAGTGAGGTTCATTCTCAAGAACCAATGAGGTTCATTCTCGTGTTACGCAGCACGTTCAAGCTTCTGCAAGAACCAATGAGGTTCATTCTTGTCTTACACAGCACGTTTAAGCTTCAGCAAGAACCAATGAGGTTCATTCTCGTGTTACGCAGCACGTTTGAGCTTCTACAAGAACCAATGAGGTTCATTCTCGTGTTACGCAGCACGTTTGAGCTTCAGCAAGAACCAGTGAGGTTCATTCTCAAGAACCAATGAGGTTCATTCTCGTGTTACGCAGCACGTTTGAGCTTCAGCAAGAACCAATGAGGTTCATCCTCGTGTTACACAGCACATTTGAGCTTCAGCAAGAACCAATGAGGTTTATTCTCAAGAACCAATGAGGTTCATTCTCGTGTTACGCAGCACGTTTGAGCTTCTGCAAGAACCAATGAGGTTCATTCTTGTCTTACACAGCACGTTTAAGCTTCAGCAAGAACCAATGAGGTTCATTCTCGTGTTACGCAGCACGTTTGAGCTTCAGCAAGAACAAATGAGGTTCATTCTCGTGTTACGCATCACGTTTGAGCTTCAGCAAGAACCAGTGAGGTTCATTCTCGTGTTACGCAGCACATTTGAGCTTCAGCAAGAACCAATGAGGTTCATTCTCAAGAACCAATGAGGTTCATTCTCGTGTTACGCAGCACGTTTGAGCTTCTACAAGAACCAATGAGGTTCATTCTCGTGTTACGCAGCACGTTCGAGCTTCTGCAAGAACCAATGAGGTTCATTCTTGTCTTACACAGCACGTTTGAGCTTCTACAAGAACCAATGAGGTTCATTCTCGTGTTACGCAGCACGTTTGAGCTTCAGCAAGAACCAATGAGGTTCATCCTCGTGTTACGCAGCACGTTTGAGCTTCTACAAGAACCAATGAGGTTCATTCTCGTGTTACGCAGCACGTTTGAGCTTCAGCAAGAACCAGTGAGGTTCATTCTCAAGAACCAATGAGGTTCATTCTCGTGTTACGCAGCACGTTTGAGCTTCAGCAAGAACCAATGAGGTTCATCCTCGTGTTACGCAGCACATTTGAGCTTCAGCAAGAACCAATGAGGTTCATTCTCAAGAACCAATGAGGTTCATTCTCGTGTTACGCAGCACGTTTGAGCTTCAGCAAGAACCAATGAGGTTCATCCTCGTGTTACGCAGCACATTTGAGCTTCAGCAAGAACCAATGAGGTTCATTCTCAAGAACCAATGAGGTTCATTCTCGTGTTACACAGCACGTTTGAGCTTCTGCAAGAACCAATGAGGTTCATTCTTGTCTTACACAGCACGTTTAAGCTTCAGAAAGAACCAATGAGGTTCATTCTCGTGTTACGCAGCACGTTTGAGCTTCTACAAGAACCAATGAGGTTCATTCTCGTGTTACGCAGCACGTTTGAGCTTCAGCAAGAACAAATGAGGTTCATTCTCGTGTTACGCATCACGTTTGAGCTTCAGCAAGAACCAGTGAGGTTCATTCTCGTGTTACGCAGCACATTTGAGCTTCAGCAAGAACCAATGAGGTTCATTCTCAAGAACCAATGAGGTTCATTCTCGTGTTACGCAGCACGTTTGAGCTTCTACAAGAACCAATGAGGTTCATTCTCGTGTTACGCAGCACGTTTGAGCTTCTGCAAGAACCAATGAGGTTCATTCTTGTCTTACACAGCACGTTTGAGCTTCTACAAGAACCAATGAGGTTCATTCTCGTGTTACGCAGCACGTTTGAGCTTCTGCAAGAACCAATGAGGTTCATTCTTGTCTTACACAGCACGTTTGAGCTTCTACAAGAACCAATGAGGTTCATTCTCGTGTTACGCAGCACGTTTGAGCTTCAGCAAGAACAAATGAGGTTCATTCTCGTGTTACGCATCACGTTTGAGCTTCAGCAAGAACCAGTGAGGTTCATTCTCGTGTTACGCATCACATTTGAGCTTCAGCAAGAACCAATGAGGTTCATTCTCAAGAACCAATGAGGTTCATTCTCGTGTTACGCATCACATTTGAGCTTCAGCAAGAACCAATGAGGTTCATTCTCAAGAACCAATGAGGTTCATTCTTGTGTTACGCAGCACGTTTGAGCTTCTACAAGAACCAATGAGGTTCATTCTCGTGTTACGCAGCACATTTGAGCTTCAGCAAGAACCAATGAGGTTCATTCTCGTGTTACGCAGCACGTTTGAGCTTCAGCAAGAACCAATGATGTTCATTCTCGTGTTACGCAGCACGTTTGAGCTTCAGCAAGAACCAATGAGGTTCATTCTCGTGTTACGCAGCACGTTTGAGCTTCAGCAAGAACCAATGATGTTCATTCTCGTGTTACGCAGCACGTTTGAGCTTCAGCAAGAACCAATGAGGTTCATTCTCGTGTTACGCAGCACGTTTGAGCTTCAGCAAGAACCAATGAGGTTCATTCTCGTGTTACGCAGCACGTTTGAGCTTCAGCAAGAACCAGTGAGGTTCATTCTCAAGAACCAATGAGGTTCATTCTTGTGTTACGCAGCACGTTTGAGCTTCTACAAGAACCAATGAGGTTCATTCTCGTGTTACGCAGCACATTTGAGCTTCAGCAAGAACCAATGAGGTTCATTCTCGTGTTACGCAGCACGTTTGAGCTTTAGCAAGAACCAATGATGTTCATTCTCGTGTTACGCAGCACGTTTGAGCTTCAGCAAGAACCAATGAGGTTCATTCTCGTGTTACGCAGCACGTTTGAGCTTCAGCAAGAACCAATGAGGTTCATTCTCGTGTTACGCAGCACGTTTGAGCTTCAGCAAGAACCAGTGAGGTTTATTCTCAAGAACCAATGAGGTTCATTCTCGTGTTACGCAGCACGTTTGAGCTTCAGCAAGAACCAATGAGGTTCATCCTCGTGTTACGCAGCACATTTGAGCTTCAGCAAGAACCAATGAGGTTCATTCTCAAGAACCAATGAGGTTCATTCTCGTGTTACGCAGCACGTTTGAGCTTCTGCAAGAACCAATGAGGTTCATTCTTGTCTTACACAGCACGTTTAAGCTTCAGCAAGAACCAATGAGGTTCATTCTCGTGTTACGCAGCACGCTTGAGCTTCTACAAGAACCAATGAGGTTCATTCTCGTGTTACGCAGCACGTTTGAGCTTCAGCAAGAACAAATGAGGTTCATTCTCGTGTTACGCAGCACATTTGAGCTTCAGCAAGAACCAATGAGGTTCATTCTCAAGAACCAATGAGGTTCATTCTCAAGAACCAATGAGGTTCATTTTCGTGTTACGCAGCACGTTTGAGCTTCTACAAGAACCAATGAGGTTCATTCTCGTGTTACGCAGCACGTTTGAGCTTCTGCAAGAACCAATGAGGTTCATTCTCGTGTTACGCAGCACGTTTGAGCTTCAGCAAGAACCAATGAGGTTCATCCTCGTGTTACGCAGCACATTTGAGCTTCAGCAAGAACCAATGAGGTTCATTCTCAAGAACCAATGAGGTTCATTCTCGTGTTACGCAGCACGTTTGAGCTTCTACAAGAACCAATGAGGTTCATTCTCGTGTTACGCAGCACGTTTGAGCTTCTGCAAGAACCAATGAGGTTCATTCTTGTCTTACACAGCACGTTTAAGCTTCAGCAAGAACCAATGAGGTTCATTCGTGTCTTACGCAGCACATTTGAGCTTCAGCAAGAACCAATGAGGTTCATTCTCGTGTTACGCAGCACGTTTGAGCTTCAGCAAGAACCAATGATGTTCATTCTCGTGTTACGCAGCACATTTGAGCTTCAGCAAGAACCAATGAAGTTCATTCTCGTGTTACGCAGCACGTTTGAGCTTCAGCAAGAACCAATGATGTTCATTCTCGTGTTACGCAGCACGTTTGAGCTTCAGCAAGAACCAATGAGGTTCATTCTCGTGTTACGCAGCACGTTTGAGCTTCAGCAAGAACCAATGAGGTTCATTCTTGTGTTACGCAGCACTTTGGGCTTCAGCAAGAACCAATGAGGTTCATTCTCGTGTTACGCAGCACGTTTGAGCTTCAGCAAGAACCAATGAGGTTCATTCTCGTGTTACGCAGCACGTTTGAGCTTCAGCAAGAACCAACGAGGTTCATTCTCGTGTTACGCAACACGTTTGAGCTTCAGCAAGAACCAACGAGGTTCATTCTCAAGAACCAACGAGGTTCATTCTCGTGTTACGCAGCACGTTTGAGCTTCAGCAAGAACCAGTGAGGTTTGTTTTTGCATATCAAGCAGGTTCTGTTGAGCTTCTGTTCATGTTAGCTGATCGATGTGAATAAAAGCCTAAATTCAGTCTGTTCATCATATAAAGCGATCACGTCTCTTCAGAAAATTTGGGTTAAACCGCTCGATACATATAGATTATTTTCACGATCTCTTTATGAACTGTTTGAAGTGTCAAAGTGGTCGTTGCGTGGACTGTCAATGAAGGGACAGAAATCTCAGATTTCATTAAAAATATGTTCCAAAGATGAACGAAAATCTTATGGGTTTGGAATGACATGAGGGTGAGTAATTAATTCATTTTTGTGTGAACTAACCCTTTAAATGTAAATTGAACATATTTCATTTACAAATATTTATTGTTTTCCCCCTTAATTGCATAAAAAGTAAAAGGAGCACACAAGAATTTTTAGAGAAACTATGGAAGCACTGGGTATTCAGTTCTAGCACACTGTACATTACATTCAGTGCCCTCGATTGCGCTTGCCAGACAAAGCTGATCTCAAGTTCTTTAGTGGATTATTTGTCATGCTTCAAAAGAGCCTTTCAGTAAATTAATAATCTGAGCCCCTCAACTGCTATCAAGCAAATTGATCTTAATGTGGTACAATAGCCTCCACCAGGGAATATGAATTAATAATCACCCACATTAAAGAGACTTTGTCTCAGCCAAAAGTGACACAACCTTGAGGGTGATCCAGTTTCTCAGACTCACTTGTTGTATTTGACACAACAGGCTCAAATGCTGTTCAGAATGATTCAGCGGACCGTAAACATCACAAGAGAGTCACTACTGTAAGTGATATCAAGCATTACTATACTTTATGATTGCTGATTGGTCGACTAGCCTCACCTATTTTGCTTTGAAAATTCATGCTGATTTTTTTTGCATCATATTCTGGAAATAAGCATCTCTATCGCATTGTCTTTGTATCTGCATTATTTTGAAATGTAACAACATTAATACAAAAATGTTTATTTCCCACCGAAGAGATTTAGGTCGTATTGCAGGTGGCATGAGCTGTGAATGGCTGAAGCTATGGGTAAATGAGTCAGGCTTCTCTGAATTGTTGGAGTTCATCACTAAGTTGCCAGGAGGACTTAGACCTGGTTTGGTAAGAATATGAAAAACAATCTTTTTAGTATACACATACTGTCTTAATGCAAAATGCAGAGATTATAATATTTTGATTAAGTAGTATAACTGTATAATCAAATTATTTAACATCGCTCTTGGTACTTAAAGTAATGTGCCTCACTAATGTTTTTCATTATTAAAGTATATGACTCAACTGACTAGGAAAGAAACATTAGCGTGTCTGTATTAAACATGCAAAGGGAGAGAAAATGAACAAAATTGATGTTATGTTCTCAACAGAGGAAATGCATTGTGGTGGAGCTACGGAAACGGCCTGATATTGATCTAAATAACTTGGACCCCTCATTTGCTGCAAGATTACCGTAAGATAAGCAGTTGACTACCCAGAATCTAATTTGTTTGTTCTTTTACTTGCAGGGTCTTATTGATGTATTTTGTCTCACAGGTTGACCATGATGGAGCACCTGTCTAACTCTTCACTCATAAGTGTACTGGACCATGTTCGACAACACTTTATTGATTTTCTGCAGCTACCACGACACAAGCAAACGGCCTTGGCAGAAAAAGCTATCAATGTTCTCGTAAGAGTGAAATCATTGCAGATGTTTAAAATTTCATGATTGAACCCAATGCAGTGGAAGAGTTCTTAAAAGTTTCAGTGACCCAGTTGAATGTGGGGGGAAAAAGTCACCAAATTTGTGTTTTCATTTATAAATGATTTGAAAAAATACTTGCAATAATCTGATTTTACTGTTGCAAAATGCATATATGCATTTCCAAAAATCTGGATTATATGGATGTGGTTTGGATGGGTTTTTGACTACCATTCAAAAGCTTTTTTGTAATGTTTTTGAAAGAAGTCTCTTATGTATAGAAGCTTGTTTCCGCCACTGAATAAGAAAAATTAAAAAAGTAACTTTTTATCTCACAATTCTGACTTTTTTTCTTGCAATTGCGAGTTTACAACTTTTTTTCTCAGAATTATGTGATATAAAATCACAATTGGGAGTTATAACGTCAGAATTGCTTCATATAGTTGCATATTTGTGTTATAAAGTCAGAACTGCTTTTTTCCCTCAGAATTTAACTTTATATCTCGCAATTGCAAGTTTATCTTTCAATTCTGAGAAAATTCAGAATTGCAAGATATAAACTCGCAATTGCAAGAAAAAAAGTCAGAATTACGAGATTATACACAATTCTGACTTTATTTCTCAGGATTGCGAGTTTATATCTCTCAATTCTGACATTATAAAAGTGTGAAAAAGTCTTTAATTTATTAGATACAGATTTATTATCTTTAAAAAAAATTTATTTCGTGGCAGAAACAAGCTTCCATACTTAAGAATTTTTTTTAAATCTTACTGACCCCAAAGAATTGAACAGTAGTGTAAACCAAGTAAAATATGCCAAACAATCAGATTGTGCAGACTTAGATACTTCATGTCTTCATTGATAGGGCATCTCTGAAGATGTCCTCACTGGGGCCCTCATGGACATGCTTGGCCCTCTTCTGCCCTTCCTGGACAGGGATGTGTTGGCTCGCATGGACCGAGAGGCTCTGAAACTACGACTGGAGGAGCTAAAACAATATTGCTTGCCCTCTGACACCTTCAGACAAATATCAGCTTTACTTACAGAGAAGAGCATGCTGGGGTGAGACAAAGTTGTTCCATTTTGTTGACAACCTCTTTGTTCTGATTTCAACTGCAAAAGTTCCTCGTTGTGCAAGCAAAATACAAATTGCATATGTATTCAGTAGATCCTTACTGTAGAACATGAGATCCAGGATCCAGATCCAGGGGGTGGAGATGGGTAGGTTTAGGGATATCTAAAGTGGGAGCAGTTGGATCTGGATCTTGTGTTCTGCAGTGAGGACCATCTTTCTGTATTGGGATGTTGAAAAAGTCCCTTTTTTGCAAAAGAGAACCAAAAACGTGGACCGTTGGAGATGTTGAGCATGTGGGAAGACTTCTTTTCACACTTTCACTTCAGCAGATAAAATCCCTACCACTGGTAAGGGGAACACAAGCCTATGCATTCGACTAAAGCTTGGTATAGTGCAGGATTTCATCACATTGAACCTCTACATTTTTCCTTCAAGGGTGATTTAGGTAGAGACACAGTTGAAGAGGTTCTGATGAGCCAGTGGCATTGGAAAAACAGTGAAGTGGGAAAGGCTTGTTCGGACCTTAGCGGACTACGAGAAAAGATGAACGGTCTCATCCATAGGATCATTAAAGGTCGATGGTGGATGAGAAGGGGTGAGTTGTGTACAGAATCCATCAGATGTTTTTTATGACCTCTTTGGAAAGGTAAATCATATATTATTGCTTATTAGGGCCCATCCCAAGCTGTGCAGACATTAAAGGGACATTTCCCTCAGCTTGGAGGTCCTATCAGCTGAATCGAATGAAGAGGAAGGAGCTGAAGACATGCGTTGAGTTCATTGGTCAGGATGACACACTTGACGCAGAGCAACGTGAAGCACTTTGGATGGAACTCAGACCAGTTAAGTCGCTTGTTCTTGTCCAAATGCAGTTGTTCAATGATTATTAAATATTTTTTCTCACACAACAACCATTATCTTAGGTGTATAAACCAGTGAGGCAGCTTAAACCAGAGCAGGTGTTGGAACTGGGTTGCATAGTGACCGAGATGGGGGAAAGAGAGCTACAGGCGGTCAACTTGTCCAGTCTGGCTGTCGTGGCCCATCTTGGGAACCTCAATGGATGGAACGCAAAGAAAGTATGTTTTTCAGCTGTTCGGATTAGCCTTACATGGGGAAGATACAGTACCCGGCCAAAAAAAAAAAAATCGCTGTTTGGATGATCTTGACCAAAAATAAATAAATGTTATTTCCATCAAGAGGTGCATCAGTTTTTGGTCAAGATCTTGTATTGACAATGCAAGAGTCAGTCTACTCTAGCACATCCCAAAGACTTTCAATTCATCTGTGAAAATGATTCTTCATGCTTCCTCCCAACCATTTTTTCACAATTTGAGCTCAATGAATCTTGACATTGTCATCCTAAAATATGGCCATGATACATCTTCCTACATGGTTGTTTAATAAATGAAAAGCTACTTGCTCCATCAATAAGGGTTAGAAGAACTGTTGCCAAACATATAGCATGCTAGAAACGTAATAATCACTGCAATAATGATCCAGTCATAGATTGTGCCTATTTAAATCCAAACAGTGACTTTTTTTTTGGCCGGGCAGTGTACATGACTTCTAGTTTTATTTTTGTTTTTTTACAGATGAGAGCAGTTGTCCTTGGCATAATGAAGCGACTGAAACGGAAGCCTGAAGAACTTGATGTAGTGGAGCTTGTTTCCCTTGGACATCTGCTTTGCGGCTTCAGTTCCTCTGAAATATCCCGTCTAGACCCGTTCAACCTAAGGTCAGTGGACAAATCAATTTACACAATCCAAAAGGTAATAATACGTGTCACCTCAAAATCTTTGAAAGCATTGTGTTGTGTTTGTGTCTATTAGCGTGGCCGCTTTGTTTCTGGGGGAGATGGTACTGCCATGTTCTGAGCAGCAGACCGAGGCGCTGACGTCACGGCTATCCAGTCCTCTGGGCTTTGGTCCAGTCAGCAGCTGGGGCTCTGAGGTCTTCACTGAGATTGGGACTTTGGCAGGTACTGACTGTGGATTCGATTACAATCAGTTCAGTGGACAATATACACATGCCAAAATGGGCAGGCTCATAAAAGGAATAAGACAAACTGATTCTCTGTCCTCAGCTGGGCTGGAAGATATGGTATTGTCTGCACTTATAAAAGAGCAAGTGGAAGGACTGATGCCAACAGCAATAACCTTGATACCTCCAAGAAAAATGGCTGTGAGTGACGGATATTTATGTTTTCATTTGGCATCCTTCTGTTCATTGTAATACTTCAAAAAGTTCGTTGAGACAAACTTTGAAGTTGGCTTGAGAAATCCGGAGCAGAAATTTTGAAGAAGTTTTAAAGAAGCTTAAAGTTTGAAGGTTTTCAGTTTAAAGTTTGAATGTTTTGAATGCAGTACAGTCTATCAGAAAAAGAGAGGCTTCTGGCAGTATAAATGTGAATTTTGTCAGTTAGAGTTTGAACAGTCTTGGCTCATTTTTTAACATTTCATCAATGTAAGTCTATGGGATTTTCACGATTTTTAATCTTAATTTTTAGGAAAACCATAAATCGGATCAGTTAGAAAAGATATAGCACACTAAACCACAACAGTCTGAAGGTCTGACCCAAGTTTGGAGGTTGTAGAGTAGAGCTCTAGGAGGATGTGAAGAATCCCAGAAGAATAACTTTGTTTATATTCTCAAGCCAACTTAATTAATCACCTAACATCCTTAGTGAGGTAGCCTACTTTATGTGTGTTTTCTCTCATATTTGTCTCTATATATTTCTTGTATCTGTCTAATGTCAATAGTTTAGCATTGTTTGAAGCATAGATCATACAGAAGTCACTTTCAAACCAAGCAGCTTTTTCTTGGTCAACGTGCCAAATACACACATCAAACTTGAACCTTTTGCGAAATCTGCAATGGAAAATCCTAACGTGCAATTCTCATTCGCGTGGATTCCTATTAAAATTACTGTATTTCTCCTGCAAAATTCACAGAAAAATGGTAAACATGACCACACTTTTAGACAGTTTATACATCAAAACAGTGTCAGAATGCTCAATTCTTCACATCTACAGCACCACTGCTACAGCCATATACATTCAGATAAACATTAAGCTTCACATTGAGATGCCATGTCTGGATTAAAATAGCCCCACTTTTAAAAACATGTCTGGAAACTCATGCATTCTGCTGTTTTTGAATGCAATCTGATGTAAATAGCCCCTAAGAAGAGCATCTGAGCAGAATCAGGTGAACCCCAAACCAGCATAATTGTGGATCATCCAGTTAAATCCTATGATTTACTCACCCTCAAGCCATCCTAGGTGTATATGACTTTCTTCTTTCTGACGAACACAATCAGAGTTATAATAAATAATATCCTGGCTCTTCCTTTATAATGGTAGTGAATCGATTTTGAAGTCCAAAAAAATGCATCCATCTATCATAAGAGATATCCATATGGCTCCAGGGAGTTAATAAATGTCTCTTAAAGCAAAGTGATGGGTTTTTGTAAGTAAAATATCCATATTTAATAAAGGGAAAAGGAGAAAAAATGGATTTCATAGGGCCCTAAACAAAAAGGTAGCTACTAGTTTAATTGTGAACAAACAAGTTTATATGTTAACATTCGTTCTCAAGGTCCAACAAATATGTGGATAGCATTTCCTTCCCCATTAGTAAATGAATATAGTAATAAATATTAATATTGTATGATATGGAAATATATACAGTATTTGTAGTGGGCCTTAATGAGCATTTGTGTTTCTTAGATGACTTACCTGAAATGCTTCCAACCAAAGATCAATGGAAGTAAGAGCCAACAATTGTTCATCAGACATGCGTCTTATTATTTCAGGTGGTATTCAGTGCTACGCAGCTGTCTTGGCTGAGCTCTGAACAAGCGTGTGCCGTGACAGAGGAGCAGTGGGCGGAATTAGACAGTGAACAGAGACAAGCACTTGGCATGGCCCAGTATGAAGGCGAACTCATGCTTGAGCACAGAGGTAAGCACTGCTCTAGTTCAAACCATTCTTTTCAGCTGATCTGAGAACAACTTTACCTCCTGTCATGCAGTTATTTGAATCCTTATTGGATAGAAAGAATTGCATATAGTTGGTCTGTCATAAATCTGTCATTTTACTACAAAATATGTTTGTCTCTGCAGGCAGGAACCAGGCTCCATCATTACGGTTTGCCAGCAGCTTTACAAAATGTTTATTACTTTTTGTCTGTACATTGTGGATTCTATTATAAAGATCATAACTTAAGGCTATTTATTTGTTCCTCTTTATTGAATTCTTACTTTTGAAAATTAAATGTCAACTCAAACGCAAAACTAACATTTTTCCATCATTTACAAATAAACTTTATAAGCATTATTTAAAGTCAACATGAAATAAAAATGTACCCTATTTTCTCAATGCATGTTATAGGTCTTGTTGTGAACAATTCATCTGTGCATTTTTCATTTATTTATTTATTTATTTATTTATTTTTTTGACCTTGTAAATGTTTATTCAAAATTCACAACTGGTCCAGTTCTTGTGGGTTGTTCCCAGTCTGCAGTGGTCAGTATCTATCAAAAGTGCTCCAAGGAAGGAACAGTGGTGAACCAGCGACAGGGTCATGGGCGGCCGAGGCTCATTGATGCACGTGGGGAGCGAAGGCTGGTCCGTGTGGTCTGATCCAACAGACGAGCTACTGTAGCTCAAACTGCTCAAGAAGATAATGCTGGTTCTGATAGAAAGGTGTCAGAATACACAATGCATCACAGTTTGTTGCATATGGGGCTGCATAGCTGCAGACCAGTCAGGGTGCCCATGCTGACCCCTGTCCACCGCCGAAAGAGCCAACAGTGGACACGTGAGCATCAGAACTGGACCACGGAGCAATGGTAGAAGGTGGCCTGGTCTGATGAATCACGTTTTCTTTTACATCACGTGGACGGCCGGGTGCGTGTGTGTCTCTTACCTGGGGAACACATGGCACCAGGATGCACTATGGGAAGAAGGCAAGCTGGCGGAGGCAGTGTGATGCTTTGGGCAATGTTCTGCTGGGAAACCTTGGGTCCTGCCATCCATGTGGATGTTACTTTGACACGTACCACCTACCTAAGCATTGTTGCAGACCATGTACACCCTTTCATGGAAACGGTATTCCCTGGTGGCTGTGGCCTGTTTCAGCAGGATAATACGCCCTGCCACAAAGAAAAATGGTTCAAGAATGGTTTGAGGAGCACAACAACGAGTTTAAGGTGTTGACTTGGCCTCCAAATTCCCCAGATCTCAATCCAATCGAGCATCTGTGGGATGCGCTGAACAAACAAGTCCGATCCATTGAGGCTCTACCTCGCAATTTATCATTCATTACAGCGAGGTGGTCTTTCTGCTGGGCCTTAGGCCTGTTGCACCTCCTACAGTGCCTATGGTGGACTATGCATGGCAGAGGCGTCCTCTTCCTTGAGGCAGGCCTAAACCTGACCGCATACCACATGGATTTGCTGCAGGGCCTTCAGCTGGGGACCACCGCTCATTAACGTTTCGCCCCTTAACCCAGAATGTCTCCTAGTGGCGGGGCAGTGAACAGGGATGTCTCCCTGACACCCCCTGCAGCAAAACCTAATTAGATGTTACTCCCCAAGCCTTGTCTCGTCGTTTCAGCCAGAGCCAGTAGCTTGCTTTCTCTGCTTCCTCAGAAAGCTCTTTGGTGGATCTGCTCAGTGTGGCTCCCCGTAGTTCCAGGTCCTTGAGCAGGCATGATATTGATCTGCCCACAAAGCCTCTGGCTCCCACCTCCACTGGGTACAGCCTCACACTCCATCCACTTTCTTTGCACTCTGCGACCAAGTCTGCCTCGTTGGCCTTTGGCCACTTGATCTTATTCCTTCGAAGTGGGTTCTTCAGGTTCCTGGCCCTTTGGCTCAACTGGGGGTGCTACTGAGTTCACTTCTTAGGGTTCATCATCAGGACTTAAAGGATCTGCTGCTAACATCTTGGTGGAGATACCACAGCACACCTTCAGGGGTCTAGTGGAGTCCGTGCCTCGACGGGTCAGGGCTGTTTTGGCAGCAAAAGGGGAACCAACACAATATTAGGAAGGTGGTCATGATGTTATGCCTGACTGGTGTATGCAAGACTTTTCCAATCATTTAGTCCTTTTAAACTCTGTAAACATGGTAGTATACTGTACACAGATTCATCAGACACTTCAGAAATGGACAAAAAAAAGTCAAATTCCTTTCTTTTCTTTCTTTCAGTGGATTATATGAAAATGCATCAATTTTGGGTTTATATCCAAGACTTTCCCAAACAAATCTAATAAGAATGTCTTTTTTCATTATTGCAGAAAGAACTGTAGATTTTGGGTTAAGGCGTAAAAGCATTTCAAAGTTTCAAATGCATTCATGATGAAATACAGTTAGCTACAAACTGTCCATCTACATAATGACTTGTCAGTCCATTGAATTGCCTTTCACAAAGACTACTGACAAATAAAACATGGCTTGACCTTTGGTCTTCATCATCAAACCAGCGATGCTTGAATATTACCATAATGACAAGCAAGAAGGGAAATATGAAATATACACTTTGAAACATGATCCCAGCTGACGTGACCATAATGAGTTTGGGCTCCAGGAGCTTCATTAGCTGGATCATTAAGTCAGCTGTGGGTAGATGCTCCCAATCTAATTGATGGGTGCGCGAGAGAGGAAGCACTTACCCGCCTTTTTTGCATTCCAACTTGAAGGGCTGCTTTTCTTCATCGTACTCAAGGTGTGGTAAGACTGCTGTTGTGCTTAATAAGAAAATGAAGTTTTGTAAAAAATACTCAGAGAGTACAATGATCATGTTTTTGTTAAAATAAAGAAGAATTATCAAATACCAGTTGTGAGATTCAATGTTGTCTATTCTGCGAACACATTCTCCAACGTTCTGGGTTTGAATGTGAACTGCGCATGCGCGTTTCCCCCCGCAAAACAAACAAAAAACCTGCACATCCATACAGAATAAAACAATTTTATATATATTATTTTGTTTTCTTTGATAAACATACCACAATTAAGTGAACATGGGGTGCGTTAATGTCACTATTTTGATTTAAGGAGATGTTGTAATTACATGAAAAGCTATCAGTTTATTACATATTCCAGGAGGTGCTTCGTTTTCCCTATGGTAAAACAAAATATGAACGTTTACTTCAACTTGAACGGACACAAGCCTGCAAACTTTTAATAAATATTATTAATCGTATTTACACTGTACGCACGTCTAATATTTACCTTGTGTGTTTAAAGTGAACTGCGCATGTGTATCCAGTAGATGGCGCAAGAAAATCAAACACCGCATGACGCGCTCAAGTGGACGCGTCCTGACGTCGCTTCTCACTGCGTAAATCAGTGACGTATTTCCTGAGTAGCAGTACGTAGACTACCCTCTCCAGTCCAGTCCCTGGATAGAGGTGTATTTTTTTTTATATCTTGTTTGTTTACTTGATTCCGCCGTTTTGAAACGTTCTAGCATGCGTACGTAACTATGTTGGCGTATCGGTCCAAAGGTGGCTCAGACGAACCGGTTCTCAGTGATGCCTTAGCGTCGCGTTACGTGCGACAGAGCAAGCAAACCTATCGCAAAGTTTCCCTATTGTACAGTAGATGAGTGCGCGTGGACTTTAGGACAGTCCAGTACGTCAGGACATTTCAGTCTGTCCTCTTGACAACACTACTTCGTCGGTGTCTTGAGTTTAGCTTTGTTTTCGGGACTGTATTCGTCGTCAGTCAAACACGGTGGACTTTTCGTCGTGTCCGTGGACAGGTTTAGTGGATTTACGTCGTGTCCAAGGAAACGGAAGATTAGAAGCTGATGCTGTTGAGGTAAGATATTCATTCAGTAGTTAGATGGGTTTAGTTCCGTACTAGTTTCCGTAAGTAGTCTACAAACTTATGTGAACCACATAAGAATGTTTTATGACTACATATCTTCGTCTGATAACATTGAATAGGCTTATTTAAAAAATGCCACATAATAAATAGACTATACATATAAATACAACACATAATAAAACATACAGTTCCACCTAAAAGTATCTGGACACTTAAGACACTTAACGTAATATATATATATATATGGATATCAATTGGTTTTCATATTTATTGTTAAAACAACACAAACACATTTTACACATTTTCTCAGTTTTAGGTTTTAAATGAGTACAAAATATATTTTAACACTTGTTAATTTGTGCATTTTGCTGTATGCTTTTTATTTTTTAGGTTTTTTTTTGTCTAAAACTTGCATTACAACTTTATATTGCTGTCATTTTTACTTATTTACTGCTATTCTTATATTATTCATTTCACTTAAAAGAAGTCTGGGTTAAAAACAACCCAAGTTGGGGTGAAAATTGACAAATCCAGTGATTTTTTTTTTTTTTTTTTGACCCAGCGGTTGGGTTAAATGTTTGCCTAACCTGCTGGGTAGTTTTATTTAACGCAACTGTTGTTTAAAATGAACCCAAAATAGGTTTGAAATTAAAATTCAGACACATAATTACTAGAGGCAACAATAATAATCAAAAGGGGTGAACATTTATTAATAAGAAATTTAATAAATGTTTATTGTGTAATTATTATTAATTACACTTGTTAATGAATGTTCATTTATTAAACATATCCAGCAATACAGTCATTTTAAAACAATAGCTGAGTTAAATAAAACTACCCAGCAGGTTGGGCAAACATTTAACCCAATCGCTGGGTTTGTCCATTTTCAACCCAACTTGGGTTGTTTTTAACCCAGAATATTTTTTTTTTTGGAGTGTTATAGCCATCTTCTTCCATGATTGTTGACAATGACATGACTTGTTTTTGACAAATTAAATAAAATACTTAATTTTGATGCTGAAAATCACCCTGAGACCAGTTGATTAAAAGTTAATCACAAAAATGTCTCAGAAAATTAGTTCAGAGAAAAGCATGAATTGTTTGCAGATGCCACTTGCTTTTATTGTTTTGCTGTCTAATTAATTTTCATTCATTTTAAGTGTCGGTGTACTGTTTGGAAATGCTCTGTGTGGTCTATGATCTGTCTGTTTTGTTCTGTTGTTGTAATGTGGAGTATATACAAATTATTTGTATCGAAGGAAAGTGCTATTATTAAGTGCATGTTTTCCTGTTTCTGTTTTTATTTTTTTTTGTTAGCTCCGAACTAAAAACTGATCACACTTTCATTCTTTTTCCTCATGAGACTAATGTTTCAGCCATTACTAATCCCAGCGTTGTCCTTGCCAGGAAACAAAGTTTGTCTCTTCTTTGGAAAAAGCATTCACTTGTGTTTTTAAATGTGTAATGGATTGCATATGTACAGCTGTCTGATAACATTTAGCTTCCCTTCAGTTTTCATATAAAATGGGCTTATATGCTTCTAAAAGTCCCACAAGTTGCATCCTGTCTTTTTTTTTTTTTTTTTTTTAATTTTCCAACAAGTGGTCCACACTTAATGTCAGTCGTCTCAGTGCCGGTTTCCTCTCTCTGTTAAGTGTTAACCATGTTGTGATGTCATGAGTGGGTGTACTTTGAGATCAGGGCTGGCACAGCTTTAAATTGCTGTCAGGAAAGTTACGCACTTCTTACTTAGCCTACTTAATCTGGGTTAGACACGCGTTCAGTGCTCAAGTGAGTATTGTTTTATTTTCTTGACCTGATAAAAACATTGTGTAGGGAAATGTGACATAAGTGAAAATAATTCATGTTAAGAACTTGCTTGTAAACAGATTTTTTTTTGTTGTACTTTTCCTGTTATTCTTAATTTTTATTTGTCTCTTCTTTTTTTCCCCCCCAATAACAGAAGTTTTGGGGTTGTTGAAGCATTGTTTTATGCTTGTGAAATACTTTTTTATAAATTATGGTCTTATAATATGTAGTCTGAATTTGTTTATGCATGTGTAGTAAATTGATCTAACAAGGTAAATTAGTTGTCAAACATATGTAGCAATATTTCTGTGTTCTCATAAACAGCGTTTACTGATTTGTGGTGATCAAAACAGCTGTAAGCTGTTTACTACAGTAAAGCTCTTACTAAACTCGTAATACAATTACAGGCTTTATGTAGCCTGAATTCTGTCATTTGGATTGTTTTTGAGTCTTCTGAAGTTTAAAATGCAGATTGATTTATTAATACATGCATCCTTCCAATGAAAACATCAAGAGTTAGGTTAGTTACAACATGTGTAAGGTTTTTATACAGCGTATTCATTTCGAAATTGCAAAAGTATTTGTGGGAAATGTTTCAGAATTAAGAGTAGAATGTATTTCCTGATGGCAAATTTGTGGTAGAACAGGTAATGCGTCTGACTTTAGATTTCAATGAAGTGCAGTTCAATACAGCCGACTGAATTCTATTGAGATTGTTATAGTGAGAATGACATAGAGAGCCTATCAAAGAGCACGTAAACAGGGACATCTCATTTGAACCCACACGGCAATGTGCCCCACATTTGTTAGGCAGAATAATAGAGTAAAAGCTCTGTCCTGAAAGGAAATGCCAGCAGTTTTTTTTTTTTTTTTTTTTTGGTTTTGTTTTGAAAATGTGAGCAGACGAAGGGTTGACTTATCAGATCGTGAGATGTAATTTCAGTTGCCCCTCTTGTTTACACAAAAAAGAACACATTTAGTCCAATGAGACTGGGTGACAAGCATTTATATGATTATGAAATAGGCCATTAAAGGTGTGGACAGGTCAGCCGGACTCGGCACGAATCGCTCCACCTATACAGTACGTACATTGAAACATCAAAATGATAAACGGACTTGTTCAGAACAAGCAAGAGTTTTTAGTTTTATTAATTTTATTACAAGCCAAACTCATCCCACCAGTCAATGAAAATGGTTTCTGGAAAAAAAACAACAACTTTTCTCTACCTTTTAGACAAATTTATGGACAAAATGCAGGGTGAATTGAATACGCTGCTTCACTCCACTCCAAAGTCACCGACAGTGGGTCTTCCTTTTGACACAATGTACACAATGGCGCCTCCTCACCCAACAATTTTGACTAATATTCAGTAGCATTCAGTGCGCTGAGAGTGCTGGGCTTTTGTCTCATGTGCCTAATATACTGTAATCATCTTTACCTTGATTTAGGGCTGCCCTCGACTAAAGACTAGTAGTCGTTCATTTTAAGTGATTAGTCGACTAATCGCACGTTTATTAATAAATCATATGAATCGTAATAAAGAGCCTTTAATTCCTAATCAGTGTTCAAGCGCAAACATAAAGTTTGCCACAGCGCACCGGCAGATGTAATGATTATGAATATGCCAGGGAAAAACAGCAAGGAGATTGCTTTAACATTTTAATAATTAATTGATAAACTAGTGTTTTCTGTATTTTCAGCTGCAATGATGAAGTTGACGATGTTGACTCGTCATCGGTAGTAGACGCGCCTATATGCACGTTTCATACGGATTACATAACCTGAGAATATTTGTTGTTTTCCATTTTAAATGAATAAATTACATTTCGCTTTCTATACATATATTTTTCATGTCTGTGAGGAAAGTTTACATGGAGTTTCGGTTTGAGAGAGAGACTGCAGAAATCGCATCCTGTTTGCTTTTATTATTTTACAAAAGCACAAGGTTTTGTTGTTATTGTGAGTGCACACAAATAAAAGTAGGCTCTTCACAGGTTCAAAAGATGTATTACTTTTATCTGTATGACCAGAAATTACGGAGTATTTTAAGTGTAAGTGAGGTTAACGTTAAAGCGAGCGGCCATGTAAAGCTGCTACTATTAACATGTTTCAGATGATAAGCCATATTTGAGATGGATGAATGATGAGCAAGCGTTTGGATGTCCTGCCCTACTGTAATTACCACATAGACCAACTGTTATCTATCTCTCAGTCACAGACTGCGTGACTACACCACTTCCTGTGGATTTTTTTTCTAAGCGACTGATAAAATTTCACACATTTAGTCGAATATTAGGGGCAGCCCTACCTTTATTACAATCATCATCCATAAAAACTTTACTAGCGTGACACTGGTTTGCTTTATCCAACCAACAGATGTAGTTTGTGTATCATATGCTAATGCTGCGGTTGGGTGTTTTGAGATGTTGTTCAGTCTGATGAGAAACAGCTTGCCAAATACACTATTCTCTCCACCATCCCTGATGAAATCGGCCAGGTTTTTTCTGCATTAGCGCTGTTTTGGACTGACCGTTTGAATGCATTCGCTTGCTGGATCCTTGGACTGAAAACATTCCAGGAGTTTACGGTTTAAAATGATCTGACCGAAAACAGAGGAGTGGAAAAACATAACGTCTCTTGTCCAAAAACCTGCTTCTTTACACTTGTTTCTGCTGTAATGTATTAATTGAAATGATTAATGATTCATTAATTAATTAAAAATTGTTTTTACCACTGCATCTCACCTGGCACGGTCTGGCACGTCCCACACTTTGAAAACCCCTTTCCTAATGCAACGGCTTAAGTTTATAGCAAGTTGAGCTTCAAGTCAACAATAATCTTGCATCAGTGTTTGCTTAGTCATAAGACAGGAGAATCAGGACAGTGGTTTTGGAGTGAAACGACAGTCTGTCACAACCGGACTGATTAATATTTTTGTGGAAGAATAAGTCCGCTGTGCTCCCTCCCATCTCCGGTTTACTGGTAGCTTACCAGAAAAGATGATGACATGGCACATCACTTATGGAAGTCAGAAAGCTTCCATGTTTTTTTTCCGTTTTCAGCAAAAATATCTTGTGAAATTGAAACTTTGTTGGCTTATTTTGGGCAACCAATGCTGTTAGCATTTGGCTCTGCATGATTTTCCACCAATGGTTGTATAGTGTTAATATCTTGTTGCAACTAAAGGGGAATTGGATAGCGATTAAATCACTTGAGGTTGCAGAAGTATCTTTACTGTTGCTTGCTCATAGGCATTCATACTCGACAATATCCTGTATCAGGCGGCAGAACATGTGACCATGAGCATACAGTTGCGTGAATTTTCTGTTGCTCAAGTTAGCTCAAATTGTCAACTCATTTTGAAAACAATTGCTTTGATCCCTGCACATCTCTTACAGTGTGAACGCCCTTTCATTTTCACTGTCAAAAGTTTTTTTGTGCTCTGGAAATGGTTTTGGTAAGACATACATACTTTAGATAGACATTGACTGAAATGTACTTCACCCCCTCACAGCCTCTTTTACATTTGCATTGAATAAAATATGACTAAAGGTCCTTTAACTAATTGGAATCGTCAAACACCTGCATTTAGTCGTCACTGGGAAATCTTTGTTTGGGTGTGCTGTTCGTTTTTTAACTAGTTAGTCAGTTCCACAGCATAAAGGCTCATCTGTGATTCATATCCTCAATTATACTCTTGCACCTGCAACTCAAATGACTCATTCTGCAATCTTCCATCTTTTTCCCTCCCCAGGTGATTCCTGTATCGTTCCGAGTCCATCTCTCTTCCTCGACTCCGTCTCTACATGTGCCAGGGGCAGCACGGGTATAGCAGTGGGCTGCTGTGCTGACGGACTTTGTGACATTAGGAACTCCTGCCTTGGTTCCCTCCATTGTGTCTAATGGATCTCAGGCTTGCCTCATTGACGCTCTGTACACTACTGATTCTCGTGACCTCTGGGCCACAGCCATCCATTGGACAGAAGGTTTACACCAACACATGGGCCGTCCACATCACAGGGGGAGAGCAGGAAGCTAACCGGATTGCTAGAAAGCATGGCTTTATAAACCACGGGAATGTAAGTACTGTATGTTCAAACAAGTATTTCTTGCATGTTTGGTTCACTTGGGTTGGGTTGCTCATCTATGTGCAATGCATCTGTGATTCTTTTTAAACGAAAGGCGTTAAGGCTTAATGAACTGCTTTCGTTTCAGTGTTGTCAGCAAAGGTCAAAGAGAATGCAAAGAGAGAATATTGGGTCATATTTTACCTCAAAATCAAGAGACTGTTTGTTTTTTCTATAAAGGAAATAAAATCTAGTTTTAAGTCCAATAAGATATTATTTTCACTGTGACTTTAAAATACAATAATGACAAACATTTCCTGATAATTTACTCACCCCCATGTCATCCAAGATGTTTATGTGTTTCTTTCTTCAGTCGAAAAGAAATGAAGGTTTTTGAGGAAAACATTCCAGGATTTTTCTCCATATAGTGAACTTCAACGGGTTGAAGGTCCAAATTGCAGTTTAGGTTTTAAGTGCAGGGTTGTCAGTCATTTTAGAGTGTTAAATACTGTTTATGATTACTGTAATGAACAAGGGACGTGCTGACGATTCACCAAAATGATTTGCTTATTTTCAGAACCTTTGCAAATCTAATCTGTCACGTCAAACACTGCGCACGCTTGTCTTGTGTGTATGTTTTTCCTCTCTCATAGACTAAGATTTAGTTGCTGTCCTCCACTGGAGCTGCTCCCATTAGCTTTGTTTTGTCCCATTCGTTTAGTCTGGGTGTCTTACAAAGTTGCTGTTGGTTAAATTAAGATTTGACAGACGAACTTGTGCCTCGTTTGGGCTGGTTTATTAGATAATGTTGTGTCATTTGTGATAAGACTTTCTGGTGTTACATACACTACCATTCAAAAGTTTGGTGTCAGTAAGATTTTTTTTTAATGGTTTTTAAAAGAAGTCTCTTATGCTCATTAATGCTGCATTTATTTGATCATAAATACGGTAAAACAGTAATAATATTATTACAATCTAAAATAACTTTTATATTGTAAAATGTAATTTATTGCTGTGATCAAAGCTGAATTTTCAGTGTCGAACCGCAATTCATTTTTTCAGGATTCTTTGATAACCAGAAAGAACAGCTTTTTATTAGTACTTATAAAGCACATATTAATACCTTAATACGACCATATTCTACATCCCATAATCCTACCCAATACCTAAACTTAACAACTAGCTTACTAACTATTAATAAGCAGTAATTAGGAGTTTATTGAGGCAAAAGTCGTAGTTAATAGTGAGAATTAAACTAAAATTACACAATGTTTGTGTCGCTTCTGTTGTATGAATGGGACAGTTTGTTAGTCCTGTTATTATATATGGTTATCAGTCTGAAACACTGACTGTCCATGTGACTTTAAAGCTGCACCATGAGATTCTAATTAGTAAAGATGCAGATTTGTCCTTTTCTTCCTCTCATTCTGTGGAAGTCATGAATTTTGAACATTTCCTGCATGTTACGTCTGAATGCTCTGGCTCTCTCTGAAGGAATGCATAAAACATCTTCCTCTTTCTCCGGTTGTCATTTGATATTCTCAGCGTGTAACAGGCCCTTGACTGTAGACTTGTGTGGAATGAGCTGCTACCTCACTTCCTGACCAAGGTACGCTTTTTTTGAACACATGCAGAACTTATAGGTTTTGTTCCGATTAGTTCCGACAGTTTTGTAACTTCCTGCTCTTGGACAAAACTAATCAGATTTTTCCTTCCCCACAAGTAATTGAAAGCACGTATCAGTCGATAGTCAATTCATTAGGTTAGATGATTAATTTAGATGTTTACTACAGCCCACCCTTCAGTAATGGGTTTACTTTAAAACACAAACAGCCCTGTGTCCAGATGGTACTGTAAGGCCAGGTGATGAATGGATCCCTGCGTGCTTTGTAGGGAGTGCTGAATATGCTGCGGTTAGTAATTGCTGAAAATGAATGCCTCCGGGTCCACGCTGGCATTCAGTCCTGTATCTCTTGAGAGATGAACTAATAACGCTGCCATTTTTAGCGTTTCGAGGCAAGCGCGTGTGCACAGTTTTTAAAATGCAGCTTCTGTGCCCAGGTTCATGGCTTATTCATGATGACTTGTCACTGAGTGATGGTTTCGCAGCTGACCAAAGTTCATTACTACAGACATATTCCTGCTTTTATCATTGGTAGAACTGGTATTGGTTTTGTAGGACCAGCAAATGACTAATGGTGCTTGCTATTAATTGGCATTATTACTACTACTGTTAAATAGCTTAGTGTGTCCATAAATGGGTTAAAAATCCCATAAAGTTATGTCAAGCCATATGTAGGGACTAGAAAATCATTAGAGGTGGACCGACAGTGGATTTTACCGATAACTAGGTTGGACCACGCTGGCCGATAACTAATGTTAATAGAAACAGATTTTAATTTTTTAGATGTTGAAACTTACAATGAACAAAAACTCTTATTAACCTTAGTTAATGTTACATGCTACCATTTCATACACAACAGTCATGCTTAAAGATGGCTATCTTTAAATATTATCTACACAAAGGTCATATTGAAATTAGATGTCAATTGTATGCATACTCTCACACTTTATTTGCTTCTTTTTTAGAACACTTGATTATCTATTCAAAAAACGAAACAAAATATGTATTACAGTGACGATAATTAAACATCGAATGCTTTTCTGATTTGTTTATATGTTTCTGTCAGCTGCATGATGATATAGTTTGTCAGCTTTCTCGTGTCACTAGCTTTAAATATGCTGCATAACGAACACATAAAAGCGACCAGTTGGATATAAACTATAAACATTTATGCCAATAGATGGTAACAATCGTGACATTAAATATTTGGGTTGGACTTAGACTGGTAATGTTGGCGTCCTCTCAGCCTCGACGGCAAACATACTGCTGTTCTTTCTCCAATAATGCAGCATCTAGTCAGCAAATTATTTACTTTATAATGATATGAAAACACGTACGGTAGTAGAACTCCACGATTAATCGTAAAAAGATTGCAGTCTCTATTCAAACACCCACGTGATCTTATTTTATTAATGACAACAATTTGCCCGTGTCTATTAAACCTTTTACAAAATCATACCGGAATTTTAAAATCTGTGTTTGTGCTGCTGCTGATCCAGAGAGAGCAGTTTTGAACCACACAGTAGTTATTTCTGTGTTACAAATATTCAAATTATCTCAGAAAATAAAAGTTTAAAGTTAAGATATAAACACTGATGTCTACGATAGCGATCAAAATGGAGCAAACCACCTTTTGAAACTAACTTGGTGCTTCAAATAATGGTTGTATCAATTATATCTTACGCCACTAGGTGGCGACAATTGACTGTTAAAAATGTATTTGTCATTGAATCATTCATTCAAAAGATTCGTTCAAAAACTGATTAATCAAGTAAAGAAACAAGCATTTATTAATGAGTCATTGAATTCATTCAAAACCATTTAAAAAAAATTAGTTAAACATTTTTCCAGCAATTATAATCCAGCAGTTAATATTTTGTTTATTAAATCACGTTATTTTGTTAGTTGTAGCCTATATTCAGAATTGTGGGAGAAACCAAAAAATCGTGATTCTCATTTTATCCAGAATAGGCAGCTGTACTGTATAACATACAGTTTCATTGTCTTTTTAAAATCTGCATCTGAAGTGTCCCATTCTGTGACGTGCGCAGCCTTGCGATGTCAAAACAAACTCCACGAGGCGTCAGTGGTAGTTTTTATTCCGCCTCTAAGAGGTCGCTCTCGTACTGTTTAATGACCGTGGACCTTTCTCAGCTTCTCTAGCAATGGAAAAACTATCAGTATGGACTTCTGCCAATAACCAATTGTTCCAGCAATCGGTTATCGGTGCCAATTAATCGGCAATACCGATCAATCGGTCGACCTCTAAAAATAATAGAGACTTGGAACTTTTGTTTTGAAATCTGTTTCTGATTTTCTTTTTTTTCTTTTTTTTTTTACTTTACCAGAGCTCTTTGATTGATGTTTAAGAACTAAACATGTAGTTTTGATTTGCATTATAATTCCATTTAGCAGGTTTTTTTCCATGAGCTTTCTTTGAAACTGTTCGTCATGCTCGTAAGAACAGGAAGAAACTTGAAGCCACGGGATGCATTTGAGCTTCAAACGGAGAATGTTTTTGTTGGACTGTCGAGCTGTTATGGATCACTGTAAATCACCTGTGATCTTTTGTAATAAGATTGTAGCATGGTTTTTCTCAATGTGAGACCGCTGCTGCTCTGCTGAACAGAAATCACACCTGGCCGAGCCCCAGACCCACATTGTGTGATGAGACATGCTGACAGCACTGTTGGCAGAGTTTGAAAAGCGTATCGTTTGGTTACACCAGTGCCGTGGGCTTAACGTTTTTAACATGTCTCATTTGTGTTCCAAGTGGAGGATTTCTTCTACAGACTGAGAAAAGCTTCTGATTCATCCAAACAGTGCCTTCTCTTTTTCTTGTGCAGTTGAAGATGCTTTTGTGTAGTTTTTTCCCCTCACTCTCCTGTTTTTCTTAGGTGATGTAATGAGAGGCATGAATAAGCCGTTGATGTGCTCTCGAGTGTGGCAACTTTTTACTTTACAAAGCAAGTTCAAAAGTTGTCAAATAAGTAATCACAATCATTTTGGGAATTCCCTTTCAATTTCTTCTCAGCCTTCTTAGGATTTAAACAAGCTTGTAATTGGGTTTATATACGTTTTAGGCATGATGTTATTGCTATTGTTTTTAATGGTTAAGGCAAACTTCTAGGAGTAAGCATTAAACTTAAAGGTTAGTTCACTTCAGAATTAAAATTTCTTGATAATTTATTCGCCCCCCTGTCATTTAAGATGTTCATGTCTTTCTTTCTTCAGTCAAAAAGAAATTAAAGTTTTTAAGGAAAACATTCCAGGATTTTTCTCCATATAGTGGACTTCACTGGGGTTCAACGGGTTGAAGGTCCAAATGTCAGTTTCAGCTTCAAAGAGCTCTACGCGATCCCAGACGAGGAATAAGGGTCTTATCTAGTGAAACGGTCATTTTCTAAAACATAAATACAAATTTATATGCTTCTTAACAACAAATGCTCGTCTTGCACTTCTCTGCAATGCGCCATGCGTTACGTGATCATGTTGGAAAGGTGGAAGTACTGCGGTAGGGTGAAAATCAAATTTTCTTCTCCAACTTCAAAATCATGTTTTACCTTTTTTTTCTGTAAAAGGGCATTTGACTTAGTCTTTGCACGTTTGCTTTGTAAACACTGGATCGGTACTTCCGCCTACGTTCACGCCTGACCTTTCCAACGTGATTGTGTAATGTGTGGCGCGTCGCAGAGCAGTGCAAGATGAGCATTTGTGGTTAAAAAGTATATATAATTTTGATGTTTTTTTAGAAAATGACTGATTGTTTCTCTAGATAAGACTCTTATTCCTCATCTGGGATCATGTAGAGCTCTTTGAAGCTGCACTGAAACTGACATTTGGACCTTCAACCCGTTGAACCCCAGTGAAGTCCACTATATGGAGAAAAATCCTGGAATGTTTTCCTCAAAAACCTTAATTTATTTTCGACTGAAGAAAGAAAGACATGAACATCTTGTATGACATGGGGGTGAGTAAATTATCAAGAAATTTTAATTCTGAAATGAACTAATCCTTTAAGCTTGTAACTGATCTCACAGCGTTTGTGTTACGAAACATGAACGATACCTCAAATAATGTGACTTGTTTGCTTTTACTTTTCTGAGTGATTAGATTTACAGGTTTTGGCCAAGTTAACAATGAAATGAGCAGAAGAATCCAAAAGATTTGCACTAAAGGAAGTCTGAGCCATAGCTAGAGACAGTATTATTTTAAAAAGTTCACAGATTTGCAAGAAAAAAAGCTTACCAATTTTATTAGAATACATTAACTTAATATGCACATTAAACTGAATGCATAAGCTTTACAGCCTCATTTCTAATTATATAATCTTATTAAAAAAATATTTAGTTTTTCAGATAAGGCGGTGTGACCAAGGGAAAAGAGTGAATTAATAAATGAGATGACTTGGTTATGTTATTGAGGGGCGCCATTATTATATTTATGAAGAGAGACTGTAAGCACAGCTAAGTCTGCAAAGAAATTTATGGGTTAGAGGTGGATCCCTTCAGGTCCTGGACACCATCCAGATACCTCATCTCATTATTTTCCTGGTTGCTTGGTCAGGATTCATTTTGTTACCTCTCCCTTTGTTTGGAGTTCAGGCAGCCGTTATGACTCGATGGTTTCACTGCGAAGTCTTTAGGATTTTCTGAGACAGATCCATCTGTTCCATTTTAGTTATCTTTGCTTTCATTCCCTCATGAACATAATTCACAGACGCTCTAGGGCCAAGTCATGATGGAATGGTTGTTTGTTGTTTTTTTTTGTTTTTTTTTTACTTTTAATGTAGTATATTGTACATGGCAACTTTCCCACAAGACCAATTATGAATCCCACCCAAAATCACTTTGAATTGTCTGTGAGAAAGTCCTTGTTCCATTTATTTGATTATTATGTTGATGGAAAACAAGGGCTTGGATTACTAGAAATGAATCTGCTTGAAGGATTTCACAGCTGTGAAACCAGACGGTTACTTGCAGGTGTTTGCGCTGAAGTCGAGGGAAAGCGAGATCCTGGGCTGCAGCTGACGTTTTATGGCACGTAATTGTGCCAGGACTACACGGCAGTAGATTTGCTCCAAGGCAAGGTTGAATTATAGGGATCTGCTCGATATCACTATAATGAGCCTTTGTAGTTGACTGACGCAGAATGTAAACAAGTTACTTGATTTTAAAACTTAAGTAATGTAGTTTAAACATATTAGTAATTCTGTTAAGATGATGTCTGATTCAAGATAATGTCAAAAGCATGTATTAAATGAAATGAGAAGTGTTCTTGTTTGTAAGTTTATAAGCAGTTGCATTCAGTGCCTTGCCTACTAACCTACATCCTGCTAGCTTATAAATTAAAGTTCAAAGTCACTAATTCATATGGTCCTGCTGTTTGCTTTCGTCTCCATGTTGTGCTTTTTTTCCATGACTAACAGACTCGTTTAGCAGTTTCTGTTACAAAGGCCGTGTTGTTTTTCTAGAAGAGGACAGCTAATATTTCTAATGTTTTATTTACAGAGAGCTTCCCACTTTTCATTCAAGCGCATAGGTTAACATAAGAGAACTTTTGGGATTGATCAGTTGTTTACTGATGAGTTTACTGATATAAACATCATTTTGACTTTTAATGTGTTTAAACTCTGTTCAGTTTGAATTAATAATCAAAGCTTTACAAGTGGGATTTGCAATGAGAACTACTGTATGTAGCATGTTAATGATGTGCTTAGCTTTTAAAAATCTAATCACAAATTGGATATATTTAATAGTTCTTTTTTTTGACAATGCATGAGTTTTCCAGCAGCTGAAATAAAGCAATAAGCCCCAAGAAGCCGTGGTTTACAGTGAATTTATAACTGCTAAGGGGCATTGTTAGCCACGATGCGGAGCTGTTGTAAATTCACGGTAAATTTCTTGCTTTGAACTTATTGCTTTTATAAAACGGTTACCACACAATACAAATATTAAAGCCAAAAAAATATGTATCAATGCAACTTTCATGAATTAAAATCATTAAAAGGCTTCCTTCCGCTGGAAAAAATAGTCCCTGACCGTGAACAGCAACAGAAGCTACATTTATTACGCCTCTAGATGGCGGCAAAGATTGTCTTTTATGAGTGAGTCACTCAGTCACAAAAACGTTTATATTGAAACTTGTTGTGAACATTAAAACCCATTAAATGTTAAAAGAACAAGATCGCAGGGGACATTCAAACTGATTTTTTATTATGAACATGGACTGACCTGAAGGAAAATGCTAAATCTGAATGCAGGTAATACACTCGGTCACTCGATATCTCTCTCACATATACTCTTCTACATAATGCAGTAAGCTTCAATGAACAAAATCAATAGAGAACAAACATATGTTTACGTTGCTAAGAGTGGTTGCTAAGACAGATGCAGCAACATACACATTCAGTGGCGCAGCGAAACCTATGTAATGCGATCAGCTGTATGTTTTACAACAGCTCCAAACGTGGCTCAACCAGTCAGAACAAAGGGCCACAACTATCCGTTTTATAAATTGACATTTGGATTCCGATAGCCCGGTGCATTGTCACGAAAGTTTATCATTTGCATGTGTTTTTAAGCCTTGCCAATTTAAATATTCAAGCCCAAGAAGACACGAAAGAGACCTCAATTCAATACCTGCGCGCTGTGTGAAGTTTTGTGTGCGCACACATCCAAAACGCATGCCTAGAAAGCCACTTTTCAGACAGCGCACGAATACTGAATTGAGTTCTCTTTTACTTCATCTTGCGCTTGAATGGACAAAATTATGTCAAAATGCACATCTTGGTGAGTATCCTTGTAAATATAGTCGGTTATTTCTTCAGGTAACATAACAGTTGAGAAGTTAAGCGCATGTGTAACACTGTTTGTTCCGAGCATTATGTCTTAAAGTGACAGCAGCCTAATAATCCTGCTGCTCTCTGTTTTCAATGTTAATCAAACAACAAGAGACAAAGAAAAAAACTCACTGCTCTTAACTAAATAACTTTTGTAACTTTTATAAGGATTTATCTATATTTAATTCATACAGTGAAGACTGTGCAGTGTTGTTTTTATGTTTGATTACTTTACATTTTCTGTTCCAGAAAACTACATTTAGACCTACTGAAAATCCTTTAAAGAACTATTTATTTCATTTGTATGTTTGTTCTTTTGCTATTATTTGTTTTTATTTGATTACTAGCTATTTACTTTTCTTTAATAATATTTGAGATCTATATTTGTTAGGCTAGTAGTTTTTGCTGTGGTATTATATCAAATTGGAATCGAGAATTGTGAAATTTGGTGTCATCAACTTATTTATTAAGGTTGTATGAGTCAAACACAATATAAACAATAACTATTTTAATTTATTTATGTATTATTTACCGGGCCAGTAGAAAAAAATCCTTGAGCACTGTATTAATTTCAGTAGTGCATAATACATCACCTTGTGAACAAAATGAATGATTATCAATGCATGAATGAAGCTCATTAGGAATGCCCTCAATTTCTGACTATTTTTTCCAATTTTCCCTAATGTTCCTGCATGTGGGCAGAGAATCCCATAGATCAAAGAGGAGATGGTTCAGGTGTGCTTCAGTGCTCACTGCTCATTTGCATGAAACTTTGCATAAAGTTAATCTGAACTCATATTTTACAAATGATTTCACTATACACACTTACCAGACATGACGCGATAAAGCAACAAGTGACATTTTTTTTTTTCTGGCCAAGTGACGAGCAACAGGACTCATTTCTCCAAAAGCACCCTCAGTCAACTCTATATTAAACATCAGATGTTTAAATTGGCTGCCGTTTTCGCTTTCAGCGTTTTTAGTTATCGTTGGGAAATCGTCTTGACTGCTCCAGACTGTTTTTGTTTCATGTCACTTGGTGGCTTTCGTATAATGCTGATTTTGTCCTTGTAATAACTTGCTGTTTGCTTTTAACCTTATTTCTGTACCTACAACACAAGATGCAGGTTATATTGGATGTGGATGCAAAGGTTATTTTACCCCATTACCTTGTTTACCTTCCTAGAAGCAATATCTGCTTTATGAGGAAAAGATTGCGGAACATCAAAAACAAAGCTTTTCTTGTGTCCTCACAACCATAATACTATTTTGCAAAAGAATGTGTACGTGCCTTCCTAATGATTTATGTTCCCATGCCTTTCTTTGGATCTGTGGGGATCTTGAGTCAGAAAACAGAGCCACATTCATGGGAACCACAAACATGTTTCAAGCTCGCTGTTTTTTCTTAGTAGCTGTCGCGGTTTTTGCCTGTGGTTCATGTAACGTATTTAACCCTTTTTTAGTAGGGGTGTGAATCTTTTGGTATCTCACGACTTGATTCAGATCAATCTTGAGGTTTTGATTCTCAATTTTGAATCAAATTTCAGTTCGATTTAATTCTAGTTTACTGTTTTGTTACTTTTCCCATTTCACTCTGGTATACAGTTTAATAGGTCTTGAAGAAAAAAAATCCCACTGAATTAAATGGGAATCTTGACATTTATTTTGTTTTTCTTCTCATTTTAGTCAACCCAGTATTATAAAACAAATGCCATTTAAGCTGACTTAATAACGACTTTTTATCTAGTGATGGCTGATTTCAAAACACTGCTTCGTAGCATTATGAATCTTTTGAGTCGAATCAGTGATTTGGATCACGTATCAAACCGCCAAACTGCTGAAATTACGTGACTTTGGAGCTCCGAAGCACTGATTCGATTCGTAAAGCTCCGAAGCTTCATGAAGCAGTGTTTTGAAATCGGCCATGACTAGATATTGTTAAAAAGTCGGTACAACCAATAGTACAAATACAATAGAAAAAAATAATATACAAATTAAATAAGCTTGAAGTTTTTCAGCCTAGGTTTATTTAACATGAGAAATAAGAAATTGAATAATCAGATGTAAAAATAAAACACTGTATGAATTAAGTAAAAATGTATTTATATTCAAGTCAAAAGCAGTTTTTTTTTTTTTTTTTCAAATTAACATTAATAAAAAGGACGGTAAAAGTTTGAGGCTGATGTCCCTTTAAGAATGAATGCACGGATCTTATATACTGTTTCACATCCGATTTTCTCCTAACTGTTTACGTTCGCGTAGGACATAACAGACTGTTTATTTGTCCCGGTGATACACCACAAGATGTGCATTTTGACGTAATTGTGTGTGTATTTGTCCATTCAAGTGGCTTATTGTGATTAATACTCTAACGTGTCAACTTTAAGTAGTAATGCGACATTAAAGAAGTGTAGAAAATCGATTTTTAAAATCGAAATTTGTGAATTGATGCGAATCGGTAGAAGATAGAATCGCAATTCATATGTGAATCGACACCCCCCCCCCCCCCCCCCCCTACTTTTAGCTTGCTCGAATTGCCTTCACTCCCTCAAAAATGTGACAATGAGAGATAATATGAAAGCTTAAGGCTAAAAATTACCCAGAAGAAAAGAGGAAAAACATGTCATTGGCCCCCAGAGAGTTTCAGCTGTTGTGAGGAAATGGTTCGTCATAGGTAGTCTCCATCTTATCTAAACCATTCATTTAGTGAAATGGGGACTTAAAAAAAAAATGTCCATTTTCTCAGAAAACCACTTATGTTTTACATCACATTGGTTCAAAGAGGTGTCTTTACAAGATAAATATTGCATCACAGTTCACTGTTTTGTAACTCAGCATGTTGGTACAAGCGGTTGTTGAGTTTTTAACTGTCAGCTTGCCTTCTCCGCAAAGCACAGCACAACGAATGAACCTTACAGCTAGAGTGTGGATTGCTCTTGATCTGAATCTTTTTGCCTTTTGTTTTTCAGACATAGAAGAGTGTGTTATACCTTTCCAAAGAGTCTTCATCAGCTTCATTGTCTTTATGCCTGTGCTTGCCCCTATGGCTCCTCACGCTCCTTGTAGACAATCGCACCGCAATTGGATATTTCTAGTGAAAGCTAATGAGCAATGAACATCGACTTGTCTTTTGTGATATAGGGAGAGTGAGGATACTCTTCTAGAGAAGCGCATGCATCATTCTTACTCTGGTTGATTTTCTCAAGACCACAGTTCAAGATCTTAAACTCCTCGGGTTGATAGACATTGACATATCGATCTACATGCATGTGACTAGTTGTTTTAATTTGTTGTGCTTGTAGACAAGAAACAACCTCTTTTTTCAGAACATCAAAGAGATTTGGGGGTGGGCTCTTTTGACTAGTTAGCCTAGATAATTAGTTAACACTTTTGACTAGTTAGGTTCTTCTGCCATTGAAATGGCCATATACAATTGCTACGTTCACACTGCAGGTAAATGTGAACCAAATCTTTTTTTTTTTTTTGCCCACATGTGACTCATATCTGTTTTCCCTGTGACAGTGAAGGAAGGTAGTCAGTAATAGGGCCGTGATGTGTCAGAACTCGTAAGTATTACAGATACAGCTCTATAATTCAAGCAAAACATGAGGACTTGTATCATAAAAGTTTTAAACCTCTGCTGTCTTTTGTTGTCTTTATTTTCATATTGCCTGTGCATAATTTTGCTGGCTTCTGCTTCAGATCACACTATAAATAAACATGTAAGCACTTACTTTGATGTCCTCTGTGTTTACTTCCGTATGACACCATGCTGGGTGTGTTGCCAAGTCCGTGATTTTCCCGCAGAATTGGGTTACTTTTTTCACTGTTGCTGTGGGTTGAAGCGACCGTACTAATGCTATATTTAACCCCCGGAGCTAGTTTTGGACTGGTTTTGAGAAGCAATTGAGTGGATTTTATGGTAAAAACCTGGCAACCCCGTTTGTATCGTTCTTTTGCACATGCAGGTCAGTTCAGAACCATGATCTGATTTTGGCCACATTTGAAACAACAATGTGAACAGCTATCCAAAAAAATAAATAATCGGAATTGAGCATTAAGGCTCGCAGTGTGAACGTAGCCATTCTTAGCAAGTAATCATGTGCCGTTCCCCTCCTGACATCAGCTGCTTGTATCATATAGCAGTGTGGAAAATGGTCTACTTTTAAGTGCTTTAGTGCTACCTGTGTAGTTCAAGCAGCCATAAAGCCAAAATGTTCTGTGTAATAAAGATCCCACCTCTTAAAGAGTTTGTCTGAAAGCCAGCTACGTTTTTAGACAGTCTAAAAAGCCAGTTCGTTTTATAATATTATTACGTAATCCGAAAAGTCATTGAATTTATGTTCTTGAGCAGCCTCGGGTGGGGTTTTTCTGTTTGGAAGGCTGTTGACATCTTTTCACACATGTAAGCCCAAGCGTCCTGCCAGACTGTTAAAGACCCACAACAAGTCATCTGCCATGTGTCTGCCACAGCTCTAGTAATTAATAGAGTTCCCCTGAGCTAACCAAGGGCTAGAAGGGCATTTTGTTTTTGTTGATCATTTATTAGAAGTTTGTTTTGGTATTTTGTATAGTTAGCATAAAAAACCAATGCAGTTTTATGTATAATTATATATATATATATATACAATTTTTTTTTTTCCCCGTAAGATTAATACTTTTGTTCAGCAAGAATGCATTAATTTTATCAGAAGTGACAGTAAAGACATTTTATAATACTGCAGAATATTTCTTTTTTTTTTTTTTTAAATGAATGCTGTTCTTTCAAAGAATCCTGAAAAAACTGAATGTAGCTTTCCGCAAAATTATTAAGCACAACACAAATATTTTCAACATTAAATGTTTCCAGCAATAATAACAAATGTCTCTTGAGCATCAAATCAGCATATTAGAATGATTTCTGAAGGATCAGGTGACACTGAAGACTGGATTCATTTTTTTAAATAGAAAACTTATTTTACATTTTAATCATTTTTCACAATTTTACTTTTTTATTGTATTTTGTAATCAAATAATTGCAGCCTTGGTGAGCACAAGATATTATGTAAAAAACATAAAAAATCCTACTGATCCAAAACTTTTGAATGGTAGTGTATATTTCTTTATTTTTTTTGGTTAAAAAATGCTTGTATATAAAAATATTTGTTCTTTTTTTTTTTTTTTTTAAATATAGGCTATCCTGCTATCGTTGTCTCCATTTTAAATATTTGATGTGAACTTTGATCAATGAGTCTGTGTGTTACCAAGTTGAAAAATGACCTGACTTTGTTGCCCTGGGATTTCCAAAATGATTCATGTGTAAACAACTTTTAACTCCATGTTTTGCCAGTTATGGTTTACTTTACATAAGGGAAGCCTATAATTGCAACAAGAAATTTGAATGAAGCATTTCATATGTAATGTGCACTATTATTATTATTTAAGTTGGCTAATGTGATTTCAGAAGGGTTTGATTTGTCTTTTGTGTGTTTTTTTTTAAAAAATTTTTTTAATCTTCTTTATTGTGATTTCAGTATTGAATGATGATTAGATTAGTTTAAATGTTTCAACATTCCAGACTAATGCTGTTTAACTTGTCAAACATTACAAAGTTTATCAAAGACTTCCTGGTAACCCATTTAATGAGCAGATTAGTTTTGAAATCAGGTATAGAGTTGCTCTCGCCCTGTTAGAAACCAAAGAAAAAAGGATCAGATTTAGTGGTTGTGTGTTAAATAAGGTTTCAGATTTGTCCTGAATGTCAATACTGAACACTGATAGTCCTGAGAATCTTGACTACGCCTCATACTTGCAAAACAAGCTCTGACTTGAGGTTGCAGACGACAGCAGGGTAATGACACGACCGTCTGGGGTTTGGTCTGGTCTTTAACCACTCCTTGACACCTCTACACAAAACATCTCCTTTAGTTTCAGAGAAATTACACCCCTATTATAATAAAGCATTGTTGCAAACCTGCAATCAGAGTGAATACCCTGACGGATTTTAAGTGACACTACTGTTCTTTTAAGCCATGTCTTTTGCTGTGTTGCAGCTTCAGCAGTTGTTTTCCCAGAAAAATCCAAGTTGAACAGAGTGAAAGACTCGAGAAATAGAAGCAGAGCCTGTAACCAAAGCCAGATGTGTTTAAGGTGTGAGCTTAATGTCCTTTTCTTCAAGCACTGTCACTCTGCCGCCCACTCCGGCTCAGTTTCTCCACAAACCATTTAATTAAGACATGGCATAGTTCGACATGGTCGGATGGAGTGAGATTTCATTAGATTGTCTGCATTTTTCCTTTTTTTCCCCCACCAAGGCCTTGGCTCAATTTGTCAAGGCCAAGCTTGTGTGCATGCTATGCCCCTTGGCCTGTCACAGAGATAAATCATCTGCGAACTGAAAGGAATTGCTTAAAACTAACGAGTCCTTGGGCAAGACTCAAAAAACAACGTCTTGACATTGTGCTGGGCTTGTCTACCAATGCTTGTGCTTCGCCAATAATTAATTTTTAATGATCATTTATTATCTATAGCAATAGCTTATATAGTAGTGTTTGGGGAATAGAGGTTTATTTAGGAGCAGAATGGTAAATGCATTCTTGATCTTGGCAAGAGAAGTTGAGTTGGCCTTTAAGATGTTTTCGCTTAAAGGACTCTACAGCCAACTGAACGCTTCCTGTAATGTCACACATTCACTTCCTGTAATGTCACACATTCACTTTCTACAGGAAGGCTGTTTCAAAAGGTAGAGGCATTCTTAGGGGCCGTTCACATATCGTGTCTAAAAACGTGTGGAAAGTGCGGCCGCACCGCTTTTTCCTTCTTTCCAAAGATA
Organism: Elopichthys bambusa; assembly: GCA_037101425.1. NCBI lineage: Eukaryota > Metazoa > Chordata > Actinopteri > Cypriniformes > Xenocyprididae > Elopichthys > Elopichthys bambusa. The sequence goes on from CM074432.1 coordinate 4,001,523, forward strand.
CTGAGGACATCTGCTGGTTAAAGCCGTGTAAATGCAACAAGAACAGCAAAAACACGTTGTACGCACTTTGAAACCGCAGCGCGTGAGTTTCGAATAAACAGACTGTTATCGTTTGTTGGTGTGGACGCTAGTATAGTTATCATTATAGTTATCGTTCTTTGTGTGAACGGCCTTAACAGACTATTTACCCAATATTTGCGTGTTTCGTCATATCCATTAATAGAGAAAAGACTTTTGTATACTGTGGGAGTGGCAAAGGTAGTTTTAAAAAATGCTGAACAGACGAGAACGTGACAGAGCTCGTAATAAAACAAGAATCAACATTGGCTTGGCTTTTCAGAGATGACGAGAACTGAGGGATTTGAAATGTACAGAGATGGTGTTTTTATTACTCAACAGGTGAGTAATTGTTGAGTAATTGAGTTCATTGTTAAGCATTATCTATTGTGAAGGGTCGTTTCATTATGATTGTAGCGCTGTGCTGGGATTTATTTTCAAGGAAATACTGTCTATTAATGGGTAAACTAAAAAAAATATTTTGATGCTGTTCAATTTAAACAATTGTATCAGGTTTCTAGTTGAAATGTGATTGCTTCATGTTAAATTCTTCATGTTAAATTCTGTTTAAATTCAGTTACTCTGAAATAACGTTTCAGTCAAGTAACCCAGTCAAACAGGACTTTCACTTCCCAACATGCTTTGCACAGGGCTGAATTAGGAGCGTAAATGTTGAAATACAGTGTTATTTTATGCATTTTTTTAGCAAAATGAGAAAATGGAGAGACTTGATAATGTTTAATGTTCTATTATGTTCTGTTATGTTAGTGTTTTGGGGGTTACCAATGTGGTGAAGTGTTGAGCTTGTGATTGGGTTGAGGACCTGCTAACAAGAATTCAAATTGCTTTAATAATAAAGCAACCACCATGGTAGTGCTCTGGATTAAACCAGTATCACTTCTGCATTGCCAAGTGCCAACACTTAACATCACATGTGTAAAGAAAAGTTATATCTAGTTTGTTGTTAGGTAAATCACAGGGCTAAACAAAAAGCATTAATTGAATAATTCAATTTAAATGAAAACCATTGATTCTAGGTAGTTGTACATGGTTGATTCTATTTGGTTTTACTGGCTTCAATCACGTGGAACCACTGTCCATGATTGAATCATGTTCAACGAAAGAGCTATTTTTTTTTTTTTTTTTAGTTAAGCTACAGTAATGTTTAGTCAGCTTGATATCAGTCCTTCTAAACTTGTTATATCTCAGTTAGGATGCTATCTCAGAAGGCAGTATATGTAAGGAGCTTGGGTTTGGTACATTATTGTCAGTGTTGCCTAAGATTTGTCCTGTTCTTTCCACTCTATAAAGATATTCAGGTGCAAGCATCTGCAAGCCCAGGTGTGTGTTTGTGTACTTTTGTGGCTTTTTAAGGGGTTATGATTTCATAATTAAATCTTTTGCAATAAAAGCACTTTACTGTTGCTTAGGGCCATCTAGCTGGTAATCACACTGGGAGAATCGATGCTCTATGTTTATAAGGAGATTAGATGGCATAACTATTTTAATTGAAGCTTGCAAATTTGAAGTGTGCAAAGTGTTTTTGCATGGTCTGTTCCCCGAGTTACTCCATTTAAACTTTACCAGACTAATGCCAAGACATTTCATTTGAAGTGATGCACTCAAACTTTGATGTTCTTATATAATTAATCGATCCTGCTTGGTTTCGGAACTGCAGTTTTGTTTTGCTGAAATCACAGCAATGAGCATTTGCATTGCAAATTATCCCACTGACATTGGGCATTGCTTAAAGACCTGTTCGTATGAGATTGTTTTTGAAGAGAGGTCCCAGAAGAACAGGTGACCTCTGCGGAACAAACTCAATTAACAAGAATTTGCATTTACAAGCATACATAATGCGTACCCAAAATTCGTCATTACACAGTGCTTGGATGTTTTGAGCGGTGTTCTGATTTGTATTCTTTCCGTTTCAAGGTTATATGCTAATTTGATATGTTGGTTAACTAAATGGGCAAACTTTTTATACGCATTAATGTTCTTTACTTTTTAAGTTTGGGCTAATTAAGAACTCATTTTACAAGGGAAAACTAATAATGCTTGTATTTGCATTTTGAAGATTGGCTTGCTTTTTTTTATTTTTTTTTTTTATATAACTCGATCATATTTCTAGTGTTGTTGTTTTGAAAAGCAAAAATTTCCAAATGCCCTGTTGCTCTTCTAGCAATCTCAGAGTTCAAGATGATTTTAATATTCACATGGTAATGATGCTTCATAAAAAGGCATGAGCTTTCCGATAAACTTTAAACTTCATGAACTCATTGAAAATGCAGAATAATTCAGAAATAAACATTCTTTAAAAGTGCACCTAATTAATTTTTAATGGCCAACTGGTACCGCATCTAGAACGCAAGGTCAGTTGTTGAATTAAAACACTTCACAAATGTCAAATAAAATAAAAAATGTAGGGATTCCAATACTGATATTTGTCACTTATTTTTACTTTTCTCATTAAAATAGATTACTGTTTTGATCATGTTTTCAATTAGCAAAGTTCAAAAACACATGCATTATGGTATAATAAAGTAATCAAATGTAAAATAACACTGCATATTCTTCGCTGTATAATAATAGGCTGCTGCCATTTTCGGTCCTCATGCACGGATCCAATATGCTGATACTGTTACACGTGCATTTTATGCTGTTTATATTCACTTAAGACATAACAGACTGTTTACTCGCCAAGATGGATGATGCAAGAAGACATGGAAGAGAACTCAATTCAGTATTTGCATGCTGTCTGAGAGGCACGGCTTTCTGAGTGCACGCACACAAAACGTCTCGCACAGCAAGTACCGAATTAAGTTGTCTTGTGCGTCGTCTTGCGCTTGAATGTTTAAATTTGTAAACTTTCGTGACGATTCAGCACTGGCCCGATTGAGACACGATTAATCAAATAAACCGCATGTAATTTGGCAATTAGCTGCAAATTTTTATTTATTTATATATAACTTTTTAATGAAGTATGCCTAAATGCTGCTCCATCTGAAAGCCAGAGGGCGCTCTCGTGCAGAAACTCTAAATATGCCTCACAGAAGAAAGCCTAAAAAAAAGCCTATGGGTGTAGTACTATCACTGTAGCTGAATAAACAGAAGATTAAAATGCTTTGATTAAACATGACTAATAAACACACTATATATGGTTTATCTGAGTTCTTCAAGCCTTCTCGGGTATTTTCATTATAATAAAGTATATTTATAATGCAATGCTAATCGACATAGCCTATATCACTGTTAAGAATACTATGAAATTCTTTTATGCCTTGTTCTGTTTAAGAAGCCACATCATCTCACAAAAGGATGTTATTTCAAACACTTGACTGACATTATGAAGTGAGTTTGGAGTAAAAACATATTAAATGTTGTCTTTTGTTCAAGAGGTTCATAAATGCTTCTCATGTTTGGAAAGGTGTTTGACGTGTGTTGCTTTTTCAAATGCATGTTTTAAAGGGTTAGTTCACCCAAAAATGAAAGTTCTGTCATTAATTACTCACCCTCATGTCGTTCCACACCCGTAAGACTTTTGCTCATCTTTAGAACACAAATTAAGATATTTTTGACAAAATCTGATGGCTCATTGAGGCCTCCATTGACAGCAAGATAATTAACAATAATTTCAAACGCCCAGAAAGGTACTAAACATATATTTAAAACAGTTCATGTGGCTACAGTGGTTCAACCTTAATGTTATGAAGCGATGAGAATACTTTTTGTGCGGCATTCACAAATCAACAATATCTAGTGAAGGGCGATTTCAAAACAGTGCTTCATGAAGCTTCGAAGTGATTTTGAAATCACCCATCACTAGATATTGTTGAATAAAGTCGTTGTTTAATTTTAAGTATTCTCGTCGCTTCATAACATTAAGGTTGAACCTCTGTAGTCACATGAACTGTTTTAAATATGTTTTTAGTAGCTGGGCATTGAAAAAGGGAGTGTTATTGCAGGTGCAGGCCTCACTGAGCCATCGGATTTTATCAAAAATATTTTTTTTATCAAAATTGCATAATTCTGTCCATTACAGTATAAGTAGGGCTGCACGATTATGACAAAAATCATAATTGTCGATTATTCTCTTGAAATTGTAATTGCGATTAGTAATTACGATTATCACAATTTACATTGAATAATGTATTGAATAGCTTTACACCATTGTTTGAAGCAACTGCATGACATATTTTTGTATAAAAATAAAAAAACAAGCTGAAAACATTCTTTCTGAAATGTTTTATTGTTTTTCTATAGCATTAAACCTCAAATGTCAACTATACATTGGTTTGGTTTCTTCTTTAAATAATAATAAAAAGTCAACATATGCATGGTATAATAATAGGGGCTTTTGCATCGGGTTGTTCTTGGAACTTAGATATAGGAACTAGCCATCTGTGTGGTTGCCCAAGAACTAGTGTTCCCCTAGGGTCTGCGCTTGTTGTTGTTACTTTTATTTTGACGACTGGGCGGACTTTTATTTTGACGGCGCTGACAGATCCTAAGCACACAGTGCTCGCATTCTCCATCTTCATTAGTTTACGATCTGTTAAACAGTCCTGTCTAATACGTTATTAGATAGAGCTGTTATACAAAGAAAGTAGACAGTATATGAAAAAGTTTTAGCTTTTGCCGTGTGGTTGATGCCCAATGTCGCTAGCTTAGCAGAAATACTTAATCATGTTTTGCTTGGTCTGTTCAAAGTCGTTCTGGATTTTCTCCTTAGCGTAAGGTTGCGAGGTCCTATCACTGTTTCATGATTGTAGAGTTAGTTTGTGGAGTTAATATATAGGCTGTGTACACGGCTTTTTAAAAATGACGGGTGCTGGTGTTTCGCGTGCGTTTGACACTGGTAGCTCCTTTTGTGCTAGGTTAGACCTTTTATATTCTGAAGTAGTCGTGATTCGCCTCTCGCGACGTAACACGCTCTAAACGCACCTCTTAAACATGCAGAATAATATAAGTGGATATTTTCCCTTGTAATCGCGCCTTTGGATGATTACGAAATCGTGGCAGTCGTAATCGCGATTAGAAATTCGATTAATTGTGCAGCTCTAAGTATAAGGCTGTAGTACTTTCATTCTTCATCCTGCTGGTGAAATCAGTGAATGAAGTTAGTTTTACCCTTTTCAACAGTTCCAGCTAAGTCACTCCTCATAATTACCTTGAAATCAGAGCTGCAAAAGTTTTTAATTTCAGTTGTAATTTAGTATTGTAAGCGCATAAAACAAATTGAAATTAATGTATTGTACTGCAGCACATTTGTCTGGCGGTCTGGATTTTTGCCAGTGCACTTGAATTAATGGGCAATTTTGGTTTGCGTTCACCCGAGAGTGACAATGCTGAGGACTGCTAAAATAATGATGCCTATAAAAACGTATTGTTCTTGTTGAGTGTGGGGTTTATTTTGTTTTGTAGTGGAGAGTGTCTGACATGGAAAACACTCATCTGTTATTCTAATGGAGGGAGACTGACCATAAGAGATAACAAACTCCTGTGGGGGGGGGGAGGAGTTCCTGGGTGTTCACTGTCTTTGGATGCCTGCAGCAGATATGGAAGTAATGAATCCTATTAATAGTAATTGAATATTGACATTCTGCAGTGCTCTTGCATTAAGTAATCAGCATAATACTTGAAAGAGTTCAGGAGCCCAGCACTGAGGTGGTGAACTGGCGAAAAGCACTTATTTAGTTCTTTTGATGTTGTGCCAATGAATAGGATAGTCAGTAATTTTATGTAGGCAGGAAGTGGTTCGATAGCAACAATAAGTTCTTCTTTCATCCTAATTCATTTGTTTTTTTGTTTTTTTTCTGCTGTTCATTTCGCCATCCATTTTGTTTTCAATATGGAGTCATAATACATTGTGTGCTCCAGCTAATTAAGAAAGAATTGTTTCTCTTGGTCTATTTTCTTTTTCATTTGAGATTATAATTGGCTTCCTGAATACACAATTCAAATTTTTAAACCAGAATACAGCCTTAAAGTTAAACAACAACAATGTTTGTGCATTACTAGAATATGTAATACTTTTCATGATATGTGTAGTATGTGCAGTAAATACTAGTTTTTAGGCTGTTGGCTAGTTGAGCAAATACTTCAGTTGTTGCCATCATTTTATACTGACATAGATATCACATCGGCCATTTGATCGACTGCTAACATTGGAGACCCGTAGAGTGTAATTCTCTCCTGAATGGGGTGCATTTTCCTTGAAGTTGGCTTTTAAAGGTGCAATATGTAAGAATTTTGCAGTAAAATATCCAAAAACCACTAGGCCAGTGTTGAGTCACTTGAGTACTTACAATATCCCATATGTTTCCAACTATTTGTAATTTGTGAGAAAATTGCAATTTTAACCAAGGCTCCGGGACGTGTGAAGAGTCGCCTGTCAATTGACCCTTCGCAAAGACCCGCTCCCCTTAGTTACTGTTGCTTTGTCCGACAAGCCACGGCGCTTGTGAAAAATACATCGGAGCAAAGAGGAACAACTGTTTTGATATATTTATAGACAGAAAACTAATTATTGTTATATAGCTCAACACATTTAGTCTTATTGTTTAAATCAAATTTTTTTTTTTTTTTGCGAGTACCATGCTTTACCATGCCTCAGAGAAAAAACACTATTTTGTCAAGTAGCTAACATAGCATAATCAGCTGCATTTTTAGTAACAGTAATACAGCATTTTCTCCATCATACGCTTTAAAATGAATTGCATGCCATTTATCAACACAAGCCATCCAGCATCTAATATGATATTCTAAAATCGATCTATCTTACTGCAGTGTGCAACAGTGTCCCACAGCAGCCGCTGAGCGAACGCACAGAGTATCGTTATAACATCATTTTCAACACACTCAAATGTATCTAATATGATAAACAGCGCTGTATTACCTCATACTCATGACCGGAAAAGCGGAAGACTGCAGCATAATATAAGCTCCGCTGCTCGCAGCGTGCGTTGCATTCGTTTTTCGTTAACAATCGCTCCAGCGGCCTCGTTCAGCTCCCACATCACTCGCCCTACTCTGCTTCATACTACAGTAACGTTAATAATTGCATCCATGAACATGATTTCTTCCCGAGTCCTATCCCGATTTTTTTTTTTTTTTTTCCACCAGCTGTGAAATGAAGACCACATGTCCCAAGATTCCGTGCTCAAACTTGGCGTCATCAAGCTACGCCTTTGTTTTGAATAGGCCTCTAGCGACCTCTAGCGGACAGAAAATTCTACATATTGCACTTTTAATGTCTACCCTCATAATATATCTATCTATCTATCTATCTATCTATCTATCTATCTATCTATCTAATCTATCTATCTATCTGTCATTCTGTCTATCTGTCGTTTCATCCATCTATCCATACATAGGTATATATCTATGTATAAATATGTGTATGTGTTTGTGTCTGCTGTTTCTAACTCCAAGTTGGGGAAAATGATTCCAGCAGCTTTGGCTTGGCTTGCCACTCTTCGGTTTGGAGTTTTGAATTCCTTCTTGGAGGTTTCTATTTGCGTCCAGAGCACTGATATTGTGCTTGGAACAAATTGCTACCCGCTGTTTGTTTTCGAAGACAAGGCTGGGTCTCAGGCTCACTCTCCAGACATATTAATCTTTCGCTACAGCGAGAATGATCAACAGAAACCATTGATTAACAACACAATGTGATATCATGCAACTGGGACTGGCCACCTGCAGGACATTTATCTACTTGTCTTGGCAAAAAAAACCTGATAACACTAGTCTAATTGTGATGATATCAGTGAAGGCGGCATTGCTCCTATTCTGGATTATGAATCCTTGTCGCTGTATGGTAGATCTACCTGTTTTCTGCTTGTCAAATCCATCATCTTGCCTTATGCTCACCAGTCAGAATGACCAAAATGCAAAATATCACCTTGCTATTTATAGTGTTTCATGCATTGTGCATCACTGTTTTAAGTTACAGATAGTTAATTATTTAGTACTTGATATTAGCCATTTTAATGGACCCTTTTCACATTTCCGGGGTCTCAGAAGGCAAAGTCATCATAGTTGTGTAAACTTCTGTAGCGGTGAACGGGAGACGACAGCATTTATAATTATTGTATTTCTATTTGCTCCAGATAGCATTTTCACAACTTTTGGTTAAAGAGAAAAAATTATATTTTTTTATTGCAATACTTTTTCTTTATTTAAAAAAATCCACTTGTACACATTCCTAGTGTATTGTATAATATAAAATAAATGTCTATAAAATTTAACACTGGCAGCTCACAAATTTATAAATTGTAAGAAATTTGAGACCAGAAACGAGTCGTAGCTGTAAGAGTAAAAAAAAAAAGAAGGAAGATTGGGAATTAACCAATTTCTGTATCCAATATGTCTGTCATGTCACGTGACAAATGAACAAACGGCTCAGACCCAAAGGCGTTACTGGGAGGTGAACTAATCATTTCTGTTTCCTTGAGGTGGATGGCTTTTAAAGATGAACTCCTATTTAAGTGCTGATCAAATGGGCGTTATCCAGCATTATTAGCTAGATTTGCTAGTAGACGATAGCATAATACTCACCTTCAAAGTTGTAACTTGAAACGTTTAATGCTCATAGAGGAAATTTAAATGCAAAACCGCAATTCACAAGCGAGTATTGAACCGTGGATGTCGTACCAAACGGTTCAGTATGATATTGTTTATATGTTATATTGTATTATATTGAGAATTATGGCGTCCCTACAAAATATAGCATTATAAATGCGTTATAATTCTTTAAAATATGAAAAACTTATGAAACTCTGGAAACACGTCATCACAGTCTGTAAAGTATGTCTTGAGACCCTTGTGTTTTATCTAATCAGCCGTGTCCTGTGTGTACGCCCAAAATCATCTCCGAAAGTGTTGAGCACTGTTTGTGTCCCAACTCTAATGATACTGCCAAAAATGCAAGCAAACCATTTCATTTTAATTATGTGAAATATCCAATTATGTAATTGTGTTTTCATAACCAGTCATTGCTGTCTCGGTTTAAAGGATTAGTTCACTTTTCAAATGAAAATCACCCCAAGCTTTACTCATCCTCAAGCCATCCTAGTTGTATATGACTTTCTTCTTTCTGTTGGACACAATCAGAGTTATATTAATAAAAGCTTTATATATAAGCTTTATAATGGCGGTGAACAAAACCAACAAATATGAGCTGAAGAAAGCGTCTCCATCCACATCCATCAGACCTCTTTCCGTATTCAACTTACGAAGTGTAACGCCACTCGCAGTTCAAAACTCTTATGCTACATCCCAGGCCTTCCCTGTTCAACTTAGGAAAGGCTTCATTAACCCCCCGGAGCTGGATGGATGGATGGATGGATGGATGGATGGATGGATGGATGGATGGATGGATGGATGGACTTTCTTGAGCTTCATACTTGTTGATCCCATCCACTGCCATTATAAAGCTCGGATGCATCAGGATATTTATTAATATAATTCTGATTGTGTTCATCAGAAAGAAGAAAGTCATATACACCTAGGATGGCTTGAGGGTGAGTACAGCTTGGGGTAATTTTCATTTTAAAGTGAACTAATCCTTGAAGTCCATCCCTATTCAGGCCTGTGCAGTACTGCTGCTTGTGTGTTTCTGTGTTAGTTCCTCAGAGACTTCACTAACCTTGAAATAAGGTTAAAGCTTCAGTATCAGAAGAATAATAAGCCAGATCTGGGTTGGATCGTTAGCTATCGCAGGTAATTCCCACTAACACACTGGCAGTTTTAAGACATTTCAACCTGCTCATTTAAATGGATGATTCACCCAAAAACGAAATTTCAATTATCATTTACTCACCCTCATGTAATTTTAAACCTGTTTGACCTTCTTACTTCTGTGGAACACACAAAAAAGATATTTTGAAAAATGTATCAGTGTTTTCATTTGGGGTGCACTATCCCTTTAAGAATTACAGTTTAGTTTATGCAACTTTAACAAAAATCGAATTGACTACTTGCCTTTTTTTTTCTTCTTTTTTCCCACTGCCTGGTCAAAAAGAAAATTCACTCATTTCAGTTCAGTTTTCTTGGTAATAGGAATGATTGTGTACAATTTCAAATGTTCACCTCTGCCACAGCTCCATCTGGGAGAAGATTTATTTTAAATTCAGTAAAATGTATTCGGCTCAAGGGTAAGTTTGCCAGGGAACACTTGACCGCAGCGTCTCGGACAGGAAACTTGGGCAGGTTATAATTGGAGAGCCGCAGCGAGCCAGATTCACTCGCGTACGCATCTTTGTTGACTCGTCGGGATCATGGCCAGCCTTCTCTGTTTGGATTCTCTGCAGCTTTGGTCCACGGTACCAAACCACACAGTGTGCAATTACGGGCATGTGGAAATAGCTGAGCTATGTTTCGTCTGGGCAGTTCTGTAACCAGTAGGCTTTTCTCTGCAGAACACAGCTGACCTCTTCTATGGCATGGCATTGTATTCACTTCAGTAACAGCTGCACTGTGATGGGAACCACTCGTTAAACTGTTTTGCGCTTTTTAAGGTTAATGTTTTGTTTGAGGAAACACTTGGATGTTTGTGAACTGTTGGGGGGGCCAATGTCAGGCAAATGAGATGTTTAATGGTGCAGGGTGGTGAACTGTTTAGTATGCCTTCTAATATTTAACAGGAGCGCATTTATCTCATGCAACCCTGACGGTAGTGCTCAAAGCAGCTTCATGAGCTGATGTTTATTTATTAGATCCCGCAACGTGATATTAGTCGCTCATGCAGGGATCATAATGGAGTCCATGTGACTCATTTTTATGAACTTCAAAGAGCTCCCCGTGGCCTCTCGTGCTGTCATCTCTCATCACCAGTCAGCAGTGCGGCCGCGTTGACCTTTGACCTCAGAACTGTCGCCATGGTGACCGTCTGACCTTCCCGAGCAGCTACAGAAGTTGGGAGTGGAAGTGGCCTCTGGGGAGGGAATGGAATGTTCTGTGTTAGAACTGAACGGAGCGGCGCTGCCTAATCACAGAACAGTACGGGATCATACGTGCACCTGGGACAACTCAAGGCTGTGCTTATTTTTACTACGCATGGATATTTATATATTGCTGATACTGTAGAAATCACTTTGAATTCCTAATGAGAAAAGCTCAAATTAAGGTGGAAATGTTGCTATTTATAGTATGTTGTGTGAATGGATGTTGCGTTTTTTTTTTTTAGTGTTAGCATTGTTTTGCCTAGATCTTTGTTACACACCCATTTGCAAAGCTTGATAAATAACTCAAACAGTACACAGCAAAATGAACAGTAGCAACTGTGTGAAGAAGGGATCCTCCTTGGAAAAATTACATAATTCAGAAATGACTGGGAATTAAGAAAAGTCACTTAACTGTCTGTATAGTAAATCGTTTGATTACTTGATTGTGCAAATGAGCCGTTGCAGTTTTGAAAATCACAGTTAATCATTTCCAAAGAGAACTGATTTCTGTAAGGATAAAGAAAATGAAGGAAATGAGGGATGTTTTTGAGACTTTCACTGTCTACTAAAGACTTCCCATGTATTAGTAATTTTGAGTAACTTTTACATGATGTGATAATCAGAGATGCATCAATTAGTTGTTGCCTTAATTTACTTAATAAAATGTATTTTTATAGCTAGTGGTTCTACTAATATTCATTTATTTAGAGTTCAAAAGTTTTTTTTTTTTTTTTTTTTTTTTTTTCATTTTATTCAGCAAGGATACATTAAATTGCTCAAATGTGACATTAAAGACATTTATGTTACAAGATTTCTATTTCAAAAAAATTCTTTTGAACTTTCTATTCAAAGAATTCTGAAATTAACATGAATAATAATCCTAAATTGCAGCAAGTCGGCATACTAAAATGGTTTCTGAAGGATCATGTGACACTGAAGACTGGAGTAATGGCTGCCATCACAAGAATAGTATTACATTTTTACAGTTTAAAATAGTTTACATTTTCAAAAATAGGAAAGAAAAAAAAAAAGCTATTAAATTGTAATAATGTTGCTGTTTTTACTGTATTTTTGAACATATACTGTAAATATAGCCTTGGTTAGCATAAGAAGTAAATATCTTTCCGACAAAATTTTGAATAATAGTTTATTAATTTATTTTTCTTACGTTTGAAATATAGGTATCTGCATTACACGTGCTTATGTTTTATAAAACTGGATATACAGGGCTTCTTTTTAGAGTAGATTAGTGTCTGAGATATACAATGTTTTATTTGTTTTTTTTACATTATGGTGTGACATTTAAACGGCTGCCCTCGACTAAAGACTTTTCTACTCCACTAGTAGTCGTTCATTTAAGCGATTAGTCGACCAATCACGCGTTTATATTAATAAACCATATAAATCATAATAATGAGCCTTTAATCACCTATATATAATTCATAGCCCAATCAGAGTTCAAATGTATGCATAAAGCTTGCAGATGCGCGCTGGAAAACGTAATGATTATGAATGTGGTGTGAAAAAACAGCAAGGAGACTGTCTAAACATTTTAATAATTTATTGATAATGCTGTCTGTGTTTTTGGCTGCAGAGATGAAGTCGACGTTGACTCATCTCCGCAGTAGCGGACACACCTATATGCATGTTTCATACGGATTACATAATCTGAGAATATTTGTTTTAGATTTGAATCGTCTCATTTAAAAGTAGACATTTCAAGCTTTCCATAGATATATTTCTCATGTTTGTGTTTGTTCATTTTTTTCATGTTTGTTTATTTTTGTGACATACTCAAGTTCACAGAGAGAGATGGCAGAAAGCGCATCCTGTTTGTTTTCATTATTTTACAAAAGCACATCGAATTGTTATTGTGAGTTTGCAGAAATAAAAGCAAGCCAGTTTCGAATGATGGATTATTCTTATCTGTATGACCAAAAATGATGGAGTATTTAAGATTAAATGCAAGTGATCGCACTGGCGCCTCTATGTCGTGTAGTAAGTGCGAGCTCCACACAAACTCTTGGATATGCGCCAAAACATTTATCTAGGTTAACATTAGAGTGAGCGGACTTGTAAAGTTGCTACTACTTAAATGTTTCAAGAGATAAGCCATATTTGAGGTTGACAAATGATGAATGATAGGCAAATGCTTGGATTTCCTGCCATTAACGATCTGTTCGTCACAGACTGCATGATTTCGGCACTTCCTGTGGAGGGTTTTTTTCCCCTGTGACTAACCAACTAATACCAATTTTAGTTGACTGAGCGTCTTCTCGTCGACTATTAGGGGCCAGCCCTAGCCAATTATAAGCATTCAAATTTTACTTAAATGCTGTACATATTTTGGTTTTATTTATTAGTAATGCTGATTTATTGAATTTTGTTAATGCCACCATTTTGCCAGCAACACACCTTAAATGTAGTATTGTCCTCCTCTCTAAATCCCTGTCTACTCAGTTTTAAATTATCCAGTCAGTGTAACACACTTACTTAATCACCATGGGGAACTTTTTTTGACAGACCTCAAAATCTTTCTGACCCAATTTGCAGTCTTTTTAAAGCTTTTTTCCCATAATTTCTCATGACAATTGACACTTCAATGTCAAGTCATTTTTTTCCTTCTAATGCTGGCAAGTACTAAAACCTGTGTGATATTCTCAAACTCGCCTCATTGTCTTGTCACAGTTTGGCAGCTCTAAATAATAACCTATTTGTTTTTATGTCATTTGATGCATTCCTTATTTGGTCCACCTCCATCCTCTTAGACTGCTGTGGTTTTTATCAAATGCTGACACGTTAGTCTCCGAATAGTTCTGCTCAAGGTGTTGAATGGCATTGCTGGAATCAAGAGCATGTGTTCCACCTTGAGGCGAGATATGTTCATGGGCGAGTAGCCAGGTTATGTTTCCCAAGGTTAGAGGAGGTTTGATTTATGCTAAATGTTCATGTCAGTTGTTCCGCCGAGTGTTTCATGATGTGACTTTATCAGATCTTGAAGTGCATGATGTTATCTAAATACCAGCTTCAAACTTTGCTTCTTTAAAGTCAGCCTGTGGTGAAAATCAAGTTTTTAATGTTGTTTATATATCTGTGTGGTGTTTTTAATATGCTTTAAGATAAGCCATGTCCAAATTCACTCTGAACGGGAACATGGTTTGTGTAACATTAGCAACACATTATTAGCTGTTTGATAACATAGTCAAGCAAAAAGCTAATCATATTAATTACCGTTATGTACCCATAAAAATAAAAAAAATCAACAACGCTTCTATCTAACTATCTAACAATAGTTTTCAGGTACGGAAATTCAACAAAGTAATCAAATATTAAATAACTGCATCTAAACTTCTTTGAATAATAAAGGTGAAACATTAAGTTACAAGAGTTCAAGTCAAGAGTGATTTCTTTGCCTTTTGTCTTTTGATTAACATTAAAAACAGAGAGCAGGAATATTAGACTGCTGTCCCTTTAAGACATAATTCAAAGATCCAGTACACTGATACTGATACACATGCGCAGGCGCGGATTAACGCACAGGCTTGCCTAGGCTGCAGCCTAGGGCCCCGGATTGGCCACACTGTTTTTTTTAAAAATTATTTTAAATTTACTTCAGCGTGAACAAAAAAAGACTCCCACTGGCCCATAAGAAACATTTAAAATAAGCAGGTGATTGGATAGATGTGACAATCTGTCCAATCAGCTGCTGATCAAATCATGTCAATCATTTTCATTTACGTCACTGCTATTGCTAGACGTCATAGCGGCAAAATGTCCGAAAGAAATTATGATGGTAGAGCACAAAAAACGGAAAATAGGCTTCAAAGGTTAAAAGAAGAACATGAACAAGATATACTGAAAACAAATCCCTAAATTGACTTGATACTTTAAGGCATTTATACATCAAGACAGGAAGTGTCGAAGTCACGCAGTTCGTGAGGGAGAGATTGTTAACTGCAGGAAATCCTAACATTCGCCTATCATTCATCGACCTCAAACATGGCTTATCACTTTAAACATGTAAGTGGTAGCAACTTCACAAGTATGCTGTTAGCCTAATCCTAGATAAATGTGCGCTATTATTAGGCGCATATCCATGTTTGTGTGGAGAGAGCGCTTACTGCATGACATGGAGGCGCCGGTGCGATCACTTGCATTTAACTTAAAATACTCCATCATTTTGGTCACACAGATAAGAATAATACAAGCCGTAAAGGGTCCACTTTTATTTCTGTAAACTGACAATAACAGAAAACGTTGTGCTTTTGTAAAATGAAAACAACCAGGATGCGCTTTCTGCCGTTTCTGTGAAATCGATCGCTTAACAAACATGAACCTAAACTCAGTTTATACTTCCCTGACAGACACGAGAAATATATCCGTAGAATTACCAAATCCTCTGCCATCGTCTTGTCAGTCATCTCTCCTTACTATCGTCAAGTGATACATCTGACTCCTGCTGCGCTGTGCTGCGACTCTGGAGCAGAGTCAAAGCTTTCAGTTTATAATTGTAGCATCTGTTGTCCAACTAAACTAAATGGTTGTTATTTATATAAATAAGCAAATGTCAGCGGTGGCCAAGTAATGTAATTGGTGTTTTGGCTGAACACCGTGTAACACCGACTGCCACAGCAAGCCTAGTTCAAAACCATTTAAAGTGTGGAGTAAATCATCCAAGCAGTGTGAGAACAAAAGGGCATTGATGATCATTCACTAGTTGGTGACCCGACTGTATCATGCCGTACCTGGACTTGGAGGGCATGCATGAGGATGGAAGAGGAACAGTGCTGGATTTATGGCAGTAGTTACATGGAACAATTAGCTTCAGGCGTGCCCTATCGTGAGCTGCCAGCAGTTCATCGTCTATTCATTTTGTTCAATAAAACATGATTCCAGCCAGCTGAAGTAACATCTGTTAGTTTTTCCATTGTCACAAATCACCAAGTTTGTGTAGTTGCAGCTTGCTACTACTTGTTTTCTAATAAAATTTCACATTGGAGACACTGGGTGAGCAAATTTAATCTTTTAATTTATTTTAATAACTCTATTCTAGGCTTCATGGGAACTGTGGCAACCAGCAGCATGCTGGACCTTTTGTGTGCCATCTGGAGTAGGTGTGTAAGACTCCTCTTACTCAATCCAATTATTTATTTATTTATTTATTTTGAGTCATATTGTGGTATGAGCAGGCATAATAAAGTGCGTGAGAGAGTCTTATTATTCAGTGAGTGGGTCCTAACATCTGACGGTCTGGCCATTGCAGACGCTAGTCTGTTGTGGTTTAAAGTCACATATTCCAGTGGGTTTTTGTCATTCTCCTCTCTCTGTGCTGGAAGAGTGATGACTGATAGGTCAAAACAAGACTGACACAGTATGGAATAGTTGTGTGTTTGGGTATATTGGGCATATAGGCCTCACTGACCATTTTGGTTGAGGCAAGTTAAGGTTTTTATGATATTTAATGTTCCTAAAGATAGATGTTATATGTCAACAAATATCTACTACGTATCCTGCCAACGTTTGTGTGTGTGTGTATTTAGGGGTGTAACGGTTCAAATTACTAAAGATTCGGTTAATGTTCCTAAAGACAGATGTTATATATGAACAAATATCTACTACGTATCCTGACAATGTTTGTGTGTGTGTATTAGGGGTGTAACGGTTCAAATTACTAAAGGTTCGGTTAATGTTCCTAAAGATAAATGTTATATATGAACAAATATCTACTACGTATCCTGACAATGTTTGTGTGTGTGTGTGTGTGTGTTTGTGTGTTTGTGTGTATTAGGGGTGTAACGGTTTTATCACAGTTTTAGGGTCACTGTTTCAGTATGGTTTGGTATGTGTTATGTACAGGGGGGAAAAAGAACTACTGTCAAATCAAAAATAGAATGGAGTAAAGATACAAATGAAATAAACAGTGCTTTTCAGGAATTTCAGGTAGGTCTAACAGTAGTTATCAGGAACACTGCATATATCGTCACTATATCAATTAAAAAAAGATTAATCCTTATTAAAGTTAGTCAGTCAAGAGCAGTGAGTGATTTCTTTGATTAACATTAAAAACACAGAGCAGCAGGAATATTAGGCTGCTGTCACTTGAAGACATAACTATGTTTGCTAGGATACTTGCCGAGACAGGCGTGTTGACATCATTTTTGTGTGAATTTGTCCACTCAAGTGCAAGAAGACTTGAAAGAAACTGCAAGCCTAGTACTGACAACAAATCCAATAAATCCAAGAAACAGTTTGTAATATTAATTTATACTATTTATAAAAATTAATCACTGTCAGGACGGATCATAAAACAAAGTGCTTAGAACTATTTTATATTTGAAAATCTGTAAATTTACATGTAA
The DNA here is from genome assembly GCA_037101425.1 of Elopichthys bambusa. Taxonomy (NCBI): domain Eukaryota; kingdom Metazoa; phylum Chordata; class Actinopteri; order Cypriniformes; family Xenocyprididae; genus Elopichthys; species Elopichthys bambusa. The sequence continues at coordinate 4,018,885 of CM074432.1, forward strand.
AAAGTTAGACTGATTTGAAAAGTTAGTAATAAAATGAACAACAAAGTAACACATTACATAGAAAATGTGGCAGGTCTGTTATGTTGCATTTACACTCCAAGACCGAACGCACAGATCATTTGACATACAGTATCAGATTGTGTTTTTTTTCTATCCATTGTTATAGTAGTTATCATTGTCAATCAGATTCAGTCGCTCATTTAAATACAGTTGTTAATCCAGAAACTTTGCAAGTAATTAGCTGCATGAAAAATAAATATTGTATACAGAAAGTGAGCAAAGATCACTGCCATTATAATCACCGAGTTACAAAGTACACTCTTGCGAAAACTCCCGTTATAATCAATGAAGCCGTCTGCGCTGTGCAATGAATCTCTTACTGGCATGACATCATGTTTATACTTTGTTGGTTATAATGAAAGGTTTCGCAAGCAGAACTCGTTGTAAATAGAAACCTTTGACGCTCTTTTATATATTTTAATATCTGCTTGCTCTGTGACACTTTACCATTTGGGTGGCCCGAATTTAAATCTGGCTTAGATGATTTCCTGACTCAGCCCCCCACTTTTCTCTATTCCCTAAATAAAAGAAAGTAACTTTTCCACTTTTATATGTAACAAGCCTATAGTAAAAATGGAAGTACTCAGCATCACATCAGCATTTTCCATGAGTGCTGTTTTAAATGCTAAAAGAACACATATTGTATGTGTCCAAGACAAATTTTCTTCGGGACAATAAAAGCCTATCCTATCCTATGACACATACTATGGGATACATACTATTCACTATGGGATTTAAAACAGGGTTACTTGTATTTATTACTAAGGGGGACCCGTTTAGACATTTTGACTGTAATATAATTAAAATAACATGGCAAGACAAAGCCGTGACTAACAGAGTCAGAAATATTATTGTCTTATGCCAGTGATTTCATATGGATCATTTATAGGTACCCAACCATCCCAAAGCACAAGTTATCATACTTCAACCGCAGCTTTGCCTTTTTTTTTCTCTCCCTTTCATGTTTCTTCAGTACTGCATTGCATTAATGTTCATCAGCCAAGCAGTATCTTCTGTCCTGCGTTTCATTTGGATGTGGGTATGTACGCTTTAGATGTCACTGTGGCATCCTAAATCAATTACTGGTTTTGATATCCATAAAGAAATCCCCTGACATTTATTGGCATATACCAAGTCTAGTCTTTTGTAGGGAATATATTGATCCCAGGATCTTTCAGCTGGCTCACGGCTCAGAGGAAACAGTTTTGTCTTTTTACAAGGGGAAATCTGTCTTTGCTTCTTGTATTTCCAGTGCTGCCATAGTTATGGAGATAGAAGTAAATCCTGTTCCAAATTTAGTGAACGGTCTACATACGCAACCTTACAAGGCAGCATCCAAACCGAATTCGTATAACTGATTTGAAACGCTCTTCAAATGTGGCTAATAAAATACACCTTTTCAGGGAACTTCAAAGCCCATGCCAGCCATGATGTATCAGCGTGAATAACACTCGGGACAATTGAACTGTGCAACACTAGCCGGGTTTCCATTACAGATTTGCGCCAAACTTGTAAGATATTTTCTAAATGTCAATTCAAAAACTATTGCGTGTTATGGCAAGCATTAATGGCAAGGAAAGCCCCTTATACTTGGAAGCGGTCACGTATAAGGTTTCCTTTTAAGGTTTATAAAGTGTTTCTCCCTGTTATCTGCTTTGAGGTCTTGATGAATTGTGGCATTTCTTTGTTGTTTAGAATACAGTATTCCCGTAATTCTTTTGTCTTTTGAGTTTAATAAAGAGCTCTGTCTTGTCTTCTGTCCAAACATACTGTGACATCTTTAAAGAATGATCGACTTTTACGTACGCCGTGTGACCTGAAAAAGCTAAAAAACTGTTTCAATTGCAGTTTTGCTAAATCTTCCCTTTTTGAATTGCCTGAAAAGCCACCTCATGCGAGTGTGTAACCTTTTTTGCGACGTATGGGAGTTTTTGCGAAATTGGCATGTTTCCATTGGCCGTATTTTCAAATTTGCACAATTTGAAGGGTAATGGAAACCGCTACTGCACTGTCCTGATTGGGCCAGTGCTGCATCTTCGCAAAAGTTAATCCTTTGCATGTGGTTTTAAGCCTTGCGAATTGAAATATTCAAGCGCAAGAAACTCAATTCTACTCACTGTGTGAGAAGTTTGCACACATCCACAGCATGCGCCCGGCGTCTCAGACAGTGCGTGAATACTGAATGGAGTTGTCTTTCGCTGCTTATAATTCACACAAAATTATATCAACATCGTCATCTTGGTAAGTAGCCTTGTAAATAGTCTGTTATTTCTTAAATGAATGTAAACAGCTAAAAAAAGTAACACACTTGTGTATCAGTATATTGGATCTGTGCAGCTCCTAAAGTGACAGCAGCCTAATGTACCTGCTGCGCTGCTGTCTGCATTTTAATGTTAATCAAACATGCTGAATATTAAATGGATCCAATCCAAATTGTTTGATGCAGCAATAAACTAGCTAGTAAAAATGAATGCATGTGTTTTTGAACTTTGCTAATTTGAAACATGATCAAAACACTATCTATTACACTATTATCTTAATGTGACAAATATCGGTATCGGAATCGGCTAATATTTGTTTGTTAAAATTGTTCTCGGTATCAACACAAAAAAATCCTATTCGTGTATCCCTAAAAGTTATTTTGAATTGTAATAATATTTCACAATGTTATTTTTTTTTTTTTTACTGTATTTCTAATCAAATAAATGCAGCCTTGGAGCCTATCTGAGACTTCTTTAAAATTTTACTGATCCCAATCTTTTGACTGGTAGTGTATGTCACTTATATAACGCATGTCTTAGATGTCTTAACATAATCTTATAATGTCAGTTCAGATGCAGAAGTATTTTGATTTCCATACTTTTTTCCTCCATGAGAATCTGGGTGTTACTTCAATGGTTTGTTACTGCATACAGTCTTGTAACCATTTTCATTTCAACCATGATAGAATGTCAATCAATCTCAAAGCTCAAGTAAAGTCTCTTAACAGACTGTGCGGTTTGTTTCGGGCTACTCTTTCATGTGTCTTTTGATGTTACTCGGCCGTAGACGTTTGAGATTAAATGATGCGGTTTTTTTTCCTTGAACACCTGAGCAATCATATTCTCCCGTCTTCCTGTAATTGGGCCAATGCCCAGAAGGGAAAACCAATTCTGCGTTTCTGTGCAAATTAATTCACCTTTGACCCCGGCCTTCTCACAATTCCATTCCAGATGTATCAACCGAGAGGTCTCATGGGCAACATGGGCACGTCCCATTTTGTTTTTCACAAGTACAATTGCTTTAGACGTCCTTTTAATCACCATTTGAAAATCTGAAGTTTTGGTTTTGTGAGACAAAAGACACAATTTGCATTACAGGGCAAGTCGAGCTGGTTCTAATGGGAAGACGTGTTAGATGGACTTTGCTTGCGTAACCTGGTCCTGCTTCTCACTTTGATTTAATGTTCGGAGCTTATGTTGAAATCTCTTTGAAAGTCCATTCTTCAGGCATTCTCTCGGCCTCCTCCGTCGCAAATAAGAACCATGTGTGCATTTCCTTAAATATGCAGCAGACTGCAATTTAAAAAAAAAAAAAAAAGACCCTCCAAAACCTCAGCTAATGTTTTTGTTTTAGTATGCTAAACGAATTGGATGCGAGACGAAGATGCAGCATTGGTTTTCCTGAGTGAGGAAAATCAAGGAACTTAAGGAAAGAATAAGATTATGCATATGTTTAAGAGCTCTTTCAGAAAGACCATAAACGTGGTTTTTCTCCTAAACTTGCTTCTCCACTAGAGCAGGGTGGTGCCGCTTTGGCGAACAGTTTTTTTTTCTTTTCTTTTTACCCCTATAGCATTAAGCCTGGAGGTCAGCAGCGGCCCATACGGCAGCTTGTTGACTTGCTGACACACGGCGCCGGTTAATGGTGCGGCTCGTGATCCATCTGCACCAGCTTCTCCGGCTCCTCTGAAAATAAAGATTAACTTTCCACAGCTCCCGCTTGCTCCGTTTGTTTTTCCATCGGCTGTAGTAACCTTCGGAAAAGGTGCTTATCGAGAGCTTTGAAAACAATTTAGTTACTGATTTTGCCACTCCATTCTGTCAACCTCACAGGAACTTACGGCGCTCTTGCCGTGATTAATGTCACCCATGGTCTGATGGATAGCATCCCAATACCCCTAAAGTTTCCCTGCATGGGCTTTTTTTGCAGCGCTCCCCTAAAAGTCTTGCTGATGGTGAGGAAGCATTATGTGAGGCTCCTTTGACCAAGCCTGAAATGGAAGTTTAGTTTGCAGATGGCACATATTTTTAATGCTTCAGAAGTTACTGCATACACCGTTTATTTTTAAGACACTATCCTGGAAGTTCTTTGTCCTTTGCTGTGTCATGAAATGCTAAGACCTGTGCATACATTTTTATTAATGGCCATATAAGCTACTGTTTCCATTACAACAAACTTGAGTGCTTTAAGAACGTGATTTTCATAGCAAACATCTTAATTATTATTGATTATACTTGGGGTTAGAGATTTGAGGTTAGAACTAACCAAGGTAATATTGGCCTTATTGAATTGTTGAGGAAGAGGCATGGTATTACTTTTCTATCAACACTCTAAAAAATGCTGGGTTAAAAACAACCCAATTTGAGTTATTTGGCAACCCAGCGCTGGGTAAATATTGGACAGAACACATGCTGGGTTATTTTACTAGCTTGCTGGGTTTTATAAATTAACCCATTTGCTTAGTTGTTTTTTTTTAATCAGTGCTGGGTCGTTCAATTTGATATTGGTTTTTAATTTTAAATAATAAAATGCACTCACAATCTCTCTATACATAAAGGACAGGAACAGGTCACATGCAATATTTTTTTTATTCAATGGCAGGTCAGTCTTTTACAACCACAAAATACTCCAAAATATTTAGTAAATATTGTAGGATGTGACAGAAGCAGAAACAGCAGCTGATGGGAATCTGTGGAAAGAAATCTGGTATCAGTAGGCTGTTCCAGTTCATTAAATGGCAATCTTATATATTCATTTTTGAAAAGTTACATAAAAAAACAGCGTAACCTTGTGCCATCTCATCTCTCAGGCATTTAAGTTTCAACCGTCAAAAGCATAGCGCGACCACAGCTGCAACGCTAGCGCACTAGATCAACAGCCCTCCAATTATAGTCAGTGGAGCGCACGGCAACTTTGTTACATATTATCGGCTTGCCATAACACATGACAGCGATGTCGTGGCGTGTTTCAGCCCTGGTCGTTCATTCGTTTGACAGCTGTGAAAAGTGTTTATCCGGTGTATGCTGTGTTTGTAGAAGGCTAGCATTCCAAGCAGACTGCGGCGTACATGTAAACAAAAAAAGGTAAAATGTCAGACTACAGACATTTCCCTCTTTGTAGAGTAATAATTTGATAGGAATACAATGTAATACAAACCCAAATTTCATCCAGGAAGTTCCCATCAGGAAGTTTTCTCTCAGAACAGAAAACAAAATGACCGTTAAGTTCCAGTTTTAACTGGTTTGGCACAGACCACCCAGCATTCATTGACATTAAAAATGACCCAGCAACTGAGATACAGAAAAACTACCCAGCACCTGGGTAAATATATTAACCCAATAAAATTACCCAGCAGGCTGAACCCAGCATTTGGGTTGAAAAAACGACCCAGCATTTTTTTAGAGTGTAGCGATTGTAATCACGATTTTCACATTGGCCGATAGTAAAACTGGTGGAAAAAGTCTTATAGATAAACTATAAACCATATCTAGAGACCAGAACACCATAGAGACTTAGGCCCTGTTTACACTAGTGCGTTTTCTTTTTAAAATGAAAGCGATCCTCGTCTACACTGACGTTTCCACAGCGTTTCAGAAAAGATCATTGTCTGCACTACACGGCCAAAAACGCATGTCACATGACCGTTCATGCACACTGGGCATGCGCGTACAAGTGAAAACAGTTGCTTCTGGCGCATGTAGGCAGCTGCAGTATTAAAAAAATGCTGAGTTTAAGTGCACAATGGCTGCTAAAAATGACAAAGCCAGTTCAGTTCAGTCTCCATGTTATTGTTTACGCGGTCATCAAGGATACGCAGGAGCGAACGTGGGCAGCCATACCATCATTTTCAAATGTCTCCGTTTTGGTCCGTTTACATTGAAACTCAACCTCGCCGTTTTCAAACTAAAACGAGGTCTGCAGCGTTTTCTAAACTTTGTTTTTGAGGTTCAAAAACGCCGGCTCGGTGTAAATGACAGGTGTAACCGTAGCAAAACTTTTAAAACGAAAACGCACTAGTGTAAACGGGGCCTTAGAAGTGGGATCTTTTGACTTGGTTTCTAGAGTATTCTGGATGTTTTTAGCCTAACAATACCATGCCATCTAGCATGACTTCAACAAATAATTTTAAGTGCTTAATATTGTTGGCGTCTCATAAGAAAAAAATAAAATAAAAGTCTTGTTTGCCTAATGGGATTTTAATTAAGAGTCATTATTGTATTTTTAATGCTTCATAAAAGTGAGCCTCAGTACCTCAGTCAGGATTAAGCTTATTTTTTCATGGAAAATTAATGCCATTTTTTCCCCCTCGTGATTTGATACAGTTCTTAAAACGCTTATTTCATATTGCAGGTGATGCATGCAAATCTGTGATGATTTGCTTTTCCTCAAATATGAATGTGCTTCGTTTTTCTTGGCTTAGCATGAACTTTTCAGAGATCACAAACGAAACTTGCTACTTCCTGTTATTGGTGTAGTCTGTATGGTTTGTAAATCTGGAGATTTAAATATGTAAAATGCTCTCAAAAAGCTCAGTGACATTCACTTCTTTACAGAAATTAAAATGCTTTTTTATTTACTCATGTGTTGTTTCAAACCTATATCTGTCTATCTTTAACTATATACAGTATATGCACTATATTCCAAGTCTTCTGAAGCCATACAATAACTTTCTGTGAGGAACAGACAGAACTTATTCATTAATAATTGCCACCCCTAAAGAACGGTTTCATTTTAATAAGTTAAATTTATGTCCGTTAATCATACAAAGCTATGGATTTAGAAAGCTTTGAATAGAGTGCACACAAGTTATTTTTATAACACTTCAGTGGTGTTTTTTAGTAATTTTGACAATTGAGAGCTCCAATTCTCTTTTATCTTTTACTATATTGAAAAGATTCGCCAAGAAATACTTCATCAGAATCCTGCTCAGTCTTTAAAGTAAAATAAAGAGATGTATCAAAAGATATTGCCTTTGGTGTTACACTAAAAAAAAGTCATATGGTTTTGAAACTACATGCGGGTGAGTAAATCATCTCGCAGTTTTCATTTCTGGGTGAATTATTCCTTTCAGGTCCCACAACATTAAATTTATTTGCTCCAGTACTTTTTTTTTTTTGCTTAGTAAGGAACACAGTTCAGGTTTTTATTTGCTCTGCAGATACAAGGATCCCCCCCCCACCCTCACCCCCTTCAACAGCACTGGTTTGTCTCATTTTCGTCAAGGTTTTTTTTCGTCAAGGTTTTCAATTAGAAGTCAATCCAAACCCACAATTAAAGTCATTTTCCAAACAATATGCATTATCTAAACAAGCTTATTTAAAGGTGAAATTGAAGAGAAATTTAAATGTATTTGCTTCAAGTTTAATGGCATAAAGCGGTTGGATATTGTAGCATTGACGTCTTCAGTGCCATTTATTACGTGGTTCTGTAATGAGGCCGTGTTTGACATTTTCAGGGACTTGTCCTTCACACATATAAAAAGGGTTTTTCTTGTCTGTGCAATTCTTTTCACTTCTTCAGCAGGTTGTGGTTCACACATTAGCTATCGCAGAACACCAAGTCTCATTGTTGAACTCAGGGAAATTCTTTGGTGAACCTGCACTCTGAAACATGCTGGCTTGTTTCAACTGTGGCTGCAACAACTAATCGATAAAATGAAAATCATCGACAATGAATGTCATTATTGATTAGTCACGTTAGCCCACTGTGCATGGAAAACTTTCGCCAGTCCTATCAAATTACAGCACTAAATTTTTATGTCCATTTTTATGGAAACAGAGTGAGCTGATGCAGGAAAGGTGTGTTATCCAAGCTGCCCAAAACATGAGAAATCTTTATTTTAAGCTTCAAGCTAATGCATTAGCGTAATGTTTAACATGGCTTGCCCTGTCAGGTGCTTTGACAGATGTCATATGTTTCCTTAGCGCAAAAACTTTACGGTTATATCCTTATCTGTAAGTGTTACAAATTCAAACTAGTATGTCCATTTTGCATGAAGGCTCGTCCTGACAGTCTGTGTTAATCTTCAAACTTTACTGAATGAGCGCCGGCGCGTCATATTAGGGAGGGAGACGATTAATATTCAGTGCAAATATCTGATGTTGGAGATTAAATTTAGGTTTAAAAGTCAACATGTAATTCAAGTATTTAATGAGAATGGTAACTGTAAAGGTATAACGGCATATAATTTAATTTAAATGTAAGAAATGTCTTATATTTATGTGTTTGAATGTGTGTGTTCCTGCAGAACATTCCTCTTATCTGTTAACACTGAGTTAGTGTTTTTATTTATTATCTTTATTATCTTCATTTTTAATGTAGGGATTTAAACTGTCCTTTTGCTTTATAGCTCTTTTGAACATAACATAGATATAGATATTCACTATAGGTCCCTGACTCAAATTTTTGATTTTGTTAATATTGTTTCTGTAGAAAGAAAAACATAAATAGTGATGAAAGCCTAAATATTAAATGTCACAGATGTATATTTACTGAGTAATCCACTATTTTCCAGAGGGGGGTCAAAATGACAATTTTCACCTGAGATTTGGAGCCAATTTAGAGGGGTGTAAAAATGACTTGGCAGAATCATTATTTTATTTTTACACAGATCGGTAGATCTGTTAGTAAAATCTGTTGACTGTTTGCATGCCTGTAACTCAAGAAGTATTAAAGATATCTTAAAATCCTTTTAGATTCTGGTTCTTAACAAACTTTCCTTTTGGTATCTTCATTTTAAAGGCTCTTGATGATTCAATCCCAGAGATATGGAGGTCTTACTGCATCTCCATTACCAATTTAAATTGGTAAATTGTACACATTTTCAGTGGTCAAAATCCAAATGTGGGTCACTTTGCATACAGCTGATACTTTTTTTGTTTTAAAGAGGAATATCTGAAAAACAGATAATGTTGAAACTAGAAAAGTATCTTGTGTTTTTCTGTCTCAATTGCATAGAGCATACCTCAATTGCATAGTGCCATAAATACTCCTTGTCCAAAGTTTGCATGCCTGTAACTCTAAAAGTATTCAAGACATCTTAATATCATTCTAGATTCTCATTTTTAATAAACTTTTCAAAGCCTTTAAAATGAAGATATGCTGTTTATGTTGTGTGGTTGATTTGACTCGGAATGACCCAATATATTTTGGCACGTTTGTTTGAAGGACCGCATTGGGCAGGATGAGGAATAGTGTGTTTTGTCAATAAAATAAAAAGGAAAAAAAGATTAATCGAATTAATTGAATAATTGAAGAAATAATCAGCCAACTAATCGATTATCAAAATAATCATTAGTTGCAGCCATGGTTTCAACCCATGTTTGGGTCAAATATGGACAAAACCAACCGTTAAAAATTAAATTAAAAAAAAGTAAACCAATAGTTGGGTTTGTCCATATTTGACCCAAACATGGGTTAAAACAACCCAGCATGTTTTGGAGCGTGCTAATATGCTGTTCCACATTGCAATACATTGATAATTTCACACATTTAGTTGTTTATTTTTCGGACCAATCAGTTTTTTTCAAAAATTGTTTTAGTTTATTCACCATGGGAAATCGCCTAGGGAATGCATTGCAATTTGTTCGAACATCACTGAATTACTTCAGTATGGCTCATGTTGAATATTGTCACGGTAGGCATGAAAGCAGTTGCTAAAGCATGGAAAATGTGATGTCAACTCACTTGACAGTGCAACATGGATATTATTTCTCTGGAAAGGTTATTGGTCTGTCTGTTTTTGCCGTTACTAAAACCAAGATGTCAAATTCATTGCCTATGGCTGTTTCTATAGTAACCATGGGTAGCCAGGTATGAATATTTCTTTTTTCACTCCTCATCTTCTGTCAATGCCCTCTCTATCTTTTTTTTTTTCCCCCACCAGGACATTTTCCCAAAATCTCTCTTTAATAATGCATGAGTTGAAGGAGACCTGTTATGTTTGGAGAGCTCTAGTTTGGTTTTTCAGGCGTAATTGATTAACCAGCAACTAATGTAAAAACCTGAATGCACAGATCGGTTTTCAGAAGTCGAAATGTTTTGCTTTCAGTGGAGCCATATCCATTGATCAGGCTTAATTGATTATGATAGGTCTTGTAGATAAGTTTTCCAGAGCTTCTTCAAAATATTCATCCCTTGCTTATAGGACTGGAAGATTACCTTGAGTTCTTGTAAATTGCCCTATAGCTCAAAATTATCCACTGTGGGAACAATGTTCAAGTCAGATCATGGATCTGCATCCAAAAATCTGCTCTTTAGCAGTGCTTGTAGCCTTTTTTTTCATGCCAGTGCACTCCATAAACTCAGCTCACCCAGGCAAGAAGCAACCCACATCTTCCCCTAAAAGGTTCCTTCACAGGTTTAGACATTTATAATTTTTCTTTTGGCAGCTGTGAGAGTTTTCTTCTTGGTCCCTCTCTAGGGAAGGTACCGTGCAGCTGGAACCTCGTCTTTTGGCCGTCTTCATAAATCTGAATAAAGCTTGCAGATGACCTCAGCAGAAAAAAATAATGATAATAATCTAACGACGATGTGCGGAGATGCTCTTTATGGCTCGACCCACCATTAATGATCCATGTTCACTTACACCTGGACTGGGATCTGCAGGGACAATTTGTGCGGTCTGATTTCCTCTAAATGTTGTTTGGAAGGTTGGTGGACTCGGAGAAGGGGCTGCTGTGTTGATTGATGGCTGTGGTGATTCATCAGTCCCTGGCTGAGAATACACCGAGCTGAAATGAGACTCAAAATAAGTTAGAGAAAGAGGAAAAGAGAGCATTATCAGTGAAGTATAAGAAATGAAGTCGAAATGGCAGGTATTGAATAGAAAGTGTAAAGGTAAAAAGGTGTAGTGACAGATGAGACTACAGTTATGAAGTTGATTTGAGGATAGATTATAAAATGCACTACCAAAAGTTTTGGGTCAGCAAGATAGTTTTTTTTAAGAAATTAATTTATTCAGCAGAGACTCATTACATTGATCAAAAGTGACAGTAATGACATTTTATAAAGATAAAAATCAATAAATGCTGTTCTTTTTGAACTTTCCATTCATCAGAGAATCCTGAAAATGCATCAAAGTTTACACAAACATATTAAAGGCACAATATGTAATATTTTTGGATTCAAATATCCAAAAACTACTAGAAAAAATTTTGTTGACTTGTGTACTTGCATTATCCCAAAAGTTTCCAACAATATTTAAATCCAGAGAAAAGGCTATTTTAACCAGTGTAACATTACGTCGCCTGTCAATGATTTCTTATCCGCGAAACATGTAAAGCAGACACGAGGAAAAACGCAGCGAGCGCGCCGGAGTTATGTTTGGGACCATTTTACAGCTAGTTACACCTTTATCATGACTATAAGTTTGCATGTGTATTCACAATCTTTTGCGTTGTGCAAATGTAAGTTGTAATATTGTGTTTATTTTGTGTAGGCATATCTAGATCTGAATTATCTCATATAAGATGCATCTGGTTAGGAATTAACGCAGTAGTAAAGGGTGCCGGTGATCAGCTTCAGCCAATGTGCACAGCTAATAATGACTATAATTGGGACTGTCACGTTATATAATATTATAAAGAGAACAATATTGTAATAAAACATTGTGAATTATTTGGGTTTAGTTGTCGTTTCATCGCGTTGGTCCAGGAAGTGCGCGTGCTGCACATTATGAAAAACACGTAACTTAGTTCAAGTTCACTTTTACATTTGCATCATTTTGTGCAGATAATATCTGTAATATTATGATTATTTTGTATATATCTGATTAAGCTCGTATAGGATGCGTTTCTTTGAGTTAAAAAACGCGCCAGCAAAGTGCTCCAGTTTACTGGTGTTCATTCATCACTTCACTGTGCGCAGCAATGCAAGACTAATAATAACTATGATTGGGACGGTCATATTACATAACATTAATGAAAACAGTATTGTAATCAATCGTTGTGAATTCATTTAGATTAGTTGCCGTTTTCAGCGCGTTGTTCCAGGAAGAGCGTTCTGAGGTGCCGTTGTTGACACGTTGTATCAGTCGTTATGTTTGATTAATAAGTAATTTATTTAAATGATCAATCACATCGACTAATTTTACAATCCTACTAGCCCTTTATTTAGATTAAAAACACTTGGTGAGGAACAATGTGTTTTGAGCAGCATTTGCACACCCTGTTATGCTGTTGACTATATGTCACTGCAGTAGACTCTTATTGCAGTATTAAGGCTAACGATTTATCGATTAATTGATCGTTAATTTAAACGACGTTCAATCATGGGGATTTGTGAAATTGACATCCCTAATTAATACATTAGCTCCCCCATGAACATGATTTCTGTCTAAGTCCTGTCGGATTGCTTTCCATCGGCCGTGGACGTGAAGACAACAGCTCCCATGATTCCACACTCATTCACTTCATCAAGCTACGTCTTTGTTATTGTTTCGAATAATTCTTGTGTACTGTGCCTTTAAGCAGCACAACTGCTTTCAGCGTTGATAATATTGTTTCTTGAGCAGCAAATCAGAATATTAGAATGATGCTGAAAATTCAGCAATCACGGGAATAAATTACATTTTAAAATATATTAACATAGCTCATTTAAATTATAGTAATAATAATTCACAATATTGCTGTTTTACTGTATTTTTGATCTAATAAATGCAGCATTGCTGAGCATAAGAGACTTCTTTAAAAACGTTAAAATATCTTACCGACCTCAAACTTTTGAACGGTATCTTTATTACAAAATATGTATTTATAAATATTTCCTTTTTAAATCTCTTGTTTTATATTATACATCTTTTATGTTTTATATCTTTATATATAGTAAATGCACTTACACAGAATTGTATTGAACGCTTTGGTTGAACATTACTGCTTTCCACAATTTTTGGCTGCATATTTGTTCTTATGGTATTAAGGGAAACTGCTAGTTATCTGTTGTTTTCCAGCGTGGGTTTGTGCTGCTGCTTCAGCTCCAGTGATCTCCGCTGACGTGGGGTGTGGTTGTGTCTTAAGACTTTATATAAACATGGACAAGCACTTTTTCTAACCAAAAGCTGTAAATGGGGTATAAAATTTTTTTTGTTGATGTCACCACAGTGTCATCGAGTTTCTCTGAAACGTCTCCTCTCGGTGTTCCCTGTATTCATGCTCTCACACTCGCCCTTGTCCTCGTTTAGTTGTTTGCGTATCTTAAGGTCATGCTCATTACAAGATAAATGACACTATTAAACTGTGTTTTCACAGTGCTCCCTTTCAGTGTTCACATTCTCATAGAAGTGCTGGAACAACTCTCGTCATGAAATGTTTTAACCATTTCGTTCTTTACTCAGAGTTTGGTCGGACGGTTTTACATTAAAAATGAAGTCATGATAAGTGTATAACAGCTTTTTCATGAATTGTACTTTTCTAAGAGCCTCTATGATACTTGCTTTTATATTGTCAAAGAGTTGCTGTCTTTTCTATTTACTAAATATTACAATGTGATTTTTTTTTTTTTTTTTAGATTAGTATTTTTTGTATGTATTCTCATCCTTTGTCAAAGCTGTCAGTAGATTTTGGAAGCTGACATAAAAATCCAGATCTATCAGCTGATTAATTGGCCTGGCCGATATATTGATGTTTTATGGATAAGTTGGACTGATGCAGATAATTATGCCCATCATAGAGACTGATTTCGATTGCAGAGACTAATTGCACCATTTGCTCAATGAGTCAGATGGATTGTTGATTTGTAATTGCTCTTGAAATGATCACAAATTTCGCCTGCCCACTGCTGGCTCATTTTCTCACAGTAAACATCTGTGTTACTCCACCAGCTCTGGCTTATCTACAAATTGCCTTTTCCATTGTTTTATTCCACCTACTAGTTAAAGTTTCGACTGCTGAACGTGTGCTCGCCTTCATTAAAGAGAAGATAGCAAGGAATGTTAATGGTAGTTTCATGGCGATGCGAGGCAGAGGCTAATTTTAGATAATAGCCCTAATTTGTGTGGGAAAGCGCGGGCCACTTCTGGTCAGTGCTGTGTCATATGGTGTAACCCCCAAACTATGGGTCAGACACTGAGGTCAGATTCTAACATCTAGTAATACTCTTTACATGCCATTATTATGTGGTTATTGCATGCTAGCATTACCTCAGCGTCTTGGCTAATATCTTAAATACAAGATTTACAACGTTCCCTTTAATTACAGGTCATACTCTTTGGTCATAGTTGTAAGATCTCAAGTTTGTGTAGCCTTTTTCTCATATGCAGTCCTGGGAAAATTTTTTTATTTTATATTTATTTTAATTAAAAAAAAGAAAGAAAATTATTCATTAATTGAATCCATTAAGTCAAAGCTTAAAATATATAGGATTGTTTTATTATTATTATTATTATTATTAAATTAAATAATACATTGTAGATTAACAATTGTAATAAATTGAAAGCAATAAGTAACTGGATTGCAGATTGAGCTTTTATTTTATTATTTTATTTTTTTTAAATGAAAATGAATAATTAATTAAATCCTACACTATGAAAAATGCTGGGTTTCAACCCAAATTTGGGTCAAATATGGACCCAAGGGTTGGGTTTGTCCATATTTGACCCAAATTTGGGTTGAAACAACCCAGCATGTTTTGTAAGTCAAAGCTTAAAATATATCGAATTGTTTTATTTTTTAATTATTTTTTTAATTGTTTTTTTATTTAAAAAAATTAAATATTAAATTGTAGATTAACGATTGTAATAAATTAAAAACGATAAGTAACTGGATTGCAGATTTAGCTTAAATTAAGCTTTCAGTTGTTTTTTATTTATTAAAATGAATGTTTCGCATAAATTTAATTACAAAAAGAAATCTCTCATTTCATTTGCAGTCCTGAAAAAAAAAAAAAAGGAACATGTCTGAATAAATACTATTTTATTTTATTTAATTTTTAATTTAATTTATTTATTTTATTTATGAATCATTAATTAAATCCTAAATCAAAGCTTAATTTATATAGAATTATAATCTTAAATTAATTAATTCATTATTTTAAATTAAACATTAAATCGTAGATTAACAATTATAATAAATTAAAAGCTATAAGTAACTGGGTTGCAGATTTAGTTATTGATAAAAATAAATATATTTTACATAAAAATGTAATAAAAAATAAACTTAGCTTTTTAATTTTTTACAGTAACTTTGGTAACAAATTCATGTGTTTAAAATTAGCTGCTTTTCATGTTGGAATAATTTTTCTAATAGCGTTTGCTAAAAAAAATGTGCAAAAAAAAAAAAAAAAACCATGTGTCTCTAATGCTTTAAAAGTATAATAGGACACTAATTTGTAGCCCATCTGTGTTAAGTCTCTTAAGAAAGCAAATCATGCCATTAACAGGGTTGCATGCAAATAGTGGAACAAAACTACTATATTTTTGGTAATTAAAGTAAGTTAATAATTACAAATATTTATTCTAGTGTAGTCTGGTCTGAAGAGTATAGTTGGAATTCCAGACATAAGGAACACATTTCGCAAAGGCATGCCAACTGTTTAACCAACACTGATATCATTTTCAGATGTGGATTGTAAGTTTTAGTGTAGATATATGTTTTTTTTTCCTTCTCCACATGCCTTTCCTCTTGCATGTTTCCAGGCAGTTGAGATGGTTGTCTGATGGTGGTCTGATATGACAAGACCAGCATATCTCCATCTGCGCTCCCCTGCGCCCCGGAGCCGTTGGATTCTGGCCCGTCTGAGATTGATGCTCATCTTTTTAGGACTCTTATCTTACACAATACACCCATACCCATCCTCAATCTATTTCCCTTTGTGACTAACAAAGCTCTCAGAGCGCTGCATGTGCTTATTACCCATCCCTCTTCAGTTATCTTTTCTTGCCATCGATTCTTGTGTTATTTTCTGTCATTATTTTTCTCGTTAACCACAAAACATGCCAGGCTCTCGCTAGCATTCAATAAGTGTTTCATCTCTTATTCAGTCTTCCATCTCTTTGGCTTTTTCCTTCTTTTTTTTTATGGTTTTTAATTTTTACCCTTCTGCGTTTGAAGCTTTTAGTGTTTATGATTTTTACTGGGTCGCCAGTTGTCAAATTTGCTTTGTCAAGGACTTATTGCCTTGCTGGCTTTGTTTGGGTGGAGGTGTTTGCATCAACATGCTGTAATCCGGTCTGTATACTTGGGACGTCATGGAAGAATAAATGTAGAGCTGTTGTCCTCGATCTTCCTGACAGGGGTTCCTATTACATGTTACCGCCCTTCGGATAAAGAATGACTTTGTTGCAGTGCGCCTTGTGAAAGTTGTTTTGCTGCACCTTTGAATTTATCGCTTAAAAATGTATTTAAACTTTGGGTTGGTCTGTATTTACTGTATTTGACTGCTGGTTACCTGCTTTAATTAATCAAAGTGTTTAGTAACTGGAGGTTGTCAATGGTTCTGGTCTTGCGAATGAGCGTGTGTCTTGCTGTACAGCTGTTTTGATGTCTGGAAGATCTTTTCCTTTTTATAGCCTGAATCTATAGCATGACAGCATGAACCCAGACATTTATCTTTCATCAAACTGAGAGAGAAATCGATCTGCACCAGTGCCGGTTTGATGACTCTGGCCCTCTGGATGATCTTGTCATGTGTGATTGCTGACAGGAGATTGACTCGTTCGGTGTTACTTGTACTTGAGGATGTTGGACATGTACAGCTGTGTGCATTTCTGTCTGTTAATATTTCTTCAATCTGGATCATTAAGGTCATGCCTGGGTCCGCAGCTGGGCTTCGTAGCGATGATCTGTAATGGCATTTGTAGTTGCATTCGCTTTAATTTAAATTTTGTGTTACAGAATAGACTTAAAGAATTAGTTCAGTTCAATTTACTCACTCCCGTGTCATCCAAGATGTTTTTCTCTCTTTAGTCGAAAAGAAATGAAGGTTTTTGAGGAAAACATTCCAGGATTTTTCTCCATATAGTGGACTTCACTGCGGTTCAACGGGTTGAAGGTCCAAATGTCAGTTTCAGTGCAGCTTCAAATGGCTCTACACGATCCCAGATGAGGGATAAGTGTCTTATCTAGAGAAACGATCTGTAATTTTATAAAAAAGATTAAAACAAATTTTTAACCACAAATGCTCGTCTTGCACTGCTCTGTGATTCACCACACATTACGTAATAACGCTGGAAAGGTCACACGTGACGTAGGCGGAAGTACCGATCCAGTGTTTACAAAGCGAATGTGCAGAGACTAAGTCAAACTGCCTTTACAAAAAAAAAAACAAAAAAAAAAGGTAAAACAACGTCAGACTCAGAGAAAATGAGTTGGAATTTTTCACCCTACTGAGGTACTTCCGCCTCCACCACGCGTGACCTTTCCAATGTTTCCATTACGTAATGCGTGGGGGAGGAGTAAGAGTGAGTCAGACAGCAGTCGGTGTGTCCACACATGATGGGGAGGAGCGAGAGAGCCAATCAGCAGTAGGGGGTGTGTCCACTCAAGATGGGGAGGAGAGAGTGAGCCAATCAGCAGTAGGGGGTGTGTCCACTCATGATGGGGAGGAGAGTGACCCAATCAGCAGTAGGGGGTGTGTCCACACATGATGGGGAGGAGAGAGTGAGGCAATCAGCAGTAGGGGGTGTGTCCACACATGATGGGGAGGAGAGAGTGAGGCAATCAGCAGTAGGGGGTGTGTCCACTCATGATGGGGAGAAGAGTGACCCAGTCAGCAGTAGGGGGTGTGTCCACACATGATGGGGAGGAGAGAGTAAGCCAATCAGCAGTAGGGGGTGTGTCCACACATGATGGGGAGGAGCGTCCACACATGATGGGGAGGAGCGTCCACACATGATGGGGAGGAGCGTCCACACATGATGGGGAGGAGCGTCCACACATGATGGGGAGGAGCGTCCACACATGATGGGGAGGAGCGTCCACACATGATGGGGAGGAGCGTCCACACATGATGGGGAGGAGCGTCCACACATGATGGGGAGGAGCGAGAGAGCCAATCAGCAGTAGGGGGTGTGTCCACACATGATGGGGAGGAGAGAGTGACCCAATCAGCAGTAGGGGGTGTGTCCACACATGATGGGGAGGAGCGAGAGAGCCAATCAGCAGTAGGGGGTGTGTCCACTCATGATGGGGAGGAGAGAGTGAGCCAATCAGCAGTAGGGGGTGTGTCCACTCATGATGGGGAGGAGAGTGAGCCAATCAGCAGTAGGGGGTGTGTCCACACATGATGGGGAGGAGAGAGTGAGCCAATCAGCAGTAGGGGGTGTGTCCACACATGATGGGGAGGAGAGAGTGAGCCAATCAGCAGTAGGGGGTGTGTCCACACATGATGGGGAGGAGAGTGACCCAGTCAGCAGTAGGGGGTGTGTCCACACATGATGGGGAGGAGAGAGTAAGCCAATCAGCAGTAGGGGGTGTGTCCACACATGATGGGGAGGAGAGAGTAAGCCAATCAGCAGTAGGGGGTGTGTCCACACATGATGGGGAGGAGAGAGTAAGCCAATCAGCAGTAGGGGGTGTGTCCACACATGATGGGGAGGAGAGAGTGAGCCAATCAGCAGTACAACAACAAACTCTTGCTTGTATATACTCTTGTGTGTACTGTATGTTCATTTTTTTTTTTTTGTGCTTCCTAGTTGTTCGTTCGTCATCTTCATTTCATTTTTCGTGAAGCTTTATTTTGCTTCACTTCAGAGACAATCTTGCATTGTGTGTTTGTGCATTTTGGGGTTGGAGCAATGAAAGGAGGGGTGTGTTTGTTTAAGAAATCACATACTGCACCTTTAATGTTAGTTGTTGTTATTTGGTTATATTGCTGCCTTATCCTTATGGTTGTTTAGTGAGAAATATGCTTCGATTGTTTTCAACTAGGTTTTTTGCAATGTTTTAGTTCTTACATTTAAAACATTTAGAATCTACAAACAAAATGGCTGTTTGAATTCCTGGAAAAATTATAGAAGAATTTTTTTTTCCTAAGAAATTTGTATGTGGTGAGCTAAATGTAGCCTTGTGTTGTTGTTTTTTTCGCCCTCAGGTATTTGGAGATTATTATCACTTCAGGCACCGCACAGTGGTGAAGAGGTCTTTATCAGAGCACAGAGGAACACACATTCGTCTGCACACAGAACCCCAGGTATGTGTGAAATGTAGAATCCGGATCCGCCTCATCAAGACGGCTCCTTCCAGATTTTTTTTTCACCAACAAACTCAAAAGGTTTTGTTGACCAAACCTTGTCTAAAAAGCCAAAACACTAGAGCCATTGAGATCTGAATAAGTCTGACAGAGTAAAGAAGTTAGTAAATATTATGTTATCTGCTGAAAAGCTGTTTTAAGGCACTTTACCCAAATATATATTACAAAAAAAAAACAAAAAAAAATTATAGTTGTGAAACTCAAAGTTGCACAATTTGGACCCATGCTACAGCATGCATCAATAATGCAACCATTTTGTTTTAACATGACTTTGCTTGTTTTCAACATTTGGTTCCTAATCTAGCCAATCCCCCCTTTCTATTTAATTTTGATGTTTAATGATAATTGCTAGAAAATAAATGGCTTTTTAGTCATGATCAAATTTGATAAAATGGAGCATTTCATTATGATTTTTGATTATTTTTGATTATTAAAACCAAACAAAAACACAACCATTAAGTGCACGCATACACTACGTGACATAATCTAGTAGGTTACACTAGTGCACGTGCATATTTAGAGGGCACGATTTCACTACGTGATTTAGTCTATTAAAATACATTTAGAATGCCCCCAGAATTCAAGATAAGTGGCAAAAATGCCTGTTTGTCTTTTATATTTATATAATTTATTTAACAAAGAGCGCCATTTTTATCTAAATAAAAGCATGATTACAAATGTGATAAACAAGAAGTTTATAATAAGTGACTCACATTTTAGACACCAAATTGCTTGTATAGCTCTCTTTCGCTAACGAAAATAGTTCCAAACAAAGTCCACAGAATTGTTTTGCATCTCTGAGTAACACTTCCTGGATGAATCAGCCGTTTGAATGAATCGGTTGAATCTCAATGACTCGCTCATTAACAGGGACTTGTTGCCACCTCCTGGTGGGTATTTCAAATAACAGTATTTAAAGTTTTACATTTTCAATATTTTAAAACATTATTTATGCATCTGTAACTGCTCTTGACTGAAACTTTAATAAAGTTTAATCTATAGTTATATAGTTTTACATTAGATTACAATTTCTGCTTTTAAGCCTACATACTTTTTACCTACTCTTAAGCCTATATAACCTGAAAAAGCACTGTTTATTCCATTCGTTTATTCCGTTGTATTTATTGGTGCTATTACTTGTAATTTGATTATTTGTTCCTATTTTATTACTTACTGTTTACTTGTTTAACAATATTTAAAATTTAAGTGAGTTAATCTAGTAGCTTTTGGTGTCATAACCTTATTTATTAAGGTTACATGTATCAAAAACAACGAAAACAATAACTAGACTTATTTTATAGGTCCATTTTCTTTTCTTTTTCTTTTTCTTTTTTATTGTGGGGCCAGTGAAAATTTTGGCAGGGCAAGTAAAAATTTAAACCACTTGCCCGACCGGGCCAGTAGGAAAAATCCTGTATAAATTAAATATAATAATTAACATTAATGACTCAGCAGCAGGTTTATTAGGCTGCTGTCACTTTAAGAGCTAATGCACGGATCTAATATACTGTTACGCATCCAGAAAACACTGCAAATTGAGTTCTCTTTTGCGTCTTTATGCACTCAAATGGTTAAAATCACTTAAATGTTTAAACTGACAGGACCTAAAACACGTGCAAATGATAAACTTTCACTCTATAATGGTTAAACTTTGCAATTAATCCAATAATCACATGCGTTTCGAACCATGTTTGCCTGGTCCATATGGATCACGGATCAACTACGATCCCTATAATTGACATCGCACATGCTGAGATGTGATAATCGCAGATAAGCAAATCACGATATTGATGCTAAAACGGTATATCTTGCAGCCCTAAAATGAATAGGAAATGAAAAGATTCATATAATATTTAGTTTGACCTCATGAGGTTGAAATCAACATTTTATGAAGGTTAAACACATCCTTCACTGGTCTTGTAAGAATTCCAGCCCCTAATATGTACACTATTTATGGAAAGTCCCTTGAAGCAAGTAAAGTTTAAAGCAAGCAAGTTATTTGCTTTGTGCTGATTTATGACATTGGGCTATGACTATGACTTTTTGCAGTGTACCCCTTTTTCTAACTTCAGCTAATAGGACACTGCATGACTTTGGACATTCATTATTGCCCTCAATGTCTTTAAGTTTGTCTGGTTCCTCAAAGACCTCATTACATGTCCTCAGGGACTCCAACTAGACCCAATCACTGTTGGGAATGTAAGAAATAATTTTCAAGTCGTTCATCTTTGTTTCACTGAGACTCTGCAGCATACTCTCGTTTCTAGTTTTTTTGTCCTTGTTTTTATAAGGGATTAAGGAGAGACATTTTTTATTTGTCTAGAGATCTTTTTTCTTCTTCTTTTCCAACTGTTTCTAGAAACCTTGCTTGCTTATGTTCTAGTGTTTGACTCGCCTACTCTGAATGTTCTTGTGAATCTTTCCGTTCACACTCTCACACGCTTGTATATCACAACTCCTCGGTTTCCTCCCGTGTACATTGCTCTTAAGAACGCCAAATAAAACACTTTCGGTTTCTCTTGTCACAGGTGTAAGATACAAGCGTTTAAAGTTGCGTGGATCTCTGCGTTTGTTCAGTACAACCTTAGTATTTGTCGTTCACCCTCTCTGATCCAGATGGTGAGTTCTGAGGAGACTTGAAACACAAACCCTGCTATTTTAATGCCAGAGGAATGCTAAGGGCCCGTATGGCCCATTACTCACCTTTTAAGAGGGGGTTAAAAAGCCCATCTTGTAACATGGCTGTAACGCCACGCTCCATCAGCACGAATGGCCTCCAGGAGCAAAGCAACTTCCCTTTGAGATGGGAAAAGCACTCCATTGTCTGGTGTGCAGAAGTGATGAGGTGTGTGAATAATGAACCTGCCTGCGTCCTAACACAATGACAGAGAGTCGTCGCACGGAGCTTGTCTAATGTCGAATACATTTCCAGAAAGTTGCTTTTGTTCATGAACGCTCAATGATTAGTCCTTGCATTTCATGCACTGGATGCATTGTCAAAGACATCATTCTTTTGGGAACCGCATCAGAAAATGCTGGAGGCTTTTAAAAAAATAATTCTTCCTAAATATAGCCTGGAAGTCAATTGCCATTTCCTTAGCCATCTGTTAGAGATCATTTCAAAGTTGTATATTCATTTTTCCACTATTTCTTACATTCATCTCTATTCTAGCCTGTACCCTTTTGAACACTCTGAAAACTTTCTATTATAGCCTTTTTTTTTATGCTGCTGCCTCCTTATGATCAGTCGCTTTTTGTATTCCTCCTTTGTCAGTCACTTTTGATGAAAGCATCTGCTAAATTAAAAAAAAAACCTTTTTGTTGTTGTGAATGGTAACGCTCGCTTAACAAGTGCACCAACACCTGTCATTCTCCAATGATTAAGTCACAAATTGAGTAGTGAGCTGTAGGGTTGTCAAATTAATTTTAACTGCAAATATTTGTCATATTTAAGATAAAAATGCAAATTGGAATGCAATAACTGCTTTTGAATTTAAGATGTGTAGCAAGCACTAGTAGTAATTTAATTTAAAAGAATGTTTAAAAAATGACATTAACAGTGCACTAACAAAATAACTACTTTTTGTTGGGTGATATATTGTCCCAAAAAATTATTGAGATATGCGATATTGTCATTTAAAGACTATTTTATGCCACTGAATATATAAACATGGTATAACGGCATAATAATGCAAGTAGGCCTACACGACAATGAACTTGCAAATGCACAAAAGGCCTTTATATGGAGACTTTCCATGTACATATTCTTCCCTGACCTTCTTTTCTCAGTAAAGAAAGGGTGCGTGCACACTACTGCTAAAAAACACAAATCCTTCTTAGCAGTCAGATGTCCATATGAACAAAGGCACAGATGTTTCAGGCCATATCTGCTGCTAAATCTATTTTTATAGATGCATATTTTTTAAAGGAACTTTTTTTTAACTTGAACGCCACGTGTTTATAATGGCGCATCATGCACGAGATGCTCTGAAAGATGTGAACGCACACGTTTGCATGGAAAAACAGCGCAGTGGAATGCAAAAACGCATTCCCTGTGAAAATGAACTAGACACCCTCGACTGCAACGTCCAAGTGGCCTTAGGGCTCATTCACACAGAAAAGCAAAAATGCGAGACGCGGGCAGTGGAATGGGGGAAAAAACAAAGGTCTCGAGACGCATTTTTTAAAAGTTGAACTGATTTTAAATTGAGCGCCATGTTTTTAGAAAGCCATGTCATGCGCGAGACGCTGCAAAAGATGCAAGATGCGAGCGTAACGGTCATGCATGAGCGCCGCGTTAAGATGCCGTGTCAAGAATTTCAACTTTTACACGCAGCGTCGCTCGTCAATGTCAGTTCCAAAACAGTGGACCAATCAGAAGAATTCTGAGGCGGGGCGAGCTTCTGTTTACAGTAGCAAGTTGGCATGACAACTATTTTATTTGTTCGTTATTGCCATCTCAAAAGCGCGTCTCAAGACCCTTGCGTTCTACGCTTCGCTTTTTTTTTAAGGTGTTTGCGTTTTTTAGACTTTTTTTTAGTTCTGTGTGAATGGCCCCTTAACAGTAGCTGTGAGCGTGCACCATTTTGCACATATTCTTCCAAACTGTCTGTAATTGTCAGAAAAACACTATAATGCTGTGAATTACACCTTCTGTGTATGTCGATGTCCGCTATGTGTGTGAAGAAGCTGCCTGAGCCCCGCTATTACCTCCGACAAGGAGAGCAGATAAGATGAGGCAAAATGTTGGTGACATTCATTTTTGTGCAAACATAATAAGCACTATATATTGCGTCACCAGGTCATGTCCATATATCGTGTGATAAGTTGATATATTGATTATCGCGACAGGCCTACCCACAAATGACTATTATTGTGACACAAATCGCTCCTTGTAAAGTGAAACCTGCAGTCGTGTGAAGATGTTGCCCTTGTAAAGCAAGCACTCCCAGTGGCATTTCCCCTGACTGCCTTGCCTCGCTTCCTGTTGTTGAATTCTTTCGCTCCCTCTAGCTTCAGAAAGAAAATTTTTCAGACATGTATAATCACAAACAATAGTGACTGTTGTCAGATTTGGTGTGCTAATTACTATGCAGTTTTCATGCATTATATTTTGCTTGACTTTTTCATTTGGCCAAGTTTTAAATGATGATGATGACAGAATTTTCATTTTTGGTGAACTATCCCTTTAAGTAAAGTCATCTAAGTCTAATAAATTATAAATCAAGAAAAAAAAAAACATGCATTAGTCTTTATGGCTAAATGTTTTCTGTGAAATATGCAACTGTCTTTATCTGCATTTTCAGAGTAGAGGTTACGATATTCCAGATCACTTCCATCTATAAAACTCTACACTGTTCATCTTCAGCTCTCTCTCTGTTCTGTCCATCACTCAGTCCATCTTCATAGCTTCAGAAATGCATTTCCTATTTCTGAGTCTTTTGGCAGCATTCATATTCTTTTTGAAATGCATTTGGCTGAAGTCAAAACATCAGAGCTGTCACAGATGTAGCAACATCAGTCATGAGGTTATTCATTATGCATTGCATTGCCAACAGAGTGCTGGCTCTAATTGAGCTTACTTTCAGATGAGGTTGATCCTTAAAAGAGTTAGAAACGCTTATGTGTGCTACTTTTCAATTACCGTATTACTCTTGCTAATTAATCAGCAGGGGTAAAAGTGATATAATTTTTAGACAACATGCCTCTCCCCAATAACTTGCCAAGCAGACAGCCTCAGATATTAATTCGGGTTCCTATCCAGCACTACTTCTTTCTTTCTTTCTTTTTTTTTTCTCCATGCATTTTTTTGGATCTGCGTTCCAGTGATAACATCAGTAGGTTTTGAACTTTATCTTGCATGTTCAAAAAGAACTTGCCACAAAGAGACTAAAAATATCTACTTAAGAAACTTGATCATAAAAGTAAGTTTTTATCTGAAACTTTGAAATGGAATTGGAATTTTTGTTTTGTTTCATTTTTCTATTATCTTACTGACTTTTTGGATTTTTGAATTTGAAATTTAATTTTGTTTTGACTTTTCAAAGATCTTTTGCATGCGGTTACGTGTTACTCCAAGTATAAGCCACATTAACGGTGATGCTTGCCTTAAACAACACTGGAGTTTTTTGGGAAATGTTTGATTTTGTCAGTCAAGTCAAACAAAGAATCTCTGACAACATGATCTAAACTTTGAACAGCTGTCACTACACAAATGATTGGTTAATTATTAACTAATTCATCTGGTGAAAGCAGATAGACTGCACTTCTGTAGATTACCAGCAAATCATGCTCAGATTATATCTAAATTTCATCATAACAACGTGACCTTGAGGGACGTTGAGTGGTCGGTCAAGTGATGGTTGTTCTAGTTGTTCTTCAGACCTTTGAACGTCCCAACTGGCTGTCATTCGTTTTTTTTTTTTTTTTTTTTTTTTTTTTACCATTTGCTTCACTTTTTCTGTCACATGTCTGTCCAGTTCATCCACTTTACAAAAAGTCATTCTAGACAGTGAGCAGTGAGCTTTGGCGTGAGCAGCAATGAGCTGTCACTCACATAATCTGCCACCGTCTGCGTTTTCTGCCCCGCTGCAGCAGACGCTGCCCTAGAGAAACGGCTTCCCGTCTTTCAGCAGGCCTCTCTGTCTTTGTGTTGAGTGGAGGAGGATTGTGAGGAGATGGAAAACAGGACTGTGTCTGTCAGCAGATTTCATCAGCTTTTATTTAATGACATGAAATCCAAATTGACCATATTTACTGTAATGTTTCTGGTCTTATTGCACAAGTTTCGTTGTTACTTGCTATTCTGACTTGTTATTCTAAATGGCTTTTTAATCTTTCATCAAAATGGATTAACTTTCATTTTTCTGCTGACATTACTATGGCTGTATGGACTGGGAAAAATTATATTAACCAATTAAATCAAATCCGATTAAATCCTTCCCTACATTCAAATAATTGAATGTTCTTAGAAATATATAATAATTATAATACACTGCCCGGCCCCCCCAAAAAAAGTCGCTGTTTGGATTTTAATAGGCAAATACTTAAGAATCTATGAGTGGATCATTATTACAGTGATTCTTATGTTTCTAGCATGTTATATGTTTGGCAATGGTTCTTTTAACACTAAAAGATGGAGTGTGTAGCTTTTCATTTCTTAAACAACCATGTATTAATCATACAAACATATAATCCTTCGATCTGGAATGCCATTAAAATAAACCATCCCCTTGTTTCCGACTCTGGGATCCCTCTAAAGTCTGTACAGAGACACAAACGAGCTGTAAAGCGAACGTTCTTTCCGTTTGTCCTGTTGTCGACAGACTCAAGTGTAGACAGCGTCAGTGATTATAATGGCTTTAATTGCTTTTGTCGCAACACAATGCTCACATCCAGTGTAGGCAAATGTCAGCCGTTAAGTGCCTGAAAGCCAGTGGGCGGGGCCTAATATGCAATGATGTATGCCTATTTGTCACTGTCTTGCTCTGGAGGCAGTCATAATATGCAAATGTGACGTCACAGATCATGCAATATAAAAACTAGCCGATTTTGGAGCTTGATTAAATAAATGCTTTGTTTATAATGTAAGCTATAAAACTTGTTTTAATGGTATAAATGGTACAGAGACCAAGGCAAATTTGATTTCTCATATCATGAACTCTTTAATGATCCATTGATGTTGAAAACAAACTTTAGAACTGAACTGATGGGAAACCTTGGAAGCAAATACTTCTCATATGTCTCTGACTGTTTGTTTGTTTTCTCAAGGTAATGTGGGCGGAACAGCAGGTGGTAAAACGAAGAACGAAGAGGGATATTTACAATGAGCCGACCGATCCGAAGTTTGCACAGCAGTGGTACTTGGTGAGTAAATAGCTCATCGGTTTGTTTGTGTGCATACGTGTGTTCACAAACTGTTTGTTTATTTGCAAGCACGATACCTCCCGCTCAGACTGGATGGTCTGGGTGGGCTGTTGCAATCTTCTGTTTGGATTCATAGGATTCTGTTCCTTTTGCCCCTATTAAATGGGGCGTTGTGTAACAGTGAACTTGTTGCCATTATGGTCATCCGGTGGAGCTTAAAGTTTAATCAGCCGGTTGTGATTTGGCTCTTCGGAAACATTCCAGACGTGCTGGCCTTCGCTCTCCATCAGTCTTTATGCATATCTTCTCCTGAGATGTCACTCTCACCGCGTCACCATTTTAAAGTGGCCATATTTCATTTGTTTGTGAGTGAGAATTATTTATTAGTGCTGTCAAAATTAGTGCGTTAACGCAGGCAATTAATTTTTTTTAATCACGTAAAAAATATTAAAGCGGCATCTGTTTTTTTCATCATAATTTGTCTAGTGTTACATTAAATGATCACGCTCTTATTCATGCACATGCTTTTAAACCATTCAAGCGGCACAAGACAAAGGAGGAAGCATTGTCTGTGAATGTCGTGTCTGTATATTTTCTGTATATTTCCTACCTGTTAGACAGGCCATAGGTAAATATGACATTTATTATTATAATGGGTTTATGTGAAGATTGTTTTAAGTTCAATCTTTTAAAGCCTAATAAATGTTGAAATTGATAGCTTTCAGTTATACTGTAATATTGAATGTCTGTAATTTAATGTTTAAAAAAAATCAATTTCATAAAGACATCAGTAGCAGGAATTAGTATCAGTGATACTGACCTTCATTCATAAAAAGATGCTATTAAACAAATAGTAAAAATATGCTGTCTTTAGGTTGTTTCTACATTAATTTATTATAGAGAGTAACTGTGAAATTATTACAATGTAAAAATATCAAAAACTTAATCCCGTTCAATTAGAGAAAAAATGTGGCAGAGCCAAAACATTATGACCAGTCACAGGTGAAGCAGATATCGTTGATCAAGGTCTGGGTATTAGATGGTAATCAAACAATCAGTTCTCGTAATTGACGTGTTGGATGCAGGAGAAATGGGCAGGAATAAAGATCTGAGCGACTTTCACAAGGGCCAAATTGTTTTGGCAAGGCGACTGGATCAGAGTATCTCTGAAACGGCGAGGCTTTTGGGTTGTTCATGGTCAGCAGTGGTGAGAATTTACCAACAGTGTCCGAGGAAACCACAAACTGGCGACAGGGTGTTGGACGGCCAAGGCGCATCGATGCATGAGGGTAATGAAGACTATCCCATCTGGTCCGAGCCAACAGAAGGTCAACTGTGGCACAAGCCACGCAACATTTTAATGTTGGTTATTCGAGGAATGTGTCACAACCAAGCGTGCCACACGAGTCCTGAAAAGTGAAACCAAAGCGTCTCGATCGCCCCCAGGTGGCTGAATGCAGTATAGGTCATAAATGTATTTTTTCCTCCATGTATTCCGATAGGTCGTCAGACAAACTAAACAATTAAATTACACTTCAAATATTTTTTTCCAAAGACAATTTCTGTCATATTGGGCAGTTTTTATCACGCTGGTGTTAGTTAAAGTGTTCGTTCTTTAAATAAGTTTGGTTTTAGTTGATGCTATAAAAACGGGGTTTTACATCTTGATTGACAGCTGAGATTGACAGCTTCTCTGAGTGAAGTAGTCACTGAGGTGCAACTGACTTTTTTCTGGATCTTCGCGAGGTGATTGGAGGTTTAACTTTAATTTCTACATTTCCATAACTGTTTTTCACACCGACATAATGAGTTGTTCTGAGTTTGGGCAGGACCTTGATATCGCGGCTCCACTTCATGCTCACTATTGTGCAGACTCAGGCTCCAAGTTCACTATGCGCAGACTCGAGACTCAAGATGTCAGCACCATATTGGCAAATTGGCGGCTTCAGTTACTACAATGGAAGAGAGTGAAAGTGCGTCGTCCATCTTTTTTTTTTTTACAGTTCATGGTCACAACACACAGTATATTACACGTAGCCGCAAACCAATTAGAGTGCCTATGATGACCCCATCCACCGTCAAAAGAGCCTACAATGAACATGCAAGCATCGGAACTGGACCTTGGAGCCAAGTTTGATCCACGGCGGCTCCACCTCGCAACCTACAGGACTCAAAGGATCTTCTGCTAACGTCCTGGTGCCAGATACCACAGCACACCTCCTTGTAGAGTCCATGCCTCGGCAGGTCAGCGCTGTTTTGGCAGCATACGGAGGACCAACAGCATATTAGGCATGTGGAAATGTTTTGGCTCATCAGTGTAGTTTTCTATTATGATGTTAGATCTGCGAGACCTCTTTTAATTGGATTGGAATTTCATTTAGATTACACCAATTCATCTTTTCCTAGAAAAGATGCTTTTTTTGTTATTGAGCTATTAGTCAGATTATTAACATTATTAGGCTGCGTGTAAATGTAGCTCATGTGATGAGTTGCAATTTGTCAAGGTTAGAAAGCTATGATTCAGTTCTAATATTTTTTTAAAGATGGTTTTAGAGCACCATATATCAGCTCTGATACTATAATATCGACTGTCAGGCAGGCTACATACAATGTTTTAGTGTTATTTGTCGTTTGATTTCACTTTTTTAACTTTAGTTAGTGTGTAATGTTGCTGTTTGAGCATAAACAACATCTGCAAAGTTACAACGCTCAAAGGGAGATATTTTATTTTAAAGAATTCTCTAAGGACTACAACAAGCTTCTTCCTGGGTTAGTGACATCACAAACCCCAAAATTTACATAAACCCCGCCCCGAGAACGCGCAACAAAGGGGGTTGTTGGGCTGCTTTAGAGAAGAGGAAGAGTTGTTGTAGTAGAGTGTTGTTGTCATGCCGTCATTTTACACAAACGAGGGTCAATTCAACACTGGATTTGCACAAAAGATTAACATTTAAATTTAACTACATACATGTATCCACTAACCATTCAGAAACGTCCAGTTTCATTTTAAAAGTTGTAACTTCTTCCTGAGTCTCTCCATCAGTGTCGACTCCGGTTTGAACAATGTAAGGCTGAACACCGTTACTGACAATCCTCATTTTGGCTGCATGAGATTCTCCAGCTTTGTTGTTGTTGAGCAACCGAAGTGCGAGCTGTTAAAGCTCCGCCCTCTTCTGGAAAGCAGCAGCTCATTTGCATTTAAAGGGACACACACAAAAACGTAGTGTTTTTTGCTCACACCCAAATAGGGGCAAATTTGACAAGCTATAATAAATGATCTGTGGGGTATTTTGAGCTGAAACTTCAGACACATTCTGGGCACACCAGAGACTAATATTACATCTTGTAAAAGCGGAATTATAGGTCCTCTTTAAAACAAAGACCATTTAAATGAATGTGCACTTTAAAAATCCTCATGATTACTTAAATAATAACTTACAGATCCGTTTTCAGTGACAGTAGTGTGTATATTTTTTAATATGAATATAGTATATTTATATTATTTAATTTAATATGTGTATATTTATTTATATTGATTTAACTTGTTAAGAGTCACCCCACACCCCATATCTCTTATTTGTGAGAATTGTTCATTTGTGTTAAGTCATTGCTCAGTCCTTCTGCATTCAGTGGTGATTCACCAGACCTGGACGTTTTGTTCCAGCTAATGAACCAAGAAAACAATAGATGCTTTTTCTCACATTCTGAGGAATGTCATGACTTGTACTCTGAGCTTCTGTCCTTTTTTTAAACACATTTCCCCCCCCCCCCCCTTCACAGTAGCATTATCAATCATGTTTATCAGTACGGGTAGAAGCCACTCAATAACATTTCCGCAGAATGGAATGCAGGGAAAGTTGAACGAAGGTCAT
This sequence comes from Elopichthys bambusa, assembly GCA_037101425.1. NCBI lineage: Eukaryota > Metazoa > Chordata > Actinopteri > Cypriniformes > Xenocyprididae > Elopichthys > Elopichthys bambusa. Next base: position 4,050,129 of record CM074432.1, read on the forward strand.
CAACGATTTATCAGCCTCACCGCCATTAATACTGGACCTTTGAGGCGAGATTGCATCATTTTGCCTGATGCAGACTTAAGAAATAAACTGCCAGTTCTCTTCGTTTGACTTGCAGTCCCAGGATATACAGGAGAGGGTATCATTTTGGGGTCATCAGACCTGACTGCACCTTACTGGCTTCAAGCACCCTGGGGATCAGAGCAGTGACGATGTGACCAGGAGGAGATTCAAGGAGCCATGCAGAGAAATAAATTCAATTTTCTGCTCAGATAAACTCAGGTGGCAGCGTTCATTTCTGCAATGGAGTGACACACGTGTGAAGTGGAGAGGTCAGATCTCTGTGGTCAGACAGTGGGTGGGTGGACGGTCACCCTCACAGCGTCTTTTGCTCGGCTCTTCAACATTTGGATGTGTTTGTGTTTGTTTTTGTGTTAGTCGTCTTCTGCTCACCAAGGCTGCTTTTATTTGACACAGTAAAACCGTAATATTGTAAAATATTATTACAATTTAAAATAACTGGTGATTTCTATTTTAATATAGTTTAAAATGTAATTTATTCCTGTGATCAAAGCTGAATTTTCAGCATCATTACTCCAGTCTTCAGTGTCACATGATCCTTCAGAAATCATTCTAATATGATGATTTGCTGCTCAAGAAACATTTATGATTATTATCAATGTTGAAATACTTTTGTGCAAACTGCCGTTTTTTTTTTAGGATTCTTTGAATAGAAAACAGTTAAAAAGAAAGCAAATAAAGAATTTATTTGAAATAAATCTTTTGTAAATGTCTATACTGTAATTTGTGATCAATTAAATGCATCCTTGCAGAATTAACGTATAATTTTCTTTCAGTTAATTGTTATTGATTGCAAATATTTATTTTATTTTTTGTAATATATATATATATATATATATATATATACACATTTGTAAAATGTTTAATAAATAAAGAATAAAAAAAATTATAAATATAACATTTCTCATAATTCAGTAAATTAAATGATAAGTACTTAATCTCCTTTCATTTATTTCTTCTCGATCACAAAAAGTTTGGCATCAATGCAAAAAATGCTTCATATTATTTCATATATTAGTTGTGTGGAAATAATATAAAATCGTGCAACATTAAACTAGCATAAACACTACAGCAAAATCTCTACCAGTTAACCATAAACTCCAGAGCTGAGTCTGCAGTATGGATTGTGTGCAGTAAGTGAGACAGGATGTCGTGAAGGCATATACTAGAATTTCAGCGTCTTTCATGTCTAGAACAGGACGTCATGCGCTATTGAGGTGACTGCAATCTGCAGCCTTGAACTAGAGAGCTGATTTGAGCTTCAAAAGTGAAAGATGATCCTCAAACACAGGTTGATGTTCAGCGTCAGCTGAATAGTTAGCAGGAGGGAAGTGGCAGCTATGCTGATCTGTTTTATTTTTACGTTCCATTCAGTACAATGAAGATCATTGTGACCTCAACGTGAAGGAAGCCTGGAAGCAGGGCGTCACTGGAAAAGGTGTCGTCGTGTCCATATTAGACGATGGAATTGAAAAAAACCACCCAGATTTGCTTCAAAACTATGTGAGTTTGAGTAAACAACCGTTAACTTTCAGTTTGACATAACACCTGAAACAAAAAAATATATATTCCTCATATTTTCAGGATCCAGATGCTAGCTATGATGTTAACGATGGCGACCCAGACCCTCAACCTCGATACACCCAACTCAACGATAACAGGTATTGTATACATGATAACCAGTTAACATAATTTACTGTAATTTACTCAAAACCTAGTTTAGGTCCTCTTTGCAAACCCAGTGATTTATGGGCTGCTGCAGCTCAAACTGTTGTTATTTGTTTTTCCCGTCTTAGCCAGCACTGTATTTGGTGCCTAGGCCTGAAGCTCCTGGCATAAAACCAGCTGAAGTATGAATACTACTATACATTTACTGCTTTACTTAATGAGGCCAAAGGTTTCCCCTGCAGCGTGGAGATGGGCACAGGAATACACAGCCTGTAATATAGTGTGATTACTGCTGTTGCCGTAGCCCATTTATGTTGGACAGGAACTGCTTTTGCTAATGAGTTTTTTTGCCTACCCAGCAAGCAAATGGTAGCACTATCATTTTCAGAAACTCAGTCTGCAGCTATGATTTTCGCTCATCATTCATCATCATTCATTTGTTGCACCATTTAACGGTGTTACACCTTGTCACTCTTGGCCTATGTAGTGAGTTAAAGCATAAATTCCTGCAAAAACAATTCGGCAGTTTATGTGAATCAACTCAAGAAGTTACTTGATATATTAGTGCACATTCACACTGACAGATTGAAAAGTCTCTGTTTTCTATTCACATTCATCCTACAGTATGTAGTGTCACTGGGAGTGCTGGAGCTAGCATGTCTTCCAGTCGAAAGTATATTTTTACACTAAATTTAATTCATTTATATGTAATACTCTTGAGACTAGCATGCGGGGTTGTAGTAGTGGGCAACTGCCTTCACTGGACGCTTTCTGTGTTGTGCGTTTTGCTGCTGGGAAATTAGTTTCTCTGTGATTGATGTGTTGTGAATTCAGTTCCCTCCATGGATTGTGTTTTGTTGCCTTGGTAATGGTCATTCACAATACTGGGCATTTTTTTTTGGCCTAGTTCATAAATCAAATTGTGAAGAATGTTGTTGTTGAGAACGGGTTACTTTAAAGGAGAAGATTCTGTCATTATGTCATTCTGTCATTCTGAACCTGTATGCTGTTTTCTTTCTGTGGAAGATCTCCATATAGACACAGTTTATAGTGACCTTGGACTTTCAAGCTCTAAAAAAAAACACTACAATTAATGTGACTTGAGCGGCAGGTCTCCTGAAGCCGTATGATAATTTTGTGACACAAAAAAGAACAAAATCCTAAATTATTTACTGACCTCTTCACCTCTGCTGCAGCTCACAACTGTTGATGTTTTATTTTTATGTTATTGACATCCAGTTTGATTTGAGAGCTGCAGCAGAGATGAAGGTAATAGGTGAATAATGAATATAAAGTAAGATATTTAAATGTTTTTGACGTCTCTTATGTTCACCAAGGCTGCATTTATTTGATCCAAAATACAGTAAAACAGTAATATTGTGAAATATTATTATGATTTAAAAATAACCATTTACTATTTTTATATATTTTAAAATGTAATTTATATCCAGTGATCAAAGCTGAATTTTCAGCATCATTACTCCAGTCTTCAGTGTCACATGATTCTAATATGAAGATTTGGTGCTCAAAATTTTTCATCAATTAATATTTTTGTGTAAACCATGACAATTATTATTATTTTTTTTTTTTTCAGGATTCTTTGATGCATAGAAAGTTTAAAAGAACAGCATTTATTTGGAATATAAATCTTAAGAATAGGAGTACTAATTTATTTTATTTTTTAAAATCTTACTGACCCCTAACTTTTGAATGGTAGTGTAAAAATATCTGTCTGTTTATTACTCAAAGGTGAGACGTATGGCTTCAGATGAATTGGAATCGGGTTGGCAGGTTGAATTTTATATATAATATACATTTTTCAATTGTAGGCGTCTGGAATAATAAACTAAGTGCAATGTAGTGTTGTCAAAAATATTGATTTTTCAATACATATCGATGCTAATAACAGTATAATGGATCCGTGCGTCAGGTCTTAAAGTGACAGCAGCCTAATATACTTGCTGACAAATTATGAGATGATATTAAAAATATCTGTATGGCAGTTTTACCCATGGTATTGATGTCAAAATTGTGGCCAGTGAAAATGCTGAGTGGCTAGTAACTTTGGAAAACCAGTAGCCACAGTGACTGGTGAGCAAAAAAGTTCATGTCAAGCCCTGGTTGGTTTATACAAATGAGTGATATCTGCTTTTTCACTGTTCTTTTATAGTGTTTTTAGATTCATCCTGTGGACAATAGAAACTTGTGGTCGTTGTATGCAAAAGATCTGTATGGATGATTTTTTTTAAAACATTATTTTTGTTTTTAAGTTTTCCATGGGAAAACTAACAGCATACAGATTTGAAATGTGAAATGAAGGTTAGTCAATGGTGACATCGGGTGAACTATTCCTTTATAAGCTCGGGTTTGTTCATTTCTGTCATCACCACCCCTCCAAACTGAATCAAACCCGTCAACATTTATAAAACAAGACGTTGTTATGGCTGACCATCACGGCTAAGCTCTGCTGTCATCTAATGAAGAGTTGAACTCTGGTCTGTCCTTATTTCACTTTGGGATTTTCCTCTTTCGTCCACTTTTTTTTTTTTTTTTTGGGATGCCAGCCAAAGAGCCGTTTTTATCTTGAGGCTAACCATGATTGGTGATGACAGGCAGAAAAGCGTATAGTTACGAGTGGGTTGAAATCAAAGGTCTTGGGCTGAATGGCACGGCTTTGTAGTTTTTGGAGGGGCTGTCCCGTGCTCCCCTAATGGAAGCACCCCACAGCGTATGGTGCGTTGGCGTGACTCCTATAATGGACGCTAATAAAATAACATCTTTGGCGCTCAATGAAATGTGATCAAGTTTGACTTTTAAAACATTTCGTAAATGATTTTGCACTTTCCTAGTCACTATAAAGCATTAAGGATCAGTTAAAATGTCTCTATCTGATAATGCAAAGACAGCAGGAGATATATTAGTAGCAGTAGTTCAATAGCAGTAGCAATTTTGTGCATCCTACGCGTTATTTAGCTGCCATGTTTTCTTCTGACCCCTGCTGTGAAATTCCCCTTCTTCAGTCCGCTATTTTTCAGAAACCCATATCTTTTTATTGCCTTATTCCTTTCTATTTTAGCACACTGCACTCCAGATATGTATTTTATCTTTGCACTGATCTTGCATCTTGTACCACAGAACCACAAAGCTGGTTTCAGGTTTGCAACAGTAGCAGGGGAACCTTTAGTGACACTTTCAGTTTTCAAGCAGTGCGTGTAACCAACCCTGTGTGTATGTGTGTATGTATATATGTATATATGTGTATCTCTCTCATATATATATATATCATATATATGCAAGTACAATACAAAATCATTGCAAATGCAATTTAATAATTTGCAATTCATTTGTGGCAAGTTATTAAAAAAACATTGTTAATTGATGATTTTATTATGCTTTTATATTGGCTATTCAGTAGCAAAATGCAGTTGTTGAGTCCAACTAATTTCTGAGATTTAGCTCAAAAGCTTAATTTTAATTAATATACAGTATACATACTCTTATTATTCTTATCAGATAAATATTGCTGTTTGTAGGCTGCTATGTATTGTTTTCTTGGTGCACGTGGGTCATTGACGAATAAGGTTTTAAAAGTGTAAAAAAAACATAATGGAGATATAATTAATTTTGAAGTTTACTTAAGTGTTGACAATGAGATTACAGGTGCATCTCAATAAATTAGAATTAGAATGAAAATGTTTTTTTCCCCCCCTGTACTTTAATTCAGAAAGTAAAATATATTCTAGATTTATTAGATATAAAGTAAAATATTTCCAGACTTTTTTGTTTTCATTTTGATGATTACAGCTTGCTGTTCAATATTTAATATTTAATATTTAATTTCAAGTTCTATTAAATGACCATTCTCAGGGTATAAATACTGGGTTTATGTCAGTAATCCCAGCAGCAGTCATGGGGAAGTCTGCTGACTTGACAGTTGTCCAGAAGATGAACATCAAAACCCTCTACAATGAGGGTAAGCCACAGAGGGTCATTGCTGAAAGAGCTGGCTGTTCGCGAAGTGCTGTGCCGTTATTCATGGAAAGTTGACTGGAAGGAAAAAGTGTGGTAGGAAAAGGTGTACAAGTGAAAGGAATGACCGCAGGCTTGAGAAGATTGTCAGCGAAGCCGATTTAAGAGCTTAGCTCTCCTAAAAGGAGTGGACTGAAGCTGGAGTCAGTGCATCAAGAGCCACCACACACAGACGTCTTCAGGAAATGGGCTTCAACTGTCACATTCCACGTACCAAGCCACTTCTGAACCAAAGACAAACGTCAGAAGCGTCTTACCTGGGCTAAGGAGAAAAAGAACTGGACTGTTGCTCAGTGGTCCAAAGTCCTCTTTTCAGATGAAAGTAAATTTTGCATTTCATTTGGAAATCAGGGTCCCAGAGTCTGGAGGAGAAGCACAGAAACCATGTTGCTTGAGGTCCAGTGTAAAGTTTCCACAGTCAGTGATGATTTGGGCTGCCATGTCATCTGCTGGTGTTGGTCCACTGTGTTTTCTGAGGTCCAAGGTCAATGTAGCCGTATACCAGGAAGTTTTAGAGCACTTCATGCTTCCTGCTGCTGACCAACTTTATGGAGATGCAGATTTCATTTTTCAGCAGGATTTGGCACCTGTCCACACTGCCAAAGGTACCAAAAGCTGGTTCAATGACCATGGTGTTACTGTGCTTGACTGGCCATCAAACTCACCAGACCTGAACCCTATAGAGAATCTATGGGGTATTGTCAAGAGGAAGATGAGAGACACCAGACCCAACAATGCAGATGAGCTGAAGGCCGCTATCAAAGCAACCTGGGTTTCCATCACACCTGAGCAGTGCCACAGGCTGATCGCCTCCATGCCACGCTGCATTGATGCAGTAATTCATGCAAAAGGAGGCCCAACCAAGTATTAAGTGCATAGAAATGAACATACTTTTCAGAAGCCTGACATTTGTTTAAAATATCCTTTTTCTTTAATTGATCTTATGAAGTATTCTAATTTATTGAGATAGTGAATTGGTGGGTTTTTGTTAAATGTGAGCCAAAATCATCACAATTAAAAGAACCAAAGACTTTTTGAATTTAGACTGCATTGAATTTATTTAATACACGAGTTCCACAATTTGAGTTGAATTACTGAAATAAATGAACGTTTCCATGACATTCTAATTTATTGAGATGCTTTAATCACAAATGAAATGGCTGCATTGGCCTTTGGACGAATGACCTTTTGACACTTCAGAATCTTTAAAATACATTTATATGTAGAAAAATATAATTAAAACCTTTTGGATTTAATAAAAGAGATGTAGCTGTACTACCTTACATACTTTGGATGTCATATCTTTGTTTTTTATTATTATTAAAAAGACCTGTCACGTTGACCCATGTATAGTGCATAATAATAGTTTCTCCTATTAAAAACAGTGTGCAAAACATGACATGATTATTGTTAACTATATATTTTTTTTAATGTATTTTATGATTTACTTTAAACATTTTGAATCTTAGCTATAGTGGCCTTTTGGGCAAACTAGTTTTTTTAATAATGCTTTTCATCGGTTTTAGAGCTAAAGTATAAATACTGAAATATTTTTGTCAAATATCTTCAAAGGATGATAAATATTGATATTTAACTGTAGCCCCCACCCCTAGTGTTTGTACAGTGTGTGCCTTTCTCAGTGTCAAATCTGGATTTTCTGTAAAACATCCGTTTACCAGTGCTCTAACAATCCTTGGCTGTGTTTTAAAGAGGATGAATAATGCATTATGCATTTTGAATTTTTCAGTGCGTTTCCACAGAAGTGGGGCAGGTTGAGTCAGCGCGACGTTTCAGAAGAAACCTAAGCTGTGGCGAGAATTGTTGAAGCCACATAAATGCCTTTTGCTCTGTTCAGTAAAACAATTAGTCCTACTGTTTTTTTGTAAATTCATAATTTTACCCTAAAAGCCAGAGCTGATATTGTGAACATGTTGGACATACAAATTTCACATTTTCTTTTTCAGATATTTTTGACAGACTTTTTAAATGTTCTGTGTATGATAACTTTAAAAAAAAATGATATAATTCATATATTTTTATTTATTGATTTAAAATAATCTTAATTAATAGCATGGTTGTGTTGGTCTGTGTACACATGCAGATGGATGTCTTTACCATGATTAAATCTTAATTTTAATCTTAGTTGTATTTAATTTGCTCTCTTGATCTCTGAAACAGCATTGAAATTCTCGTATCAGTTCATTATGCCAAGCACCTTAATACAATAATTACTCTCATGTGCAGTTCTGTGTTGACTCTTGCCATATGTTTTTAAACAAAAAAAATAATAATTTTGATTCAATTACAGATTGTTAGTCTCAAGCATTCCACCACACTTAAAAATATTCAGCAGTGAGTTATAGCAAAGATGAACATGTATTAGAAATCATATCTTTTATAGATCGCTGTCTTCAGCAGTGCTGTGCTTTATGGGTGTTTGGCACGACTTTAGAGAGCCGTTCTCTTAGGGTGTAATCTGATCGAGATCGGCTCAAAACGTGTGCTGATAAAACATCAGAGGTTACCATAACACACCGTGTTGTTTGGCGTGTTAAAATTGCACATCTGGAAATGCCTTTTGTTCAGACAAAGGCAGGATGAAGTATTCCCCCGTATACAGTTCCCACAGTTAATGTGTTTGTACTAGCCAGTCAAATGAGTTTTGCTTAGCAGCAGCTCAAAACGGACTGTATATTTTCCTGTCCTGTCATTGTTAATTCATCAGGCACAATATGAGAGAGAAGACAGAAATATGTAGTGTTAAGTCAAGCAGAACAGCTCTGCTCTTCCATAAAATCATAACTCGTAGAGGCAAGTGAGCCTTCCGTTGAAGATTCCGCTTGACGGTCTCTAGACTTGCGCCTGGTTTCTCTCCCAAGATTAAAACACTGAGACGTTATTTTCCTGGGACTCGGATAAAGCCAGCTGGAATACTGCCTAATCCAATTTTAAGATGGTTATGAATACATCTGTATTGTATGTATTAAAACACTCAGCATGTGTTATGTGGGTCTGCTAATTCAAGCAGAACATGCTGATCTTTCTGCAGGAAACATTAATAAGCATCTTAATGTCTTTACATGTGATATCCTACTATATGTTTTTAGTATTTTACAGTTCATATCTTGGTATTTGATCTATGGTGAGGGTTGTTGATAAGAATAAGGGTCATTGACGAATGAGGTTAAAAAATATAATGACAATATAATTAATTTTGAAGTTTTATTAAGTGTTAACAATGAGATTGTGGTTTTTATAATAAATTAACACTGCTTTTGTCATTTTTTTTTTTTTTTTTTTTTTTTAACAAGATGGACAAAATTTGTCACCAAAAAAGTAATTCGGTTTAACCAAAATTTCGGTTTTACCGAATGACACTTTTGGTTATACCAAAGATCTAGCTAGCTATCTAGTTCGCTTTTTGAAATTTTCAAGTTTTTGAAATATTACAATTTTCCATGTTTTATAGCGGTTGTACCGAATTACCTGATGTTTCGAGACATGCGTATGAGCAAGTGAAAACATGAATTTTGCAGGTGTATGAATGATGTCACATCCCATCACATAATACTGATCACATGACTTGATCCAAAATGGTCCCTTTATATTGGTTACTCCGAATGACATCAATGAAATTCATTCATTCATTTTTCACAAAAAAATGACCCATCACCTCATTGATCCATATGCATTCTGTAGAAGCTTTCGTTTAGTTAAAGGGTTAGTTCACCCAAAAATGAAAATTCTGTCATTAATTACTCACCGTCATGTTGTTCCACACCCGTAAGACCTTCATTCATCTTCGGAATATAAATTAAGATATTTTTGATGAAATCCGAGAGGTATATGACTCCTCCATAGACAGCAATTTAACCGACAAGTTCCAGAAAGGTACTAAAGACATCGTTAAAACAGACGACGTGACTGCAGAGGTTCAACCTTAACGTTATGAAGCGTCGAGAATACTTTTTGTGCGCAAAAAAAAAACAAAAATAATGACTTATTCAACAATATCTTCTCTTCTGTGTCATTCTCATAAACTGTTTACGTTCATCACTTCCAGGTTCTACATCAGAACGCCAACTCAGTAGAGACCAGATACATGCTTAAAGGGACGGTTTACTCCAAAATAATCATTTACACACACTCATCTCGTTCCAAACACAAGATATTTTAAAGATATTTTAATTTCAAGCCCTTGCCCATCACATCTGCTATCTTTAAATGTTTTGAGTGATATTGCACTTCCAGCAAAAGCTATTTAAAATATAGTTCCAGTTGCCTCACTCCTTGTCTCTTCCATATGTAAAGAATAGTTTGCTTGGTTGCGTCTACAAACTTTTAGAATGACTTCCTGTGGAGGAGATGCCAAACAGTCATCCAGCCCAGAATAATCCTTTTCTTATAAGAACTGAGCTGTATGTCAAAGGCAGTACATTTGCAGGTTTGAGTCCTGTCAGGGTTATATAAAGGTCCAAACAGCATGTCTTAGTAAAACGCCTGTGGTGTTTGAGAAAGCAGATGGTCCAGAACGTCCTACATTGACTGATTTTCTTCTGTCAAGTGAAGCAGAAATACTCTTTATTTTACATCTGCTGTTAATTCTGATTGACTTGTTGGCTATTTTTATGCAGTACACAAAATATTCATAGGACAACACCATTCCTTGATGTAGGTAGTGGTAATTGCTAAAACAAGTCTTGCTTAAATTGAAGTCTTGAAACCATCCCTTTTTAGCTTGTAAAGAGTTGAGATGAAGTAAGATAAGACCTTTCCATTTAATGTGAGACAGATTTGAAAGTATAAAAGTTTTCTTTATTTCTGTTGTCTTTATTTATTTATACAGTACTGTTCATAAGTTTGGTGTCAGTAAGATTTTCACATGAAACTGATCTAAAGTGACAGTAAAGACATTTATAATGTTACAAAAGATTTATTACAAAACAAATGTATGATGTTTTCCACCAGAATAGAATGATTTCTGAAGGATGTGTCACGTGACAGGAGTAATAATGCTAAAAATTCAGCTTTGCCATCACAGAAATGAATTTTTTTTATATTTACATTAAAATATATATTCAATTGTAATATTTCCATATATATATATATATATATATATTTTAGATATAGATACACACACACACACACACACACACACACATATATATACACACCAGGGTTGCCAGGTTTTCACAACAAAACCTGCCCAATTGCTAATCAAAACTAGCCCAATTGCATTTCATGGGGGTTCCCTTTGTAAAATTTGCATTCCAGGGGCTAAATATCATGTTTTTTGGGGCCGCCTAAACCCGCAGACATGAAAAACAACACAGCAACAGTGTTAAAGTAGCCCAATTCCACTGAAAAAACCTGCTGAATTAAATCTGTACAGCAGTTCCTGCAAAGAAGCACTCGTGCTACAAGGTAAACATGAAATGGGAATAAACCCTCTTATATTTGTCCAGGCTTGGCATATCTCACTCTCAACATCAGAAACCTGCACGTGTTTGGCTTCAAAGTGAGTCAGCATGGGGGATGATAACACGAGGTGACTACCCAAACTAAATCTTCAGCATTAAACCAGCCAGACACGATAACAGCCCATGAATTTGGATGGTCACGTACTGTACAATTATCACGTACACAAGAACAGCACTTTCCGAGGTTCAAGCCTGAGGATAATTCACAGTTAAGCAAGAAAAGTGGTGGGTTGTGAAATGGGAAAGTCCATGGTGTTAATTTAAACTTCTGAAATCTATATCTTGTTCGAGTGCATGAGACGCATCGACATGAGTCTATTGATTCACATTTTAGTTTAAAATGGGCTAGAAAGGGCAAGTCTCATTGTCGTCACTACATTGCTGCTCAGTCAGTGAATAAATGCAGATGCTTGTTCAGATTCAGTCATCCAGGTCATTTGCATTGTAGAAATGTGTCGAGGAGCATCTGGACTAGTTTTTCATTTAAGACATGCCATTCATCCATGCGTCGTCTGGGACAGCTGAAGAACGGGGAACATTCACCACATTTATCTTCATCACATTGTGACGTTTTGAGACCGGCAGACTGCCAGTAAAAGTTAAATACAAATTAAAATAACTGTGTAATGTAAGGCAGTTTTTTGAAATACAATGCAATGCAATGCAATATTAGTATAATAGTATATTTATACATGCATTCAAACCAAACATTATTCAGACACTAGATATAATTATTCATTTATGTAAGTGAGGATAGCAAAATAAAGTATAAAGTACCCAAAAAGTCTTCATACAGTGGACTACCAGTGAGATTGATTAAAAATTTGGGACCATAAATTATTCAGACACTTTGACCTGACCATGTTTTGCTTAAGTTGTCATATTTTTTTACCTTTTTTTTTTTAAACTATAGTGAATAAACTGTATTAATGAATGAAATCTCTGAGGTGTCTGAGTAAATTTTGGTTTGACTGTATATAGATGTTACATAAAAAATATGAAATAAAAGGAATATTATGTAAATATTTTATTTTAATTTGTTTTTAACTTTATATACAAGTCCACATATTTTGTCCCACAAAGATGTAGCAATAAAATTGTTTGTGTGAAATTTAATATAAATTATGATAGCCTGATTTCAGACTTTAATATTTGTCTTTGCAGACTTTTTGTTTTGTAATCTTGCAATAATATATTAAAATAACTGTAATGTAAAGCAATTTTTTGAAATACAATGCATTAGTTTACTAGTATATTTATAAATATATAAAAGTCACAAAAATATGAAATAAAAAGGAATATTATGTAAATATTTTAATTTTATATTCAAGTCCACATATTTAGTCCCACGAAGATTTAGCAATAGAATTGCGTTCGTGTGAAATTCAATGCAAATTATAATAGCCTGATGTCAGACTTTACACTCAAAAAAGCAATTTTTCAAGATTTACACATTTCGATTAATAGTAAAATTCCAGCAAACTGAATTGAATAATCCTTACATATAATTCATATTATGAATTAATAATTTTAAATGAGTAAACATAACACATTTTGTATAAATCTTAAACTTAAATTTAAAAATGTTTTAATTATTTAATCATTTTATTTTAAATGTATGGTTATGAATCACATAAACTAAATGATCCATTCCGTTGTTCCATTAAGATTTACTCATTTTTGCTATTTATTGAAATGTGTAAATCTTTAAAAACAGGCTAAATATTTTTTTGAGTGTAATATTCACGTAGTTTGCAAACTTTTTGTTTTGCAGTCTTGCATTCATGCACACAAACACCCTCTTGTAATTTTAACGATCCGCAAGCTTGGTTCCTATAAAACCTCTTTTATAGGAACCTTTTTATGGATGTAATCTAGGTCCCATGATCCTCCTTATTGCTGGACTGAGTAAGTCTGAGACATTAGCCTCCCTGATCTCATGCTTCCTATGAATGAACAGATGACTGCAGGGGTTCTCCTGGGATTTCACTCATCCTTCCTCTGAGCTGTTTAACTTTGTGTTTAGCCTCCTTTGCTCTCTTGGCTTTTGTATGTCTACTGACCTGGCAGATTATTGTGACACAGACGCTGTGGATTTAAGCTTGAGTCCATTGGCGTCTCAGATGCTTGGATGTGGCGCAATAAGTGTGCATATAGAATCTATTCATTAGTAATGACAAAGAAGAATGTTTAGTTGGAGCTTCAGTGCAAATTGAAACAAGTTTAAAATATGTAGTTCTTGGGGTGGGCGATATGGCAAAAATATCATATCACGATTCATGTTGTTTTTACTATTTTGCAAGTGACTGAGCATTACAGCCAAACTAATTTCCCTATTTTAAAAACAAAGCCTTAGAAAATAACAAAATATAAAATAATAAAAAAAAAAAAAAAAGGCAGACATTTAGGCCAAAGTGGTGAAGATAAAAATCTTTGTCATTATTTTATCTTTGTTATTAAAAAAGAAGAAAAAGCTACAGTAGGTGTATTTAACAGTAGCGTTCAAGTAAAAAATTAAATGAACAAATATAAAAATAAAACATTAGACTTCACTGTATAAATTATATATTGATTCTTAATAAAGCTAATGTATTAAAGTTCTCAGTCAAGAGCAGTGGGTGATTTTCTCTTTAGGGTTAATTAGGGATAATCACCCCCCCACTCTGTCAAGTTGTTTTAAACCCTAATGAGTTTCTTTCTTCTGTTGAAAATAAAAGTTATTTTCAGGAGAATGTGGGTTAACCAAACAGTTGCTGGTCTTTGTTGACTTCCATGGTAGGAAAAACATAGTCAGCAACTGTCTGGTTAACCCACATTCTCCAAAATATTTTATTTTGTGTTCTGCACAAGAAAGAAATGAATACAGTTTTGAAACAACATTACAGTGAGTAAATAATGACAGAATTTTCATTTTTGGGTGAACTATCCCTTTAAGGACAAGCATGGTTAATATTAGGCTGCTCTGTCACTTTAAAGACCTGCACGTATCTCTAATATACAGCCACGCATCCAGTTTTCTCTCAAATGTTGACTTTCACTTTAGACATAACCAACTATGTTTAGGCATAACCAACTATGTTTAGGCAAACTTTGTGTGTATTTGACAGTATTAGAGCAATCGGACTCTAAAGATAACTTAGTAATCAGGCGCCGTTTGACAGGCGTTTAGTGCCCGTGCGCTTCGCGTGTACTCGTTCTGAAAAAGGCATGTCAGAACAGCGCATCAGCACACAAAAGAAAAGTTTAACCGACAAGGCACATGAAATAATGGACTTTTGTGGATTGAAGTGTCCCGCGAATATTACTCTCTACCGCTGCGTTAAAATGTGAATGTACGTCACGTTGAACAGTATGCTGAGACGGAGGCGCTGGAACTGCAACTGATAGAAAGCGCTGTAGCGCGATACTACGATATTTCTTCGCAAGCAGATCGTGGTGACATTTTAATCGGCCACGATCAAAAATCAGTATATCGCACACCCCTATGTTGTACTTCTACTGTGTGTTGAAAAGGCCAAATATAAAATTAGAATACATTTGAATCGTGATCTAAGTGACGTGTCTTTGCTCAATCTGGTTCTTTAGCTGGTTCCTTGCCTTTGGTCCTCATTAATTTTGATTAAATGCATACAGCAAGTTGCATTTGCACATTGTCACATGCAGGCTGTAATCTTATTCCTAAAGGCCACGGTTATCAGTGTGTCACCTGTTATCATGTTTAACAGATAGCTGCCTGTTTTACAGCAGGACTGAGTAGGAGCTCTTCACACATGCAAAAGAGCTCTGAATGCGTCCTGCAGGATGAGAGGCTACAGTCACCTGCTGTGAATGAGGATTGGGCTGTCTTTTTGCCCGCCCCTCATCATCAGCACTGTAGTTTGATCCTGTTGCCAGCAGTCTTTGGCAGTACTGAGAATGTCCAATTCATGTTCAGAGAGAATGAATCGCATTTTCATTTCTGCTTGTTCCTACTTTTTCTGCTTGCATAAGATGCATTACATAAAATTATTTTTATTTCACAGTTTTATTGAACTTATGTATTTTGATAAATATAATTCTTTTGCAATATATATTATATTATATTATATATTTTTGTTTGTTTTTGTTTTTTTAAAAATCATTCATTACATTACATAATTATTTTTTATTTCAATTTAAATTATATATTTTTATTAGTGCTGTCAATTGATTAAAAATATATCAAATCTATCATTTTTTTCTGTAATCGCGATAAAAAACATTGTCATTTCACAGTTACTCTCCAAATTAATGTAGAAACAACTTAAAGACAGTATATTTTGAATATTTGTTTAATAGCATCTTTTTATGAATGAAGGCCAGTATTACTGATACTAATACTGCTACTGATGTCTCTATGAAATTGATTTATTTTTAAACATTTATTATGGACATTCAATATTACAGTATTACTGAAAGCCATCAATTTCAACATTTATTAGGCTTTAAAAAAACAACTTTTAATTTAAAGGTGCAGTGTGTAAATTTCAGCGGCATCTTGCAGTGAGGTTGCGAACTGCAACTAACGGCACACACCCCTCGCACCCCTCCCTTTCAGAGAATCTACGGTGGCCATCTGGCCGACATGTCGTCGTCTGAGACAGCAGAGAGTAGCCCGTGTGAAGCAGTTAGGTGTCTTCTTACTTCTAACAAAGAACGGTGTCTGCTTCTAATAAACCAGATGACTACTACTACTTTGTGCATATTCAACGTAGTGACGATGCAAGCTGCCTCTAAAAACACGAACGATTTAGAACAACAACAACATAGTGACTAAACGCGCTCTGTAGAGTGTTTGTCCGTTTAGGGTTGCTGTAGAAACATGCGCATAATGGCGACTTGACATGGAGGGGGGACCCGCGGTGTATGTAGATAGAAATGGCTCATTCTAAGGTAATAAAAACATAACGGTTCATTGTGTAAGGTCTTTATACATCACTGAAAACATAGTTATGTATATTATATTGCATTTCTGTCAATAGATCCTCACAAATTTTACACATTGCAACTTTAAAGCTACAATATGTAAGATTTTTGCATTAAAATATCCAAAAACCACTAGGCCAGTGTTATATATTTTGTTCAGCAGAGTACTTACAATATCCCAAATGTTTCGAAATATTTGTAAATTGTGAGAAAATCGCGATTTTAACCAAGGCTCCGGGACGTGTACGGGAGTCACCTGTCAATGGCGTCATATCCACGTTATCCTCGGTTTTATTTTGTAGAAACCATGGAAACACTAAAGACGCTTTAATATATTACATGTTTTATTAGACAAGGGAACAACTGTTGGGTTACATTTATAGACAGAAAACGAATTATTGTTATATAGCTTAACACGTTTAGTTTTATTGTTTAAATCTAATTTTTTTGATTTTCCGCGAGTACCATGCTTTACCATGCCTCAGAGAAAAACACTATTTTGTCAAGTAGCTAACATAGCATAATCAGCTGCAGCTTTATTTGTAGTAACAGTAATACAGCATTTTCTCCATCATACGCTTTAAAATGAATCGCATGCCATTTATCAACACAAGCCATCTAGCATTTATTATGATATTCTAAAATCGATCTATCTTACTGCAGTGTGCAACAGTGTCTCACAGCAGCCGCTGAGCGAACGCACAGTAACGTTATAACATCATTTTCAACACACTCAAATGTATCTAATATGATAAACAGAGCTGCTTTACCCCACATACACTTGACCGGAAGAAGCGACGCCGGCGACTGCAGCATAATATAAGCTCTGCTGCTCGCGAGGCGTGTGTCACGTTCGTCTCTCATTAGCAATCGCTCCAGCGGCCTCGTTTAGCTTCCACATCTCTCGCCCTGCTCTGCTTCATACTACAGTAATGTTAATAATCTCATCCATGAACATGATTTCTGCTCGAGTCCCGTCTTGATTCTTTTCCACTGGCTGTGAGATAAAGACGACATCTCCCATGATTCCGCGCTCAAGCTCAGCGTCATCAAGCTACGCTTTTTGTTTTTAATAGGCGACCTCTAGCGGCGAAAAATGTACATATTGTAGCTTTAAGTGAACTTAAAACAATCTTCATATAAACCCATTATAATAAATGTCTTATTTACCTGTGGCCTTCCCTGTCTAACAGGTTGGAAATTTACAGAAATTGAATAAAGTTAAACACTTTACAATCTTCACTGCATAAATTATAAACTAAATATAGATAAATCTTTATTAAAGCTACATTTTTCTGTGTTACTTTTGTTTTTTGATTAACATTAATGACAGACATCATCACAGCAACTGGTTTATTAGGCTGCTGTCACTTTAAGAGCTGCCGCTGCCGAACATCTCTAAGTTCATTTAAGACATTATTAAGACTGCTATTATGAGGATACTCGACAAAACGGGCATTTTGGCATAATTCTTTGTTATTGTTTGTTTAAGCACAAAAGAGAACTCGATCCTGGCACAAGTCTTTCTGTGCACACGAGTCGTGTGTGTCACATGATATGACATTCACAGACAGCACATTATCGTTTGTCTTGTGGCGCTTGACTGGTTTAAAAGCATTTGCAATACTACAGATGTTTTGAAAGTGTACAGAAAACTGATAATTGAATCTCTCTCTCTCTCTGTTTTTTGAAGACATGGGACACGTTGTGCCGGAGAAGTTGCTGCTGTTGCCAACAATGGCATCTGTGGTGTCGGAGTGGCCTACAATGCCAAGATCGGAGGTGAGTTGGCATATTTAAACGTACATTTTCCATGTATTATAACGTATAGTCTATTGTCAGCACACACCCTGTCCATTCTCACATTTGAATTGCAAAATACCAGATTAGTTTCACATTCAGATTAGCCCCGTCTCTGTCCATTAAACCCTATGAGAACTCTTCCTTCGCTCCATACCGAGAGCACTTCATAAGAGGAACTCCATTAGCGATGGCTTCATGAGCTCAAGTGGGACAGTTATCACAGGCTCCAGCCCAGGTCACTTTGAGCCAACGATTTGGACGCTAGCATATGTAATCCTTTTAATTGGCTGAGGTGCTTTCATTTTATTCGGTGCAGATTTTGTTTCATTACTCTTCTCTATGCTGCCAGCTTTCTACAGGCTTTTGGACTCAGAGATAAATGTCATTGATAATGGTTTGCTTTCCACATTCTCTCCAATAAATCTCTCCAAGAAAACTATTTAGAAATGCGTTATAATGTTTCACTTTACAGGGTAAATTCACAGAAATATGAAAATTGTCGTCATTTATTGTCACCCCCATGTTGTGCAAAGTACTGTTTCACTTTCTTTCTTTGGTTTAACACAAGGAGATGTTAAGCAGAATTTATTGACTGCTCTTTTTCAATACGATAACTTCATAACGATAGCTTTGAGATCTGTTCTTCACCCAAAGCTATCATATGACTGCAAAAGAATTACAGTGCACAAGCTTTATGAGCTGTTTAACCTCTTTTTTGTGTGTTTCATAAAAGAAAAAAAGAGTAGTAAAAGAGTAAATGATGACAATTTTAATTTTGGGTAAATTAACTTTTACCATTTGATAGCAGATTTGATGAATGACACTACAGAATAGATGATTATGCAACACATTTATGTTTCTGCTTATGTAATGTGTGTATTATGAGGTCACTCTGGCTCTATACAGCAGCAGCCATTAGTGGCATTATCAAACACTGACTAATCAAACAGCATTTAGGTCCTGGTTTGTTCAGAGGGAAATTGCTTTGAATGACACCCAGGAGATTTTTTTCTTTTTCTTTTAAAATTCTGAAAACAGTCTACCTTTTATGTTTTCTCACATGTATAATTTGTGCTGGTGATTGTTATTAGAGGTGTTCACCTAGACAAGCATCACTGTTATTACTACTGCTCATTCTTTGATTAGAAGTTTGTTCAAATCCCTAAACATAAGTTTTAAACCTCAACACTAGTCACCCGGTACTGTTTGTGTTTCGGGAATGAGTGATACGTTAAATCATGCAACTTTTTAAGAAGTGTGCACGGTTATTTTAAGATGCATTTGGCCAATAAATATGGGCAAAAAAAGGTGTTGCTAGAGACCAAGGTCAGGATTTTATATTCCTTAAAACATTTCTTAAGAATGTTGTTCTAAAGAAAAAAAACTTTTATTATATTAAGCAATACAACATAACCAGGGCTTGACATTAACTTTTTTGCTCAGCAGCCACTGTGGCTAGTGGCTTTCCAAAGTTACTAGCCACTCAGCATTTTCACTGGCCACAATTTTGACATCAATACTATGGGAAAAAAACTGCTGTTTAGATATTTGGCAGCAGGTATATTAGGCTGCTGTCACTTTAAGACCTGACACACGGATCCATTATACTGTTACACATGCTTTTTTTTTCTCAACTGTTTACATTCAATTAAAACGTAATTGTGTTTACCTGAATACGCGCCAAGACCGGCATTTTGACGTTGTGTGTATTTGACTGTTTAAGTGCAATAATCAGCGAAAAAGAACTAAATTTAGTACTGAGAGGCGGCTTTAAAATGTGTGAAATTATGCTCAACAATACGCAATCCCACGTGAAATTCAAGCCCTGCGTTTCAGATATTTCAGTATCAACATGTATCCAAAAATCAACATTTTTGATAAAAAACTACATTGCACTTAATTTATTATTTCAGATGCCTTTTAAAAGACTATAATTGAAACATATGTATATATTATATGTAAATATATGTATATATTATATATAAAATTCAACCTGCCAAAGTGGCTAGTAGGAGTGCTGAAATCCACCCACATTTGGCGGGTCGGCGGGTCCTGAACATAACACTAGCTACACATAATGCATATTAATATTACATGGGATGTGCACGAGTACAGTGACCAATCAAGACGGACATGCCAAAAAAAAAAAAAAAAAACTCTGTGTGTCCGACTCTGGTTTGAACAATGTAAGGCTGAACACCATTACTGGCAATCCTCATTTTGGCTGCATGAGATTCTCCAGCTTTGTTGTTGTTGTTGAGCAACCAAAGCATGAGCTGTTAAAACTCCGCCCTCTTCTGGAAAGCAGAAGTTAATTTGCATTTAAAGGGACACACACACAAACGTCATGTTTTTGCTCAGACCCAAATAGAGGTAAATTTTGATAAGCTATAATAAATGATCTGTGGGGTATTTTGAGCTGAAACTTCACAGACACATTCTGGGGACACCAGAGACTTCTTTTACATCTTGTAAAAGGGGCATTATAGGCCCCTTTAAGAAAATGTTCTTATGTGAATCTGCTCCCCACATATTATAGAGACTTTGGGTGGGCTCTGTTGACACTGGTTTAGTGAGTTTAAAATGGGCAAGCACCATCTCACATTTTCTTCTTCTTTTTATTTTTTTATTTTTTATTATTTTTTTATTTAAGTTTTTCTTCAGGCACTAAATATATGCTACATGTCCAATCTTTGCTTTTATGCAGATAGCTAATGCATTATGGGTAATGTGCATTTCTCTTTTGTCAGCTCTGCCATTCATTTCTCTCTAAAGCAGCTGTTTTTGAATTAGCCTCCTAATGAGAAGCAGTGGAGGGTAGATAGTCTTCCTGTGCCCAGTTTCACCTTGAATCCTAGGGGAAATCTTTGCTTAATAAGCAGCATATACTACTCCTAACGTACCATGGGGACAGAAGGCAGAAAGAAGCAAAGGTCTTTGAAAAGCTGACCCATAACATTGGCCCAAACTGGCAGGCAGTGCCTTCTGCTAGAGGAAAGCTGAATGTGGAGATGGCAGCACACACTAGCAGAGATGGCACACAACCCGGATAATTCCTCTGCCAGAACTCATTAAGCGAGAATATTGTTTTGGAAGACTTTGAGGAAACAGTAGAGTCCATTGTTGAAATTTGCTTTATAAAGAATAAACTTAAGGTTTCATGTTGCATTTTTGAGGGGACGTAGATTATTGGTATTTACCAAAGTCTGAATAAAAAATGCCTTCTTTTGTTACCACAGTGCATCCGTGTATATCTGTTATGCCTTTCTCATTTCCTGGAAAGTAATCCTAGCCAGCTCTCTCTTTGTCCTGCAGGGATATTTGGGACTTTTGGAATGTAGATATGGGATAAAAACATTCAGTCTTTCCAAGATGCTGTGCTGTATTTTTCTGTAGTTTTCAGTTTGTTTGCAGTACTGTCTGCACCGAAGCTCTCAGATTGCTTTGGAAAACCTGAAACGACTGAACTTGTTTATTTGCACTAACCCGTATGAGGGCAACCTTGAGTAACCTCGCCCCCTTGTGTATCAAAGGAGTGATTCACATTGTTTTGAAGATGTTTGACTCTGATTTCTCATCTTTACTACTTAAAAAACTAAGTGCTGTGGGCAGAATGTTCTCTTTCTCTGAGATATCATTCTGATGCTGGGATCACAATAACTCAACACCTCTGACTTTTTGGACCAAACGCTCTGGCTCGTTCCCAAAACCCCAAATTCGGTTAAGAATTCCCTTTTGTACGGGGAAGTGGAAAAAGATAAGACTGATGTGAAGCATCTGTAAAGGGATGTTTGAAAGAGAAGAATGTAGCCGCTTGTCACCTTTGAATGAACTCCAAATTCAAACACGAGCACGAATGCGCACTCATCCTTCTCCTTTTAAAGGAACTTTTATATGCAGAACTATCTGTTTGTGCACCTCATTCCTTTCATGCTGCAAGTTATATGTGAGCATTAGATGTTAAATCTTCTTTGTATTCAGCTTTTCTGTATGTTTAGTAATGTTGCATCTCTTACACACAGTGGTAATCAATTTACTTGCTTGCTTCTCAAAGAAAGTATAGATTCTGGCATTGAGTCGTAATTAAGGGTGTAAATTCTGGCGTAATTAACTTCTTGACACAGCTCTAACATTGCAGGCAGGTAGGGAGATACAAATTAGAATTAGGCAGTATAAGAAAGTAAGTTTTGATTTACACCATTTATAATAATATACACATTCAAAAGTACTGAAAAAAATGTTTTTATAAATATAAACATTGTTTAATATATTTTTATAATTATTTATTTATTTTGCACAGTCATGTTTGGAAAAAGTTTGGGCTCAGTAAGATTTTTTTTTTAAATACTTTTTTTTCAGTAAGGACACATTAAATTGATCAACAGTAAAGATATTTATAATGTTACAAAATTGTTTTATTTCAGATAAATGCTGCTCTTGTGAACTTTCTATTTATCAAAGAATCCTGTGAAAATATATCAAAATTTTCATACAAATGCTTTCAACATTGATGATGATGGTAAACGTTTCTTAATCATCAAATCATCATATTAGAATGATTTCTGAAGGATCATGTGACTCTGAAGACTGGAGTAGTGATGCTGAAAATTCAGCTTTGTGCACAGGAATAAATTACCATTTACAATATAATAAAATAGAAGATTATTTTTGCAATAATATTTCACAATATTACTATTTTTACTGTATTTTTGATCAAATAAATGCAGCCTTGGTAAGCAGAAGAGACTTCTTTCAAAAACATTCAAACATGTTTCCAGTTCTTAATGTTGCTCTCTGTAACACATTTTTTTTTTTTTTTTTTGGCATCTGAATTCTGCATTTCTACTAATATCACTGTAAATCTAGATATAATTAAATTACAACTGAGATGATTGTGTGAAAGACACAGTCCGTTTGCATCCCTTCCCATGCTTCCCAGCGCTCAAAAGCATTAGCAACAGCAATTAAAGTCAGTTTGATTGATGCATTTAAACGTGAAGTGCTTGTAATGGCCATCCCCTATTATGTGACAGTTTTCATAACAATTCTTAACCTTTTATCATCTAAGTAGAGGCATTACAGCAGTTTGCAGCTTCAGTCAGATTTAACAAAAGCATGTAGTGCGTGATGTGCTCTCTGTCCCGGGCTCTAATGTGTATGATGTTGTGTGTTTTGCAGGTGTGCGCATGTTGGATGGAGAGGTCACTGATGTAGTGGAAGCTCAGTCCCTCAGTCTCAACCCACAGCACATCGACATCTACAGCGCCAGCTGGGGACCTGAAGACGACGGCAAAACGGTGGACGGACCTGCAAAGTTGGCTAAAGAGGCTTTCCTACGTGGTGTACTAGAGGTTTGACTTCTCTTCGATCTGAACTTGTTGCACTTCTTTGTCATTTAGTTGATGTAGTTCAGAAAAACTACTTGTAAGACTGAAAGGGGTTATATTCTACACTTTTGCCTCATTTTATTGTTTCCTGGAAGGCTATTTATATTCCTTCTCTAAGAATTTTAAACACCACCTCTGTGCAAATTAAGATTAAATTGGCCTGTATTACTGTACCTTCACTCAAAAATGAAAATTATGTCATTATTTACTCACCCCCAAGGTGTTCCAAATCTGTATGAGTTTCTTTCTTCTGCTGAACACAAATCTTTAAAATATCTTCAATGTGTTCAACAGAAGAAACTCATACAGTTCTGGAAAAACTTGAGGGTGAATAAGGCCCTGTTTACACCTGGTATTAAGATACGTTTTGGTCGATCGGATCACACTTTTGTCCACTTTCAACCACTTCTGTCCTGATTTCTTCGAGGGGAGGGTATATGGGCAGGTAAATGTGTGGGTTTTTTCAAATCTTTTGATCTAATGGACAAATTAAGCTCGCAGAATTTACACATGAACGACTGGAGACAATGAAAAAAACATACGGAGTGCAGCAGCTTTCGTTTCTGCTCTGACAGCCGCAAAGACCACACCAAACGCTGCGAGTGTGTCAGAGTAGATGGTCTTTTGTGGCTGTTCGAACACATTCAGCCACATTCATCCAATGCGTTTTTAAGTACCTCTGGAAGTGGTCGAAAGTGGGCAAGCTCAAAAAGCTTTACATCCCGTTTACACCTGTAATTAGCGTCATCCACTTGTGATCTGATCGAGCAAAACGCATCTTAATACCAGGTGGAAACGCCTAAATGATGACAAAATTAAAATTTTTGGGTGAGCTATCTCTTTAAGACTTATCTGAATAGTACATTATATGTTAATGTTAGTTCTTAAAAATGAAAATGCTGTCGTCATTTTGATTTTAGGTCACATTAAATGGCAATTTGAACCGAAATATCTTCATGCGGATTTTCCAGAGCGTGAACCGTATTGACATTCTTAATACCTAATTATTTACTTTAAGCATTTTTATTTCCTCTAGAAGGGACTGAATGCAATGCAGAATAATTCATTACAAAAATTTGAGGCTGTTTATTTGATACCAAGGTATCAGTCCTTGGTGTTATATCGAAAGACTAGATTTTTCTTTAGTGTGGACCAGGGAGGAATTTTTGTGCTGTGAATGTCTACATAAAACCCATTTCAAAAGAGCAAAGAAGAGGTCCTGTTTTCCACGACGTGTACAATTGCTTCTGTGACTCATGGGCTATTTTTACTGTTTCCTGTCATTATCTACATCAGTTGGTCTGTGCTACAAACATGTTTTCATTGATATTCTTCTCCTGAAATGGTCCTATCTGAGCCTCTAAACCTTGAACTTTTACCAGTAGTGAGGGCATTTAAGAGGGCAGAAATATGTGGTTCAAATGAATTAAGTGGATTTTTTCTTATTTGCTTTGAAGTTGGCGATGTCAGGGGGTCTGTGAACGGGATACTCTGTATTTGATTTTGCCACACTTCATTTGCGAGTGCCTTGAGTCATAAAAGCACTTACTAGTCAGAGTGAAGTTTGTTTAATTTAAATGTCACATTAAATGGCAATTTGAACCGAAATATCTTCATGCGGATTTTCTAGAGCGTGAACCGTATTGACATTCTTAATACCTAATTACTTAACGCCATTTGAGCTAAACTGCTATCATGCGCGGGGGAATGGAACGGCATTAGTTTTAGCCCTTCACTCACACATGGACGTGCACTGGGGTTGTAAAACTGGCTGTGGCCCAATGAAAGGACAATGAAAGAGAGCCGTGCCAAGATGCTACCTACCGCAGTGAGTTGTGTGTGGATTTTATAGGAGGAGACATTTTATAGAAAAATGCTGAGAGACGACTTAGTATTTCAGACTGATATGCATCACTTAAAGGGATAGTTCTTCCCAAAAATGAAAATTCTGTCATCATTTACTCACCCTCATGTCGTACCAAAACAGCATGACTGACTTGCCTTCTACATGATCGTTTTTTTTTAAGACTCTAACTTTCATTTCATGTGTAAAAACATATCCTCTTTTGAAGATAAAGTCAAACAGGTTTGGAATGACAGGGTGAGTAAGTGATGACAGAATTTACATTTTTAGTGAACTGTCTCTTTAAGTTTCCACGTTCATGTGTAAAAAGACTTATTAAGCATTAAACATCAAACAGGCCCCTGATTGGCATATTATGTTTTAAATTTGCTTTATTTTCTCATTGGTCAATAGCAAAAGCGATGCGACAATTTTAAATTGTGCAACAAGTATTTCAGAAACCTTGTTTTATTATTTACATCTTTGTGATGCATCATTTCCATTGATATTTCCCTATAATCCAAATAGGGAAACTCTAGTGTGCAAGCGCTCTTAACCACAACTGCACTACTTATTTTAAAATGATCACTGTCGTTATTTTTCTCCATTTACAGTACGTTTGATTATCCCATAGTCAGAGTTAAGATACTATGAATTCTGTGATTCTTTAAATATTCACCAATATTCAGAGGTATTTATTGTTGTTTTTGCTGTAAGCAGTGAAAATGAAAAGTTTTACTTAGATGTTAAGGGTCATCCAAGATGTTTGTGTCTTTCTTTCTTCAGTCGAAAAGAAATTAAGGTTTTTGAGGAAAACATTCCAGGATTTTTCTCCATATAGTGGACTTCACTGGGGTTCAACGGGTTGAAGGTCCAAATGTCAGTTTCAGTGCAGCTTCAAAAAGCTCTACACGATCCTAGACGAGGAATAAGAGTCTTATCTAGTGAAACGATCTGTCATTTACTAAAAAAAATAAAAATGTATATACTTTTTAACCACAAATGCTCGTCTTTGAAAGGTCATGTGTGACGTAGGTGGAAGTACCCGGCTCAGTTTCTCCTCCAACTTCAAAATTGTATCCTTTTTTTTTTTTTTGTAAAGGGCGCTTGACTTAGTCTTTGCACGTTTGCTTTGTAGACACTTGATCTGTACTTCCACCTGCATCATGCGTGACCTTTCCAAAGTGATTACGTAATGCGTGGCGCGTCGCAGAGCAGTGCAAGATGAGCATTTGTGGTTAAAAAGTATATACATTTTTATTTTTAAAAGAACAGCCCAATATAATTTGGTAATTTTAAACAACAGATGGTGAGAGCAAGGAGTTTTATCAAATGTCCCTGTCACTCTTCCTATAAATAATTCACAAAATGACCAAATATAACACTTATTACACAGAATAGCATAGTGTTTTTCCCCATCCATATTCATTCATATTTTCTAGCCATTGTTTCTTGTGTCCAAATCATGAGCGTTTACGTGTGCCAGCAGTCAGATTTGTTTGGGAAACAAGATCCATGTTGCGTGGGGAAAAGGCCAATACAAATGGGGCTCTGGTCTGTGTAAACACCCTCGCTGAATGGATGCCCACAATCAAGCAGGTGTGTGCTGTAACAGAGAGCAAACTCTCAAAGACTGAGCCAAACTTTGCACTGCAGACTTTTATTTGGTGCATTGTTGAAATTGAAAGGTACAGTAAAGCACAGTATAAAGAAAAGCAACGATCAAAGGTAACGAGCAAACAGCATCTGAATCAAATTACTTACACTGCTGCCCTTTCCTTGTGGCAACATGGTGAAATAAAAGCCACGCGGCTATTGAAACATGCCTCGTTAATGTGGTGCGCGCATTTTTCACAAGCTCATTATCGGTTCTGATGGTTTGTTTTTGTATTACTGTGCTTCATCTGAGAAGTAGACCGCAAAAGCCCCGATGCTGTTTGTGTCTTTCATTTGCGCCTGAAAATAAACATGCATGATAAATGACTTGAGAACATTAGCATTGTCCCACAAGGTCCTTTTAAAATCATCTGGCCCGGCAATCGAAACCATGATAGTCCATGACACTTTGAAAATCCTTTCTGGGAGACAAATCCTTTCCAAACTCCACTCATCACAAATATTATCCAGTTGTTTTGAGTATTGTCACTGGTAATCCTTCCATCTCAGACTTGGCAGCGCTCGAATCTGGCTCTCGACATCTTAACGGCATTAGATTGGGCTTTCATGAAGGGAAATGCATTCGAGTGACTGTGTTTCTTCTCCCAAATTCCAGGGCCGTGGAGGACGGGGCTCCATCTTCGTGTGGGCTTCTGGGAACGGCGGTCGCGAGAAGGACAGCTGCAATTGTGACGGTTACACCAATAGCATCTACACGCTGTCGATCAGCAGCAGTACACAGAACGGCAACGTGCCCTGGTACAGCGAGGCCTGTTCGTCCACCCTCGCCACGACCTACAGCAGTGGAGGCCTCAATGAGAAACAGATTGTAAGTCTCTCTCTCTCTCTCTCTCTCTCTCTCTCTCTCTATCTCTCTGTCTGCCTCCAGAAAATCGGCAACAGTTATCCTTTAATTGAAGAAGTGGCATAGCAAATCTAATCCAAAAATAAAGGATCTGAAAACAGTTGGAGATCAGAAGATAAACAGCCAAGACAATTTATAAAGAATTGTTGCAGTGGCTTTAAAGTTCTTACAGGCTTTTTTGGCTGTCAATGAACACTGCGGTCACTAGTGAGGGGGAAGATAGATGTTTTCATCTTAATGGCCCTTCGAGTGCTTTTCCAAGCCTTGTGCTCTGTTTAAAGCTTAAAAGACACGGATGTTCTTGTGATTCAAAACCTCTCACTGTCACGCATGGCTTGGTTTAATCTTTGCGTTTGTGCTTATTAATGATGATTATGTGAAGCATCACTATTTTTATTGCTTATACTTGTGCGTAGGGATTTCAACAAACCCCAGCCCTAGATGAGCATTTCATCGTGTCCTAACCAGACAAAGTGACAAGCCGTAAAAGTTACAGTATCTCTTCCTTGTAAATCAAATTGTGCAGCTTGTTGAGGAGAGGTGTTCTATTACTTTAGGTGATCAGACTTACAATTTTGGCCTGTCAGATGGTAAAATTTGAAAAAACGGCATTGAAAGACCATATCTAGAGATTTGGAGGTGGCAACTACATAGGGGCCAGATTCACAAGAAAGGGTTAGTTCACCCAAAAATGAAATTTTCTGTCATTAATTACTCAGCCTCATGTCGTTCCAAACCTGTAAGTCCTTCGTTCATCTTCAGAACACAAATTAAGATATTTTGATGAAATCTGAGAAGTTTTTAATGTTATGAAGTGACGAGAATACTTTTTGTGTGCAAAAACAAAACAAAAAAAACAGGCTTTATTCAAAAAAATTTCCTCTTCCCCGTCAGTCTGTTAAGCAGTTGGTGCAGTGCTGCGTTTCCATGTTTCCTTTCGAACGCTGACTCATTATTGGCTGGCTCCTGTGTCAGCATCACACTCATGTCTCATGCTGCTCACGTGATCATGCGTCGGCCAATACTGAGCCGTCGTTCGGATGTAGAGCCTGGAAGCTCTGCAACGAAAATAACGTAGCAGAATGACAGGGGAGAGACAAATTTGTTAAATAAAGTCAAGTCAAGTCACCAAAGTCGTTATTTTTGTTTTGTTTTTGCACACAAAAGTATTCTTGTCACTTTGTAACATTAAGGTTGAACCACTGCAGTCACGTTGACTATTTTAACAATGTTTTTACTGCTTTTCTGGACATTGAATGTGGTCATTTCGTTGCTTTCAATGGAGGATAAAAAAAACCTCTTGGATTTCATTAAAAATATCCTAATTTGTGTTTTGAAGATGAACGAAGGTCTTACGGGTATAAAACCACATGAGGGTAATTAATGACAGAAATTTCATTTTTAGGTGAACTAACCTTTTAAAAAACTTAATAGATAAACTGTAAGAAGTTTATAAGTGTGTGCTTTTCTTGTTCTAAAACTTTTCCTAAATTCGAGTACTCCATTTTAAAATTTGAATACTCAATTTTACGGTGACAGTATGAGATTAATACAATGTTTCTGCTCAGAACTCACGCTATTGTGACCCAATACAAATATTATATATAAAAAACTGACGCTTAAGTGTATTCTGAGAGAACGCAGAAGTTTACCGCCACCGTAAGGTGAGAATTATGATCACGCAATTGACTGATGGATTGGCAGAGAATCGTCTTTCTGATAGTCGTTAAGAAATTATGGTTCTATTCTATCTAACGAAAAGGTTGTACATGTATGCACTGTGATCAAAAACAAATAGGATTCAAATGCGATTGAATGTACAGGTTTGTGTCTTGTTATTCTATTCCAAATATCAATAACTACAGATTGATTTTGCATTCCTATCAGAAATTAAGAATTATTAGTGTCAATGTAAATATTGGTCAAATATCGAAGTTAACTAATCTAT
Organism: Elopichthys bambusa; assembly: GCA_037101425.1. Lineage (NCBI taxonomy): Eukaryota > Metazoa > Chordata > Actinopteri > Cypriniformes > Xenocyprididae > Elopichthys > Elopichthys bambusa. The sequence continues at coordinate 4,079,830 of CM074432.1, forward strand.
CTAATACTTCAAAGCTCAAGGTTAAATCAGAGTATTTATTGTAAAAATGATTATGTAACAGCTGCCAAAAATAGTAACATGCCAAACAAAACACCCCCCCCCCCCCCCCCTATTTTTTTTCACAAATCACACTCTATATGTATTTTAAGTCATTTTAAAGGCTTAGGTCTTTGCTTAGGTCTATTTTTAATACCACAAAAAATATGATTACTCAATCGATCGTCAAAAATAATCGACCAATTACTCGATAACCAAAATAATCGTTAGTGACAGCCCTAATGAGAGCCCTATTTGACTCATTTTGTTTGAGTTCAGCAGTACTTCACACATAATCATGATCATTTATTGTTTACATAATCGTTAATTAGTGTCACTTCAGATTACTCGTGCACACCACTAGTAATAGTAATTATATGCATTATACAGTATGTAGCCAGTGTTGTTGTAATATTTAATATTTGAAAACCCCAATAAAAATAATTTTTAAGATTATTTGTATGTGCATAATAAATTAGTCTTAAATTTATTCTTAACTTAGAAAATAAGAAGACTCGCAGAATCGCAGTGTATTCTTAAGAATTTTTTGTGAATTTTGAATCAGAACACAAGTAACTGGATAGCAGTGTTCGAAGAACCTCTCAGAACATCTTAGGAACCACAAAACAACACCCTGGCACAGTGACGATGGCATTTATGTGAGCAAACAACCTTCTTTTGTTCTTCAAAAAATGTGAAACTCTATTTTCAAAACAAGAATATCCTTGTGGTTCAAAACAATACCTCACTGTCATGGCATGACATTTTCTTTGCTCTTTTTTCGGTTTTGTTTCTTCACCCGGCTCAGTGCCGACCGAGGCACATACCCAAGCATTGTTCTCATAACCGGCTATGCCTGACTGAGTCATCCATTGTCCCGCATTCAAGACACAGACACTACCGTTCATAACGGAGGTGTGCTTCTAGAAGACCGAAGCCTGAAACCTGCTGTTTTCCCTGCAGCAGAGACTCTGTCAGGCAATATCCCTCTCCTGTGGTCTCCCACGATTCATTTTTAAGTGTGCAACTGCTGTCATTGCTCCTGTCATTCAGCCACTCTGCCATTTTTAGCAATTAGTCTCACGCAAGGAGGTCTGTCGCAGTCAGTGCACATCCTATGATGCCTGGCTTTTTAAGTGTCACCCGTCAAACCCTTTTGTGTTTGCATTTGTCTTGCATTGTCTCAGCTCTGTCTGCGTGACCCTAAGGACTTAAAATTGCTGCGCTTTTTAGCCTGAAGTGTCGGAAATGTCAAACATTTAACTGAACCACCTGGGTCACTTAATGGGCAGAAACTGAATGACGTTTTTTTTTTTTATTTTTTTTTTTTTTTTACATTTTCTGAAGAATATGTCAGTGCTGCTTGCCCATGCAGATGCTGCTGCTGCTGCTGCTGTTGTTGCCAAGACATTGGTATGCAGTTGCTAGGATGTTCTGGGTGGTTGCCTACAGGCCCAAGTGGAAAGAGCCCAATTCCCAAGTCTCTATGAAAGTATGGTCCCCAGTCTGTGGGATTGTTTCACCCAATTTGTCCGCTAAAATCAAAATGCAGAAACCGTTACATCAAAATGTAATGCTACACTGCCTAGTCAAAAAGAATGCTGTTTGGATTTAAATAGGCAAATGTTTAAAGACTCCCTGTGGTGAAAATCAAGTTTTTAATGTTGTTTATATGTCTATGTGGTGTTTTTAATATGCTTTAAGACAACCCATGTGCAAATTCATAAGTCAACACCATTACTGAGTATTTTCTCCTTAAAACTGCAGTGAAAAAAAGTTTGAAATCGCTGGTTGTGACTTTTTTTCTTTTTGGCCGGGCGGTGTTGTGTTCATTCAAATTCCTGAGTGTAAGAGCAATAATAATGGAATGCCAGACACCATTCGATTATTAAAGGAGTCATGAATTGAGAAATGTTTTCCCTGATCTTTTGACATATACACTACCGGTCAAAAATGTTGAATAATTAAAGGGGACCTATTATGCAAAATTCAAAGTGTTGTGTTTTGGGATGTACCAATGCACATAAGAGTCTCATTAGACTCCTGCTAACTGAGTCACTGAGGACATTGTGGTTAAATTTAATTTTTCGAAGGAAATGTCCTGAAGAAAATCACTAAAGTCTGGCCAATCATTTTGCGCCAGACTGCTTCAATTCTTCAAGTTTCTCCATCATTGCCCGACTCCAAACTGAACACCGCTACTGACAGTTTCTGAAATTTTCAGTGCTTGAGATTGTCCTGTTTTGTTGTTGCATGAACTCTCGAAGCTCCGTCCTCTTCTTGAAAGGGGCCCGGGAGCACTAGCTCATTTGCATTTAAAAGGACACACAAAAACTTTTGAGCTGAAACTTCACAAACACACTCTGGGGACATCAGAGACTTCTTTTACATCTTGTAAAAAGGGGCATAATAGGTCCCCTTTAGGATTTTTAAATAATTTTAAAAGGTCTCTCATCATCACTAAGGCTGCATTTATTTTAATTAAGCTAATTTATTCCTTTAAGCTAGAAAATTGAATTTTGATAAATGCAGTGACTTCATTGTTGTGCCAGTACAATGTTGGTATTGTGTCCCCATCTGGAATAATTTGATTTTCCCATCATATCAGTGATGTGAAATGTCTCGCTCTACTTCCTGTTTTAGGTCACTACAGACCTCAGGCAGAAGTGCACAGACTCCCACACAGGCACCTCAGCCTCGGCCCCGCTAGCGGCAGGAATCATCGCCCTCGCCCTTGAGGCCAAGTAAGTCGTCCAAAAAGTGTTTGTTCTGTCCTCAAGCGAGGTCATCTTTCTTTATCAGCACCTTGAGTGACCTGAGGCTTTCGAAATAAAATGGTTAATGGCTAGATTGGCAGACTGGAGTTAACCTTCACATTCTCATTTGGATCAAATGCATGCATTGAGTGGCATTTTTATTTGTATAGTTTTAAATTAATTCACCAGCAACAATATAACCTTTATGACTCTACCTGTAGCTATCAGTGACCTTTATAAAAGGGCAGAAGAGATTATCTCAGAGAGCTGTGAAGCATGCAGGCAGTTTTGAGTTCAGCCGTTCTACCATGTATCTTCCATGTGTGAAAGGCGCTAACGCTTTGACTTCTCTTGGTAGTAAAAACCTAACCTGGAGAGACATGCAGCATCTGGTTGTGAGGACGTCCAACCCTGCCAACCTCTCCACCAATGATTGGAAGATAAATGGAGTGGGTCGCAGAGGTAAAAGCCCATCTTGTTGCTTTTCATCGCTCCCTCCCTTTTCCTTTCCCTCCAGTGTTTCTTTCCATTTTCCAGCTGCTTGAACATTTTGTGATGTGATCGATAATATCATCATTGGCTGCACCAATCGGCAAACGGCTCCGGATCTCTTAATGATATCAGTCTCTTTAACTCACCTCTTTACTTATAATGTCAGTCTTTTTATTGCTTTTTTAAACTGCCTATATAGTTACTTTCAACAGTATTGATTTTTCTCTCTCTCCTACAGTAAGCCATTCTTATGGATATGGTCTGCTGAATGCTGGGGCTATAGTGGCTCTGGCAAAGAACTGGACAAATGTTGGACCTCAGCAGAAGTGTGTCCTTTCCCTGGTGTCTGAGCCCATGTAGGTTAAACCCTTGATACTAGATCACATTGCATAGATAAGTTGTCAGTTGTACAGGTTTGAAACAACATGAGGGTGAATAAACGATGGCAATTTTCATTTTTGTGTGATGTAAACCCTCCACACTAGATGAGACTGCAGTCTTAATTGATACTAACACATGGCAAACTGAGGTTCTTTAGTGCACACAACTGGGATGATGTTTTAAATTTAGTGCTGCTAAAAAGGTCATGGAGTGCAAGATGAAACAGGAATAAGAAATGAGGTGGTAGCGAAACATCACTTTTGATGGTCTATCACATTTAAATTTAGAGCTGGGCAACTTGAATGATGCTGCAGTGCGTGAAGCATCTCCGCTGCCAGCAGAGCATGTTTATAAGAGGTAATGACTCGCAGATAAGCTTGTTACATCCACGTTCGTCACACTTCCATCACTGCTGACATCTTGGAACTCAAGTCGGACCCTCAAAGTGCCTCGTCCTCTCACTCAGCGAATCATGTCTGTCTCTAAAAATTCACCCTCTTTTTATCCCTTCTCCCAGTCATGCTTTATGGTTCACCAACGTTACGGAAAGATCAAGGGGTTTTGGAGCAAAGCCCAATTTAACATGCTGGTTGCAGAAGTCACAGAGCAAAGTGATTACGGGCTGCCTCACTTTGGCTCTGTCGTACATTTCTTCATTTTTCTGCTCGCAACATCTCCGACTTGAAGTCTTGCACAGAGGGGGTTTTTATGCTTCATTCCTCATGGACTTGTCGTTCTCTCTCTTGATTTAAGCTCTTCTTCCTGTGTAACCCTGTCTCTGGTGTGCAGGGACAGGCGCTCTAAGCTCCTTACAGGATTGGGTGTAGAGTGCCAAAAGCCTAAAGGCTCCTGTAGGGTCATCGGTGGCACAAGTCTTAACCTGGCCCAACTTTTCTGATGTGTTTTGCACCCATCAGTATTGTAGCAAAGGTTTGATGCAGTATAGCACTCCTGATTCAGTAAGCTATTTATTTGTTTAATTTTATTCAGTGTTAAAATACTGAAATCTCAGTTTGATGTGCAGAGTCAACATTGTAAGTGCTTTTAAAACATTTTAAGGTGACGTATGTAAGATTGTTAAAATCAGGGCTGTCGATTTAACGTGTTAATTTGATTAATTAGTTATGGGGGAAAGAACGTGTTAAAATTATTAATGCATTTAACACACCCGAGGTAGGTCATGTGACATTTCATAAAGTCAATTGGTGACGAACCTGAAGCAGGGCAACAACTCACTGTGTGATGAATCTTATAGAATGAGTTTTTGTCTCATATTTATATCATGATATAGTTAAGCAATATCACACGAGTCATGAGCACAATATCACACGAATGCAGTTTTTGTCCCAAATAGCACAAGTGCAAATGTGATACTGATTTTATACAACAGTAAAATAAATAAGTAAATAAGAAGTTAATATAGTGTTACATTTTAGACACAATATCGTATGTTTTTGCCAACGAAAATATTACTTATAAAGCCATGTAGAACTGTTGTGCATCTCCGAGCAACAGTTTGTTTCTGAATGCACGTTTTGAATCAATTATTCAGTGGCGCACTCGTAAAGAGAGCCATTTACTTCGTTCCTGAATGAATCAGCCATTTGAGCGAATCCATCGGGTGAACCAATGATTCAATGGCCCATTCATAAAGAGAGCCATTTACCTCATTCCTGAATGAATCAGCTGTTTGAACAAATCAATCGGGTGAACCAATGATTCATTGACTTATTCATTAAGACATTTACCGCCACCTACTGGCAGTTTTAGTTTCTTATTTAGAGGATCATTTTATGATTTTTTTTTTTATTTTATTTATTTCCATATTAATAAAAAAATCATAAGGTATAGTTCATCATTTTATCATAATTTACTCACCCTCATTGCCTGTTGAAGCCTAAAAGAATAAAAAATTATATTTCCTTCTAAAGCTATTTGTAATGTCTGTTTGATGCTTTTCTCATTTAACACAATAATGACTTTAAATTATCTTATGAGGGTAATCTCTCAGCATAATTTGATGTGATTCATTTACGATTAATTAATCGCCACATAGTGTAATCAATTAAGATTAAACATTTTAATCGCTTGACTGCACTTGTTAAAATACATTCTCTTAACCCAGTTCATCGACTAATATTAGTATGCCATTTATGAGTTTACCTCCCCCAAAAGTGTAAACACTGAGAGAGGTCCACTCAGATCCGTCTCCTCCCAGCTCAACCTATAGCGAGAGTTTGGGGGTGTGGCTACTGTAGCAGGCAGAGCCAGAGGGGATTTAGTTGCTGTGGGACCATGACTGATGTGTTACATGGGTTACAGAAGTGCAAGCCAAAATTCAGTGAATTTAGACCTTCAAAGAGAAAATAGGTCTTTAACAAGTCAAAGTGAACGGGCCGTTGTGCTGCTACGCATTGGGTTAGTCGCGCGAAAGGGACATTTGCAAGAATGAAAATATGCTTTATTTTTGTGTTTCTGCTAAATGCCACTAATATCGCAGAAACTACATACTTCGGTCTTCAACTTTAGCATGTCAATTGCTGTAGGTGTGAGTTTGGGAAATAAACACCTATTTGTCCAAACAGTATTTGGAAATTCATTAAAGGTTTATGCAAATAATAATAATCTCTTAAGAGATTTCAGTAAAATCATAAGGCTTTGCATGAAGATGTGTGCTATTGCTTTTATAAGCTACTGAACTAACAGTTTTCACCTGCTGGATGATAAATGAAAAAGATCTAGTGTTGTGACTGTTTATAGCTATATGGTGGTTCAAAAATTACAAAAAGTTTGGGGTCAGTAAGACTTTTTTTGTTTAAGAAATTAGTACTTTTATTCAGCAAGGACGCATTAATTAATTGCATTAATTTGATAAAAAAAAAAAAAAAAAAAACATTTAAAAGTCATCTAAATCTGTTCTTAAGAACTTTCTATTCATTAAAGAATCCCGAAGAGGAAAAAAAAAGCCACGGTTTCCAGAAAAATAATAAGCAGCACAACTGATCAATCAAATGATCAAATAAATGCGACCCCAAACTTTTGGTCGGCAGTGTATGATACATGCATAACTTTTTGTATTTAGAAGTCTGACGTTCATTGTGTTTAACTGTCAGTTCTTGAACACTTTTTTTTTTTTTTTTTTTTTATCCTACTATGTGCTTGTTTTTAGGAATATTGGGAGCCATTTGGTGATCACCAAAAGTGTGGATGCATGTACTGGGACGGCCAACTTTGTGAGCTCATTAGAGCATGCTCAAGCCCAGCTCACCCTGTCCTACAACCGCAGAGGAAATCTGGCCATCTACCTGATCAGCCCACAGGGCACCCGCTCCACACTGCTTGCTCCCAGGTTAACCACTGAAATATCCACTCTCATAATACGTAAATATAGCGTTGCTTTGTGAGCAGCTTCACATCCTTCTCTCAGTCAGTTGAGTCTAACATTCTCTCTCTCACAGACCTCACGATTACTCCTCTGAGGGCTTCAATGACTGGGCTTTCATGACCACCCACTCCTGGGACGAAGACCCTCGTGGAGAATGGACGCTGGAGATCGAGAACGTGGCTGGAACCACAGACTATGGTAACAGCTCGTCCTTCTATTTTGCTTTTTTTTATTCCATTTATGCTTCTGATGCATTGAGCTGTGGTGCTCATATGAGAGATGCAGATTTTCCATTTTATTTGCCACTTTTTCCCCAATGTTTTCCTGACTTTTTTCTACTATATACTTCTCTACTAATAAAGAAAAGAAGGGAAAAAAAAGGCAAAACTACAATAAAAATGATAGTAAAAATAAAATAAAACAAATATGATGATAAAAAAAGATAATAAAAATAAAATAAAAAACATAGTCCAGGACTTTTCAAAGATTAAAAACTCAGACATTGATTGTGGTCCATAAAAAAAAAAAAAAAACCTTTCTCTTCTTTATGTCTCCCAGTGCTCTCCATTTCACAGAAGTGTAGGAGTATCTTCTCTCCAAATCCGCCTGATTTGCCCAGTCCTGTTTTCTTCCTTTTTTATGTCACAGTCAATTTGTCTTCCTTCACCACACCCTGCAGTAAATCTGATTAATTAAATCTAGCTAAGTAAATCAGAGGACTGAGTTTTTCCTCCCTCTCCCACTATCACACTCTCCAGCCGCCCCTGAATGCTGTAAATATAGAGCGACTTCCAGCCAAACCCCTTTTGTCCTGGCCAGACACTAACATAACTGCTTTATGTCTGGATTGAACGGGCCATCCGTCCAGTGTATTACCTAGTCCATTTCTCTTTGTTGCTTTAAGAATTTACAGAGCTTCTGACTTTATTGGACTACAGAGACAAAATGGGCCATTAATCTAATGCATGTCGAAGCGATGCGGCACTACGGTTACTGAACGATGATGACAACAAGTCTGTGTTGAAACGTTTCGTGTGCTGTTACTGGACACAGTGATGATCAAACTTGTATCTTCTGAGTAATTCATGTTAGTGGACACCAAAATAAGCAACAGCTACAGGTGATAATGTACAATCAGACATTATCTCAAAATAAAATGGTGTTTTTCTGTCAGAAGGGTTATTGATTAATTAAATACAAGTATATAATACTTTTGTACATAGCACATGGCTACTTCAATAGATAAATAAATATTGGTTATTAGTTGGTAAGTTACGACACTCAAAGTTCAAAGCAAAGGAAGATATTTTCTTTTAAAGAATTCTCTGTTTAAGGACTACAACAAACAGCTGGTAGGGACTACAATGAGCTGCTTCCTGGGTTGGTGACCTCACTAACCCTAAAATTTACATAAGTGATGAGTTGAATCAACTCCACAGCAACTACATAAATTTATCCACTAACCATTCAGAAACGTCCAGTTGTAACTTCTTCATGAGTCTCTCCATCAGTGTCCATTTGAACAATGTAAGGCTGAACACCGTTAAATCCTCATTTTGGCTGCGTGAGATTCTCCAGCTTTGTTGTTGCCGAGCAACTGAAGCGTGAGCTGTTAAAGCTCCGCCCTCTTCTGGAAAGGGGGCCGGGAGCAGCAGCTCATTTGCATTTAAAGGGACACACACAAAAACTGCGTGTTTTTTGCTCACACCCAAATAGGGGCAAATTTGACAAGCTATAATAAATGATCTGTGGGGTATTTTGAGCTGAAACTTCACAGACACATTCTGGGGACACCAGAGACTAATATTACATCTTGTAAAAGGGGCATAATTGGTCCCGTTTAAGATGAACTATATTACTTGAAGAATTTTTTATTGTGATTATCATTAAAAAAAAAAAATTGAATATTAATTAAATGTACTCATTTGTCAAACATTGCTTCATCATATTGCTTTGCTGCCATTTTATAAATGCATTAAGCCACGAGAAGCCCCACATAACTGTTTTTCCAGAGTTATAATTCCCCATGCACTGATTCTTGTGGATTATTGCCTTAATATTTATATTCTAACTTGGTACTACTCTGGTTTACTTATGATATCAGCTCTGCTAATTTCGCTTGCTTTTGGTCAATCACTTGTGGTGTTCCTCGTTTGTAAATTGTGGATGTAATATAGTCTACTGATTCAGAGATATTACAGAGAGAACAGAGAAATATTGATTCACAAATGTCAACTGTTCTCATTTGGTGAGTTTCTTGTGTACACAAGTCAGACTCTCTCTGTCTCTCTCTCTCTGTCTTAGGCACTCTGACTCAGTTCACACTGGTTCTCTATGGCACGTCGTCTGGTTTATCCGGCCCTTCAACAGCAGACTCCAGCCAGACCGCTGACAGCAGCTGCAAAACCTACGACCTCAGTCAGATCTGCACAGGTAAGTGTCAGAGTAAATGATGGTGAAAGTGCGCCCCCTGCCAGCTACTAGTGGTATTTACTAGTTTTCCTCTGATAGTTTTCAGCTGCAGACTTGAATTGTCAGAATGGTATGCTAAAATATATACAAATATTATGCATACACCTTCTTGTAGTATTTGTCAAAATGTGCAGTAAAATACACCACACGTAACAATGCGCTCAACCTTCCATTTCTTGTTTAACAAAATATCATTCAACATCATCTTGACTATTTTATTTGCCATCCAAAACCTTTTGGCATTTTACACAAATATTTCATTTGAAATTGAATATGACATTTTTCTGAATGAATCATGCAATGCAGTGTCACGTGACAACAATGCCATTGTTTGAAATGTTTGTCATTGTGTAATTCATTTGTTTCACGTGCTTTTTTGCTGGTTTTCCATTATGATCACAACCTTTAATTTTGTTGAAACATCAGACTAGTAGACACAGTGTGCATTATGATGTCCATAAGATTTTTTGTTTTGTTTTTTGTAATTAATACTTCAGCAAGGACACTTTAAATTGATCAAAAATGACAATGGTACAAAAATGTAATTGCTGTCCCTTTAAACTTTCTTAAAATATAAGTTTCCACAAAAATATTAAGCAGCAAAACTGTTTTCATCACTGATAATAATCGGAAATGTTTCTTGAGCAGTAAATCATCATATTAGAATGATTTCTGAAGGATCATGTGACACTGAAGACTGGAATAATGATGCTTAAAATTCAGCTTTGATCACAGGAATAAATAATTTTTTTTAAAAATGCATTTATAGGAAACAGCCATTTTAAACTGTAATATTTTTTTCATAATATACTGTTTTTACTTTACTCTTAATCATATGACTTCTTTCAAAAATATCTTAGCAACCCCAAACTTTTTAATTGTAGCCTGTTTTTACTAAATGTTTCTACTAATGAATGTTTCCTCACTAATTTAAAGCTTTAAAATAAGGCTATAAACTGTTTTTATAGGTCCCTTTTGCTTGTCTTGAGTGTGTTGTGCTGGTCATGTCTTAGCTGTTAAATTGTGTGTTCATAACTCCGTCCTGGAATAGTTCACAGTGCCAGCTGCATTGGCAGCCGTGTTAAAGGCATCTGTCCAGTTTAGCCTACGGCCATGCCCCTCATGTGGCCACTCACTGCCAGCTCATTCTCTCACACACACACACTCTCTCTGACCCTTCCACTTCTCTTTCACTAGTTTTCCTCCCTTCATCATCTTTTTCTTTTTTCTCTCCTTTTCCATCTTCTCCTCTCCTGTCCTCCTCTGACTGACACCACACTAAATGGATTTAAGCATTATGAATGCTGAAAAGATACTCTTAACCTCTTTTTTTGTGTGTACTGTAATTGGCCAGAAGAGTATCTATTAGATTTCTCTCCCAAAAATCAGTTTCTTAAAGCCTGTTTACACATAGTGTGATGCAGCTTTGCCTCTTATTCAACTTGCTTATTCTGGCCAAGAACTGCCCACTTAGACCGGAAGAGACCGTCTGACCGGCGCGTAAAGTAACCAGTGGCAGTTTGATGGAGTCTGAGACCAAATTTCTCTGAAATCTGGAAGAAAAGTTAAAATACCTGAATTATTTGCTCAATATTCAAACAATTAAAAAGAAAAAAATACAAATAATACTTTTGGATTAAAAACAAATTTAATAATATTTATACTGTATATAAATATGTGTTTTATCACATTGACATGACCTCATTTTATACAAGCAATAATCACAGGAGATTGCTTTGGGATTGTTATTTTTTTGTATTTGTATTTAAATACTTGTATAGCTTTTGTCAAGTCAAGTCAAGTCACCATTATTTATATAGCGCTTTTTACAATGTAGATTGCTGGTACATTATTTTGGCTGCACAGCAGCTCGTAAGGAATAGTGTCAATGCAGGCAGATCAAAGCACTGTTGAATATCAAATGTCAATTGTCAAGTGTCCCCGACTAAGCAAGCCAAAGGCGACAGCGGCAAGGAACCCAAACTCCAACAGGTGACATCAGGTGGCAAACAGGTGTTAAAATGGAGAAAAAACCTTGGGAGAAACCAGGCTTAGTCGGGGGGCCAGTTCTCCTCTGGCGAACAGTGCTTTGTTACGACTCAGGCTGCTATCATAAGTCAGATATGATCGCAACATTCAAAGTGTTTAATTCAGTTCCATCCAGTTGAGGATCGTATTCATCACACCGGTATGGACGGTTGTTGAGGAGATGTGCCACTGGTTGTCATGTTGATGAGGCCTTCATAGTGGATGATCTAGTTGACTCAATCTCTGCTGATACTTCAGGGCTGTGTTGTGGTTGTGTCATGGTGCAGGTCCTCGATCTCACCCGGATACGGCCCGGATCCGGCTGACTACGGTAAACCTCGGGATAAACAGAAAGACTAATATTGTGCATTTTAATTTTAGTATTTCATCTTATAAGATGTTTAACTGTTGCAGTTTGAGGGTTTCTTATCTAATATTTAATTTATTTTATTTCAGCTTTATTTCAATTATTGAAAACTTGATTTTAATAATAATATTAATTAAAAATAGTTTGATGATGATTATTGAAAACTCTGGCTTTAGATACTCTTCTTCACATTTTGCTTAAGAATACTCTTAGCCATGTTAAAATGACTGCAGAGCATAGCCTCTCATGCTTTATTGCTTTATAATGCTTTTTGAAATGTCAGGTGCTTTGTTTGTATCACATGATGGAGTACTTCATAGTCCTCATTTCACTGTCCTCATGTGATCAAGATTACGCTTAATCTGACCTCCACAGCTTGAACCTTCTCCAGGTGTTAAGCACTGTTACAACAGCAACCAAACATGCCATTCCAACCTATAAAAAGGGATTTTGCATTTAAAAAGTGCCATTTAGCAGATTAGCCTTTGCAGCAGTCAGAAGATGCTGACTTGGGTGGTTTAATAATTATTCCAGAAATGGGACTGACATCAAGCAATTCTGGGTCCTTAAAGAGGTAGCGCGTTTGAAAAGACTTGATTTTCCTGGATCGTATTTCTTATTGGCTTGCCAGGCAGTGTTTGAGGTGTAAATAAGCCCAAGGTGTACAAGATCAAAGCGGCGTTCGGCTTCAGTCCGCAGTCACACTTCACACACACAATGTTGAAAAAAAAAAGGAAAAATCACAATTAAATGTTGTAGTCATGGAGTTTCCTGATGGAGCGGTTAAGGCCCGGTTATACTTCATTTTGAAGTATACCCGGGAGTATACAGTTGAGTATGCAAGCCTTCAAAGTATACTCATTTAGCCGTGAGCGCGGAAAGACACGTTTGGCGCACTATCTAGTGGACTTTGTTTTCAAGCGCTCAAGTCACTCGCACATGCGCACCATCCGCACCATCCGCATGGTTACAAAAACTGACACACCCTCCTGATGACGAAAATACATCATACGGACAGTGCGCGGACCGCGAATAGCCGAAGTAGCTTTGGGTCAGTATACCGAAGTATACTTATGAGTCAGGCCTCCGCAGAGAGTGGAGCAAGATCCAAATCCACATGAAAAAAACTCACTGTTCAGAGAGTTAAAGCTAGTACACAGTCTAGTAAATGTTAGAAACCTCTTTAAGTTATTCTTGACTGTGCAGATGAACATGGGCATATTAAATTCTTCTTATTATTAGGCTACTTTTATTATTAAATTAATATTACAATTAATTTGCCCCGCAATCACTTTCATAGCTTACTCCTCATTTCAAAACTTTAACACGAAATACTTCTCGATTCATGAAAAAACTAATTTTTTCACTATGGGCCACAAGAGAAATATTAAAGTCCCCTGTAGTCAGTTATTTTATCCCTTAAAACTCATCTTTGATCACCAAAATGACATATTTAAACTTTTTTTTTTTCCAGTGAAAAAATGTTCTTCATGCCTTAAAATAGCTTGAATGTAACTCTACACCCTTGCCTTATTTAATATACACGGATCAATGAATATGCAAATTCCCCGCCTCCAATCAGAGAGTCTACTGTTGCTGTAGACGAGCAATTTGTTTGTGTTGTGGATATTTAAGGGAAAAAACTCGCTTCGTATATTCAGTTTAACAGTGTTTAACAGTGAATTGTGTTCTAAATTATGAATTGGTAAAAACGTCTTTGCAAAACGGTCTGAATCCACTCGCATTCGTTTGGACTGCTCTCTCGCTGAATCACCTGAAGCGATTTCACAGTATCGAGAGAACAAAACGTTTCGGATTTATTCGGATTTAAAAACGCTTAAAACGTCTAGAGATAGAGCTACATTCGTTCTGCGGTAACGTTGTTCTCATTGATGGTCCGAAAGGTGTGTAATAGGCTATGCTTATTTAACTTTATAGTGTTAAATAAAAAACCCTTTGTGCATACCGCCAGATAAAAATCCTGCAGGCCCGTGCCTTCTCCGTGCATGCACTAAATGCACATCCTTGAATGAGCACGTATTCATTTGAACATATCCGGTCATATCTATGCTTTGACGGGTTTGACCCATTCCAGAGGCGGCCAAAATCAGAATTTATAATGGGATGAATAGCTCTCTACGAACTTATGAGCCACTCTGACTGACATATGCAAATGAATCTCAGTCACATGCTCAGAGCAATGTTGATTTAGCTATGTTTTATAGTATTAAAATATTTCAAAGGAATTTAACTTTATTGAACTTTACTTCAAATCAGCTGTCACTTTCCTTTGGAGCGAGGCATCATGCGCTCGCACACTTGGCACAGCCCCTGCGACGGTTCTGTCGGACGCAGTAATATGATTAGCCTTTTGCTTGACTGCGTTATCAAACAGCTAATAATGTGTTGCTAATGTTACACAAACCATGTTCCCGTTCTTCATCTCAGAGTCAGACAGCTGACTTCTAACAATCATATCCTTACAAATGCTTTAACAACTCTGAACGTCAGTGGAGAAAGACATAGTTTATCTTAACATCATAATATACATCATAGACTCGTTATATTGCTAAATCTAGGCTACACAATTTTTCATATCAACAGAAAATAATAACCTGGCTTCTCTCGAGACTCTCCTGCTTCAGAGCGGTCATAGTTAATGATATGCTAAAGCCTGCCGGCACGTTGTCTTGATTGGTTACAAGGTAGTCTGTGACGTCACAAACACCAGCGATTTCAAACCGCAGTTCTTTTTTTTCACTGCAGTTTTAAAAACATAAAATACTCAGCAATGGTGTTGATTTTCACCACAGGGGGTCTTTAAGAAAATAAATTAGATTAGATTAATCTCTCGTCATCTCTAAGAGAATATGCGCCGTTAATGCAATGTCAGATGCCAAAAGCTCAGGCAGTTTTTATTTTCAGTTTCTGTAGTGAATAATTGACTGCCGTTTGAGACGTCTTCACAGGAATAACTCTCATGCAAGAGATGTTTACACATTGTTTGTGTGATATTCACTAGCTCACCTTCATGGTTTAAAATTGAAATATTTTCAATATTGCGACGTGGCATTTTTCTTTATCACCAGCTGCTCGCAGAACGATGGACAGTGTTTCACATTTCCCTTGATAATGAAATTATTAAGTAGGTAAATAAACAAGTATCAAGTAAACTTAAACTTTTGCCCCCCTAACTCGAGTGAAATGTCGCCCATAGCAACATTATATACATTTTATGTTGATATGCTTGGTAACCTTGTCTGTGCATATACAATCTTTTATCTTCATTGTCTGCCATTAAGTTGTTGACAAATAATGTGTCTATATACTTTTTTCTTTTTACCAATATCAAAATAATGAATTTTTTTTTTTTATACTAATTTTAAAATTATTTGTTAGCTTCACTAGTTTGTTTAAAATGGTCCTGTGGTGTAATTTTTTTTTTTTTTTTTTTTAATTAACATCAAGATTTTTTTAGTTAAAATGATCTTTTTTCATATATATGAATGTATAAAGGGAAACCATTGAGAAGGGCTAGTAACAATTTCCATCATTTAAAAAAAAAATTCCATCTAGTCACTCTGTAAGTGGAGAGATGATAAACGCATGCATAAAACTATTCAATAGAGGGTATGCATTGACGTCACTTTCCCGCCGGCACGCCCCCTCAGCCGGACTGAGTGGCAAAAGAACCTGCTGCATGACTGGATTTAATAGGGGAAACGCAAGTAAAACAAATGATTACACTAAAGGTTAGACTCAATAGTGTTCCTTACTGAAGATACAATAACCCATGGATATTGACATGCAGCCAGGAATCGTGTTTGCAGACATTTATATGACGCCAGGGAAATACATGAAGCAAATTTGCCTGTGAACGCTTTATAGGTAGGTTTTAATCTGGGTGATCACTTATATCAATGTTATATATATCATCCAGTCCTAAAACTTGTATAGTTTTTGTCAGTGTTTATTTAAAAACACCCAATTATGCAGAATATAAGATGGTAAATATTTAATTGATGAGTTGTCAATACAATATATAACAATACAATAAATAGGGTATGATTTTACCCCAAAATTCAACATATTGACAAAATGATAACTGCAAATTATTTCGCTGCCTGGAGTCATTTGCTTCTCTTTTCTTTAGCTTTCGGCAGTCTGTAAAAA
This sequence comes from Elopichthys bambusa, assembly GCA_037101425.1. NCBI lineage: Eukaryota > Metazoa > Chordata > Actinopteri > Cypriniformes > Xenocyprididae > Elopichthys > Elopichthys bambusa. The sequence continues at coordinate 4,095,920 of CM074432.1, forward strand.
TATACCTCAGATTTCTTGTCAAATCTGTACAGTCGGTCGCAAAGCTCTTTCCCATTTTGGGGAAAAAAGTCCCCCTGTTCACGCTGAAAACCAATGCCAGTGTGCTTAACTGCAGTTTTTAGGAAGCCTCTTAGGAATGTTGGTCCAATGGACAGCCATTCAAGTGGAAACATTTTAGTTTAAAAAAAAGAAAAAAGAGGATGAATCAAGTTGATTGTCTGTGAAATCAGCAGTACAGACTTGTATTCAACCCAAAACAATGTTATGCCTGTACTAAAAACATTTATAAATGATTAAAGATTACTTTTCTTCTTCCTCCTCTTCATTCAGAGTGCAACCCTGGGTTCTACTTGTACCAGAAGGGCTGTGTGAGAGACTGTCCAGCCGGATTCACCCCAGGCACCCGTTACACCTTCCTCCCCAACAATGAGGTGGCATCCGTCCTGCACCCCACCTGCCTGCCCTGCCACCCTGTCTGCCTCACCTGCAGCGCCACAGGGTCTCAGGACTGCCTCTCCTGTCCGCCTCACAGCCATCTGGACATCGTCGCCGGCACTTGTCTGCACCAGAACCAGATTCTGCGCGAGTCTCCGGATGGCGGACTGTTTCAGACGCAAGGTGATGGCACGTCCCTGAAACCCCGGGCCAAGCTGGCCTCTCACATGCCTGTTACCGTGGCGGTGCTCAGCTGTGCCTTCATCGTGGCTACGTTTGTGGGTGTGTTCGGCTTTCTGCAGCTGCACGCGCGCGACCAGAACAAACTGCGCACTGTCGAAGCAGAGCCGGGATCTGGCTTACTGGTTGGGTTTGGCTTGAACCGCACCGCAGTTGCCTACAAGGGCATCCCGAGCGTTTGGGGGGAGGACGAGGGCAATTCCGAGTCCGAGAATGAGGAATTCGAGATCCACAATGAGAGGACTGCCTTCATCAAAACACAAAGTGCTCTTTAACCACGTTCCTCCCCTCTCTAGCCTCTACTGCACTGTTGTCTCTTTTTTTTTTATTTTTTTTTTCATTCTGGGGTTTGTCTGAACATATCTCACTCTTGGGGCATTCCAGTTTGTTTTTCCCACCTGTCTTAGTTATATGAGCCATGATTCACCTGGGCGTTGACCTCTCGGTGCCTCAACATGGAAAGCTTCCAAACACAAGCGGTGGGGACGAGACGAAACTACAATAAACATGATTATTGTTTGGTCTGTTCCTCTTGCCTAGTGAGATTTAAAGAAACAATGAGATTGAAATATTTGCATACGAGAATAACAAAGCTTTTCAGTGAGTGAGTGAGTGAGTGAAGAGAGTATGTGAAGCGAGTATGTGAAGCGAGTAAGTGAAGCGAGTATGTAAAGTGAGTGAAGCGAGTAAGTGAAGTAAGTATGTGAAGTGAATGAAGCGAGTAAGTGAAGCGAGTAAGTGAAGCGAGTAAGTGAAGCGAGTAAGTGAAGCGAGTAAGTGAAGCGAGTAAGTGAAGCGAGTAAGTGAAGCGAGTAAGTGAAGTGAGTGAAGCGAAGATGTGAAGAGTAAGTGAAGCGAGTATGTGAAGTGAGTGAAGCGAGTATGTGAAGTGAGTGAAGCGAGTATGTGAAGTGAGTGAAGCGAGTATGTGAAGCGAGTATTTAAAGTGGGTGAAGTAAGTGAAGCGAGTAAGTGGAGTATGTGAAGCGAGGATGTGAAGTGAAGCGAGTATGAAGTGAGTGAAGTATGTGAAGCGAGGATGTGAAGTATGTGAAGCGAGGATGTGAAGTAAGTGAGGTGAGTATGTGAAGTGAGTGAAGTGAAGCGAGTATGAAGTGAGTGAAGTATGTGAAGCGAGGATGTGAAGTATGTGAAGCGAGGATGTGAAGTAAGTGAGGTGAGTATGTGAAGTGAGTGAAGTGAAGCGAGTATGAAGTGAGTGAAGTATGTGAAGCGAGGATGTGCAGTGAGTGAAGTGAAGCAAGTATGAAGTGAGTGAAGTGAAGTGAGTATGTGAAGTGAAGCGAGTATGAAGTGAGTGAAGTGAAGCGAGTATGAAGTGACTGAAGCGAGTAAGTGAAGCGAGTATGTGAAGTGAGTGAAGTGAAGAGAGTATGTGAAGTGAGTGAGTGAGTGAGTGAGTGAGTGAGTGAGTGAGTGAGTGAGTGAGTGAGTGAGTGAGTGAGTGAGTGAGTGAGTGAAACTACGTTTATATGAAGTCAGTCAATGCTGCAGTGGGTCGGATCCACTGGCTTTGCGCAGGGAGCCTTTTAGAAGAACATATCACTATTTCTACATGGTCAGAGATGGAGAAGAGAGCAGCATAATGTCTTGCACACATTTATAGAGCTTACTGCTCCCCCTGGAGCATCTGCATTGCTGAATTCTTTTATGTAGGCTTTTTTTAAGGAATCCTTCTCCAAAAGATAACATTTCTGTCATCATTTGCTAACACTCTAACCCTCATGTCATTGAAAACCTGCATGACTTTTTGTCAAAAGTCCAAATGCTTTGTGTCCATATCACCAAAAATAAATGAGGACTAGGGCTTTTCAAGCTCTAAAATGACATTACAAATGGTTAATGTTTATTGAAGTAAAGACAAAAAGAGGTCTAGTTAATTTTTATATAAATTGAATTTGGGTAACTGGGGCCATTCGCATAATATATTATGGTAGACACACACAAAAGTATTTTATGCAGCAACTGTGCTGTTCTCAAATGTTCACCTCAAATATAGCTCATCAAAATGTCAAAATCATGACATCAAACCTGTATATTTGTTGTTTATATATTTTATATATCATATTTTAATTAAACATGAGCAGGAATGGCATTTGAAATGATGCATGGATGAGCAGGAGAATATTATCAGCAAATAGTGACTTAAATTTCAACATTTTTTTCCTCATGTAACATTGATATGACATCAAACGACTTTTAAATATAGTGCACAATTTTTATGCACCACTTTTATGGTGCTTTTGTTATGTTTTTTTTTTTTTTTTTTTTTTTTTGATGATGCTTGACATCCTCTACCCTCATTTGTTTTTAAATAAATAAGCTCTGGTGAATCTACAAAATGACTTGTTTCATTACAGCAAGATCTCAAGCAGGTTTGAAACGACACGAGTTAGTGAAATATGGTAAAATTTTTCCTTTTTTGTGTGAGAGATTTGCTTGCGAACTGTAGTATCCCTGCGCTTTTTGACTGTATGTAGGTGAGAAACTCTGATGTCGGCCAGCTTCTCCGAGCCAATTTAATTCTGTCCTCCAGTCAAGGGTTTGAAACCCTAGAAAGAGTCTTTGCTAATGGCCCATCCTGAAAGGACCTGGTTTTCTTTTTGTCATGTTTATAGTAATTATATATAGAGATTATGGAGGTTTTGTTCTGCACAGTATGGGTGTCTTTTTGAAATAAATCAGAGAAAGGGCTCTCATGACCACCACCCCGAGCAGCTGTCCGATATCACTTAGGGTTGGTTTAGTTTTATCTGCTCAACAGTCTTTTCATCAGGTCTTTTTCTTTGCTTACTACTGTTTATTATTAGTAATATGCTTGGCCTTGTCAGCTCATCTGCAACCTGCCCAGAATATAGTAGTTGTTTTCTGAATCACATATTCATGATCTTGCATATGTTGGTTTAATGCAGTATCTTTACGAAATGACAATGTTATCTATTGAATCTGTGCAATAGAGACCCAACAGAGTTATGCGATGTTATGCTGATGGAGTTGGGAGTCCGGTTTCATTTATTGTATCATATATATATCATATCACAGTGATTTGCGATAACTGGTGATCATGATCAGCCTTTCAAAACCATTGTTGTTTAGCATCCTTACGACTGCGCAAAACAAATAGATAAGGACACAGCTGTGGCCAGTCCACAAATGACTTGTTATCAAATGTTTATTTCACACTATCAATGCATCAGCATTATGGTATAATGAAATGTGTCCTGTTTATCTACACGCTCTCATAGTGCAACGTCTGTAAACCAACAGATCGTCTTCACGTATGACATCCAATTTTGCAGCTGTTAAATATTGATATTTTACAATAATGTTGACCCCACTGAGCTCTTTCGCCCCCTGCAGTAATGATTTGGCATTACAGCTGTGTTTTGGAAAGCCTTAAAGTGTGCAAAGGCATGACCAAAGACCACAGGATGAAAATCTGCTTGCCTTAGAGTGTTAACATGACCTGAAAAAAACACTTAAGTAAATTAATAAATAAATAACACAATGTTTTGGTTGTTTTTTAGTTGCCGTTTTAAATTGGGTTGCTGGTTTGGCCATACACATTTAAAAAACGCTTCGATTGGGCTGTTGAATAACATTTTTAGCATGTGTGGTTTTGGTCAAAATGCTGGTGATAACAGCTTTTATGCACAGGTCATGCACAATATGCTTTCACCCTGATGGTGCGATTAATTGCATTGCGTGTGGGGGTGCATGTGTGCGTGTGCGTGTGTGTGTGTGTGGGTGTTCAGGCTCAACGAGAACCTTCTGGACTCATAGGATTATTTTCACCTTTATTTGAAGAGTCAACTGATGCATGTAGATCCCCAAGTAGAAAACACCAATCATTTATATGACTTCCTGAGACGGGACAACAATATAAAAATAAGGCCTATTTTTGTACTATATATGGTGCATTGTCATTTACATGTAATTTAAAGATTATTTTGCTCTTTTTCTTTTTATTTAATTGATGTCAATATGCGAATTATAGATTATACAAAAAAAAAAAAAATAAAGATCTATGCAAACTTCATTTTTCTTTGTGAGCTCTTTGTTGTATTTCCTGTAGGTCAGACAATTTCATGGTAGTTTCGGTAGTTTTATTATTTTTATTTAAATAGAAGTAGTAGATGGCTAAATTGAAAAGCTCTTGTCCAAGTTACATGTGACTTTTTTTAAATGTTTCTAGAAAGATTTCGCTAAGGCAGGTCTGGTATCCTGTTGAGGTTGAGGTGTTGCATGCATTGAGGGGAAGATTTGTCTGTACATAAAGGATGTGTTAAACTGAGAAATGTTGAACTGTACTGACTGGTCAGTGCAAAATATGAAAATAAAACCAGAACAAAACATTTCAGGCATTGCCTGTTTTGCAACAATAGTGGACTTCCAGACGACTTCCCCCAGTGTGTACAATGTTACATCAGCAGTTCAAAATGTGTGTAATCCCCAGCAAAACATGCTTACTGAAGAAAAAACTATGATTCATCATCCTTTTGACCAAAATATTAAATCAGAATGGCACGACAGCTAGATATTTTATATGTTGCTTGCTGATGTGAGCATTTCTTATTAAAGGGACAGTTCACCCCAAAAAAAGAAAGAAAATTATGTCAATATTTACTCACCCTGAAGTTGTTCCAAACCTGTATGAATTTCTTTCTTCTGCTGAACACCCTAAAAAAAAAAAAAAAAAAAAAAACTTGTTTACTGAAATCACATGACTTTGGCAGTTTGATGAAAGCTCCGAACCACTGATTCGAAGCAAAAGATTCGTAAAGCTTCATGAAGCGGTGTTTTGAAATCGCCTATCAATAGATATTGTTGAATAAAGTCGTTATTTTGTTTTTTTGGCACACAAAAAGTACTCTCGTCACTTCATTAAGGTTGAACCACTGTAGTCACATGAACTGTTTTAAATACGTCTTTAGTAGCTTTCTAGGCATTGAAAGTGTTAATTATCTTGCTCACTGGGCCATTGGATTTCATCAAAAATATCTTAGTTTATGTTCTGAAGATGAACAAAGGTCTTGCGGGTGTGGAACGACATGAGTGTGACAGGGTGAACTATCCCTTTATATTGACTTGTATAGACACATACTATCTGTATAAGCACATATAAAGCCTTGGCTACAAAATTATATTTACATTTTATATAAATATGCCTATATATATATATAGCCTAGTTATTTCATGTTAAACAAATTATTTTTATTCATAATTATAATAATAATGTATGAAATTAATATTTAATCATTTTACTGAATGTACATGTATAAATAAATTCCTAGCAGACATGTTAGTATCTGTGTAACTGAGGTGTTGACATCGTGCATTAGAGGCTTAATCCTGCTGAAGGCAGTGAGTCTGCGTCCTGCCTGCCGGACTGTCTTCCTGGTTTCAGATCTACAGTTGCTGCTGTCAACACAAGAGCTTATCTGTCGCCCTGCTTTTCTTACTATCTTTAGTAGAAATCGTTTCGACGCGCTCTTTTCTTCTCATCGCTGGATTATAATGGATAATTACGTGTTCCGGTCGCTCTGACTGGACGTGTCCTCGCGCCGAACACATCTCAGGTAAGAATTAGCGCAATTCTCGACAAATATTGGGAGCACTAGTGTTAAATAATCGATCTATTTTAGAGCTAACTGTTTGTCTGATTTAATAACACCATTCTAAGAAAATAATGTTGTTGTTATAGCCATGTTTTATTGATCGACATATATTAGAAGACCGTCGGTGACGACACCCCTTTCAGACAATAAACTATTTATTTTTCAGCTCTTCATACTATTTATTTTATTTTTTTTTTTTTAATTGAGTTAGACATTCTACTAACTATGAGTAACTTTCCAACTACATGTCGACTAACGCTCAGAGTAGATTAGTGTTAGTTGAATAAATTGACAAAGTTACTTATAGGTATGCTAGTAAAATAGCTTGGACTGTCGAAATAAAGTGTTACCTTTAATTGTTATAAAGGAGTTTTTTTCTTTTCTTTTTTTTCTAATGTATAATAACACCATATAGACTAGCTACACAATAAAAAAAAATAGTTTATCTTTTCACTGAAGTTTACTTCTCATACCCTTTTTGGATAACTTTAAGTATGTGGCTCTAGAGTTAAAGCATAGTGGTTAATAATAACTGCAGAGATGCAAATCAGTTTTTTGGCATGAAATGTGGAACAATGTATCTTTCTTTCTGCTGTATATGCATTGTAAATTATTAACTTTTTCGCACATTTCCTTATGACTGAGCTTTTCATTATGAATAAGCTTTCATGTTTGAAAGGCCACTGTGATACGGGAAGTGGTCAGCATAGACAACATCACTTTCTTGTCCTAATTTGCCATTGAGGAAATGAAAGTATCTGAAAACTCCTACGTTCCTTGCATTTGACAGACGCACTAAATGCTTCGATTATGTGATGAAATGCACATTTAGGTATTTTAAAAGTCTAAATATTCTTCCTCTTTCTGTAGATCTTGGCTTGTGGTGTTGCTCATTGACCTGAACAGAAAGTTTAATTTTCCAACATACCTGCTGACACACTGTACGTACATTTTAACTTTGATAATATTTTTGCACACATTTCAAATTAACTATGGTAATGATGCTTATGTTCCCCGAGACTGGGATGATACCCAGTTGTACGTGTCAATAAAATCCTTATCTGAATTGTTAGCCTGTGTAAATGACATTAAAAGTTGGATGGGTGATAAAAAGTCATTTTATTTGGCTCCCCCCATTTGGTAGATGGCTTGATTCCCAGTTTTCCAAAATTAAATTTAAATCTTTTCTATCTTTTAGTGACCTATTCATGCCTTAATTTCAAGGCTTGATTAACATATGCTGGTATCAACCAGATTTCCCTATCACATTTGCAACTGGTTCAAAAAAGCTACAGCTCACTTCTTAATGGGGAAGAAAAAATGGAAGCATATTTCCCCTATTTTGGCTTTACAAATTCAGAATTGATTACAAGGTTTTAGTTTTTGTATTTAAAGCCTTGCACGGTCTGGCTCCAGTTTATATCTCAGACCTTATTTGTCCATACTCTACCCAATGATCTCTTAGATCATCCTCTGACAGACTATTAACCGTCCCATTGTCTCACTTAAAATCGAAAGGTGATAGAGCCTTTTCCGTATTTGCCCCTAAGCTTTGGAATTCGCTACCTCAATCTGAATTTTAGATTTGTCAGTCTTAGTGAGTTAAATTCTTAGTCCTGATTTTTATTTGGTTTTATGGTTTATGTTGAATCACATTTTTATACTTAGTATTTTTTGCTTGACTTATCTTTTTATTGTGTTATTGTGAAGCACCTTGGTCAGCAGACATGTTGTTTTAAGAGTGCTCAGCGTACATGAGTACACCCCCTTTGAAAAGTAACATTTTAAACAATATAAATCAAAAACAATTTCCAAAATGTTGACAAGACTAACATCTGTTATACTTATAACATGAAAGTAAGGTTAGTAATATAACTTAGAGAACAACATTTTTTGTTTTACTCAAATTAGGGTGATGCAAAAATGAGTACACCCCACTGAAAGTCTCTGGAGCAAAGCTAAATTTTAGACTACAAATTTAACAAGAATTCAACCACAGGTGAGTCTAATTATTCATTACACAGGTGTCCAGCAGACAGTCGACTATAAAAGGGTGTTAAAACACATTTCATGCTGTCAGCAATGGCACCACATTGAAGAGAAATGTCAGAAGACCTGAGAACGAAAATCATTTCTTTACACCAGAAAGGTCAAGGCTACAAGAAGATCAGCAAAGCTTTACTTCAGTCAGAATACTGTAGCAAAAGTGGTACAGAAATGTAAAAAGATGGAAGTGCAACCATCTCACAGAGACGTCCAGGTCGTCGACGGAAGTTAACACCTCGACAGGAGCGTCTTCTGATGAGAAGGATTGAAGAAAATCGGCATGCAAGTTCACTGTAGTTATCTAAAGAAGTAGAAAACCAAACTGGGGTGACGATTTCCCGTGACACAATACGGCGTACACTGCAGAGGAATGGCACGCATGTGTCCCGTCCACGAAAGAAGCCTCTCCTAAAGCCCGTCTAGAGTTTGCCAGGGTCCACGCTGACAAAGATGAAGACTACTGGGACTCTATACTCTGGAGTGATGAGACCAAGATAAATGTTTTTGGAACTGATGGCTTCAAAACTGCATGGCGTCGCAAAGCTGCGGAATACAAAGATAAATGCATGGTGCCTACAGTGAAACATGGTGGTGTCAGTGTCCTTGTGTGGGGCTGCATGAGTGCTGCTGGTGTCGGGGAGCTGCATTTCACTGATGGCATCATGAATTCACAGATGTACTGCTCTATACTGAAAGAGAAGTTACTACCATCACTCCGTGCCCTTGGTCGTCGTGCACTTTTCCAACATGACAATGATCCTAAACACACATCTAAGGCCACTGTTGGATTTCTGAAGAAGAACAGGGTGAAAGTGATTCAGTGGCTCCTGATCTGAACCCAGTCGAACACCTATGGGCAATTCTGAAGTTGAGCATCACTCTCCATCCAGCATCCGGTCTCTAAAAGAGGTCATTCTTGAAGAATGGAAAAAGATAAGATGTTGCAAAATGTCGCCAACTTGTTCATTGCATGCCTAGAAGACTTGGTGCTGTCATTAAAAATCATGGAGGCCATACAAAGTACTAGATGTAGTTTTTGTTGTGGGGTGTACTCATTTTTGCATCACCCTAATTTGAGACTTAGTCTTGTCAGCATTTTGGAAATTGTTTTTGTGTTCATTGAGATATTGTCTAAAATGTTACTTTTCAAAGGGGGTGTACTCATTTACGCTGAGCACTGTAAACTAAAATGACCTTGACCTTTGACCAGACTGTTGCAGCGAGCTGCAGGTATGGGCTTTGCAGAGGACCTGTGGTGCCCTCAGGGTCACGCCGCCCTAATGAAACTACAAGACTCTGAATTGCGTTTGATGGAGGTTATGAAGAAATGGATAACGCAGAGGGCCAAGGGCGACCGCGAGTTCTCCGTACAGCTGCATCAGATGTCAGCCATTGTTGAGAAGCTGGAGGGGTCCCAGCCTGGAGGAGGTGTCGACTACATCAGCCAGTTCAATAAGGTTGGAAGTATCTCCTTAGCAAGTTTAAAGCTCCCATGATTGATTTCAATGTATAGTAGAGATTTGACTGTGTTTAGATGATATATCCACACTAAAATGGTCTCAGGTTCTGTGTTGAGTGGTGGATGAAGTACACTTGAGTAAATGTACAGATACTCCAATAAAATATTAATCCAATAAAAGTTAAGTACTCCTTTCCAATATTACTTGAATAAAAGTACAAATATACTTGATTTTTAATGTACTTAAGTATTAAAAGTGAAAAGTACTAATTGATGAATGTTTGTTTAGATGAGAGGGTCTGTATCTCTTAGCATTGGAGAAACCGTAACGGCTAATTTAATCACGTGCGGCTCCTCTCAGCCTATCGTGTAATGGCAGTGACATCAGACCTAGTCTGCCTTCTCTTAAAAAAATACATTTTTATCAAGCTAAAATCTATATATAGTTCCCAATGAAAGTATTGTATAAACGATTAGCTATTTCCCTACAAAAGCGGTTTAATCTGCATAGTGAAGCCTCTCATCAATTGACATCCATTCAAAAAACAGCCTCTGGTCTCCCTCCCTGCGTACCGCCAGGGGCGAGGCGTTAGCATTAGCCGTTACGCTTTTTTGGCTGAAGGTTGCAGGCTTGCCTTCCAGTGGCTTTGCCTATAATATAGAGCTTATGTAGCCCCGCCCCTTTTCAGTAGTGATGGGCAGATCGAGGCTTCGCGAAACACTGAAGCAGTTGAAGCAAATGTGCCGTAATGTGTCGAGGCTTTGAAACAATCTGACACCCATCTCCACTAAATAGTGGTCAGAACAGTGTAAATGCAACAAAACTCAAGCTAAACATGCATAAAAACACCTTTTACAAATGTATTGCAAAAGTTTTATTGAAAGTAAAATCTGTCAAATGCAATTAACTAATCATCTAATACGATTAAATATAGAGTGTCTGTATAATGTGTTCTTTTATCAGTTTTCAGAGCTTGTTTTCTTTGTTCCATGGCTTTAAGCTAAACACAAATAAGAATTAAGAAGAAATAAGAACAAATAAGAGATTAATAACTACCATTATTCATTTAATTATTCTAATCCCATAGATACTCGTTCAATAGTTCACTTTATCATCGCCCTCTACCGGTGAACCATTGAAATTTCGAACTGTTTCGAAACCGTGATGAAGTAATGCAGCCTAGTTTACTGAAATCACGTGACTTTGGCAGTTTGATACACGCTCCGAATCACTGATTCGAAACAAAAGATTCATAAAGCTTCGGAGCTTCATGAAGCAGTGTTTCGAAATCGGCCATCACTACTTTTCAGCTCTGCGCTCGTTGTCTTTTGTCTTCCGGTTTGTAATTCCACAGCGATCTTACGTATTTATGAATGAACTGCTCGTTTTAAAATCTTCCCGGTCTACTGACATCTATTTTGAGCATTACAATGCTCGCGACAACTTTCATTAACTCTACAACAAGTAAATCCACTAAATATTATTTAACAGCAATGCCATAGAAATGTACAGAGCTACCGCAAAAACGTAAGTTCAAAGACAGTATTTTAAAGATGGCGGCGCGCTTGTTTCTCTGGTTTAACGGACTTTTAATAGGTAGTATTTTTAGTGCCTGATTATAATTCCTGCAAAATCACGTTATGATTTATATTGTTTAAAATGTGTTATAATGACCATTAATGTCTTTTAAATTACATGGTTCATATACTAGTATATAACTGAAAAGCTATAGGTTGTGAAATCAAGCATTTCTTGTTCTTACTGTTTTTTTTATTTAGCATATGTACTAATATAGCATACATTCACCCGATTAGCCTGCTAGCTTAGCTTGTATTATATTAGGTATGTTTTTTGCTTCCAATATCTGTTTCCAGTTTGTTTTATTATGCAGTACATAGGCATTCATTTTATATTTCAAGCATGTTTGTGCACTTAATGTAATAAACATCATACAATGAAACGGGTTATAGTTAGTCAAGACATCACAATAACAACTTTTGATCAGGCATTACCGCCTGGGTCCTAAAGGAGACCCGATTCCTAGGGGGGGGGAGACTCGATTTCTCATGACACTGGTTCTTGTAAATTCAGTTAACTAGAGACTTGTGCTGCATCCCAATTCACCTATTTATTCTATGCCCTAAAAGTATGTACTTTTTCTGTGAACAAAAAGTACATACTTTTGAGTGTGTAGCAAAAGAGTAGACAAGCTTTGGGACATACTATCACGTCATACAATTGCGCCTTTGCTCTCTGTCGCATCCTGTTACCATAAACTGGCCTGTCAATCATCTTACATCCTCTACATTTCATTTAGCTAATTTCCTACCATATCGGAGACAAATACAGTACCACATTGATCTGCAGTCGCGGGTCTTTCATGTGGAGAACTCTCCTCATATTAATGCATAATGATGCATTTAAAAGTTAATGGCCAGTCGGCTCTTTATAAAAGTCCACATTGGTTTTGCAGATGAAATATAACACGGATAACATTAAATAAATATTTTCTATCAGGTTGAACTGATTATTATTCACTTAAACCTCTCAGCGTCGGTCGCGCATATCCGCTATGTTTTGTAGTTTGTAGTTCTGAACTGAATCCTCATCCAAATCGCAATGGGTGGTGGGCAATATTAGCCTTTATAGTGTGCATGGATCCACACTTCGAAAATCTACCGGAAATAGTAGACCATCCGGGGACTTTTGGCATACTCTTTTCAACATACTATGCTTTGGGACACACTTACTTTAATCTCACATACTATTTAGGATGGATAGTATGGACATTGAGACGCAGGGACGGTCTGAACAGATCATTGAATCAGTGAGTTGTTGATTTGGGAACAGCTGCAATCGGATCAGTCCAATTTGCAAATTAATCATTCGGTGTGATTTGCGAACCGGTTTAACAGATTCACTGAAAAGAATCAGTTCGTTCACAAATTGGACACTGCACTGCTAGTGCATTACGCGAGCATGTGACGATTTCTTCAGTTCAAAACAACAAGTAATGATATGTTTTTTTATGAAATGAAGTGGAGTAAAAAGTACAATATTATGCTTTGGAATGTAGTCAAGTAAAAGTTGCTCAAAATAAAAAATACTGCAGTAAAGTACAGATACTTGATGTATTTAAGTATGTAACAATATTTTGTTACTGTCCACCACTGCTTTCCACATGATGTTAAGATATTTAGATACTAAGGTGCTATTTAAAGAGTAGTGAAGAGGCACAGAAAGTGCCCTGTCCCTGATATGGGAAACCGCACTGTAAACATGCGGGCCATACGAAACCTTCTGCCAAAAACCCTCAGGCTTTCTCTGATATTCTAGATATTGTCTTGCTGACTTTCCCAGAAGACCTTCCATTTGTTTAGTGATATAAAACCACTCAATGAGTCCTATACATTCAAATATTCTTTCAGAGATGAATGCACCACAATAAAAATATAATCATACATTCACATTTTCAATGCCTGGTGAATCCTAAAATTTCATTCATTTTCTCACTCTCACAGTCGTGGAACGTGCTGGTCAGTCAGACAGAGAGTCTCAGTCGTATCATGCGCAAGCATTCGGAGGATCTGATGGTGGGACCCCTCAGCAAACTCACCCTCCTCATCCGGGACAAACAGCAGCTGAGGAAGACTTACGGGGAACAGTGGAACCTTCTTAACCAGGACATGTGCAGGGTCAGCGCCGCACGCACATCACTTACACAATCACTCTCTCGTGGCAAGAACACTTTCACATTATCTTGTGTTTCTTATTAGAGGGGTTTAAAGGCACTTACTGCAACTATTATACTCAATAAGAAACTATTATTCGTATTTTTTGCATTTTCCCTCTGTTCTGGTTTAATGGTCTAAATTTAGCATTGTAATACTATATATGCAAATGTCCTAAGACAAGATCTTACGGTTGGTCTCAGTTAGGTTTAGGGATCTGAACAAATTCCATCCATATCTAAATTATTTTTTATATACGGGTCAATGATATATTTTTGTATCCAAATGCATTATTTCCTTTTAAAATAATTTGATAAATTCATGACATATATCACTTTATTCTATAAAACCTATTTAGTTTGAATTCGTTTTTAGTACATTTAAATAATACATATTCTTTTGTTTTGTCAGGTGGTGCAACTGTCCAAACAAAATAACAGACTAAGAAAACTATTTAAAATTAAAAACAAAAGAATATAAATATTATATAAATATGAATATAAATATTTTTATAAATATCAGTAGTTTTAAAGCTGTTGAGATAATTGAAAAACTTTTGTCCAGCATTTTGTATATTCTCAAATGTCAGGGTGGCACGACTGCAAACATGACTCTTTTATTATGAACTGACAATGTAATAGTCAACATGATAAACCAACTGATCCTTGTGGAAAAGGTTTGTAGATCTCTCAAATACTGGTAAAAACTGCTCATTTCAAGTATGGGTAGGTTGGTACACTTTCCATGTCAAGTGGTACAACCAACTATTTGGTTGTACCGCCTGACATAAAAACAGTCAAAAAATGATTTTAAATACTTTAAAATGTTATTTAACAACTGAAAACACATTGTTCATGACTCAAAAATATACATTACATCAATTTTAAAAAGATCTTTTGAAGCTTTATTTGTCAATGACCCATATTTAAATTTTCTTTGTGTGTGTGTGATTAACTTTTTATTCATTTCTAGGTTTAATCAAATTCAGAAGCATATAACATATAAAATAGACGTAAGAAAAAACTTCACCACTCACACTTAACATAAACTGCACATATCCTAAAATAACATATAACATATACATTATAAACAGTCTTACCCACCCCTGCTCAATAGGACCCTGCTGAACACAGAAGAAGATATTTTGAAGAATGTTGGTAAACAAACAGTTAATGGGCCCCATTGACTTAGTACCATAGTATTTTTTATTTAGAATTTACATTTTTGGGTAAACTGTCCCTTTAACTGTAAAATTCAAGGTTTACACAGAAATGTTCTATTCAAATAGCTTCCCAAAAGTTATAATGCTCTTCATAAGACCAAACCACATGTAAAAAGAGCCAGTAAAACTAGTTACACATCGAAGGTGGAAATACTATGTGTGTGTGTGTGTGTGTGTGTGTGTGTGTGTGTGTGTGTGAATATATATATATATATATATACTGCCTTTCAGTAAGATTTTTTTAATGTTTCTGAAAAAGTCTCTTCTGCTTACCAGAGCTGTATTTATTTGATCAAAAGTACAGTAAAAACACTAATATTGTGAAATATTTCTACAATTTAAAATAACTGTTTTCTATTCGATTATATTTTAAAATGTAATTTATTCCTGTGATCAAAGCTGCATTTTCAGCATCATTACTCCAGTCTTCAGTGTCACGTGATCCTTCAGAAATCATTCTAATATGAAGATTTGCTGCTCAAGAAAAATTCTTATTATCATCACCGTTGAAAACATTAGTTCTGCTTAATATTTTTGTCATAATTCATTATAAATGTCTCTACTTTCACTTTTGATCAGTTTAATGTATCCTTTCTGATCCTTCTGAGTATCATGTTCCTTAAAAAATGTGAAAAGAAAAGCAAAGGGAGGGGGCTATTTTTAGAGCTGGTAATCAACCACACAGCATGCTAAAATACACACATTAGAAACCGCATGGCTACACCTCTACAGGCCGCTCACTACATCCACTGTATCTGCAATCTTTTCACATATATATAAATATCACATATTTGGCTTTGTGTATGTGTTTAGACATTTGGCAGAATCTAATATTAGATACAATAGAGAGAGGAAATGTAAGTAATCAAATAGCACTTCTTTTTGTACTCATCATTTGTTTTAATCAACATACGTGTGGTTTTTGCATTTCCATACTGAAGCCTATTTTTAGTTTGATCTCTTACATGAAGCCATTACTGAAGCACGAGTTGCCTGTGGGTCTTTAGATGGTTTCTGTGAACTCTTAAATGGTTTTAATCTTTGCAGTAATAAAAATCAGGAAGTAGAAAAATGCCATTTATATAGGAAATTAAGCAGCGAACCAACATATGTGATGTGGTCATGGTCATACTTTATTTCCCCTTCAGTGTTGAGTGTTGCTGGGTTTTGTTAGGCAGCCTATCCATGTTGGTCACAATATAGATTTAGTTTCTGATTTGGCTTTTACCTAGTAATGCATGAATTTGCACATCAGCATCAAAAGATATATGAAGTTACCGCTGCAATAAAATGAATCTGTTTAGCCTGGAGGCTTTTAAAACTATTATTAGCTCAATATGGCGCATATTCTTCCTCATATCTAAACCAGGCTAATAACATGTCAAATTGATTGTCAGCAGTGAATCTATAAAAAGCAGGGGTGTGACAAGACGGGTAGCTCATGAGACGAGATTTTTACACGCTATTTTTAAGAAATCCTCATGATTAGAAAAATAATCTGCAGGTGTATTTGAAATGTTTTAACTAATTATCTTTAATGTCATTTCAGTTCTACTTTCTGAGTATGAATTATCATATGCAGTAAAAGACAACAATATTCAAGGTTTTGCCACAAACTCAACTGACTGGCTTCTCTCCTGTATGATTTCATATCTCTTCAGACCTTACTGTACATGATTTATGAGCTTCTACAACTTTTGACCTCCTAACTGAACTCCTTTCCACAAATTGATCATAGAAATAAAAACAGTATGAATAAAAATGGTAAAACTTTACAATAAGGTCTCATTTATTAACATTAATGTATTAACCAACATCAGCTGACAATGAGCAATATATTTGCTACAGTATTTATTAATCTTTGTTAATGTTAGTTAATAAAAATAGTCATTCATTGTTAGTTCATGTTAGTTCACAGTGCATTAACTAATGTTAACAAATGCAACTTTTGATTTTAACAATGTATTAGTAAATGCTGAAATTAACATTAACTAAGATTATTAATGGTGTAGAAGTATTGTTCTTCCTTAGTTCATGTAAATTTAACTAACATTAACTAATGAAACCGTATTGTAAAGTGTTACCATAAAAATAAATAACAGTTTTCTTTTAGAAAACTAAAAGTAATGCTCCCCCGAGAAAATTTAGATTTTCAATCGGGTTCATATATATATATATATATGCAGGGCTTGACATGAACTTTTTTGCTCACCAGCCACTGTGGCTAGTGGTTTTCTGTTGTTACTAGCCACTCAGCATTTTCACTGGCCACAATTTTGACATAACATCATGGGGAAAAACTTCCATATTAAAAATATCTATATTATCTCATAATTTGTCAGCAGGTATATTAGGCTGCTGTCACTTTAAGACCTGATGCACGGATCCATTGTACTGTTACACATGCATTTTCTTTCTCAACTGTTTATGTTCGCTTAAAACATAACTGACTGTGTTTACCTGAATACTCGCCAAGACTGGCATTTTGACATTATGTTGTGTGTGTTTGACTGTTTAAGCAGCGAAAAGAACTTAAAGAACTAAAAGAATTTAGTACCGAGAGGCGGCTTTATGTCGCACACTTTGGGAATGAGTAAAATTATTCATCCGGAGCAAATGAAACGAGTGAGTGAGGGGAGGAAGGGTTTGTGTGTCGACTCACTGTCGGAGAGATGAGAGAGAGAGAGAGAAAGAGCAGCTGGTATCGTGTGTATTGGAAGCGTTTCAGATATTTAGGTATCAATATGTATTGAAAAATCGCTATTTTTGACAACACTACATTGCACTTTTTCATTGCAATTTATTATTTCAGATGTCTTTTTAAAAGACAATTGAAAAATGTATATGTTACAGTGCATCCAGAAAGTATTCACAGCGCTTTACTTTTTCTAAAATTTGTTATTTTACAGCCTTATTCCAAATGGGATTAAATGCATTTTTTCCCTCAAAATTCTACAAACAATACCCCATAATAACACCATGAAAAAAGTTTGTTTGAAATCTTTGCAAATTTATTAAAAATAAAAAACGTACATAAGTTTTCACAGCCTTTGCTCAGTACTTTGTTGAAGCACCTTTGGCACCAATTACAGCCTCAAGTCTTTTTGAGTATGACTTGGAACACCTATTTTTGGGCAGTTTCTCCCATTCTTCTTTGCAGGACCTCTCAAGCTCCATCAGGTTGGATGGGGAGCGTCGCCGCACAGCCATTTTCAGATCTCTCCAGAGATGTTCAATCGGGTTCAAGTCTGGGCTCTGGCTGGGCCACTCAAGGACATTCACAGAGTTGTCCCATAGCCACTCCTTTGTTATCTTGGCTGTGTGCTTAGGGTCGTTGTCCTGTTCAAAGATGAACCTTTGCACTAGGTCCAGAGCGCTCTGGAGCAGGTATTCATCAAGGATGTCTCTGTACATTGCTGCATTCATCTTTCCCTCAATCCTGACTAGTCTCCCAGTTCCTTCCGCTGAAAAATATCCCCACAGCATGATACAGCCACCACCATGCTTTACTGTAGGGATGGTATTGGCCAGGTGATGAGCAGTGCCTGGTTTCCTCCAGACATAACGCTTGCTATTCAGGCCAATCTTTGTTTCATCAGACCAGAGAATTTTGTTTCTCATTGTCTTGAGAGTCATTCAGGTGCCTTTTGGCAAACTCCAGGCTGAGGAGTGGCTTCCGTCTGGCCACTCTACCATACAGGCCTGATTGGTGCTGCAGAGATGGTGGTTCTTCTGGAATGTTCTCCTCTCTCCTCTCTGAAGCTCTGTCAGTGACCATTGGGTTCTTGGTCACCTGCCTGACCAAGGCCCTTCTCCCCCAATCGCTCAGTTTGGCCGGGCGGCCTGCTCTAGGAAGAGTGCTGGCGGTTCCAAACTTCTTCCATTTACAGATGATGGAGGCCACTGTGCTCATTGGGACCTTCAGTGCTGCAGAAATTTTTCTGTACCCTTACCCAGAACTGTGCCTTGATACAATCCTGTCTCAGAGGTCTACAGACAATTCTTTGGACTTCATGGCTTGGTTTGTGCTCTGACATGCACTGCTAACTGTGGGACCTTATATAGACAGGTGTGTGCCTTTCCAAATCATGTCCAAACAACTGAATTTACCACAGGTGGACTTTAGTTTTTTATTTTTAATGAATTTGCAAAGAGTTTAAACAAACTTTTCATCTTGTCATTATGGGGTATTGTTTGTAGAATTTTGAGAAAAAAATAATGAATTTAATTCAATTTGGAATAAGGCTGTAACATAACAGAATGTGGAAAAAGTGAAGCGCTGTGAATACTTTCTGGATGCACTGTATATATAACCGGCCAAAGTGGCTAGTAGGAGAGACTGCGTTACACGCCACTGCTGAAATCCACCCAAATATGCAAAAAATGCTGGAAAACTGAAGAATCTGCAGGACCTGGAGATTTTTTCTGAAGAACAGAGTTCAGTTTAACTGCTCAGAACAAACAAGAGACTTGTGGACAACCATCACACAACAAACAAACAGTCGTAGATCATCAGGTAACCACACACAGTATTAAGAACCAATGGTTCACATACTTATGAATGGGGTTATTTTAATAAATTCAGCTATTTTTTTTTTTATCTTGTGGATTATATTTAAACATCTTCTATGTAAAATATCTTACTCAGGACAGTACTAAATAAAAAATAACATGCATTTTGTATTATCTCCCTTATTTTGTTAAAATTATTAACATTTTCACAGATTCTGCAAGTGTTCACATACTTTTTCTTGCAACTGTATATATGTGTGTGTGTGTGTGTGTGTGTGTATAAGCACATGACCTTTTGATTTCCATTTGAGTTTCTTCAGTGTGCTGACATTTTTATTTCTTTTCTATTTATCATTATCTTTTTTTGTCCTGCACCTCAGCCCAACTTGGGTCTAGGTTGTGTAAAACCTTATGTAATTTTTTTGACAGCGGTGCCAATCTAGCCACTCAGCATCCTTTCATGTCCTTAATAAGTTTGACTGTACATGACACCTGTCTCATTTTGATGCACAACCCTGGATTTTTATTTGTTTTTTCATTTTGTGTCCTGTTGTGGAAGGTTAGGTCACCCAAACTGAGCTGGACCGGCTCAAGTCCAGTTACAGACAGCTGGTACGGGACGCAGCACAGGCGAAAAGAAAATACCAAGAAGCAAGCAAAGGTAGGATGCCTCAGTGCTGTCTAGTTCTCTAAAAAGCATGGCCACTTTCCTTTCATTTTGACTGAAAAGCATATCTTGTGATGAAAGAGATGCATGTACAGTAAGAGGAACTGTTTAATGTTTAAATACGGAACAATTTTAGGATATTATGTATAAACAAGGCACTTGTTTACTCAGACAATAGGAGAGAAATCTTACAGAGGAAACCAGAGAGTAGGGGTGGGGGAGGGGTGAAATTGTGTTCCGGGGGGCACCACAAAATGACTGAAAGTTACTATTAGCAATTAAAGGGGCAGGGTGTGAACCCAAACCCTGTGCACGCCACTGAACAAAACTGCATTTATTTGATCAAAAATACAGTAAAAAATTATAATATTGTGAAATATTATTACAATTTAAATGAATTCTTTTCTATTTGAATATATTTTAAAGTGAAATTTATTCTTTTGATGGTAAAGCTGAATTTTCAGCATCATTACTCAGTCTTCAGAGTCACATGATATTGTTAGTTTGATTGACGTCATCTGAACTTGAAGTGACCTAACTGAATGGTAGTGTAATTTTTAATATGACTTTGTTTTTTTTAATATAGTTTAAATAAAAATCTTAACCTAAGTTAAAATATCATGAACTAAGATGGTAAATAATATAAAATTAATATTTTATTGTAAAGAAAATATACACTGAAAAAAAACTGATAGGATTTTATTTTAAACAATTTTCACTTGGAAAATTTTCATATTATATGCGGCACGTGACACATGCAGTTGTTGGACCATTGTGCGGCCCACTGGGAAAATAGGTTGAGGCCACCAACTGTTTAGACTGCTGGTAGCGCTCAAATTTATGCTAATAACTTTTGAACTGTAAGGGCTAGAAACAAAATTAGATTCGATTGGACTCTGACATAATTTTCCATCATCCAAATTTTTCCACCATTTTGAATTTTCCAAAAAACCTACTTTTTCGAACTCCTTCTAGCCCGTTGCTCCGATTTTCACAAGAATTGAACCAGATCATCTTCAGACCATGGAGGCTGTATCTCTGCAACGCTTTAACATATTGTAACCAAACTTGCTGTTTGTTATGACAACCATGAACTGCACAGTTTCGGCAATTTTTGCTTATAACTTCGGAACGGTTTGGCTAAAAAACACAAAACTGGTCTCTTTGGATTCGATGCAGCATGCCGAGTCGAACCATAGCATCCATTTTGGGCATTGGCCAATTTGAATTTTGTCGTAAAATGCTATATTTTACGAACGCATTGGCATATCGTTACGAAACTCTGTATCATCGGCACCATGCCCTGAAGGTTCTCAGAAAGTTATACAGTGCCACCTTGTGGTCAAAAATTATAATAAAATGCTAATAGCTTTTGATTAGTTTTGCTTACTGTAATGAAACTGGTCTTAATAGATTCCTTGGGTCATGCCAAGAAAATAGATACCAATTTTCTCATAGTTGGCCAACTTCCTGTCCGCCATTGTTTTTGAAAACCGTTTGTCCAACTTTCACTAAATTTGAGTCAAATCATCTTTAGACCGTGCCAACAAAAATTTTTCGCAAATTTCGTGTTGATAGACGAAACCTTTTTTTTTAATTGATTTATTTTTTATAAATCTGTTTATTGAACTTTTACAATAATAACAGGATACAAATACAGGAGAATCATGAAAAAATATTTTCCCACCCCACCCCCTAGAGGAAAAAATAAATAAATTATAATTAAAAGAAATATATTTAAAAAATTAATAAAAAAAAAATAATAATAATAAAATAAGTGTAATTAAACAAACTAAATAAAACAAAAATTAGAAGAGAAAAGGTGTATAGGTGAAACTACTGGCAAGTGCTGAAGGCCAAAATGGGTTCAGAATTGGGACCAAATTCGTAATGATTGCCGGACAATACAATTACCATAAGGACAGCGCGAGATGGCAGTAGGAGGGCCACAGAGTAGTGTGGCAGGCGAAGCAGGGGAACAGGAACCCTCTTCAATACTGACCCAAGACAGGACCCAATCACTGAGCCCAAAATGACTTTGAAACCAGAATAATGTAGAATGTATATTTGCTGCCCAGTAGTTGGAGGTGCGTAGTAAAATTAGCCTTGAACAGATCTAAGCATTTACGTAGAATTGTTACTCCTAAATATTTAAGATTTACGGACAGCGACTTTAAACATTGAGGTACTCATTGGTAAATCAGAAATTGTAAAATGTATTGGATATAACTCACTTTTATTTATATTCAATTTATAGCCGGAGAAGAGGCTAAAGGAGTTTATAATTCTCAGAATTTCGGGCAGAGAAACAACCGGATCAGAGATATAGAGCAACACATCATCAGCACATAATGATATTTTGTGAACAGCATCAGCTCTCCTTTTCCCTGTATAGCCTGCTCACTATGAATCGCAATTGCCAGTGGTTCAATTACCAATGTAAAAAGCAAAGGTGAAAGTGGGCAGCCCTGTCTAGTGCCACGTTTTAAAGGAAAAATAGAGGAGGATACTCCATTGGCCCGAACAGAGCATACTGGGGAGGAATACAAAAGTTTTATCCAGGATATGAACGTATTGCCAAAACCAAATTTCTGTAGCACATAGAAAAGGTAATCCCATTCCACTCGATCAAAGGCTTTTTCCGCGTCAAGCAGCAGAAGAGCCTCTGATGGGTGAGAACTGGATGAATAAATTATATTAAATGTCCTTCTAATATTATGAGACAGTAATCTGTTTTTAATAAAACCAGTTTGGTCGCTGTGTATGATTGCTGGTAAAACTGATTCAAGACGCTTTGCTAGCATTTTATCCAGTATTTTTACATCTACGTTCAAAAGACTGATTGGCCTGTATGAACCACATTCGTGTGGGTCTTTGTCTTTTTTCAAAATCAAAGAAATACAAGACTGATGGAGGGTTGGAGGCAGGCAGCCATTATTGAAGGAGTCCAATAACATGTTTAGTAGCGGCGTTTTAGGTGTCTGAGAAAACCTCTTAAAAAATTCAACAGGGAACCCATCAGGCCCAGGGGTCTTGCCGTTCTGCATACTCTCAATTGCTTGCACTATCTCCTCTGCGGAAAAAGATAATTCTAGCTCTTCTCTCATTGCATCCGATATTGTAGGTATGGGCAGTGGTTCAAAAAAACTTCCCATAAGGGACCTATCCGTGGGGGTTCTGAATTGTATAGCAAAGAGTAATACTCTTTAAAATGTATAGTAATACTAACAGGTTCAGTAATCAAATTGCCATCGGAGGACCGAATCTTAGAAATTAAAGTTTGAGCTGACTTTTCCTTTAACTAAAGTGCAAGAAGTTTACTTGGCTTGTCACCATGCTCAAAAAATGCATGTTTAGCCTTCAGCAATAACTTTTCAGCTTGATGGGTTGATAACATGTTAAAATCAGATCTCTTTTTGTAAATTCCAGGATCTGGAGAAGCTGCATAAGCCAAATCGAGACGAATTATTTCAAGAGATAATTCTTCTAGCTTCTTCCTTCTTTGTCTATTTACACAAGCTGAATATGAAATGACTTGACCTTGAGCATATGCTTTAAAGATTCCCATATTATGGAAGGTGAGGTCTCAGGGATGGTATTTATCTCCAAAAATATATCTAATTGATCTTTTAATGAATCACAAAATGCTTTATCCGAGAGCAGTAGAGAATTAAATTTCCAACTTCGAAAACCCAACATCTGATCTTGAAACTAATGAGAAAGTGAAAGTGATCAGATATAACAATGCTGCTATATGAACATGCCTTTACTTTAGACAACAATTTCTTGTCTAAGAAAAAGTAATCAATACGGGAGTAATTGTGGTGAACATGAGAGAAAAATGAGTATTGTCGTGCTGTGGGATATAAAAAACGGCATACATCAGCCTGACCACAAGCAGTTAAAAGCGATTGAAGCTTAATTGCAGTTTTAGAAGCTTGGGCAGGTTTAGAGAAGGGTTCAGAGAACAATTAAAATCACCTCCCATAATGAGATAGTGTGAGTTTAGGTCAGGAAGCAAAGAGAATATTTTCTAAATGAAATTTTCGTCATCGTAATTTGGTGCATATATATTAGCCAGAGTCACAGTTAAACCATAAAGAAGGCCTGAAACAATAACATATCTACCACCGGAATCAACTAAGGTTTGTGAAGGAGAGAATGGTCTACATTTGTTGACAATATTGTCAACATGAAATTTGATATTCAACAGTGCTTTGATCTGCCTGCATTGACACTATTCCTTACGAGCTGCTGTGCAGCCAAAATAATGTACCAGTTATCACTGTAAAGCTGCTTTGACACAATCTACATTGTAAAAAGCGCTATATAAATAATGGTGACTTGACTTGACTTGACTTGACAATAATTGCCACCCCTCTAGACTTACTGAGAAATGTAGAATTAAATACTTGTCCAATCCATTTCTTACAAAGTCTGGCATGATCTGTGTTTTTTTTAAGTGGGTCTCTTGCAAAAAAAACAATATGAGTATTTAAATGTTCTAAACGTGATAAAACTTTAAGTTTAATTACATTTTTTAAACCTTTGACATTCCAACTAGTAAAATTCACACAAGAACCCCCAGACTGAGCTTTGCTTAAGCTAGTGGTCATTGGTTATAACAACAAGAACAAAAAGTATATAGATCATGAGAACATGAATGTGGCTTTCTTCTGTCTTGACATATCTGAGATTCTGAGATACAAAAAAAAGAAAGGAAAAGGAGAAAGGAAACAGAAACAAAAAACCATGTACACAAGTAGTACGAACATTACCCACAACATAGCACAAACCTTCTCTCCGCTGAACTTTTGGAGAGAGCTCCGTAACAGATTGGAAATATATAAAGAAAAGGGGAATAGGTTCACAGACCGCATATTAAAATGCTAATAATAAACGTTGCATGGTCTGTACATGCTTATAATGCAAGAAGTCCATAAAGTCTGATACAACGCAGTACTTCAATGCCATGACCAATCAGGGCGCAGACCCGGCTTACGTAGGGCTACTGCCCCGAGTGAAACATTGTCCAACAGTACTCTGTTATTTACCTGTATCCACAGCAGTATCCACTGTTTGGGTTTAACCACGGTGGCAAGGAACATAGACAGAGCATCAGGGCTGTCAAAGCTGTGCGATTCGCCGTTGAATGAAAGGAGAAGTCTGCAGGGATACAGCATCCTGAATTTGACACCGGCTCCGTGTAATTCTGCCTTGACTGATTTAAACTGATCCCCTCGTTTTTTAAGTTCCGCGGAAAAGTCAGGAAAGATCAAAATCATTGATTCCTTGTAGCGCAACTCCCCATGCTTGCGTGACAACCGTAAAATTTCTTCCCTGGTTTGGAAACGAAAAAAGCGTACAATCATGGGTCTCGGTGGCGCGCTGGATCGCGGTTTAGGTGCGAGGGACCGATGTGCGTGCTCAATCTCTGGGGTCTGAGGTAGTTTATCCCCGATAAGTTCTGCGAAGAACGATGCCATAATCTGAGAGGGTTTGGATGTTTAAACATTCTTGGGGATACCTAATATACGAAAATTGTTCCGACGCGAGCGGTTCTTCAGATCATCTGCCTTGCTCTTTAACTCCTCGTTATCTCTTTCCAGGGACTGACATTTGCGCTCTAAAATGTCAAGCCTTTCGTCCATGCTGTTCATCAAGGCTTCAGTGTCTTTAATTTTGGAGCCATGATTGGAAATAGTGGCTTGAAGGGTCACTGATGAGGCACGTATTTCAGCGAGAAACTCAGTCCTTAGCGACGCGATTTCCTCACGAATTGTTGTGGTAAGCATCTCTTTTAAAAGAGCTGGCGTTAACCCCAAAGCAGCCGCGGCCATGTTGCCGGCCTCGTCAGTTTCATCAGGAGCGGGAGAAGCACGTTTAGATTTAGGCATAGCAACGATAATAACAGGCCCCAGCAAGTATTCGAATGTTCTCTAGCGTTGTAGACGTCGTCTTAATGTACTAAGAATACTAAATGTTCCCGTTAACAATTGAAAAGAAATTAAATTTATAGAGCAGCTCCCGAACGTGCCTCACTCACTCAAACTGCATGCCGGAAGTGCATGAGTCTGAGGCTGTATCTCGGCAATGCTTTGACATATTAAAAACAAACTTTTTGTCATTGTCACCTCACTCTGACCACACCGCGTCAATTTTATAACAACGCCACCTATTAGTCAAAAGTGATAAACCATTAAATCATAATACTATGCCATTTTACCTATCTTAAAAATGTCTTTAAATGCTCATTGTTGCAGTTGGTCTGAAGCTCTCAGCCATCAGCCATGAGTTATCGTGCTGCCTTTGTTCTTTGCCCCTTAATTGCTGCTTGCATCTATATTTATTATTACAGTCCACTGCATGTTGTGTCTAAAAAGCACCTGTTGCATAGCCTCTTGTAATATAGTGTTTGTGGTTGGCCTTTTGTACAGACAAAGAACGTGAAAAAGCGAAGGAGCGCTACATCAAAGCCACTCTGAAACTCCATGAACACCACAACGAGTATGTGCTGTCGGTGAAGGCTGCCCAGGTGCATCACCAACTCCACTATGGTCAAAGTCAGCCAGCCCTGCTGGGAGCCCTGCAGACGCTACAGGAGGAAATGGTGCTTATTCTGTGAGTGAACATTAATAGCACTTTAATGTTAAACAGTGAAATCACAAAGCTAATCACAAAGCTATGCAGTTGCGTTATGATTTTGTCTGAGCTATGAATGAAAATTATAGAATTCATATTTTATTTGTCTTATATTATTTTAGTGTCTTATATAATTTTTAAATACTATACTGAAAAACCAAGAAGACCCATTCTCTCGCAACTTCTCGGTACCCAAGTGGACTCTCTGCTCGTTCTGTTCCTGCCTTAGTTTACACTTATGCTAAATAGCAGGCTAACTAAACAAAATGAATATTCATCGTTTCTTTTAATAAACCCACAACTAAAGGAGTCGGGGCTCTAACGCTGACTCTTCAACTATCAACATCTACGCAAAAAACAGGCCTACCTAATGCAGAAGACGACGCCTAAGATATGTTTTTTACTCTTTGAATAGCAGTCGTTCATTGTAAATGTATTTTAAACTTAGAAGATAAGAAATATAAATGTATGAAATAGTCCCCCCAAAAAATTTGAAATGGCCAATTTGCCCCCCAGTATTTGATATTCTTGACATTACGCACAGCTCTGTTTGTTGTTAGGATGACAAAAAGTTTTTAGGTTGCTCTCTCTTAGCGGTTTAACAGCACTCGTCAGTGAGTCAAAAAGAGTGAAGTGGACAATCAGATCAAAGAAGGCAGGGCTTTACCGTTCACAGAAGATGAGTGCGAACACTTCTGTCAACACTTTAGTTTTTCTGCTGAAAGAGTGCGTGGAAAGATGTAAGTATCTAAACATTTAATATTTGATAACTGTTTCACGAGAGGAATGTTGAACGACCGACAGTAATATCCAGGGATGCAAGCTACTGAACTATGAAATTTCGCCGTTTTGAATTTGAAAATATGCTATCATTTACATTTGATTCATGTAATTCATAACTGAATGTGACTTAATCCCCCCACCACTCGCTCATGCGCTTGCGACCGGTCTGCCAGTAGGTGACGCCCCCAACCCCTAAAGCATTTTGATCGCCCCCTGGTGGCTTGCTGCAGTATAGGTCATAAACACCGCCCTCTCCATGTAATTGAATGGAACGCGAGCCAAACTAAAAAATCCAATTACACTTCAAATACCTTTACTTGGATATTTTGGCCTCATTTTTCTATCCCCCCCCCCATTGCACTCATTGCCTTATTTTAAGAGACACAGCACACTGACAGTTATAGACTTCTGCTTTTTCTCAATGTGTGATATGTCATCCTGTTAAGTTCTCACAAGCAATGTAAATAGTCATTGTTCATAGTTACAGTTAGTTAAAAGGAGAAGTCGATTTACTGAGTGTCTTGTGTGTGAAAATACACATGACTAATGTGACTTACTTTTTCTTAGGAAGGAGATTCTGCAGGAATATTTTGATCTGTCCAGTCTGCTTCATGAAGAGGTGGTCAGTGTTCACACTGAAATGGCCAATGCCCTGAAAGCCATCCAGCCCCACAAAGAGTATGAGAGCTTCATTCAGCAGAACAGGTATATACCGTTCCCTTTTGTTCCCAGTTTTTGTTGAATGCGATGGAAACCTGCACCAGAAGAAAAAAAGGATGTTGCACACACTTGCTAACTTCTTATCTCCTAAAGTCAACATGAAATCATAATTGACCATTTACTTTCTCAAACGGTTGCTCACAATCTCACAATATTTTATTAGGATCTACATGTACCTTGCTGGTGTAGAAGCTGTGAAGTGAAAGGCTACAATAAATAACATAAAATAAGTCCAAAAATAAATGATCACTGGCAAAACAGCTATATTATATATAACTGCAGACATGTGGGCTGGACAACATAAAATAACTAATAACATCATAGCCCAGTTTTTACAGTCCAATCAAATCATGATTGATAAAATCAAGTCTTTTTCTGCTTGATTTCCTTATAAATATTCTGTTATATATTATGCATTTGAAATATATTGCAGATTTCCTTTCATGTTACGTTTAAACGGATAGTTGAGATCTTTCTGCATCACGTGTACTTGGGTCATTAACGAATAAGGTTTTTAAAAGTGTAAAAAAAACATAAGGGAGAAATAATTAATTTTGAAGTTTTATTAAGTGTTAACAATGAGATTGTGGTTTTTATAATCAATTAACACTGCTTTGTCATTTTTTACAAGATGAACAAAATCTAGTTGTACTACCTTACTTTGGATGTCATATCTTTTTTTTTTAAACAAAATCTTTTTTTTTGGACAAAAAAATGGCCCGTCACGTCATTGACTCATGTATGTTTATGTGCAGGTCAAGAGGAGAGATTCCTGCATGTGTGGAGTTTGACAGCAGTTTGTTGGAGGATGCTGAAGGCCTGATGCCTGAAGAACTGCAGCTCAGTGAGCTCACAGTAGAGGGAATCCAGCATCGGTAAGTTTCTTCTTCTTTCATCGCTGGGTAGCATAATATTGCAAGTGAAAGCACATAGAAAAACAGAAGTGAAATCATAACCCTCAGAATCCTTGTTATTGTTTCTGTCATATGAATGTTTGGAACAGTCTTTTTTAATGTGTGTTTTTTGGAGGTTAGGAAATGATTGATCGCTCTATCTATCTGATCTGATCTGATACTGTATTTTTGAATAGTCTGTTTGTTTTTCAGTTGATTATTGTGTGTGTGTGCGTGTGTGTGTGCGTTTTTGTGACATATCAGGATACAAATTTGTATACAAACGTGTGTGTGTGTACTTATGCGTGTGTGCATGTGTGCTTGTTTTGGCCATAAGGCATCGACTTAAGCTTATTAGGAACCAGATAATTGGTTTTTCTAATTACTTACACACTCAAATCCACTCTAAGCAGAACATCCCAACCCATTATGCTGTTTTCTATAACAAGAAACAAATGCACTTTAACAAAACTATTAACACTTAACAGTTTTCACACAAGCTGCAAAATGCGTTAAACTGTTTTGTTTGCTTGTTTTTTCCAAAGAAAAATTTAAACACACATTTAGTAATTCATCATGTGGTCATGTAGAAAGCACAAAAACATACATTCATCATGGCATCACAACCTGCACATACTTTTGCATCTGAAGTGAAGAAAACAGCACTACACAAAGCTGTTTACAAACTCAGGAAAGTTTTAAAAAGTTTTAAAAAACCACAGACTAACTGAACTAACAGATCACACAAACTGAACAAACAGCCCCCTCTTGACGGCCTGACATGCAAGCAAATATAGTCACACTTCATGATTCACACACATATTTCCCTAAATAATGTGTTACTCAGTATTTCTGGCCCTCAGCATTTTGACTATCTTCTATCGCATCACAACTCATTTTATGCTCTCATGGCTTCTCGTATTTTCTCTTCTCCAAGGCTCACCGCTGTGGAGGAGGAGCTCTTGTGTCTTGCTAATACTCTTGGTTCCCAGCAGGCCACTGTCAACCAGCTGGAGTTGGATCTGCAGAATGAGGAAGGCGCTGCAAACATCGGCCAGAGGTGAGTCTGTGAGCTCTCCATACACACCACAGTTCACTGAGCTCTCCATACACACCACAGTTCACTGAGCTCTCCATACACACCACAGTTCACTGAGCTCCTCTGCTGCAGATTTGCAGTTTGCAAATAGAGTTCAAAAAGGAAGTTTACACATCTTTTTTAGTTAAGTAATAGTGGTGTAATGGTTCAGATTACTCACATCACGGTTTTAGGGTCAATGGTTCAGTATGTGCTCATGTTCAGGGAAAAAAGGACTACTGTCAAATAAAAATAGAGAAAAAAAGAACAAATAATCAAGCTACAAGCAACAGCAGCTATAAATACAATAGACCAAAGATACAAATAAAATAAATAGTGCTTTTCAGGTTATTTAGGTGTCTAACAGAAATGGAATAAAATAATCAAATGTAAAATAACTGCATATAATCTTCACTGTATAAATTAAATAAAGATTAATCCTTATTAAAGTTACAAAAGCTATTCAGTCAAGAGCAGTGCGTGATTTCCTTGTCTTTTGTAGTTTGATTAACATTATAAACAGGAATATTAAGCTGCTGTCACTTTAAGACTAATGCATGGATCCAAAATACTGACACTTATACACATGCCTTATCTTTCTTGACTGTTTACATTCACTTAAGACATTACTAACTATGTTTGCTAGGATACTCGCCAAGACCAGGCATGCTGACATAATTTTTGCGTGAATTTGTTTATTCAAGCACAAGACTTGAAAGAGAACTCCATATTAGCGTGCTGTTCGAGACACAGCTTTCCATGTGCATGTTTTGGATGAGTTTACTTTTTAGTTTAAACACAGATAACGTGCTGTTCAGGTCTCACCTGCGCTCATGCGCTATCAACACCCAGGTTAACATATTAGAGCATACGGCACTCGCATTAAACTAAGTTTAGGGGAAGCCAGAATGCGTATCCATCGACTGAAACATACATTATCCGAACTCTGTCTGTCTGTTTTACTAGTAAGTAATTATTTAGCAGATGCTTTTTCCCTGGAGCAACCAGATAGCTCAAGTTATGCTCCAAGTAGATTCAAACATCTTACATGCAGTACACACTGCCATCATGTTTAATATTAGATGTCCATCAGTGCTGTGTATTATACAGCAGAAACAGAAATTAAGTGCTTTCATGTGCGGTGAGCAAAAAATTGACTTTCACTTTCATAATAAATGTTTCTGGTCTTATTGTGCATGATTCATTAGTGTGCATTATTATGAAAAAAAAAAAAATTGAGATCAGACATTAGCAACTATCCTGCTGGTGCATGAGCTGTGAAGTGAAAGGCTGCAATAAATAACATAAAATAAGTCAATTTCAAGCCTTTAACTCTTTCCCAGCCATTGACAGAATTTTCTGTCATTTATGACACAACGCTTCCCCGCCATTGACATAAAATTTCCGGCAATCCATGTTTTCACTGTTATATGGTAGGGGGCGCTATTACACATCTTCTGAAAGATACTTTTGTAATGTCTGTTAGCCATCTCTCTTTCTACAGTCTTTCTTCAAATCTCTTGCTCACTCTTTCCTCCCCCATCATGAGTGGACACGCCCCCTACTGCTGAATGGCTCACTCTCTCTCCTCCCCCATCATGAGTGGACACGCCCCCTACTGCTGAATGGCTCACTCTCTCTCCTCCCCCATCATGAGTGGACACGCCCCCTACTGCTGAATGGCTCACTCTCTCTCCTCCCCCATCATGAGTGGACACGCCCCCTACTGCTGAATGGCTCACTCTCTCTCCTCCCCCATCATGAGTGGACACGCCCCCTACTGCTGAATGGCTCACTCTCTCTCCTCCCCCATCATGAGTGGACACGCCCCCTACTGCTGAATGGCTCACTCTCTCTCCTCCCCCATCATGAGTAGACACGCCCCCTACTGCTGGTTAGCTCTCTCTCCTCCCCCATCATTAGTAGACATGCCCCCTATTGCTGATTGGTTCACTCTCTTCCCCATAATGAGTGTACACGCCCCTACTGCTGATTGTCTGGCTCACTCTTTCTCCTCCCCCAGCATGAGTGTGCACTCCCCCTACTGCTGACTGGTTCACTCTCTCTCCTTCCCCATTATGAGTAGACACGCCCCCTACTGCTGGTTAGCTCTCTCTCCTCCCCCATCATTAGTAGACACGCCCCCTATTGCTAAATGGTTCACTCTCTTCCCCATAATGAGTGTACACGCCCCTACTGCTGATTGTCTGGCTCACTCTTTCTCCTCCCCCAGCATGAGTGTACACTCCCCCTACTGCTGACTGGTTCACTCTCTCTCCTTCCCCATTATGAGTGGACACGCCCCCTACTGCTGATTGGCTACAAGTTTGTTGTGGTGTTAGGTCTGATCCACTTTCAACAGCATTTCTCGGAAATTGCTTACTGCAGCTTTAATAGAAGCATTCTGTAATATATTATATATAGCGTATATCAACTTCTTGTGCCTCAACAGTGGCAATAAAAGGAAATGAATCAAAATGAATCTAATCAAATAATTTTAAAACATTAGGAACATCCAGATTTCACCAAATTCTCACCACTTTTTGCATTAATGTGAGCTTGTCCTCCTCCCTTGTTTTTTTTTAGGGTGTATCAGTTCAGTAAGCGTAATGCTCTGGAGGACAGCAGACAGCAGGTAGTTCTGTCCATGGTGGCTCGTGCTCGTCTGGAGGCCCAGCGGAGGATTCTGGCCGATAAACTTCAGTCTCTGGGCAGTAATGAGGTGCCAGCTATCGGCCTGGATGATGATCAGATATCTGTCACCTCCAACAACTCAGTGAGTCCACTCTCATCTCAATAAATCTGTCCTCAGGGCTTCAGATATTCCTACACATGCTTTCCGTTCTTTCATTATACTTCACTCGATTTACCGAAAAGGTTTCAGGATAGCTTAGATTAACCTTTGTATTTTCCAATTTTATTCAGCTGTATTATAAAAGCTGCATATCTGACTTTTCAAACATCCTTACTGGCAGGTTGACAGGGTAATAAGATCATGAGAAATCTTGAGTTTTTACATTATCTTTTGAAATAAAAGTTGACTCTGCTTGACATCTGTTGACTTGGTCCATTTAGTCAAGGTAGAAGGAAGTTGCATAGACTATGAGAAGGCCCATTTATTTCTAAGGGATAGAGAGAAAATGGTCATAAAAAAACAAAATTATTGCACAAAAAACTTTGTAGAAACTTTTATAACCTTATAGAACATTATAATTGGACTGAAAATAAAATAATGGATAATAATAAAAAAAAAAACCATGATATGGCCCCTGTAAAGAATCTAGTGGCTTCTTCAAAGCTGTAAAATGCAGCGCCATAGAGATGTACTGTAAAGTATCAAAGCCAGTCATGATGTTTTGTTACACTGATTCTGAAATATGTTCAATTTATTTGTGTTTAGCTCCCGATTTAACTGTACGTTCTCCAAACACATGTATTGCTTTAAAAAAAAGAATATTTCGAGTATATACAGTAGGGAGAAAAAATTTCACTCATTCATGCAGATTTTGTGCTCACACCCAAAGTGTGCCACATAAAGCCAAAGTCTCAGTACTAAATTGAGTTATTTTTCACTACTTATTGCGCTTAAACAGTCAAATATACACAAGATAATGTCAAAATGGCGGTCTTGGCGGGTACTGACGTAAACACAGCCAGTTATGTTTTAAATGAACATAAACAGTTTAGAAAGAAAACGCATGTGTAACAGTATAATGGATCTGTGCATCAGGTCTTAAAGTGACAGCAGCCTACCTGCTGGCAAATTATGAGATAATATTAAAAATCTCTATATGGCAGTTTTTCCCCATGGTATTGATGTCAAAATTGTGGCCAGTGAAAATGCTGAGTGGCTAGTAACTTTGGAAAACCTCTAGAGACAGTGGCTAGTAAGCAAAAACGTTCATGTCAAGCCCTGATAATAATATAATGTAATATAAAGATATAATAATTTAATCTGCTTATTTGCAAAAATGAATGTAATTATTTGTACTTATCAGAAATAATACTACATTTTCAATCTCTTCCCAACCAACCCAGAGCACACTGTCTTAGAAGACATAATTAAAAAGTTATAATCATCATTAAATAATAAATAAATAAATGAAATAAAATACATATCTATTAAATAAATTTATTTAGACAAAGAACTGAACAAACTGAGGGCTATAAATACACACCCAGGTGAAAAAATACTATAGCAATTTACATACAGCTGACCGCATTACATAAATATCACTCCACCACTGAATGTGTATGTTGCTGCGTCTGTCTTAGCAACCACTCTTAGCAACGTTTGTTCTCAATTGATTTTGTTAATTGAAGCATTATGTAGAAGAGTATATGTGAGAGAGATATCGAGTGACCGAGTGTATTACCTGCATTCAGATTTAGCATTTTCCTTCAGGTCAGTCCATGTTCATAATAAAAAATCAGTTTGAATGTCCCCTGTGATCTTGACCTTTTAACATTTAATGGGTTTTCCCGTGCCCTGCTGACATTGACAGCGCTAGTCAAAGCATTTGCGTCTTTTGTGTTTCGATATAAAAAAGTCTTCGCGACTGAGTGACTCGCTCATAAAGACAATCTTTGCCGCCAACTAATGGCGTAATATATGTAACCTCTATTGCTGTTCACCGTTAGGGACTATTTTTTCCAGCGGAAGGAAGCCTTTTAATGATTTTACTTCATGAAAGTTGCATTGATACATATGTTTTGGTTTTAATTTTTGTATTGTGTGGTAACCGTTTTATAAAAGCAATAAGCCCTGTGAAGCCGTGGTTTACAGTGAATTTATAACAGCAAAGGGGGTTTTAGGCACTCCGCTCCGTGTTGTGCCTAATGCTTTAATTTACAACACTTTGTTAATGAATGCTACAGCATACTGTATAGTGAACTGATAAACTAATAAATAAAATAAATAAATAAAATACACACATTACATCAGAGTCCAGTGAATCACTCCACTGTTCAGTCACTCACTGAAGCACAAGAAGTGCATTATGAGAGGTTTTAATAAAAGTACAGTTTCGTTTGTCATGCCGTTGTTTTATTCGTCATGTTGTTTTCATGCAGGAGCGTGACAAAGAACATAAGCACCTCAACATGGACGTAATCGTGAGCCATCTCAGCAGCTTGTTCAAGCCCAAGTATACGGTTAGTGGTGTTGGGTTTGGTGGCAGTCTTCCTCTCGCACCTCCTCCCTACTCATTATTGTATCTACAACTTTCTGTAGAGTAGTGTATTTTATACATCTCGCCAGGTTCCCCCCGCCCTGACACCGGTGCCCGAGGCGGAGAAGCCCTTGACCCAGCAAGGCTGGTATCACGGTGCCATCCCCCGTCTGGAGGTTCAGGAACTGCTGAAGAATGATGGGGATTTCCTGGTTAGAGAAAGCCAGGGCAAACAAGAATACGTGTTGTCTGTGCACTGGGGCGGCCAGTGCCGGCACTTCCTCATTCAGAGTACAGACGTGAGTGTGTTTTATAGGTGCTTTTTTGTTCCTGTACATGGTGTATGCAGTGGTAAGCTGTCATGTTTGTGTGTTTATTTTAGGGTGTGTATCGTCTTGACGGTGAGGGCTTCACCTCTGTACCGCTGCTCATGAATCACCTCCTCAGCTCCCATCAAAACGTCACAAAGAGGACAGACATTGTGCTGAAGAGACCCATCCTCAAGGTGTATCACTGATCCCAAATCAGTCTCACGATTACTATACATATTACTGCTGAGTAGTGACAAGATGATATATTTTGGGCAAGGTTGTTAATTGGACTTTTTTTTTTTTTGGTCATTTTGAATGGTATCAGTTCTTTTTTGGCCAAATAAGAGTTTCCACTTTCCCTGCCCACTTCAGAATATACTAACAGTGCTCTCTACAATCTGATTAAAGGATTAGTTCACTTCTGAATTAAACTTCCCTGATAATGTACTCACCCCCATGTCATCCATGATGTTTATGTGTTTATTCAGTTGAAAAGAAATTATGGTTTTTGAGGAAAACATTCCAGGATTTTTCTCCATATAGTGGACTTCACTGGGGTTCAACGGGTTGAAGGTCCAGATCTCAGTTTCAGTTCAGCTTCAAAGAGCTCTACATGATCCCAGATGAGGAATAAGAGTCTTATCTAGAGAAACGATCAGTCGTTTTCTAAAATAAATAAAAATGTATATACTTTTTAACCACAAATGCTCATCTTGCACTGCTCTGCGATGCGTCACGCATTATGTAATCACGTTGTAAAGGTCACGCGTGATGCCGGCGGAAGTACTGATCAAGTATCTACAAAGCGAACATCCAAAGATTAAGCCAAACGTCCTTTACAAAAAAAAAAGTAAAACAACGATATCGGACGATTTTGAAATTGGAGAAAATGAGATGGAGTTTTTCACCCTACCGCTGTACTTCCGCCAGCATCACGCGCGACCTTTCCGACATGATTACGTAATGTGTGGCGCATCACAGACCAGTGCAAGATGAGCATTTGAGGTTAAAAAGTATATACATTTTTATTTATTTTAGAAAATGGCCGATGGTTTCTCTAGATAAGACGCTTATCCCTCGTCTGGGATCGTGTAGAGCTCTTTGAAGCTGCACTGAAACTGACATTTGGACCTTCAACCCGTTGAACCCCAGTGAAGTCCACTATATGGAGAAAAATCCTGGAATGTTTTCCTCAAAAACCTTCATTTCTTTTCGAGAGAAAGAAAGAAAGACTTGAACATCTTAGATGACATGGGGGTGAGTAAATTATCAGGAAATTTTAATTCTGAAGTGAACTAATCCTTAACTCACAATCTAAAAATATTATTAGTAGTAATTAGAAATAAATAATAATTACATTAATATTACACTAAACTGTTAAATTATTCAAATATGTAATACATCTGTAATAATAATAGCAATAATTATTATTATTATTTGTATTATTTAAATATTACAGTTATATTAAACTGTTAAATTATTACATTTATTTAATAAAAATTATTTATTTATTTGAGGTCCACCTAGAAAAATGTTCATAATTTAACTCCTTTTTTACACAAAGATTCTAAAGAACCTTTAGCAATAACAAATGACAAAAGGGCGTTTATAGAACTTAGAAGATCAACTTTTAATATTTTCAATAGTTAAAAGTTTATAATTGAACTTTATATTTGGAGTGTCTTTTGTCTACTAAGAGAGTGGGCATTATAGATATCTAGATATGGGCATTAGCCATTAAAGGGATAGTTCACCCCAAAATGAAAATGATCCCATGATTTACTCACCCTCAAGCCATCCTAGGTGTATATGACTATCTTCTTTCAGACGAACAAAAAACCGCATCCATCCATCATAAAAGTAATCCATACAACTCCGGGGGGTTAATAAAGGCCTTCTAAAGTGAAGCGATGTGTTTTTGTAAGAAAAATATACATATTTATAACTTTATAAACTATAATAACTGACTTCCGGTAACGGCCGTATGTGAGTTCCGGCCGAAGAGTGACCTCTGACCCGGCGTATGACGTAGGACGCAGGCGTAGCGTAAGCTTAGGTGAGAGTAGGCGACTCTCGCGGTTCAAAATAATAGGGCTAAACAACAAACTCAAGCTCCTCTGACATTTCTCTTTAAAAATTCTTGTTTTAGACTTCTAACTCATGACCGGTGTTTTGTTTTGCTCTATCCTCTGTGCTTCAGTATTCGTCAATATGTCATGCATCGGGTCAGAGGTCACTCTTCCACTGGAACTAGACTCACGTACAGCCAGTTGCCGGAAGTCAGTTATTATAGTTTATAAAGTTTTTTAAATATGGATATTTTTCTTATAAAAACACATCGCTTCACTTCAGAAGGCCTTTATTAACCCCCTGGAGTTGTATGGATTACTTTTATGATGGATGGATGCACTTTTTTGGGCTTTAAAATATTGGATACTATTCACTCCAATTTTAAAGCTGGGAAGAGCCAGGATATTTTTTAATATAACTCTGATTGTGTTTGACTGAAAGAAGATAGTCATATACAGTACAACTAGGATGGCTGAGTGCTGTGACCAGTCATTATTATGTTTGCATAGATTAATTCATTTTTTGTGGGGTGTTTTTTTTTTAGGATAAGTGGGTCTTGGAGCACGATGATGTCATCCTTGGACAGAGCATTGGTCGGGTAAGCCCGGATATCTTCTGTGTTATATAAAAGGATTGAAAATTCAGTAAAGATATAAAATATCTGCTCAAACCAGTTCTTTATTATTGATGTTGCTTCTTGTAATGCTTTGGATGTTATTAGGGCAACTTTGGTGAAGTGTTCAGTGGCCGCCTGCGTTCAGACAACACGCCAGTCGCTGTGAAAGCCTGCCGAGAGAATCTACCCGCAGAACACAAGAACAAGTTCCTAATGGAGGCCAGGTTTGTATATACACTGATTAACACACACATACTGTGTATACTCACTCTCATTTAACTAAACATATCTCCTTTTCTATCCCAGGATCCTAAAACAGTACGACCACCCAAACATAGTGAAGCTAATTGGCGTCTGCACACAAAAACAGCCAATATATATCATCATGGAGTTAGTCCAAGGTACATCTAAGAGTTCATTCAAATCATTTAAAGGAACAGTTCACCCAAAAATGATCATTTACTTCCTTCATGTTGTTCCAAAGCTGTATGACTGTCATAAAATGGAGATGTTTAGCAGTGTAACCGTGTAAGTAGATCATAGAGCTGCACGATTAATTGTTAAAGATCGTGACCTCGATTCAAACACCCACATGATCTGATTCCTAAATGACAATGATTCTGCCATGTCTATTTCACCTTTGACAAAATCACATCAGAACATTCAAATTTGTTGCTGCGTCCCAATTTGCAGTTATCCGTCCTAAATAGTATTCGAAATTATAATTAGTGTGTCCCAAACCGTAGTATGTTGAAATGAGTATTCCAAAGATACCCGGATGGTCTAGTTTTTCCAATTAGAATCCGAAGTGCAGATCCGTGCACACTCTTAACAGCTAATATTGCCCACAACCTATTGCGCTGTGGACGAGGATTTGATTAGAACTACAAACACGAATAAAAAGTGTTAAAAAACTACAAACACGATGATGGATATGCGAGACCAACGGTTAAGCAGAGCGGTTAAGATAAAGGGGTTTGAGTGATTAATAATCAGTATCTAACCTGACGAAAAGATATTTATTAAATGTTATCCACATATTTCATCTACAACAGCATTGTGAACTTTTATTACGATGCATTCGGTCATTTTAAATGCATCATTATGGAAACATGAGGAGAGTTCTCCACATGAAAGACCAATGGCTGGCAGATCAACGTGCAACTATAACTTTTCAACAGACGGTATCATTATTTCTTTTTATCACAGAAGTATTGTGATAAAAGTTTAAAGTTCAGATATAAACACGGATGTTGTCGAAAGCAATTCAAGTAGAGCAAATCACATTTTGAAAGTAACTTGGTGCTTAGAAAAACAACTGAATCGATTACATTGTTATGCCACTAGGAGGCAACAAGTGACTGTTAAAAACTTTAGGCTATTTGTCATTGAATTATTCCTTGTTCAAAAACACTGATTCATCCAGTAATGAAACAAGTGAATTATTTATGAGTCATTGAATCAGTCTTTCAGATTAATTAAACATTTTAAATAGACGGCAGCAATTAACATTTTGTCAGAACCCCTAGTAAATTACATGTTATTTTGTTTAGTTGTCTGTTCAAAATCATGGGAGAATCATGATCTCTATTTGAAACAAATTAAAATTCGAAACAAAATTCTCAATTTATGTAGAATCGTGCAGCTCTATTGGATCATAATTTATATTGTTAAGCTCCAAAAATTACAAGAGCACCATAAAAGTCAAGTCAAGTCACCATTATTTATATAGCGCTTTTTACAATGTAGATTGTGTCAAAGCAGCTTTACAGTGATAACTGGTACATTATTTTGGCTGCACAGCAGCTCGTAAGGAATAGTGTCAATGCAGGCAGATCAAAGCACTGTTGAATATCAAATGTCAATTGTCAAGTGTCCCCAACTAAGCAAGCCAAAGGCGACAGCGGCAAGGAACCCAAACTCCAACAGGTGACATCAGGTGGCAAACAGGTGTTAAAATGGAGAAAAAACCTTGGGAGAAACCAGGCTTAGTCGGGGGGCCAGTTCTCCTCTGGCGAACAGTGCTTTGTTACGACTCAGGTTGCTATCATAAGTCAGATATGATCGCAACATTCAAAGTGTTTAATTCAGTTCCATCCATTTGAGGATCGTATTCATCACACCGGTATGGACGGTTGTTGAGGAGATGCGCCACTGGTTTTCATGTTGATGAGGCCTTCACAGTGGATGATCTAGTTGACTCAATCTCTGCTGATACTTCAGGGCTGTGTTGTGGTTGTGTCATGGTGCAGGTCCTCGATCTCACCCGGATACGGCCCGGATCCGGCTGACTACAGTAAACCTCGGGATAAACAGAAAGACTAATATTAGCGTAGATGCCATTCTTCTTCTGATGTAACGAGTACATCTGGTGTTATTGGAAGTGTTCCTGGTTCCGGCTGACCTAATTTATGCAGCCTAATAATCCTTTAACGGATTTGAAAAAATAAATTGATAATGTGTTATGTGTATGCCAGGTTAAAGAGATGTGTTTTTAGTTTAGATTTAAACTGACAGAGTGTGTCTGCTTCCCGAACAATGCTAGGAAGATTGTTCCAGAGTTTAGGTGCCAAATAGGAGAAGGATCTACCACCTGCAGTTGATTTTGATATTCTAGGTATTATTAGCTGGCCTGAATTCTGAGATCGTAATAGACGCGAAGGACTATAATGCATTAAGAGCTCGCTCAGGTACTGGGGAGCTAAACCATTTAGTGCTTTGTAGGTAATTAGCAAGATTTTAAAATCTATACGATGTTTAACAGGAAGCCAATGCAGTGTTGACAGAACCGGGCTGATATGGTCATATTTCCTAGTTCTAGTAAGAACTCTAGCTGCTGCATTTTGTACGAGCTGTAGTTTATTTATCAGGCGAGCAGAACAACCACCTAGTAGAGCGTTACAGTAATCTAGCCTTGAGGTCATGAACGCATGAACTAACTGTTCTGCATTTGTCATCGAGAGCATATGTCGTAATTTAGATATATTTTTAAGATGGAAGAATGCGGTTTTACAGATGCTAGAAACATGGCCTTCAAATGAAAGATTGGTATCAAAGAGCACACCCAGGTTCCTAACTGACGACGAAGACTTAACAGAGCAGCCATCAAGTGTTAGACAGTATTCTAGGTTATTACGTGAGGACGTTTTTGGTCCAAAAATTAGAATATCTGTTTTTTCTGAATTTAGTAGTAGGAAATTACTGGTCATCCAATTTTTTATATCAGCTATGCATTCCGTTAATTTTGTGAATTGGTAAGTTTCGTCAGGGCGCGAAGAAATATAGAGCTGAGTATCATCAGCGTAACAGTGAAAACTAACACCATGCTTCCTGATGATATCTCCTAAGGGTAGCATGTACAGAATGAAAAGCAATGGTCCTAGTACCGAGCCTTGCGGTACTCCATATTCAACTTGTGATCGATATGACCTCTCTTCATTTACTTCTACAAACTGATAACGGTCAGATAAGTATGATTTGAACCATGACAATGCAATTCCACTAATGCCAACATAATTTTCGAGTCTATTTAAAAGAATATTGTGATCAATAGTGTCAAATGCAGCACTAAGATCCAGTAACACTAATAGAGAGATACAACCACGATCTGATGATAAGAGCAAATCATTAGTAACTCTAATGAGAGCAGTTTCAGTACTATGGTATGGTCTAAATCCTGACTGGAAATCCTCATAGATACTATTTCTTTCTAAAAAGGAACATAGTTGTGATGATACTGCCTTTTCTAGTATTTTTGACAGAAAAGTGAGATTTGAGATTGGCCTGTAATTGACTAATTCTCTAGGATCAAGTTGTGGTTTTTTAATAAGAGGTTTAATAATAGCCAACTTAAAAGTTTTTGGTACGTATCCTAGTGATAAAGATGAATTGACGATATTAAGAAGAGGATCTATGACCTCTGGAAGCATCTCTTTCAATAGCTTAGTTGGTATAGGGTCTAACATACATGTTGTCGATTTTGACGATTTAACAAGTTTAGACAGTTCTTCCTCTCTTAAAGGAGTAAATGAATTGAATTTTTCCTCAGGGATACTACAATGCACCGTCTGACGCAATACTGTAGTAGACGGTTGCGTGGTTATAATTTGTTTTCTAATATTATCAATCTTGCAAGTAAAGAAGTTCATGAAGTCATGAAGTGCTCTTTGGAAACATCAGAAGTTGAAGTTTTATTTCTTGTTAATTTAGCCACTGTATCAAATAAATACCTAGGGTTTTGTTTATTTTCTTCTAAAAGTTTTGAAAAATAGGCAGATCTAGCAGATTTTAAGGCCTTTCTGTACTCAACCATTCTCTCCCTCCACAAAATGCGAAACACTTCTAGTTTTGTTTTCTTCCAGCTGCGTTCCATTTTTCTGGCTGCTACCTTTAGGGCCTGAGTGTGCTCGTTGTACCATGGCGTTGGATTAATTTCCTTAATCTTTTTTAAACGCAAAGGAGCAACTGAGTCTAATGTGCTTGAAAAGACAGAGGCAATAGTTTCCGTTGCAACATCGAGGTCTTCTAAGCTGTCTGGCATGCTAAGGCGATGAAACTGATCAAGAAGATTATTTATAAACCGTTCTTTAGTGGTAGAAGTGATGGTTCTACCAAATTTATGGCAGGGAGGCAGTTTAGCTGTTTTGACTAAATGTAGTATACACGAGACTAGGTAATGATCTGAGATGTCGTCACTCTGCTGCAGAATTTCAACGGCATCAATATCAATTCCATATGACAATATTAGATCTAAGGTATGGTTACGACAATGAGTGGGTCCTGACACGTGTTGTCTAACACCAATAGAGTTTAGAATATCTGCAAATGCCAATCCCAATGAGTCTTTTTCATTATCTACATGGATATTAAAGTCACCAACAACAAGTACTTTATCTGCTGCTAGTACTAACTCTGACAGAAAATCAGCAAATTCTTTGATAAAGTCTGTATGGTGTCCTGGTGGCCTGTATACAGTAGCCAACACAAATGTCAACTTACATAATGTTACGTAAAGTACCATCACTTCGAAGGAATTATATTTGAGAGACTTTTGACTAATACTATAAATTACAGCAACACCTCCTCCTTTGCCTTTCTGACGAGGATTGTGTCGATAATCATAACCTTGAGGGCTAGACTCATTTAAAGTAATGTAATCGTCCGGTTTTAGCCAAGTTTCTGTCAAACACAGCATATCTAGATTATTGTCTGTGATAATATCATTTACAATAAGTGATTTTGATGAAAGGGATCTAATATTTAACAACCCAAGCTTTATCATTTGTTTATCATTACTATCTCTATTTTTTATTTGTTGAACATCAATTAAATTTTTACCATTAAATGGGTTTGGAAGTTTTTTGTTTTTACTAATTCGGGGTACAGACACAGTCTCTATGTGATAATATCTAGGTGTAAGAGTTTCTATGTGTTGGGAATTATTTGACTTCTGTAACGTGAGGCAGCTAGCAGACGGTCGGTTTAGCCAGTATGTCTGCTTCCTGACCTGGGCCACAGTTTGTCATGTTTCAGCTCTAAGACTAAGTGCCATATTACTAGAGAGAAGAGCAGCATCATCCCGAGAGGGATGAATACCATCTCTTTTCAACAGGTCAGGTCTGCCCCAAAAACTTTTCCAATTGTCTATAAAACCTATATTATTTTGCGGACACCACTTAGACAGCCAGCCATTGAGTGATGATAATCTGCTAACTATCTCATCACTCCGACGAACAGGAAGGGGACCAGAGCAAATTACTTCTCCTGACATTGTACTTGCGAGTTCACACACCTCTTTAATGTTAATTTTAGTGATCTCCGACTGGCGAAGTCGAACATCATTAGTGCCGACGTGAATAATAATTTTAGAGTATTTACGATTAGCATTAGCCAGCACTTTTAAATTTGCTTTGATGTCAGGTGCTCTGGCTCCCGGCAAACATGTGACTATGGTGGCTGGTGTCTCTATTTTCACGTTCCGTGTAATAGAATCGCCAATAACTAGGGCACTTTCAACAGGATTCTCAGTGGGTGCATCACTGAGTGGGGAGAACCTGTTTGATGTTATTATTGGAACAGAAGAGCGGTGTTTTCCGCGGCTAGGCCGCCTCACCGTTACCCAAGTGCCCTGCTGCACGGGCTCTACAGCCGGAACCGAACAATGTACAGAGTTCACTAAGCTAGTCGCATCCAAAACAGTATCTGAACCCCTTGCGTTCTTACTATCCTCGATTAAAGTTTGGATGCGTGTCTCTAATTCTGAGATTCTCTCTGTCAGCCTAACTATTTCCCTACATTTATGACATGTAAATCCCTCGTCGCTGACAGAGAGAGCTATACTGAACATGTGGCAAATGGAACAGGTAACAATGCTAGGAGAGGATGACATGACTCACCGTGTTTGTAGACTGATCCGAGTTACCACAGCTGTTTGATGAACGCATTGAAAAAGGAGACTGATGACAAGTTAACAAGCTAGCGAGATGCAAACGCGTTGTAACAGCGATTTAGATTCAAAGATTTAAAGCTAGCGACGTCAGATTAATGTAGTAGGCAATTTTAAATATAAGGTACTAATAATATAAGCAACAATGAATAAAAGTAAGAGATTCAAATCGAAGCTATACGGAGTTACAGACGCAAACCACTCTGAGCAGCGAGGCAGACAGGAGCAATCGAGTCGTCCAAAAAGTCTCGTGTCTTATAT
The DNA here is from genome assembly GCA_037101425.1 of Elopichthys bambusa. Lineage (NCBI taxonomy): Eukaryota > Metazoa > Chordata > Actinopteri > Cypriniformes > Xenocyprididae > Elopichthys > Elopichthys bambusa. The sequence continues at coordinate 4,140,862 of CM074432.1, forward strand.
TTTTTGAAGAACAAACATATGTAGAAAATCATGAGATAATATTATATTATTATTAAATTGTTGCATTATTAAATTAATAATAAATGATTAAAGATATGAAATAATAAAATATTTATTTATTTACCTAGAAAAAATTCATATAAAGGAGCTCCTTTTGCATGCTTATTAAGTATTAAATAAGTGAATAAATGATGATGAACTAATATTTTAAAATGTTCAAGACACAAAACATGTCTCTTTATGGTGTATTCTCCTGACAGGAGGGGACTTTTTGACCTTTTTGCGCACAGAAGGCCACAACTTGAAGCCCAAGATGTTGATCAGGATGGCAGAAAATGTTGCGTCTGGCATGGCGTACCTGGAAAACAAGAAGTGCATTCATCGGTGAGAGTTTGAAAATGAAATAGAAGGACAATGAAATATAGTAATATACTGCATAAGATCATAGTCTCAGTGCTGAGAAACTAAAGTAGATCCATAAAGCAGTAGCAGACCTCATAAAGAGCTCGCAGCTGGTTTTTATTGAATGGAATAAGTAGACTCTAGGTATTTCTCTATTATGGTTAAGTCTTTTTACCAGCGGTTTGCAAGTAATGCCTGATGGGAAGATTTTGAGATAATGAGACTGAGAGGAAATGAAACCTCACTGCTCCATCTGATAGTTTCCCTCATGCTGTGTCAAACGCTTCAGTGTCTCTCGAGAGGATTGAGTTTTAATAGAGCCAGTGCGTTCTGTTTCTCTCTGTTGTTCTTATACTTTTTTTTTTGTTTGCTTTCTCCTTTTTTCTTTTCTTTTTTGTTTTCTCTCCTCTTTTCTCTCTCTCTCTCTCTCTCTCTCTCTATGCTTTTATTTATTTCAAAGCAACCTACAATAAATCTCTCTAATTTTCCCTGTCTCTCTCTCTAGAGATCTGGCTGCACGTAACTGTCTCGTGGGAGAGGAGAGCGTGGTGAAGATCAGTGATTTTGGTATGTCTCGTCAAGAGCAGGATGGTGTTTATTCTGCTACGGGAGGAATGAGGCAGATCCCAGTCAAATGGACAGCACCAGAGGCCCTCAATTATGGTACCAACTTCACTTAAAGAAGTCCTATTATGCTATATTAACTTTCTGTAGTGTGTAATGTTGAGCATGATAAAGGTCTGCAAAGTCCCTCCGGTGGGAGTTATTCTCTATATCAGTGTCACTGTTTTCTGAACTCCCTGAAACGCCTCCATTGCAGTCTTGAGTTTTATTCTGGGAATAAACACATCACAATATTCCTCCTGCCCAAGGCATATGCAAAAATAAAGGGGCGGGGCCTGGTTGAGTGCATTAGTAGTGTGTTGAAACTCATGGTAAGGGGCGGGACATTTCTGAAATACGCTTGAAGTGCTTGACCAATCACGACACACTGGTGCACCCAACCAATCAGAGCACATTGTGCTTTTCAGAGGGAGGGGCTTCATAGAGGAAAAGAACTCCACAGAGCGTTACTGACAGACTGGGAAGAGAGGTGCAGCAAATATGTAAAATATGTGTAAAATAATGGGGTTTTAAAAAATTCAAGCATGAAAACATTCTACTAGACCCCAAAAACAAAATCAAGACTTGGTCTCCATTAAAGGATTAGTTCACTTTTAAATGAAGCTTTACTCACCCTCAAGCCATCCTAGGTGTATATGACTTTCTTCTTTCTGATGAACACAATCGGAGTTATATTAATAAATATCCTGACGCTTCCAAGCTTTATAATGGCAGTGAACGAGTTTGAAGCTCAAGAAAGTGCATCCATCCATCATAAACGTACTCCACGCGGCTCTGAGGGGGTTAATAAAGGCCTTCTGAAGTGAAGTTATGCGTTTGTGTAAGAAAAATATCCATATTTAACAAGTTATAAAGTAAAATATCTAGCTTCCACCACGAAGAAAATGTAACGCCTGTCACAGTTCAAAAAGCTTAAGCCCAAAGTATAGTTCCTTTTTAAGCGTACACGAGGGTCAGAGTACAGTACCGATTTTTGTAACCACGCACTTGCACGCACATGTGCATTTAATTTTTTTGCAGTAATTAGTTTATCCACAAGGTGGGTCGATTCACAACGTAGTCAAAGAAAAACTGCATGCAACAAGCTACAGCGACAACGAAGGCCTATATAGACGACAGATTGTGCGAAGAGGTTCGAAAATACCATCATTTGTACAACTCTAGCATGAAAGAATACATTGATGTTTACATTGTAACTCGTGGAGAGAGATTGCTCAAAACTGCACATGCGTTGAACGCCTGTGTATGCATACAAGTTAAATGAAGTATACTTTCCAAGCGGGCTGTGCGTTCGACTGTGCACATACACTAGCATACATGTAAAAACGTAACACTACATCCTACACCTTCCGTATTCAACTTACGAAGAAACGCCTCTTGCAGTTTCCAAACGCTACACCTTCCATATTCAGCTTACAAAAAAAGTGTAACTGACACGACGTCAGTCATCGTTAAGTTGAATATAGAGGGCGGTCCGGTGGAAGCTAGATATTCTACTTTATAACTTGTTAAATGTGGATATTTTTCTTACACAAACGCAATGTTTTGCTTCAGAAGGCCTTTATTAACCTCCCGGAGCCGTGTGTTTATGATGGATGGATGCAGTTTCTTCAGCTCATGCTCGTTGGTGCCGTTCACTGCCATTATAAAGCTCTGATGCATCAGGACATTCATTAATATAACTCTGACTGTATTTGTCAGAAAGAAGAAAGTCATATACACCTAGGATGGCTTGAGGGTGAGTAAAGCTTGGGGTAATTTTCATTTCAAAGTGAACTAATCCTTTTAAGCATACATTGCCAAAGGATTTTATCCATTAAAAAATAACCAAAACAGTTATGTGCTGTTTTAGTTCTGTTTCTTTAGTATTTTATGGTAAGTTAAGGGGAATCAGTTTGTACCCAGAGCGCAGAGTATCCCTGCAACACTGCATTATGCTGGTCATGATTGAGGGTTTTATGTCTCAATGCTCTCTCTGTTGTTTCATCAGGACGATACACCACTGAGAGTGATGTGTGGAGTTTTGGAGTGCTGTTGTGGGAGACGTTCTCCAGAGGAGTCACACCTTATACCATACCACAAAACATGAATAACCAACAGACCAGAGACGAGGTGGAGCGAGGTACTTCACATATAACACACACACCTAAAACTACGGCTATTGCCTGTTTGCAAAGCAAGGGTTGGTTATATGTCTTTTTTTGTTGTTGTTTTTAGGATATCGTATGCCAGCCCCAAATAACTGTCCGGATGAAATTTATGCCCTCATGTGTCAGTGCTGGCAGTATGATCCAAGAAAACGACCCTCATTTAGAAAACTAAAGGCAGATCTATATGCTTTAAGTCGGTAACACACACACACACACACACACACACACACGCTTACATGTAAGTGCAGTTATTTTATGATGAGGCCAAAGCAAAGGATTTATTTTTTAATTTGTGTGCCACAGTTGAAAAAAGCAAGAATGCATATACTGTAAAGTGCACCATCAGTGCCTTCTGACAGAGTACTATTATTATAATTAAGAATATTTGATTTTATATTATATTCGATTCTGTGTAATGTTTTGTTCCGAAAGGTTTTATTGGTGACATCCTGATGTTTAAAAAAACAAATTCTTTTTTTTTTTTTTTTCTTTTTTTTTGCATATGAAGTCTGTACATTCAACAAACTGTAAATAAATGTATTAATAATTATTAATATAACATTTTCAGTATGATTTTTTTAAATTAATTAATACTTTTATTCAGCAAGGAAACACTGAAATAAGTCAATTATAACCTTACAAAATATTTCTATTTCAAATAAATGCTGTTCTTTTGAACTTTCTATTCATCAAAGAATCCTGAAAACAAAAACATCTTATGGTTTCCTTAAAAATATGAAGCAGCACAACTGTTTTCAGCATTAATAATAATCATAAATGTTTCTTGAGCAGCAAATCATCATATTAGAATGATTTCTGAAGGATCATGTGACACTGAAGACTGGAGTAATGATGCTGAAAATTCAGCTTTGATCACAGAAATAAAAATACAATTTAAAATATATTCAAATAGAATTTTAATGTATTTTTGATCAAATAAGTGCAGCCTTGGTGAGCAGAAGAGACCTTTTTTTCCAAAAACAAAATCTCTTTCCAACCCCAAATTTTTGAACAGTATATGCTAACTTTATCTTCCGAGAGGGAATTTAGTTTTTGTTCACCCCAACAAAAATTAATTTTGCTTTTGGTGTGAATAGGTCTTAAATCTTTCATACATTGAGATGTATTTCTGACGAGCTGTAACCCTGCTGTGCTGCAGTTTCGTTATGAAACATTGGATAGATGTTCCTAAACATTTATGCACTGCAGAGCCACACAGGTGTGAAAAGGCGTGTCTATCTGTTCATGTGACTTATCTGCCCGAAGGAGACAAAAGAGAAGACACACAGCCAAACCTGCATGAGGCTTTAACACTTTGCATAACTGAAATTGATAGCATTTTTTCATTTCTGCTGATCCAGGATCAATTTTGCTTAGAAAACTGATTGCCATTATTGGGACAAGTCACAGATAATCCAAGCTCAGAGGCTTTTATAAACACGGGTCCAGAACAGTACTTGAATGATAATTAAACATTTCAGTGTACTGTCAAACTGCTCATTTAAACTCTATAAAGGCATTAAGTATTACCCTGTTTTTCACCTTTATGTTCTAAAAATGGGTTAATAGTTTGTGAGGTATGGAAAAATGAATATGCAAGTTTCTTGCAAAAAAAAAAAAAAAAAAACATTTCACAAATGCAATATACTGTATCGAGGCCCCAAAAAGTATTAGCACTCACTATAACATAATATCAAAGCATGCATTTATTTAAAAGATAACACAAGCACACTTCTTAAGCAAAACATTTCACAAAAAGAAGTTTGTTAGGTTTAATTAAAAGTCCGTAGTTCATCACATGGTTGAATGTCAATGCAAAAACTGCTCAGAAAATAATTAAAAAAAAAAGATCTAGTATTGTGTGTTTGCAGATTCCACTGACATTCTATCTATGCAATGATATCTATACATTAAGTGTGGATTAGATGTCTTCATTTTTGTGGGACCAGTGTGTTTTATGAACTTTTAAATTAAAAAAATATATTTGCAACTATTTAAAATGCATCATACCTCTACATTTACTGTGTGACACATCTGGAGACGTCGAAACTTGATGCTGGCGCATATTTGAGCATCTTGAATGAAACTATTTCCACGCGCATGACAGTCAGAATAAATGCATTCTGATCTATATCAGTTTTCTGGCGCGGAATAATCAGCAACATGATGAGAGAAATGAAGATACCATGATTATTAAAGACGGGTGGATAAATGTGCTCTCCCTCTCTTTTTTCTGTCTATCAAAATTGCTTTGCAATGTATTTGACACAAGTTTAATTTATGGGGCGTTAAAGACGTCATCAGTGTTCTGAGAGGATGACACTGATCGTCCCGATGTGTTAAACAACATGCCAATGTGACATGTTGTGTGTCAGCTGACACATCTCATGACACAGCCACACATAACAGCAAATACCGTTTGAAAGGCCTGCAGGTATTCCCACGTGGAGCACCTGCTTCCTCACAACACTCACTGGTTGGTGCTGTCTGAGTGCTTGATGTTTGCTATGCACGCTAGTTTTATACAACTTATTACAACAAAAAAATCTGCACTTTCATAAGATATTCAGAAGATGGGTTTCAAAAGACACATTGGAGAAAGGTTCCCAGCTAAATGCTTGACAGGATGATCAGCCTCACAGGGGGTCAGGAACTCATCGGTCGGTCAGGCACGTAGCAGGACACCTTTCTCCAGAGGGCATTTCAAAGCATTGTGTGGAAGTGCCTGTGGCAAATTCTCTGAGTGTTTTTGACAGATCTGTGTCAAATTAAAATTAAACCTTTAATTGGCAAGTTTTTGTCCACATGCAATTAAAAATACTGCTTAGTAAACTGGACATATAGTCAAACCAGTTCTGAATCACATCAGAGATAAGTTTGCAGGAGGACGTTTGAATTTTTATGTCCTGCAAGTGGTTTGGCCATACATGGAGTGTTAAAGGGTTAGTTCACCGAAAAATGTTCCTAATTACTCGCCCTCATGTCGTTCCACACCCGTAAAACTTTTGTTCATCTTCGTAACACAAATGAAGATATTTTTAATAAGAGCTGAGTGATTTCTGTCCCTTCATTTACAGTCTATGCAACTGACACTTTGACGCTTCAAAAAGTTCATAAAGAGATCATAAAACTAATCTTTAGTCCAAATTTTCTGAAGGGACACAGTGGTGAAACCAATGAGGTTCATTCTCGTGTTACGCATCACGTTTGAGCTTCTGGAAGAACCAATGAGGTTCATTCTCGTGTTACGCAGCACGTTTGAGCTTCAGCAAGAACCAGTGAGATTCATTCTCGTGTTACGCATCACATTTGAGCATTAGCAAGAACCAATGAGGTTCATTCTCGTGTTACACATCACGTTTGAGCTTCTGGAAGAACCAATGAGGTTCATTCTCGTGTTACGCAGCATGTTTGAGCTTCAGCAAGAACCAATGAGGTTCATTCTCGTGTTACGCATCACGTTTGAGCATTAGCAAGAACCAGTGAGGTTCATTCTCGTGTTACGTATCACGTTTGAGCTTCTGGAAGAACCAATGAGGTTCATTCTCGTGTTACGCATCACGTTTGAGCATTAGCAAGAACCAAGGAGGTTCATTCTCGTGTTACGCATCACGTTTGAGCTTCTGGAAGAACCAATGAGGTTCATTCTCGCGTTACGCAGCACGTTTGAGCTTCTGCAAGAACCAATGAGGTTCATTCTCGCGTTACGCAGCATGTTTGAGCTTCTGCAAGAACCAATGAGGTTCATTCTCGTGTTACGCAGCACGTTTGAGCTTCTGCAAGAACCAATGAGGTTCATTCTCGCGTTACGCAGCATGTTTGAGCTTCAGCAAGAACCAATGAGGTTCATTCTCGCGTTACGCAGCACGTTTGAGCTTCAGCAAGAACCAATGAGGTTAATTCTCGTGTTACGCAGCACGTCAAGCAGGTTTGGTTGAGTTTTTGTTTATGTTCGCTGATCAATGTTTATATGTGAATAAAAACCTAAATTATTCATCATATAAAGCAATCTCTTCAGAAAATGTGGACTAAACCATTCTATTCATATGGATTAGTTTTATGATCTCTTTATGAACTTTTTGAAGCGTCAAAGTGGTAGGTGTGTAGCTGTCAATGGAGGTACAGAACTGGCTCAGATTGATTCTTGAATTGTCTAGGAACTGCACTACCAAGAACATATTAACACTAGAGAAATATAAGTGCAGGTGGCTACTTTTTTGGTTTAGTTGGAATAGCAGATGTTTTACATGGAAAAAGATGTTCGTTAGAAACACATTATAGCAGCATGGCTTAAAATTATTTAAAATAAGACAAAACAAGTTTTAAAATAAGCTTACACAGCTAAAAATAAAAGACATTTCTTATTTTAATATGTTCTTTCAGGAACTGGGTTTCCAGTCTTGGAAAACCTGGTTACTGTTTATGACAGAATTTTAAAACTGTGACATGAAAATTTCCAGACATGAAAATGTTATGAAAATGACTAGAATGAATATGAATTTTTCTATTTATAAGAAGTTTAAAAGTGTTTTATTGGCCAGAAATTTGTGCTTTTTGTAAATACAAAACTTACACACTTTATCCTATAATCATGAACGGCTAGAAACATGTATATTCATTGGTCATAAAAAGTGTGAAACCTGTATTATGTGTATTGATTGTATTTCTTGTATTTTGCAATTTAGAATATATTATACTCTATATGCATGTACTCTGAGCTCACAGCAGTGAAAGTAGCACAATGAGAGGAGTGCAGCAAAAGCCAAGGCCTGTACTGGGCAGACCTGTGAAAAATGTTTGAAATAGCATGTAGAAGTAGTGTAGAGGAGGAGCAGTGATTTAACCTTCAACACCTGCCATGTCACGATGACAGAATACCCTCAGTGCTCCTCTATAGTTCATAGGTCACCCTTAATGTCACTGCCTTTACGTGCACATGAACTTTAATGACATCCTATTCTTAATCTGTAGGGTTTAATATGGAGTTGGCCCACCCTTTGCAGCTATAACAGCTTCAACTCTTCTGGGAAGGCTTTCCACAAGGTTTAGGAGTGTGTTTATGGGAATTTTTGACCACTCTTCTAGAAGCGCATTTGTGAGGTCAGGCAGTGATGTTGGCGAGAAGGCCTGCCTCGCAGTCTCCGCTTTACACTTGGCACAATGCAGTCCGTTCTCCTGGTAACTGCCAAACCCAGACTCGTCCATGGGATTGCCAGACAGAAAAGCGTGATTCGTCACTCCAGAAAACACGTCTCCACTGCTCTAGAGTCCAGAGACGGCGTGCTTTACACCACTGCATCCGACGCTTTGCATTGCACTTGGTGATGTAAGGCTTGCTCGGCCATGGAAACCCATTCCATGAAGCTCTCTATGCACTGTTCTTGAGCTAATCTGAAGGCCACACATAGTTTGGAGGTCTGTAGCTATTGACTCTGCAGAAAGTCTCAGCATGCTCTGACCCCGCTCTGTGATTTTACGTGGCCTACCACTTCATGGCTGAGTTGCTGTTGTTCCCAATTTGTTTCCACTTTGTTATGATACCACTAACAGTTGACCGTGGAATATTTAGTAGTGAGGAAATTTCATGAATGGACTTGGTGGCAACCTATCACGGTACCATGCTTGAATTCACTGAGCTCCTGAGAGCGACCCATTCTTTCACAAATGTTTGTAGAAGCAGTCTGCATGCCTAGGTGCTTGATTTTATACACCTGTGGCCATAGAAGTGACTGGAACACCTGAATTCAGTGATTTGGAGGGGCGTCCCAATACTTTTGGCAATATAGTGTGTATATGTGTGCTTGTGTGTTTGTAAAAATATATAATTATTTGTATCATTCATTGTGATGAATATATATATATATATGTGTGTGTGTGTGTGTATATATAATTTTTTTCTTTTTTTTGCTTAGCTCTAGAAATTGCATCTCTTTATATCTATGTCCGTGGCATCACATGCTCAGGCACGCGGCACATTACATAAACTGCTCACTGTTACTATCAGCATGACTATCAGTAAGTCATTGTCTTTGTGACAACGGGTCTCTTCACAGCTCGACATTCCAGATCCTCCCATCCTAGCTGCAGAAGAACAGATAATTCTCTAAACCGTTTGGCCATTCACAAGCTGAGATCTTCAAGATCTGATCCTAATCAAAGCATGTCTTTTTCCGTCAAGCATCTCTTCCCAGTTTGTGGGTGTTTTTGACAAATGAGATGATTTAAAATGCGATGGTTCAAATTTAGCTTATGATGGTTTTGTAAGATGCTTTTACTTTCATATCTGGGTGATAACCACAGTTACCTTTAGTGATTCCTTTTTTTCGGAACTTCGAAGAAACCGTGTGTGTGTGTGTACTATACAAAATGCATGTTATTTTTTTATATATAGCATCCTTCATATCTCTGAAGAGTTTTTAGTTTTATCAAATTTATAAAAGAAAGATATGCTGTACGAGTCTTTCCGAAAACAGCCGAGCGTCTTTATTACGTAATACAGTGCCATGCTCGAAGCAATGTATTTGGCACAGAAATACTGTCATACATCCAACTCATTTTTTGAAACTTTGGCCATGTTTAGCAAGAGAATCCAACTTTTTAACAGTATAAATAAGTCAGAATGCATGAAATAGCATTTAAGAGCCGGAAGGGTGAAAGCTTTTGGAATTTGAAGGTAAATTGTACTTAGTTTGCCTTTCAGGAAACATGCAAGTATCTTCTGTTGCTTCCGAAGGGCAGTACTAAATGGGAAAAAAATGATATTTCAACAAAATAAGAAAGAATTGGACATTTTCATCCTGTTCAAAAGTTTTCACCCCCTAGAGACATATCATAAAAATCTGACTTTTCCCATGTTTAAGTGCTATAATCGGGTCTCCGGTGCATCTACCAACCCAGAAAATGTGAAAAAGGACAACCCAGTACCTTTGTTTTGGTAAGCCTTTCGACAAATCAAGCCATTCTGACTTCGCTCCCCTTGTGACGTAGGAACGAGAAACACTGGTCCTGGAGTGCAGCAGCACCTGTCCTTCACAGTTTAGCTACAACCCTGATCAAACACACTTGAATGTCTTCAGGATTACTAAAGCTTTGTGAAGGAAGGTGAGTTGTGTCAGAGCAAAACTCAGACACAGCAACACATAAGAACAACTGTCCCTGAGCTTGTGATATGTCTCAGCTATGTAAACATTATCACTGATCTGTTAACGGCTATTTTGAGTCTCCATAAACTCCTGGCATCTGAGCTACTTAGGACACAGTGGTGTAATTTTATTTATATTCAATATATATATTCATTTTGTGATGTTTGCAAATTGTCTTCCTGAGTGTGTTTTGTTAGCACGTTGCTAATGTACTGTTAAACGTGGCTAAAGTTACCATTGTTTCTTACTGTATTCACGGAGACTAGAGCCATTGCATCACACTATTAAAATCATTCAGAATGATTTAATAATTCATGTCTTATGTCCTGCTTCAATAGGAGAAAAAATAAATAAAAAATCATTCAGAATCAAATTTTAGCTAACATCCACAAAGTTATATTTGCTGTGTTAGCTTCTGTATTATGTATGCCTCAGTGTAGGAATGACAAGCAAGCCCTACTTGGCACGCTTGGAGCACGAGCTCATTTGCATTTAAAGGTACACACGCTTTTTTTTTTTTTCTCCCACCCAAAAATAGGCAGTTAAAATATGGTATAATAAAAAATCCATGGGGTATTTTGAGCTGAAACTTCACAGACACATTCTGGGGACACCTGAGACTTATATTACTTGTAAAAAGGGGCATAACAGGTCCCCTTTAATGCATCATATTTCCTTCTGGAGCATCAGTGAATGTTTGAACCTTGTTTAATAGTTGTGTTTGAGTCCCTCAGTTGTCCTCAGTCATGGATCTCAGAATCATACAGTCACTGCTGGAAAGGGTTCAAATACGCAAAAAATTCTTGAAAACGGAAGAATCTGTGGGATTTTTCTGAAGAACAGAGCTCGGTTTAACAACCGTCACACAACAAAAAAACAGTCACACCACACAGTATTAAGAATCAATGGTTAATAACTATATGTAAACATCTTTTTTGTAATATATCTTACTATATATATATTATATATACACACACACACATACACAGTGTTTGGGGTAACACATTACAAGTAATGCAAGTTAAGTATTCAGATTACTTTTTTCAAGTAACTTAAATAAGTAAATAAGTAACACAAGTTACTTTGTTTTCCCATTTATTGACGGACAGCTCTCCTGTCCCCATGTTGAGAGAAATCATAAGTGCAGAGGTGTTGTGTGCGCTGTGTGAACATGATGGTTTTTGTAGTTCTAGACTAAATGTGAGCTGGTATCATCTCGCACAAAAACCGACTCGGTGTTCATCAGATTATACAACCTGAATTCCGGGAAATGTTGGGATGTTTTTTAAATTTGAATGAAATGAAAACTAAAAGACTTTCAAATCACATGAGCCAATATGTTATTCACAATAGAACATAGATAACATAAGTGTTTAAACTGAGACATTTTTACAATTTTATGTGATGCCTGCTACAGGTCTCAGAATAGTTGGGACGGGGGCATGTTTACCATGGGTGTAGCATCTCTTCTTTTCAAAACAGTTTGAAGATGTCTGGGCATCGAGGTTATGAGTTTCTGGAGTTTTGGTGTTGAAATTTGGTCACATTCTTGCCTGATATAGGCTGAAGAGTTTGTGGTCGTCTTTGATGTATTTTTCTCTGTAGGTGAAAGATCTGGACTGCAGGCAGGCCAATTCAGCACGCGGACTCTTCTACGACGAAGCCATGCTGCTGTAATAGCTGCAGTATGTGGTTTTGCATTGTCCTGCTGAAATACACAAATACACCCTGAAATAGACGTCGTCTGGAGGGGAGCATATGTTGCTCTAAAACCTTTATATACCTTTCAGCATTCATATTGCCTTCCAACACATGCAAGCTGCCCATACCGTATGCACTTATGCACCCCCATACCATCAGAGATGCTGGCTTTTGAACTGAACGCTGATAACACGCTGGAAGGTCTCCCTCCTCTTCAGCCCGGAGGACACGGTGTCTGTGATTTCCAACAAGAATGCCAAATCTGGACTCGTCTGACGATAGAACACTTTTTCACTTTAAATGAGCCTTGGCCCACAGGACGCGACAGCGCTTCTGGACCATGTTGACATGTGGCTTCCTTTTTGTATAATAGAGCTTTAGTTGGCATCTGCAGATGGCACGGCGAATTGTGTTTACCGACAGTGGTTTCTGGAAGTATTCCTGTCATTCACACAATCATGCCGATGAGTGATGCAGTATCGTCCGAGGGCCCGAAGACCACGGGCATCCAATAAAGGTCTTCGGCCTTGTCCCTTACGCACAGAGATTTCTCCAGTTTCTCTGAATCTTTTGATGATATTCAAAGAAGATGATGAGATTTGCAAAGCCTTTGCAATTTGACGTTGAGGAACATTATCCACAATCTTTTTATGCACTTTCACAGCTCTGCACATCTTTACTTCTGAGAGACTCTGCCTCTCTAAGACATCCCTTTTATAGCTAATCATGTTAAGATCTGATATCAATTAACTTAATCAGTTGCTAGATATTCTCCCAGCTGAATTTTTTAAAAATTTCTTGTTGTTATTTCAGCCATTTGTTGCCCCCGTGCCAACTTTTATGAGACCTGTAGCAGACATCAAATTTGAAATGAACTCATTAAGTAGATAAAAGTGTAACATTTCTCAGTTTAAACATCTGTTATGTTATCTATGTTCTGTGAATTAAATATTGGCTCATGTGATTTGAAAGTCTTTTAGTTTTCATTTTATTCAAATTTAAAATATCCCAACATTTCCAGAATTCGGGTTGTAAATAAAAACAGAAATGCAAACTCAGAATATTACGCAAACCTGCAACAATTAAATGTTAAATAACACATATACTTTATGTACTTCATCTCACTTTATTAAACAGTGTCTTTGCTGCTAACCTTTGATGATCCACTTCAACAATACTAAACAAAAATTACTTTAGATAAACATCATATTTGAGGGGGGTTTGTTTGTTTGTTTTGTTTTCATTGCTAAAGTAAGAGTGTTGAACTTTCCTTTTGCGTCCTATTCTTCTGCGATTAAGAATGGCAGCACGGATAAAAGGTTTGTTTGAGCTGCGCCCTCTACTGTACAGGCATGAATTTGCATTTCCTTCAGCCTTTTGGTGTGAAAGGGACTTTACATTTGCCAAAAATACTACTTTATTTACTATTAAAAAACAAATCAAGCAAGCCCAGACCAGGTGAGAAAAAAATAACACAAAAGTAACATATTAAAAGTAGCTATGCAAAATTGTAATGCATTACTTTTAAAAGTAACTTACATGTGCAATAGTGTAATGCATTAATTTTAAAAGTAATATGCATGCACACATTTTAGTTTTTGGTCATAGACAGTTATGTAAGATGACTTTCAATCATACACATTTTAGATTAATTGTCCACAATATTAAAACATTATTAACTTACTTGGACACATGATCGTGGCATGATTACTGAACTAAAATATAAAAGCTTAATGTTATCTTTATGCAGAATCAACTGCACAGAAGTGAAGACTTGACTCGTCTTTGATTGACAGTGGATCATGTGATATCCTTTTGTCGTCAGTAATGGAATGTCCAAGTGACAGATTGCAAAGGCCAGGCATGGTCATGTGATTCCTGTTATCTTTGGAATGCCACCCTGATAACAATCTGAGAGCGACACTTACTGTCACATGCTCTCTACCTGTTTTTCGTGAAACACACCTCCTGAGCGCTGCAACAGCCACATGCTCTCTAGCCAAGTGTGAAGATATGCACACACCCCTCTTTTTATTTTCTAGACGTGAGCCTGACTTGTGAGAGTAATTAATTTGCATCCAGGGACATTTTTCGACACACTTGATTGATTTACAATATGTCTGTTGATTTAAATGTTTCTGACTAAATGTTTGAAGTTAGTCTTGTATACACTTGTAAATTGCCTATGCATTAATTTCTGGTCACACTTTTGGTCACTACTTCCTTTCCATACTTTCACTGGTGTAGTTTTTAAAATTTTACTTTTATTCTATAATGTGGAAAGTGACTCAAAGCGTATCTTATTGGATGGATGGTGCAAGAGAGATTAGTTATAATATATCAAATAATCAAATATTGTGCTTTCAGAAATTTCTAATTTGGTTAGTCACAAAATATACAATGTGCTTTAAAGGGTTAGTTCACCCCAAAATGAAAATTCTGTCATTAATTACTCATCCTCATGTCGTTCTACACCCGTAAGACCTTCGTTCATCTTCAGAACACAAAATAAGATATTTTTGATGAAATCCGATGGCTCAGTGAGGCCTGCATTGACAGCAAGATAATCAACACTTCTTAGTGCCCAGAAAGCTACTAAAGACGTATTTAAAACAGTTCATGTGACTACAGTGGTTCAACCTTAATGTTATGAAGCGACGAGAATACTTTTTGTGCGCCAAAAAACAAGATGATAACTTTATTTAACAATATCTAGTGATGAGCAATTTCAAAACACTGCTTCATGAAGCTTCGAAGCTTTACCAATCTTTTGTTTCGATTCAGTGGTTCAAAGCATGTATCAAACTGCCAAAGTCACGCCCCCCAGTGGTGAACCATTGAAATTTCGAAACACTTGTGACCTAACGAAGCCTCGTTTACTGAAATCATGTGACTTTGGCAGTTTAATGAACGCTCTGAACCACTGATTCGAAACAAAAGATTCGTAAAGCTTCATGAAGCGGCGTTTTGAAATCGCCCATCAATAGATAAAAAAAAGTCGCTTCATAATATTAAGGTTGAACCACTGTAGTCACATGAACTGTATTAAATATGTTTTTAGTAGCTGGGCATTGAAAAAGGGAGTGTTATTGCTGGCGATGCAGGCCTCACTGAGCCATCGGATTTCATCAAAAATATCTTAATTTATGTTCTGAAGATGAACGAAGGTCTTACGGGTGTGGAATGACATGAGGGAGAGTAATTAATGACATAAAGGGTTAGTTCACCCAAAAATGAAAATTAAGCCTTATTTGATGTGAAATGACATGAGTAAAGAAAGGAGCAGAAATGCATTTATACAATTCATAATATAAAATGAAAGTTAATGCACAGTGTTTATGAACATAAACAGCAAATTCTGCAGAATTAGCACAATATGCAAAAGATATGCAATATATTAAGATGGTTAAAAAAGTTTTAATAATTTCCCTTAATGTGATCAACATCCGTGAGATTTACAGTTTTGTTGTAAGTTGAATTAAACATAAAGCTTTAAGGTCTTTGCATAATGAATAGACACATGTGATCCGGTTATGTAACAGTGGTTTAGCTATACTTCAGAAAACACTGATAGTATCTGGTATGTACCCAACAGAGAACAATGTCAATCATTGAGATATTGCCTATTTAGAAGAGTCTTATGACTTATGATTTGAATACCTGAAGCTTGACAATAACTATTAAACTGGTCATTATCTCTTTATGATTAAAAAAAAAAAGATTTTGCAGAAAATGCAGCTTTTCTTTTATATATAGAAAAATAAAATATCGGTAATGACAACATCACTCAATTTACGCAACATCAATATTTTAGGTTAACATTTATGTTTTGTAACTGTTACATTCCTGTAGTGTGTTTTTTTTTGTTTCGGACAGATTTTTATATGTTATTTAATATGAGCTCATGATTACTGCATGTATAATTATTATAGAAGAATTAAAAATTGTTGTTTAAAATAGTTCAACTACTCGTGTAGAGTTTCACTTATGGTCAGATGATCAGGAACCAAAGAAGCGATTCCTTGCATGTGTCGAAAGCCCATTTGACTCAAAAGAAGTACAGTTTTTGCCCTGTAGAACAAGAAAGATAAAGCAGATTTTAGAGCTGCACTGAAAGTTTCCCATTCTTAGTCATTAACATGTTTGCCCTGATTTTCTTGATTTTGAGGGTTTGCACAGCAATCTAGATTAGTTAGATTATGTAAAAACATTCCAAAAGTCTAAAACCTCTGGTAGACATGGTTTAAAAAGAAAAACAATAATGCAAAGAAAATAATCTGACCTGAAGGTGAATTGCCCCTGTCAGAGAAGTTGGTCTGAATAGTCTATTAGTCAAAGTGTAATTATAATTATGTCTAGTTAAACTAGTATGACCTTAAAAAAAAAAAAAAGAAGAGTCAGACACCATACCAGATATTGATCAGTCTTGTCAGGTGAGTGTCACGGCCACCCTCATTTCCAAAAGGTACACCTGCAACAGGTGAGCAGTGACACACCTCCAGGTTACCAGCTATAAATACAGCTGCACCCAACTCCGAAAGTACAAGAGAGCTTCGCCCAACTGATCATCTCTTAACTTCACCATGGGGAACTTCGTCGACTGCTGCCGAGGCTTCTGGTGCCCGACCAAAAACCCTAATGTCCGGATCAGCCTGCCTGGGGTCTGCTTCGTGTGGCAGATCGCCATGATCATCTTGTTCGGACTGTTTGTGCGTTACGATGAAGAATCAGATGCGCACTGGGCCGAGCACAAACACGAGAAGAACATCACGAGTGACATCGAGAACGACTTCTACTTCAGATACCCAAGTGAGTATTCACGTTCTGCAGGGTTTGATATTGATAAGGCAGTTAATGTCATGTTTAAAGAATAAAATAATGGTTTGTTGAGCTTTCAGTAGATAGAAAGTTATGGAGGTTAACCTTCACCACCACTCCACCTTCTCAGGTTTCCAGGATGTACATGTGATGATCTTTGTGGGTTTCGGCTTTCTCATGACCTTCCTGAAGCGCTACAGCTTCGGCGGGGTCGGATTCAACTTCCTCATCGCCGCCTTTGGTCTGCAGTGGGCTCTGCTCATGCAGGGCTGGTTCCACTCTCTGGACCCGCTTGATGGCGCAATCAAGATCGGCATTGAGAAGTACATTTGGCACCTCACTTTCTTACAATAACTTCTTTGATTCAATTATTTAAGGTTACTCTTGCACATCAAGTATGTGCCATATAGTGGCACCAGATGGCCATTTAAATCATTTGGGCATTTAAATCATGGGCATTACTTGAACAATGCATCAGAAGATGGTGGCTTATGTGATACAGCTGATATAGAGAAAGTTTCATTTTCCATCTTGCTTCCGTCAGTATCATCAATGCCGACTTCTGTGTGGCGGGATGTCTCATCGCATATGGAGCTCTCCTGGGAAAAGTCAGTCCAGTGCAACTGATGGTCCTGACACTATTTGGCATCACACTGTTTGCGGTTGAGGAATACATCATTCTTAATCTTCTCCATGTGAGTAGCAGTGTTATTTTAGTATTATTATTATAGCTTTTATTGTTATACTTGTTTATACATTGTTACATTTTTAATCATTTTGTTATCAGGGTAATTATTGTCATTTAAAACTAAGATTAAATCTGAAACCATAAAAACATTTTTGTTACTTGAAATTAAATAAATGTTAACTGAAATAAAAGAAATGATATATATATATATATATATATACAGTCAAACCAAAATGTATTCAGACACCTTGAACATTTCATTTATTAATACAGTTTATATATATATATATATATATATATATATAAACTTATTTTATTTCAGCTGGTTGCCCAGGCACCATTTCTCATTTTCTTTTAGTTTAAATTTTAAGTACTAAAATATCTGAAACTAAAAATTAAATAAAACACTAATAACTATAACTATATAGACATATTAAAAAAAAGAATAAAAATGACAAAACAAAATTACTAAAATTAAAACACAAAAATAAAAAAGGAGTTTAAAATATTAATAAAAACTATAATAGTCTATTAATGATACTGAAAATAATAATGTTTATGTGCGTTTGTATTTTTGTTAATTTACCATTTAGGTTTAATTTATTTTTATTTTAGTTTTATTTGCAGTTATTTTAGTGCTTTGACTATGACAAAATGAGTTTTTCCATCTAATGCTGACATTTTATTTTATTTCCGCTTTATGTTACTTAAAGGGATAGTGCACCCAAAAAATTCTGTCATCATTTACTCACCCTCAAGTTGTTCCAAACCTGTATGAATTTCTTTCTTCTGCTGAACTCGAAACTTTCAGTAACCACACATCTGATTGGACCCCATCGACTTCCATAGGAGTAAAAAAAATACTATGGAAAATATCTTGTGTTTCTTCTTCTTGATGATAACCCTTCATCATCCTGAAAATTTCTTCCAAAATCAAAGATATTTTAACAAATTGTTCTTGCATTTCACAGGCTCGTGATTCTGGCGGATCCATGGTCATCCACACTTTCGGAGCCTACTACGGTCTGACAATATCATGGATTCTGTATCGACCGAAGCTAGACCAAAGCAAGCATTTGGGCAGCTCTGTCTACCACTCTGATGTCTTTGCTATGATTGGTATGTTATGAGGACCTTTTATATGTTACACACAGTACATACCCTTGATAAGATCTTACATGAGCTGCTTTCAAAAAAAAAAAAAAACAGTCCTTTATCTGAAAATCTTTCCTCTTACAGGGACCCTCTTCCTCTGGATGTTCTGGCCCAGTTTCAACTCCGCCATCTCAGATCACGGAGATGGTCAACACCGGGCGGCCATAAACACCTACCTTGCTCTGGCGGCCTCTGTACTTACTACATTTGCCATATCCAGCCTTTCTGCCAAGAAGGGAAAACTGGACATGGTAAATTACAGCACTTCATTATATCCCAGTGGCTTCTGCAGCATCCTATCTGTGTTTTGTAACATTGCACCTGTTTTGTGCAACTTAGGTGCATATCCAGAATGCAACACTGGCTGGGGGCGTGGCCATGGGCACAGCAGCCGAGTTCATGATCACAACCTACGGTTCTCTCATCGTGGGCTTCTTCTGTGGGATACTGTCCACATTCGGCTACCTGGTGCTCACTGTGAGTGTGACAGAAGAGCAGATTTGAGCGTCATTTGCACTGTGAAAACAGATTCATTTATACCTGCTTTTTCCCCCTTTGCAGCCCTTCATGGAGAAGTACCTGAAGATTCAAGACACCTGTGGCATCCACAACCTGCACGCCATGCCCGGGCTCCTCGGAGGAGTTGTTGGTGCCATCACAGCAGCTACTGCCAGCGAGAGTGTCTATGGACACGAAGGGTGAGTGTGAATGTTTAGTTATATTAGTATACAACTACATTTTAAATCATGCAAAGATTATTTAAGGTACATTGTCTAGCGGTTAAAAAACAAAACTGCATGCATTTTGCGGAAGGACATTGTTTTGGTTGTGCTTCGGCTCTGTGCGGATGAATATGGTTCTTTCTCATAACAAATAAAGAGAGAGAGATTATCCTACAATCTGACTAGCTGACGACATTACTGTAGCTTTACCCATAAATAGACATGAAAGTAAATTCCAGCAGAGTGCTAAAAATGACCCTTCACAACAGATAATGCTTTACAATGAACTCTGTTAGAAACTACATATGGCAGGTTATCGGTTCAATAAAATACCTTACTCGCCTGTTGAGTAATAAAAACGCCATTTCCGTATCTCCCCCCGGTAAAAAAAATCACCACCCATGGGATAAAATCCACATTTTTGGCGGGGTTCCCCTGGTAAAATTAGCATTCCAGGGGCTAAATATCATGTTATTGGGGTCGCTTCAACCCACGGACATAAAAAACAACCTGTGGCAACACCGTTAAAGTAGCCCAATTCCACAGGAAAACCATGGACTTGGGAACACTTATTTAGCTTCTCCATGTAAACATTTCTTGCTCATTGTGACAACTAACCTATGCCCCAGACACGTGTTAAAGTAGCCAGAGCAAGTTTTCTCTGTTTATGTATATGACGAGACACACACGAGCGAGTGACGCATGTATGCAGTTTCCCGCGAAAACCATCCCGACAGGTCTATAATATACACACTTTAAAACACAAATAATGGGCTTAAGTAGTGAATCGAGGTGAGACAAAACACGTTTCGGAAAAAGGATTAGGCCTAATTTTAATTCTGTTTCTGTTTAGTTTAATTTTATTAAATTTGAACAAAAACGTGACACTGTGTACCTTTAATAAACAGTTTTAATATTTAATAAATCATTAAATTACTTAGCCTCAGCTGTAAAGCAGCAATATGTTCGTATGCCTAATAGGCCTATGTCGAAAACGGTCTAGTCGCATTCATTTATGAATTAGACTACATTAATAACGATCGCATTTTTAGTTCAAAACGGCGAAATTTCTCAAAAAGTTGAGTAGTTTCAAAGCATCACTAGATAGTCTGTCAGTCGCTTAACATTTCTATCGTAAAACAGTCTAACTTTCATCTACTTACGAACTCTTGTTGCGTTGAGACAGTGACAGTAAGACCCGCCTCCTTTGATTTGATTGGCTATCTCGATCATTTTGACATTGACGAGTCATTCTAACAAAAAAAAAAATAGCGTTACTCAATCTACACTAAAATATTAAGATAAGACAAATAAAATGAGAAAATATGAATTCTATTATTTATTCTTAATTCATAGCTCAGACAAAATTATTGGCTTTGGTCCCGATTAATAAGTAGCCTATGTCAGTGTTGCACAGTTCATCAGTTATTAAACAAGTTCAGTTCAGCAATAAGCAGCTCTACAGAAGACAATAGTGTCATTTTTCAGCAATTCAGATTAAATTTAGTTGATTAAAAATGTTTAATCCTGCTTAATTCAATTCAAATTTTTGTTATCATCCGATAAGTTCAGTGCAGTTAAATCAATAATATTATAAAATATCGCTTGTATTTTTGAATATTAAAAGTTTGTATGTTGCTGATACAAATTCTTTTCTTTCAACAGGTTAGTAAACACCTTTGATTTTAAAGGGGACTTTGCTAACAGGACACCTGCCATGCAAGGAGGCTTCCAGGCAGCTGGTATCTGTGTTGCTCTCGCTTTTGGAATCGTAGGTGGAATTATAGTAGGTGAGCATCCAAAAAAAAAAAAAAAAATATATATATATATATATATATATATATATATATATACACACATACATATACATACACTGTATGTGTGTGTAAATAATTAGTTATTGTTTATTTTATTTCGAATAATGTTTTTAGTTTTAGTTAACTATAATGACCCTGGTATATGTAAAAACAGGTTGCATCCTGAGACTGCCATTCTGGGGAGACCCGTCAGATGACAACTGCTTTGATGATGAGGTGTACTGGGAGGTGAGTTTGAATTTGTATTTACTTGTCTCACAGCTAAGGTGGCACTATGAAACTCAAATAAGAACCTAAATGTGACGAGTAGCCCAGTTTCTTCTATACAGTCTGGGTTGAGTTTGAAAAAAATCCTTCTTTACAGGTGCCTGAAGACGATGAGAGCATCCCTCCCATTCTACAGTACAACACCCACATGGTCGGCAAAAATCATGGCATGTAAGTATAGATTCTCTTGATGTTATGAGAATATACTGTAACTATACGCTGTAGATTTATATACGGTATGTGACCCTGGACCACAAAACTAGCCATAAGGGTCAATTTTTTTACAATTGAGATTGATGCATAATCTGAAAGCTGAATAAATAAGCTTTCCATTGACGTATGGTTTGATATGACAATATTTGGCAGAGATATTCGAAAAACTGGAAATTTAAGGGTGCGAATAAATCAAAATATTGAAGAATCGCCTTTAAATTTATCTAAATGAAGTTCCTAGCAATGCATATCTACTCACAAAAAAACATTTTTGATATATTTACAGTAGGAAATTTACAAAATATCTTCATGGAACATGATCTTTACTTAATATCCTAATGATTTTTGGCATAAAAGAAAAATCGATCATTTTGACCCATACTATGTATCGTTCGCTATTGCTACAAATATACCCGTGCGACTTATGACTGGTTTTGTGGTCCAGGCACACATAGAGTATATATGATTTATCCAAACATCACATATTTATGTCATTAATTCTTTATAGTAGAAGTAACTGGGGTCATTATGGTGTAAAAGTGCTTGTTGCATTCTAGTAAATCACCATTAGATGGCAGTACACACCACATAATAGATTTCCAGCTTTAAGTGCACTTGATCACAGTATAGCATAATGAAAAGGTAATTGTGTAGTATAGCATTTCAGTATAGAAATAAATTAAATTCGATTATTATTAAATTAATAATTAATGAAACATCAAATCCATATTTATGCAAAATGACCAAGATGATGTTTCAGATTGACTGTTTTACATTTTGTTTTTGAGAACTATTTAAGATGAATTAATTGTTTTAAGGTCTTAAATACATTTTTTTTTTTTTGCATCATTCAGGTCAGAGACTAACTTTTCTGTGGAACAGAGCTAATTCAAGAATTAAGGAATGCACAATGTCTTTTATGACAAAAGATGAACCTGATCACATCAAATTGGAGGGGGGGAAATGAGGAGAATGAAGGAATGTTCAGACCAAGTCTGTGCTCAAGAGAATCCAGTCCCTGTAATATCTTTTCGAGGTATTGGCCTGCAAGACTACAAGGGTCAGCTCTTAGTTCAATTTCAAGTCTGTGTGATTTAGAGTCCTCAAATTAATTTAATCACAACGTTTTATAATTTCTAAAACTAATGCATATTTCATAATTCACCTGTACAACAAGTTTTAAACTTAAATTGTATTAAGTTTCAATCATTCTGAAAAAGAATGAAACCGTAATTATTGTACTTTATCATGTTTTCTGTGTTAATGAATTGACTAGGCTGTTACAATTTTGAAATGATGAATGTGTTCATGTGTTAGTTATTTATCTATAGTTATTTTCAAGTGTACAGTGATGTGATATTGTTTCCTTCCTTGTATGTAGACTATTATATTTGAATAGGAAGGATTAAATGAGAAGTCATTGTGTCTGCAGACCATGTAGAATGATAATATTAATATTATTTCTTTTAATTTTTATATTCTTTGCTATTTTAAATATAGGACTAATATAAAAAATAAAAAGGCAATATTCCGATCTTTCTGCTCTGTGACTTTGGTGTTCTTTTGCTAAATGTTTATTTAATTCACATTTTACGGACGGCAATAATAAACTGTTGCTTTAATTCTCTCAAATATAAATTACGACAATTATGCATCTTTCTGCCAAACATCCTTTAAAATCTCCCTTCTTTACCAAATCACTTGTTGTTGAGTGTTTTAAAGTGCCTCTGCTATGATTTTATTTTAATATTACCTTTCATGTAGTATATAATATAGCTGTTTGTGAATGTTAAAGGACTGCAAAGTTATTGTCTTTTAATAGGGTAAAAAAAATGAACTAATAATTCTCACCATACTTCCTTGATTACAATAAGAATTTCAAACATTTTTTGTATTACAAGTTTTCTAAAATGTAATGTTTAAATATGCAAATGAGGCATTTTTACTTAAAAAATTCACTAATTTGCATACATTTCTAGTACAAAAATCTGCACATCAGATGAAGTCAGTTTTGAAGGTTTTGACATATTAGAGTCAAAGGCTTTTACATCTCTTTTTATCACTCCATAATTCAGAAAATACTGAAATTTTCACAATTTTTCTTTGAGATAAAATGTTGTATATAATCTGGCAATATATATATGAACAAATCCCTCTGTAAAAAAAATATAAATAGGAATAAAATTAAAGTTTGGTGTATGTAGTGGACATGAAGTGGAGATATATGGCTCAGTGTAGGAGAAAAAACTCCCTTTAAAAATATGTATTGTAATTGAAATACACAAATAGATAAAGTGCCAAAAAAAATACATGCTTAAAAGTGGATTTTGGATGTTTTCTCTTATCACTAGTCTGAAAAAAACACTTTATTAAAAGCCAAAAAGCCCAAAATCTCAAAATTTAAAAAAAAGAGTCGCCTTAAAAGCAAGAATTGATTCTGAACTGCCTGAAACGAGTCTCACTTCCTGTTTCAAACCTACCCAACAATGTAACAAATTTGCATAATGCCAGCCTATAGTCTTCATACGTCTAATTTGACCCTCAAACACTGTAGTTGAAGCTGAGACTTGGAAGAGTTTGGTTAGTGTTGTGGAGAAGACGCTGTTTTCAGCGCTGAGAATCCACAGGGAATTGAGGAATCGCACTGGAATTGATATGGAAAAATTTTGCCATGGACTTAAAATAAATGTATTGTCTACTGACATGACGAATATTGTTAAACAAAATAAATCTTGTTAATGAATACATAATGTTCCTGTGATATCTGCAGGATCAAACAGTAGATTTCGGTTTTCATTGAATTAAAAATGCCTAAAAGTTGCTTTTGGTTTTATTCTAGTAATACCGTGTAATGGTACAACTACTAGAGACACGCGGTGATTAACGGTTATCTGTCAAAATCACAACAAAACGCTCTTTAATTGAGCTGCTGGTCATCTGTTAGCGTGTTTTCTGGTCACCCTCAGGCCAAACTCCTCCATTCTCATGGAAATAGACTCCTTGTAGAGGGTCAAACGGGGTCAATTGGGTCATTTCCTGATCAATCACCGTGACATTTAATGAACTTCAAATACACGCTGCTTTTGTGAATGAGCACAGCAAGACGCCGATGATGGTATTGAGAGATTTCATGTCTTTATGAAGGACTTCAGTCTGTGCATGATTTCATGTTCATGAATTTAATAGACGTGCCGTTGTCAATGCTACTGACACCTGACTCAAATACTCTGCAGAACGGGTTAATACTGCTGCCAAAAAGAAGAATACTGTTTCTGCAGTGTATATTATTGAGCACAATAATATATGTATATTTTCTTTATGCATAAAATTCCCTTTCCAGTGTGACAACTTAATTTTGGCTTAATATTTGTTCTGACTGCAGAAGCTTGTACAAATATCTTCGCTACATACTTTAGTTAAGCACTGAAACATTTCTTTTGTTGTACACTTTGTTAAATTGTTTTGCTTGTATTTGTTTATTTGATATGATTTGTCTACTCACTTTGACATAAATCATAGATATTCTATCTCTATTTTTCAGTTTTTACTATGGAAAAAGTGTTGTTTAATTTTGCGGCCAGAAAGGCTATTGAGCACAATATGTAAATTTGAAAGACCTATGACTTGCTGATTGCCAAAAGTGGATATACTTACACAAAAATTGGATCAAAAATGAAAAATATTAGCAAAGATTATTTCCAAAATGTATTTTCAAATTTAAACCTGGTTTAATCCTCAGTTTCCACTGGTTTAGCAGAACAAATATAAATCATACATAATTCACATCATCTTCACTTCACGTTTTTTGATTATAACCCAATCCATTTACTCATTGTTTGTCTTCCAGCTTATACAAATATACACTCTAAAAAATGCTGGGTTAAAAACAACCCAAGTTGGGTTGAAAATGGACAAACCCAGTAATTGGGTTGGGTTAAATGTTTAAAAATGACTATATGTCTGGCTTAAAATGAACCCCAAATAGGTTGGAAATTAAAAATCAGACACATAATTACTAGAGACAACAATAATAATCAAAAGGTGAACATTAATTAATAAGCCGTTCAATAAATGTTTATTGTTTTATTATTCATTAAACTTATTATTAAATGTTCATTTATTAAACATATTAATAAATGTTAATTTCCAACATATTTTGGTTCATTTTAAGCAAGCAATACAGTCATTTTTAAACAATAGTTGAGTTAAAACTACCCAGCAGGTTGGGTCAAACATTTAACCCAACCTCTGGGTTTGTCCATTTTCAACCCAACTTGGGTTGTTTTTAACCCAGCATTTTTTTTTTTTTTTAGAGTGTATAGTTTGCTTATTAATAAATGTTCACCTTTTGATTATTATTGTTGCCTCCAGTAATTATGAGTCTGATTTTTAATTTCCAACCTATTTTGGGTTCATTTTAAGCCAGCCATATAGTCATTTTTAAACAATAGTTGAGTTAAATAAAACTGCCCAGCATGTTGGGCAAACATTTAACCCAACCACTGGATTTGTCAACCCAATTTGGGTTGTTTTAACCTAGCATTTTTTAGAGTGTACACTTTAGAATGCTTCTTTTTTCTGCTTAGTTGTGCATTTTCTTTGTTTATTTGATATTATTTTTCTATGCAGTTTGACATATCACCAAATTTTTCCATAAACTTCACGTTGTTTTCCTGCAACCCACCACCAAAATGTTCTGCAGTGGCCTCCTTCAAAGCCTCCTTGAAGTCAAACAAGTAAAAAAAAAAAAAAAAAAATGTCCGGGCAGATACACAACAGCTCACTTAGGTTTGAGGGATTACAAGGTATAAACGAGGCGGACGGCAGTGGAGCACGCCGGCACGTCCACTGATTCCGAGCGGCTTTCCCATGGGGATGAGGAAAAGGGGGGCGGGGCCCGGAGTTCAGGATCTACCGCCGCAGCGAGCAGAGCGGCTGAAAGCAAGAGAGCCGGGGTCAAATCTCTTCTCCTCTCTAATCAAACAAGTCTGCAGGGGACGAGGGGGGTGTCAGAGTCTGAGGAGGGGAGGGTGTCGCTCCTGTAACAGAGATGTTCTCGTTAATCCCCTGTGTGAAGGGGAGCGGGCAGGTGGGCCGACCCAGCCTTAGTTTACTCTGAAAAGAACTGCCAGCGGAGTTAGAGCGCCCAGAGATCCACACTTGGATCACATAGCTCAGAGGCTGTGTGTGGAACCACTTGGCCTGCCATTGTCCTACATGGCCGGTCTTGTCTGAAAAGCTGTAGAAAGCCTGTAATCAGATTAAAGATTGCCAGGATGAAGGGGGCTAGTTTTTCTTTCTCTTTTTTTAAAGGGAACAGGGAGGGAGATAGCAGCCCCTCTAATCAGTACCTGCCATTGAAGAGCAGGAGAGGAGCTAAATAACTCGGCAGGGAGTGTGGGTACAAGGGCCTCATGGACAAATTGGCCTGTTGTTGCTTGGGTATAATGGTGGGCAGTGAGTGGGGGGGGGCTGGAGGAAAGGTGGCGTCTTTCATTCAGCAGTCTTTCCCCTCCTGACCTGATAATTATATCATTCTTAAGGGCTGATTGGTACATCTGTGTCGACAGACCTTTTTATCCAGAATCTGTCACTGAATCCTTCGTTACTTGTGGTAAAAGTCGAAGGTCCCATTTAAGGGTTAAACTGAGTTTCTGAAATCACATACTTCCCTACCATACTTCCCTATTGTACAGTATGTGACAAAAGAAGTATGTCTGAATTCACAGTAAGTTACCCGGATGACCAACTATGCACACTTCAGAGATTCTGAAGTGCACATACGATGGATACTTTACTATCCCATGACGCAACGGGAGAGGATTTGTGAATGGCAGTGATGCAACGCAACCGACGCTGGTAGGACACATGATAATGACAACATGGCGGATGTAGTACATCCGGATTACATTCATACTACACACATTCATACTATATAGAACATACATTTTTAGCGCTTGAAAAGTAAGTACTGATTCAAGAGAGTATGCGATTTCGGACGCAGCCTGTGTGTCAAGGTCAGTAAGTATGATTTGATATTTTTTATAGCATTTTTGTGTTTATTCAGGTTGTCCGATGGTACACTAAAAAATGCTGGGTTAAAAACAACCCGAATTGGGTTGGAAATGGACAAACCCATCGTTTGGGTCAAATGTTTGCCCAACGTTTTATTTTAACACAACTATTGTTTAAAAATGACTATATGGCTAGTTTAAAATGAACCCAAAATAGGTTGGAAATTAAAAATCAGACACATAATTACTAGATGCAACAGTAATAATTAAAAGGTGAACATTAATTAATAAGCAATTTAATACATGTTTATTGTTTAATTATTAT
The DNA here is from genome assembly GCA_037101425.1 of Elopichthys bambusa. Lineage (NCBI taxonomy): Eukaryota > Metazoa > Chordata > Actinopteri > Cypriniformes > Xenocyprididae > Elopichthys > Elopichthys bambusa. The sequence continues at coordinate 4,168,900 of CM074432.1, forward strand.
TCATTAACTTATTAATAAATGGTCATTTATTTAATATTAATAAATGTTCATTTCCAACATACTTTGGGTTATTTTAAGCAAGCAATACAGTAATTTTTAAATAAATAAATAAGAGTTAAATAAAACTACCCAGCAGGTTTGGTAAACATTTAACCCAACCGCTGGGTTTGTCCATTTTCAACCCAACTTGGTTTGTTTTTAACCCAGCATTTTTTAGAGTGTATAACCCCCAAAACACGATGGTTTTCCTTATTTATAAAATAAATATATTTATTTGTCAATATCTAAAAATGGCTGGGTTACAAGCAACCCAAGTTGGGTTGAAAATGGCTTGTTTTAACTCAGTTGGTTGGGTTAAATGTTTGCCCCAAAATTAATATGTTTAATAAATGAACATCTATTAAAAAGTTTAATGAATAATAATTAAACAATAAACATTATTAAATTGCTTATTAATAAATGTTCACCTTCTGATTATTATTGTTGCCTCTAGTGTCTGATTTTGGGTTAATCTTAAGCCAGCTGGGTTTGTCCATTTTCAACCCAACATTTTTTAGAGTGTAGGTTTACATTTGACTTTTACCAAATAGGTTTGTAAACCATTTACTTGGCCATTTTAGATTAAGTTTAGTTGAAAATGGTATAAAGGTTTTTCAAAAAGCATATAAAACTTAACATTAATATGCAATTATCAAATCTAGATGAGAAGAGAGCTTATAAGATAAATATGTACAGGCATAATAGGCAAAGGCTTCAGCCCACACCTTTTTTCGGTTATGTATATATATTTTTTATTTATTAAGAAAAATTCTCTGTGAGGACTGATATACATTTTTGTTGAAATTTAAAATAAATTTTAAAAAAATGTAGTGGCACTGTATTTTTTTTATTTTTTTATCTTTACTTATTATGCATGCACCCATCTATCCGTCCTTCTTTCGTTCTTTCCTTTACTTATACAAAACTCACTAGTAAATGAGTTTGCCTCTGTCAGTTAGTTTCATATTTCAGTTTGGTCTGTAATCTGACCATCAATTCCAGGGGCAAATCAAAGCCGATTACTGGGTAACTGTTGCACCATTTCTAATGTGAAATTAAGCATAATTTTTCTTGTTGAATTAAAGCATATGAATGTAAATCAGACCTTTCATAGTCTTGGTTTCCTTGAGTGCATATAGAGAAAAGTTCAGATACAGCATCATAGGCCCTCAATCCCAGCCCTGCTTGTCATGCTAATCCTCATTATTTGTTCCCTTGTTAGAGGACCTTCCTTCTCTCGTGTGCTGGTCTTCCCAAACTGCTTCTCATGTCGGCCGTTCCTTTATACGTATTCATTGGTTTCTAGCACCAAGAGCATTATGCCTTGTTAAAACTGAATCAGGCTTTTTCAGTGCGACATGAATCCATTCGTATGGGTCAAAGGGTCAGGTTTGAGAGAATATGACCCCATGGACAATAAATATAGGGGTCCATCTGCGGCAATGCATAGCAGTCCAGCTCTTTGATTCGGATACAAGAGGCAAAGAGTCGGGAATGAAATTGACGGTGGTGGTGGGACAATAAAGATGGAGCACGAGCAGCTCAAACTAAAATGTACTTCTAATTAGAGGATCCACCTGCATTGGGAAAAGTGTGAATGGACGTGGGAAGGATGGAGCCATCATATAATGGCAGTTCTTTTCAAAACATTATTTGCATTTTCAGTCACCTTCTGTGCTTGATTGGCGGGATGCAGGATGAGAAAAATATATTTTAGGATTATGTTGCAGAAATATAGCTTCTACATTTGAAATTAGGCTGCAGAATAATTTTTTATTTACCTTTATTTATATAGCGCTTTTTACAATGTAGATTGTGTCAGTTCTCTTTAAGTTACAAAACAATAGGCCTGTTTACACCAAGAATGATTATCACATATGCATCTATCCATCCATCCATCCTTTCTTTCTTTACTTCACTTATACAAAACTCACTAGTAAATGAGACGCAGCCAGTCACCTCCTCACCAATGCACAATAAGGTGTGTTGTTTATTATAGTCACGTGCTGCAGCTTCGTTGTCTACCGCTTTAAATGCTCGAGCTCTTAAAAGCAGCATGGATTCTGATTGGCTGTCAATGTTTTTATCCTTATCTTCTAAAGATAAAAACGCTTAGAAAGTAATTTCAGTGGTATCGTTTCTATTAAAGTCGGCATGAAACGAAAGTTGCCTTCCCTATTGTTGACATATCGGAGAGAAATGGCTTCTCAAACAAGAATAAATGTAGGGCTTGAGATGATTGTATTCATCGTGAATTGATCGGATCGCTTAACGGTTTAATGATCTAGGCTATAGCAAAATAGAGCGATCTTTGGTGAGAACTAAACAAACATATTTAATTACTGCAATAGTAATTTCTTGCTAGAAATGACATCAGACATGGAAAATGTTGGTCAAAAACGTACATTTACACACAAACTGACGAGCAAACGCACATTTCAGACGCCATCTTTGTTTTTATTTTTAGCTCAATCAACTGTCACAGAATGGAAAGCACGGGATTGCGGGATTATCAAAGGCAGCGAAGAATACATATATGCTGCCTTCAAAAATTGATCAGATGAAGGTATCTCAGAAGACAGGAAGTGAAGCTAACAAGCCTTCCTACCTTGGAATGCGTCTTCCAAAGGGCAGCAGCCGATGTGTTTTGGTTAAAGATTACAAATTAATATATGAATAAAAATAATAATAATAATAATAATGACGATAATGTGCACTGATATATCATTCATAACAAATATGCTACTGCAATATTCTGTTTAAAAAAAAAAAAAAAAAAATCAGCTGATCAACGATGAGAACACTAACAGCCAATCAGAATCCGTCCTGCTTTAAGAGCTCCAGCATTTAAAGTGACAGGCAACAAAACAGCAGCGCGCGTTTATACACTGTTTTATCGGACTCACGCGCCTGGCCCGAAGTTAACTTCCGGTTTGTGTTTGAACAGGTCTGGTAAGTAATAGTTCTTTTCTTCTACTGGTAACCCAAAATAGATGTAGTTTTAACTTGCTAGCTAATGTAATTTACTTGTTATTTATTTTGCTTGTTATCAGAAATAATCTACTCTAGAAAGACACTTGTTATTGATTCTTTGTGGAAGTTTACCAGAAGTTAAGTTTGGGTCACGCAACGTTTGTATTGTTGCCGTTGAAACGGTCTATAATAAACAACATTATGGTCTGCTGCTGTGGATGCCAAGTTATCATTTTTGGTGCTAACGGGCCTTTATAGTTGTGGTGTGGACTATTTTTAAAACTATATCTTTATCATTATTGTTATAGTTATTGTCCCTGGTGTGAATGGGCCTTGTGGATCTCTTTATTAACACATTCATCTCACCTTTTTTATTTGGACAATCCTCCTTTTCCCAGCTCTCCTATCAGCTGTGCACTGCTCGGTATGGAGGAGGAGGGATGGAATCAATAGATGAACACATCTGCCGTGTTTAAAGAGACGGTAGCCTTTCCTGTTTCCCGTGCTACGTTCCCACCCCCAGAGTGACAAGCCCTCTAAATGAGGATCTTAAGCCATGTCAGCACTAGAATTACAACTAATTAGGAGGTGGAACCGATGATTATGGCCGGCTCCTTTAAGCCAATGCTCAGGGCAAAAAGGGGACTAATTGGTCGGAATAAACTGATTGGCTCCTTTGATCGATTCCTCTGTTGAGTGACACAGACAGGGACACATTATTTTCCTTCAGTGGACATGGAAAAAGGCTTGCTACCTGACCAAGAAGAAGAAAAGCAGAGAGCTCTGAAGTAGGGATGGACTTACAGGGCAAGCTGTCACACAAAAGCACTTGAGCAAAGGAAACACCTCTCTCCCTCTGTTCCACCATCTGCTGGTGTTTAACGTGTGTTTAAGGTGATGTGCAAAGGAGGCACGTAGTTATTAGCTGCGTTTTTGCAAGTTTCTTATGTAAAGTTTCTTATTGACTGACATGTGCTCTGGGTTGTGGAGAATATCACAGTATTTGAATGTTAATTAGGTGTGTGAAACAAATACTTCTGAATAATATTGAACAAAAACTGAAAAATAATTCCAAAAAGTTCATATTTTTGTTATCCCTTCAGATACAGATAATAGCTTCACTTCACACCCAATGGTAATCATGCAATACCATGCTATATATCAAAGTACCATGTAATGGCACAGTATTTTGTTTTGTAATAGGCCTACAACTTTGAATGTTCACACACACTTCACAGGATTTTTCTGAGGAAAAAGGTCAAAGAAAAAGTCACAGCTTCCACAAAATTCAAACAGCATGCAGTCAAATACAAGTATGTATTTATCGGAAACATTAATTTAGTATCTAAATCCTTTGTATAGCGTCTTCAGGGTTCTTCACAGGAAATGTGTCTGTGTTTTTTTTGGATCGGCTCTGATGTTTAGATCTGAGGTGAAGTGCATCTGTGAAGTGAAGAAAGCTGAAAGAGATTTTAAAGCAGTTTTTGTGTAGTTCACAGATAACCAATACTCACAATATTTACTTTCAATATGCTTTGAAATGCTGATGTAGGGTTTTGTACATTTTACAGGGTTTCCTCTTTGTTTATGCCAACTTATGAAGTGTTGTTTTTTTTTTCCAAGGTTACAAAAATCTGATTTCATTTAACCCGGATTTTTTTTTTATTTTTATTATTATTATTATTTTTAGAATTTTTTACTTAATCGAAATGGTACAAAACTTGGTAAAGGTTTTGGCACTTGCTATGTGAACACAAAAAAAGAAAAAAAAATCATGGACATTATTCGAAAAAGGTTAAACGGTCCTGAAAACAATAGTCACTTGTACTCCTTGCAGTCAAAAATGGCCGCATTGGGAATGAATGGGAGACGAATTTTATCTAGTGAAAACTTTTGGTACTGCGGCCAAACAAAATCTTACTAAAAGCTCATTTTTTTGAGATATCAAATTTGAAACAACTTGTTTAGATTTATGGCTTTAATTTTCTTGCAGTTTTAGAGTGAAATGTGTTCATGAAAATATAAAAATTGATAATAGTATTTTTGTGCATTTTTCATAACACTAAACGTAAAATTCTGTAACTTTTTTAAGTTAATTTTTAAAATCTTTTTTCACTTCAGCAATAATTTGCCATGTGTCATCTTTAAAAAGAGACCAAAATTAGGTCTGTGCTCTAAAGCATTTAAAATGTACGACAGTTTAAGTTGGAAATTTCATTTTCAGGTCTATGCTCAAAAAGTGAACAAATGGATTACAACTACAGCGTAAATATAAGTTAGTACCATAAAATACCCTAAAAATACAAAATATTAAATAAAAAAAACATTATCAAACTAAGATATAATACATTAATTTCACTGAAATAAATAAAAAAGCTTAAAAATGTCATTTATGCTCACCTGTATTCCATTTATTTGATTAAAATACGGCAATATTGTGAAATATATATACTATTTAAAATATTTATATCAGAATATACAGTAGTGGCAAAAAATTACATTTTTACTCTTTATTTAAATAATATTAAAAATGTGTTAAAGATTTGCTGTGCTTTGAGTCAATTGATTTATTTGTTATAATGCAATGAAACATGCCAAATTGTGCAGACATTTTTTTTTTTTTTCTTTTGCCAGGCATACAAAGAAATTATGAACACATGCAAAAACAAGAAGGAACCAGTGAAATATTAATAACTGATTTGTTGTAGTTAATGTATGCTTTTTCCTGTGAGCTAGATTTTGTGCGTAGTAAAATAAAACCCGTAGCTGTAGTTTGCCTTTTTTTTTTTTTGCCAAATAATTTTGTCAGATAAATACCTTTTGTTCTTCCTTCATGTTTAAAATATTTAAAAATGTTTTCCTCACATTTTGATTGTTTAATCGAACTTAATGGAAACAAATATCCCTTCCGGACATCACTTTTGGCCACTACTGTATATTAAAATGTAATTTATTTCTGTGATCAAAGCTGAATTTTCAGCATCGTTACTCCAGTCTTCAGTGTCACATGATCCTTCAGAAATCATTTTAATATGCTGATTTCATGTGCTGCTTCATATATTTTGAGAAACCGTGATTCATTTTGTTTCAGGATTTTTTTGATGAATAGAAAGCTCAAAAGATTTTTTGTAACAATATCAAAGATTTTATTGCGACTTTTTTACTGACCAATTTACTGCATCCATACTGAATAAAAGTAACCACTTTAAAAATACCTGCAAAAATGTACATATATACAGTATATATATTATTGTAAAAAGTGCGAAGTGACCAATTAAATATCCATAAAGGTAAATTTAATATATAATGGAATATATAATGGACTTCAAATATTTGAAAATGCAGGGGAAAAAGTTGCACCTCGTCATAAAGTTGTTTCCCGCCCAAATAAAGGCTTGGTAGCCCCTTGTATCCTCATTCCCACCCCTGATCCGGAGAGGAGACCCAGCGTCATCTGTATGCGCTGCTGCCAGCAGCCCTTGTGAGGTTTTGTCGGATCTTGGAAGCAAAAAACAACAGATTAGTCATGATCTTATCCACCAAGTATCTGCCCCTTTCTTTTCTCCATCTGACAAGTGTCTGAGAGGGGGAGGGTCCGCTTTTCAGAGCCATCAGATGAACTTCACACCAGAAAAAGAGGTGGGGGACGTGGGGAGAGGGATGTCTTTTCAGTCACACTTAGAGAAGCGGCCTTCTCAGTTGCAGGGGCCTTGTTGCTAAGGTATAAGGCCTCTCCATCTCTATGCTCTTGTTGTTAAGGATGAAGCCTCTCTGTCACTGGACAGCGGTTGCTAGGCAGGGCAGAAAGTGGAGGAGTGCACGCTATGCCGTCTGGCATTGTTGTCTTGGCTGAAACATCTCTTTTTCTCCTGATGGCTGCTGAATGACAGGTCAGTTGCATACCTCACGTGGGACCCGATTCCTCGTGAAGGGGACCCCAGACTTACTGGGTGGTACCATCGTGGAACAAAACGTTGCTTTGAATGCAGCGGGCTGAATATGGGCAGGGCCGGTTTCCCTGATTGCTCTTTGGCTGATTTCCACTATATTTCTGGAGCATTTCTAGCCTTTGGGGCACATGCCTCTATCAAAAAAAAAAACTGTCCCTGTAGCTTGAGACTTTATGTACTGTTACGGATATGGGATATAAATTGTCTTCACCTGCAGTAGAGTCGTTCACAAGCTGCATGTGCAATAAAGATTCACCACTGACAAAAGACAGAAGTCACTGCCAAGTTTTGTGTCCAAAAATGGGTTTGTATAGGTAAATGTCCATCTCATCCGACGCTCTCTTCGTTTTGTTTTATAAAGCATCCTGATACTATTTCGATGTGAGAAACAGCTGAAAACAATCCAGTGTGTGAATGAACTGTCCAAATGAATCAAACTGAATCACAAACAATTTCAGACCTTTTTGTAAAGCTGACCGATTATCAAAAGTGATACACTTGCGAATCTGATATGATTGGTGAAATATTATCAGGAAAAATGACTCTCGGGTCATTATATGGCGATCTCTATTGACAGGCAAGGATCAGTAATATTATGGGGCACAGCAGTATTTTAAGGTCTCGATACGCCCATATATTTCTTGATTTGCTCAAATGTGTCCGTAAGCCGTGAATTTGAAAAGGCAATTTTGGAATATGCTGTTTTAGCTGTCACTGGCAGCCTAATTAAATAATTAACATAAACCCTCCCAGGTAAAAAGAGACCATATCTTCTACAAAATGAGTCCCAGACTAATGTTGTCACGATACTGTAATTTCCCAACTTTGATATGATACCTTAAAAAATATCGATATTCGATACCATTTTCGATACCAAAGGGGAAACTGCCTCTTGGTTGTAATTGTATGCTGGATTGTATGTACCGCCATACAGATAATTTCTTATTATCTCATAATTTTTTGATAATTTTGTTGCAATAGCTTACACACAGCACAGGGAGGCTTTATTTGAACCGTTGAACTAAATTTACAAAAACAAAAGAAAGAAAGAAATAAGAGCAAGTAAACAAATTGCAAACGATAGCACAAATAAATACAATAGAAATACAATAAAAGTTTTCAAAACCGGTCTTCGTGTAAACAGCAAAAACGTGAATCTGTGAAAACGATTACGTCATGCACATACATATTACATGTTCAGTCTAAAGTGTTTCATCGCCATCTAATGGCCTGCCAGCAGAATACAGCGTTTTTAGTCGTTTTCACAGATTGTATGAATGGGGATCGTTTTGATAATGGTGTCATCTGTATGTGAAAACTTCTCAGTTTTAAGCGTATCGTAGTCGTGTAAACGTACCCTTAATCTTTTGTTCTTTGATTAACATGACAGACAGCAGCAGGTTTATTAGGCTGCTGTCACTTTAAGAGATTACACACGGATCCAATATACTGTTACACAACTATTTACGTTCCAAAACTGACTGTATTTATCTGAATTTATCTGGCATTTTGACATAATTTTGTATGTATTTGACCGTTTAAGCGCAATAAGCCATGAAAGAGAAGTCAATTTGGTACTCGCAAGCTGTTTGAGAGGCGGCTTTATGTGAGCGCCACTAATATAGATAACTGGTGCGTGTGCTTTCAGTGTGAGCTCAAAACCTGCGGGACTGAGTAAAATAATGTGCAATACAATCACTATTCAGCCTGAGCGAATGAGACTAGTGAGTGACAGGAGAAGTGAAAATGAGAGAGTGAAATCTGCAGAAAAGGAGTACTAGAACCATTTCAGATATTTCAGTATCGATACATTTCGAAATGTTGATATTTTTGACAACACAACCCCAGACTCAAAAGTCTCTTGCATAGAAATCGGGGTCCTGAGAATGGTCAATGGGGCCTCTACATATTAACTTTCCAGGACATAAAGCAGAACAGCTAATGCACAATCACAACTCAGCCAGACTCCATTTATCAAAGCATGCATATTCATATCTCTGCATGCGGCTCTGAGAACCAAAGAACACGTGAGGCCCCTGGGAACCGTTCTGGGGTTCCCAGAGTCTCGCTTCAGCATGACAGCACCACATAGGATGCACAAGGGGAGATACGCCCTCAAAAGCCTCTTAATAGACACCATCCCAGACAGACCCTTGTCTGGAACCAGACTGAGCCATGTTCAAGTGCAAAGACCGCCAGACGAGGATGGGTGGAGCTGGAGGGGCGGAGTCACGTTACTCCATTGACTCAGACATCACAGACACCGTCTGATCAGATTTCTGGTTCTCAAAAGTGTATGCTTTTGCCTCCCACTACCATCGGAGGACTCAATTCCCAGACACTGGGGTCAAAAAGTCAGTCTGAGGCAACTAATCTGCCACTCTGTAGACTAGACTGCATTCCAGATGCGCCGTCTATTGTGTTCAATCCATGGGAATTCTCGCATGGAGGCTGAAATTAAACCATCAAAACGAAGCCGTTGTTACCTTCTAATCCCTCGAGCATTTCGGGTTATGTATCTAAAGATTCCCGACAGTACTGCAATTGCAGTAATTCATATGCATGATTATATTTGAGCCGTATTCTCTATGACAGAACGTTTAATCTCTCCTTCAGACATTATACATAAGTGTGTGACAGAAACATGAAGATAGGCCCAGGAGCACATCAATTTACTACTGTGAGGAATTTTTCACAGTAGATTGCCATTCAGAAATTATTGGTATCCTAAGGCTTTGTACAATGACTCATAACCTAAGAAGCTTAATACTTTGACCCCGAGCAGTGGAACAAATCTATATGGAATAATGAGTCATTTTAACCTTGCTCTTACCTTTCACCATCCTGATGGTTTTGCATTTGCAATGCAGTTATTTAGTATTGCTAGCTGTTAAGCATGTTGAGGTGTCCATAATGATTACTTGTGCGAGTCATTAAGTGTAATGATTGCTTTGCATGCCAAAGCCAAGGAAGCATTATGAACCCTGTCGATGCTCTCATATACTGCTAAAGAGTGGCTACATGAACAACGGTGTGAAGTCAAGTGCCTTTCATGCCCTTCATAATCAACAGACCTTTACAGGAAACTCTGGAACAGCGAGTGTGAAAGTAGATTTCAAGGGTTTGCCTTCTTCATAGTCTATGATCTATATACAGTAGGACCAGGGCTTGACATTAACACCCGCCAACCTGCCAAATGCGTGTGGATTTCAGCAGTCACTCCTACTTTGGTGGGTTGAATTTTATGTACATTTTTCAATTGTAGTCTTTTAAAAAGGCATCTGTGCAATGTAGTGTTGTCAAAAACATAGATTTTTCGATACACATCAACACTGAAATATCTGCAACGCTTCCAATACTTGTTTTCCACAGAATAGACACACGATACCAGCTGCTCTTTCTCTGTCTGTCATCTCTCCGACAGCAAGTTGCACACAAACCCTCCTCCCCTCACTCACTCATTTAATTTGCTCCAGATGAATATTGTTCCTGTTACAGGGCTTGAATTTCGGGCGTGGGATTGCGCATAATTTTACTTATTCCTCGCACCCAAAGTGCGCCACGTAAATCCGTCTCTCGGTCCTAAATTTAGTTATTTTTCGCTGCTTATTGTGCTTAAACAGTCAAATACACACAAAATAATGTTTTGAGTGGTTTAGTCCAATTTTCTGAAGAGACTCGATCACTTTATATGATGAACAGATTGAATTTAGGCTTGTATTCACATATAAACATTGGTCAGCGAACATAAACAGAAGCTAAACCGAACCTGCTTCATGCGCGAGAACAAACCACTAGATTCATATGGATTAGTTTTACAATCTCTTTATGAACTTTTTAAATCGTCAAAGTGGTAGTCATGTAGCTGTCAATGGAGGGACAGAAGGCTCTCAGATTTCATTAAAAATATCTTAATTTGTGTTCCGAAGATGAACAAAGGTCTTACGGGTGTGGAACGACATGAGGGTGAGTAATGTGAACTAACCCTTTAACACTTTGCTTAAAATAAGGCTTATATGGCTATGAATGAATGATTATAAAACAGCTCTTTAGTATACTGTAAATCTATCATGTATTTGCTAAATCACAGCTCGCTGTATTTCCTGCTCTATCTCACCCAGTACTCTCAGAAAAAAACAAAACGTGTGTGAACCTGCTATTTAAAGTCCTGTCATAAAAATGGACCTGTTCCCCTAACCACCCAAGATATAGCAGTTCTCCAGCACATTTCTTCTCAGCTCAGTGGCAAAGCATTTGAAAGGGTGTAATTATGGTTATAGACATAACACTAGGACGTCCCATTAGGGTGTAGTGGTGGGTGATTACACAGGTGCCATGTTGCAGAGCACAGACTGTACTATTAAAGAGCATGACCTATGGTGAGTGTCCACTCATCTCTGCCAACATCAAAGTGAAATGAGAGTTGATTACTAACCTCTGGCCCCAGGCTGGCCCCTGATTGACAGCCAGCTCAGTTCCTCCTACTGTTGTCCACTAAATGGGACTGTTCATTGTGTGCTTCGACAGCGGTAGCAGGCCATTATGATTAAGCATAGAAAAATACAGAGGAACATTAGTTTTATTTTTAGATCCTAAAGCATCATCAACAACAACAACTCTGGTGCAATGAGTGGTCAGGCATTTGTTAAGGATCTGAGCTTGAAACTGACAAGTTGAAGGTTTGAACCCCGTAAAGGACAAATCTTGATCTGTCATTATTGTGGTTATGGTTACTGCCACAAATATAGCCTACTGTAAATTACTTTGCATAAAAGGGGGGGATAACCCAGTGTATGAGCAACAGTAATGCTTTCCTTAGCAACTCATATGGAAGCTTGTTTCTGCCACAGAAAAACAGTTTAAAAGATAAGTGCAACTTTTTTTCCTCGAGTTTACATTTCGCAATTCTGACCTTTTTTCTCAGAACTGTGAGATATAAAATTGCTAGTTATAAAGTTGGAATTGCAATTCTGATTTTTCTCGCAATTGCAGTTCATATCTTGCAATTATGACTTTTTTCCTCTCAATTGCAGTCTATATCTTGCAATTCTGACTTTTTTCTCGCAATTGCAGTTTATATCTCGCAATTATGACTTTTTTTCTTCGCAATTGCAGTTTATATCTCGCAATTATGACTTTTTCTTCGCAATTGCAGTTTATATCTCGCAATTATGACTTTTTCTTCGCAATTGCAGTTTATATCTCGCAATTCTGACTTCTTTCTCGCAATTGCAGTTTATATCTTGCAATTAATTCTTTTTTCCTCTCAATTGTGGGTTTATATCTTGCAATTCTGACTTTTTTCCTCTCAATTGCAAGTTTATATCATGCAATTATGACTTCTTTCTCGCAATTGCAGTTTATATCTCGCAATTATGTCTTTTTTCCTCTCAATTGCAAGTTTATATCTCGCAATTATGTCTTTTTTCCTCTCAATTGCAAGTTTATATCTCGCAATTATGTCTTTTTTCCTCTCAATTGTAGTTCATATCTCGCAATTATGACTTTTTTCCTCTCAATTGTAGTTCATATCTCGCAATTATGACTTCTTTCTCGCAATTGCAGTTTATATCTCGCAATTATGTCTTTTTTCCTCTCAATTGCGGGTTTATATCTCGCAATTCTGACTTTTTTCTCATAATTGCAAGTTTATATCTCGCAATTATGTCTTTTTTCCTCTCAATTGCGGGTTTATATCTCACAATTCTGACTACGTCCGAACTCCGGCTCATTATTGGCCAGCTCCTGTGTGTCGTGCTGCTCACGTGTTACAGCGTTGGCCAATACTGAGTCGGCGTTCTGACTAGAACCTGGAAGCGCTGGACGTAAACAGTGTAGCAGAAAGACAGGGGAGAGAAGATATTGTTGAATAAATTTGTTATTTTTGTTTTTGTGCACAAAAAGTATTGTCGTCACTTCATAACATTAAGGTTGAACTACTGTAGTCACGTTGACTATTTTAACAATGTTTACTACTTTTCTAGACCTTGAATGACGGTAATTACGTTGCTTTCTATTGGGGATATAAAAAAAATGCTTAGATTTAATCAAAAATATCTTAATTTGTGTTCTGAAGATGAACAGAGGTCTTACGGGTTTGGAACGACATGAGGGTGAGTAATTAATGACAGAATTTCCCTTTTATCCCTTTAAAAGCTGTAAAAATTCTCTCCTAGCGCGTACATGAAGGCCAGCGGTGCGCTGCAGCACCAGGCAGAAAGAGGGCAGCCGATTCCTAGCACAGCGCTGCAGGACAGAGGGAGATCGTTGAAGAGGCGGAGGCAGGGAGGAGTACTGTGAGGGTCTGGGAGTGCGCGAGGGGGTGTTTGGGTGAGAGGCGACAGCGTGAGTATTGTTCCAGCGCCTGACTCGCCACTCTCAAGAGGCTCGGGGTTCCCACGGTCCGCACAGCAAACAAACGCACCTCAGCCTTTCTTCCCCTCGCTTTGCAGTGATGTCATTAATTACCATCAAAATGCGCGCGACAGCGAGCGAGAGTGTGTGAGTCTGCTCGCGAGTGTATGTGCGTGTGAGAGAGGGAGAGCGAGAAAGAGCGAGCGAGGCAGCCAAAAAGAAAGGGACCATTGTCTGTGCTGAAATAAAGAAATCTCCACTGAACCATTGTAAATGGGTAAGGCTGGAAAATGCACCAAAATGCAGGGTTTGGTGAGTTATAGTTGGGCTGTCACATCTTGTCAGGAGCCCACAAATAGTGATGTCCAAATGCAAACAGCCCTGCCCTCTGAGAGACACTGTACCCCTGTGATTTACTATATTTTCAGTTCTGTAACTCTGGCTTGTATTTGAACATCAAAAAGAGGGAGGGAATGATCTTTCTCACCAGTGGCAAAGATTCTGTGTGACTTTACTTGGCTATAAATTGACAGCATTGTCTCTTCAAGTTAGCTAAATCTGATAAAAGTTTCCTTTTTTTGACAGACTCAGCCAAATAGAAAGGTCCCTTTTTCAGGATACTGTATTTTAAAGAGAATTTTATAAAATGAAAAAAAGCTTTACAGATCTTTATAGAGTGGTGCAGGTATGACAACAGTTTGTTGGCCAAAACACAGAAACGAATTAGCATTTTAGCACTTCCGGTTCCATCGCCCCAAAGTCAATGTTTTTTTTCAATGGGATTTTGGTTAAATGGCTGAAATAAGGTTTGTGGTGAACACAAGCTCAAGACACTTTCACGTTTCATTCTACGACATAAAATACATCAGTATTTGTGAATTTTTAAGAGGTAAGTATACTTTTACAGTCTCATGCTCATAGTTGTGTTCTTATAAACTATTCTAACCCAAACTTCTAGGAAAATGTTTTAAAATAACAAACTGAAAGAGTTGTCGGAAACTTAGTGATGGTGACGTTGAAGTTATGGGACTGTGGTATAGTTTGTTTATAGCCTACCTTTAGCCTTTGACTTCTGGCGACTGCATTTAGGCTTCAAATTTCATAAAAGTTGTGTTCATCTGTGAAAATTATCTTGATGGACCAAACATGTAAGTATCATAAACTTTTGGTTTTCACAGAGCTTTTTTTTTTTTTGTGATAACCCAAAAGCCTATCGAGGGAACCAGTGATGCTAACTGCCGATTGGCCTACAAAGCATACCTACACCACTCTATAGGAAAACAATGGGTTTAAACAATGTTTTTGTGCTTGTTCAATAAACCATAACCATGATAACACTGATCAGGCATAACATCATGACCACCTTCCTAATATTGTGTTGGTCCCCCTTTTGCTGCCAAAACAGCCCTGACCCGTCGAGGCACGGACTCCACTAGACCCCTGAAGGTGTGCTGTGGTCTCTGCACCAAGATGTTAGCAGCAGATCCTTTAAGTCCTGTAGGTTGCGAGGTGGAGCCTCCATGGATCGGACTTGTTTGTTCAGCACATCCCACAGATGCTCCATTGGATTGAGATCTGGGGAATTTGGAGGCCAAGTCAACACCTCAAACTCGTTGTGCTCCTCAAACCATTCCCGAACCATTTTTGCTTTGTGGCAGGGCGCATTATCCTGCTGAAAGAGGCCACAGCCACCAGGGAATACTGTTATGAAAGGGTGTACATGGTCTGCAACAATGCTTAGGTAGGTGGTACGTGTCAAAGTAACATCCACATGGATGGCAGGACCCATGGTTTCCCAGCAGAACATTGCCCAAAGCGTCACACTGCCTCCGCCGGCTTGCCTTCTTCCCATAGTGCATCCTGGTGCCATGTGTTCCCCAGGTAAGAGACACACACGCACCCGGCCGTCCACGTGATGTAAAAGAAAACGTGATTCATCAGACCAGGCCGCCTTCTTCCATTGCTCCGTGGTCCAGTTCTGATGCTCACGTGTCCACTGTTGGCTCTTTCGGCGGTGGACAGGGGTCAGCATGGGCACCCTGACTGGTCTGCGGCTATGCAGCCCCATATGCAACAAACTGTGATGCACTGTGTATTCTGACACCTTTCTATCAGAACCAGCATTAACTTCTTGAGCAGTTTGAGCTACAGTAGCTAGTCTGTTGGATCGGACCACACGGACCAGCCTTCGCTCCCCACGTGCATCAATGAGCCTCGGCCGCCCATGAACCTGTCGCCGGTTCACCACTGTTCCTTCCTTGGAGCACTTTTGATAGATACTGACCACTGCAGCCCAAAGAGCTGCAGTTTTGGAGATGCTCTGACCCAGTCGTCTAGCCATCACAATTTGGCCCTTGTCAAAATCCTTACGCTTGCCCATTTTTCCTGCTTCTAACACATCAACTTTGAGGACAAAATGTTCACTTGCTTCCTAATATATCCCATTAACAGGTGCAGTGATGAAGAGATAATCAGTGTTATTCACTTCACCTGTCAGTGGTCATAATGTTATGCTTGATCGGTGTATTTACACATGTTAATAAACTGGCAGGGGGAAAAACAGTTGAAAGTGAGAAGACATTTCTTTTTTAGGTTAACTTAGGTTTGGTTAACTGGGTTAACTTTATATAGATAAATAGTTAGAAAAAAATTGGGTTAAGCTAAAGTAAAGCCAAAGGTAAAAATTATCCACATGTTTTGTTTGAACTCTGAAAACATTTTCTTCGAGGGATAAGGGTTGGGTTAGGTTAATGGCTATAATAAAAACTAAATGCCCCCAGAAAATATAATCTGATGGTTCTTCAATTGGAATAATATTTTTTAAAAGATTCATAACGTTTTTAATGATAATAATATATATTATTTTTATTATAAAAATGCACTTTAGTTGGGTTAGTAAAATAAAATGTTAGGATTAATCTGTAGTAATTTAAATAAACTTTTTAATAAAAGCAGCTGAAGGTGTACCATCCTTAATTAGAGTAAATGTGTGCATTTTTGTGTGTTTACTTGGATAAATTTAAATAACGTCTCTTTGGGGACATTTGGGGATGCCCTCATTTTGAAATCTTTTTTTTTTTTTTTTTTCTAAAAATGCTGTGGTCTCATTTAAAAAGATACGTGTGTGTATGCTAAACAAACAAATTAGTATTTGCTCGCATTGTCTTTCCTTAAAGTGCCTGAACACCTAATCATGTTTTTATGCATGGATAGATCATGTTTTTGAGGATGCCCTGTACTGGCATCTTTCTGAATGCAGCAAATCTCTGATGGGCATTAGCGGTGCCCCGGCATCATTGTGCCCTGGAATGTGAGTGAAATGACCCAAACCTCCAATCTAGCACTCATTACTTCTGGGTTGCCCAGCGGAAGAATCCACACGAAACACTGTCCTGCCTCATTGTGCTGTGTGTGGACCCACAATGATTGTTTTTAATGTGCATCCACTGGAAGTGATGGCGAGTCTGCATCATCAAAGCACAAGCAGATAATTGTGGGCATTTGATCTCTCCAAGGACATTCAGTGTTAATTGGGAACTTCAAGCAGGCAAAGTGAGGAGAGTGTTTTGTTTGTGCCGTACAAAGCGAGAGTTAAACTTCGCTCAGGCCATGAGGTACATCTCGGCCCCTGACTGGATGCCTTGTTCTCTTCTGCAGGGCAGGCTTTGTGAAAAGGCCCATCCACGTTGTTTATTCAAAGGCTGCCGGACATCTCGATAATTTGAAACAATGACCTCTGCTTAGAATGAAAAGTGGGATGGACAGAAATTATTTTTCCTGCTGATTACTAATTATTTTTTTTTGTTTTCAGCTCATTATTGCAAACCAGCCGTGCAAATCGTGTTATGTATTTCCAGATCTTTCAGGTCAACTCCCTCTTCTTAGCACACATGAATTGTGGGATACTGTGTATAGACTTGAAGGGATTGCTGACTGGCATGATGGGATTGCCATTACAAGCTTGACTGCCCCTGTTGCCACAAGATGGTGCCACCGTGGCATAATGCTGTCCAGTGATGGGCACTGTTGGCTTGTCTGGCATAGAGTCCTGGTCTTTTACACAGACCATGTTCTTATTTATGTGCCGCATCCATATTATACAGTATCTGAATGTATGAACAAAGTAGAGCTGCATGATTTTTATGTTGTTGTTGTTTAAAATAGAGATCATGATTTTCCCACGATTCTGAATAGACAACTAAACAAAATAACATGTAATTTACTACAGATTCAGAATGTTAATTGCTGCAGTCAGTTTAAAAATATTTAATTAATTTGAATAGACCCTTTTCACATTTCCGAGTTTCTCGGAAGTCGTCATAGTTGGGTAAACTTTTATAGTGGTGAATGAGAGACTTCATTAAATATATTGTTTTGTTTCCATTTGCACAAATAGTAAAAGAAAAACTCCATAATAGTGTTTTCATAACTTTCAAAAAGAGAAATTTTTTTTTTGAGCGATTGATAATGGCAGTCAGAAGAAAGATGTCATTTTTACTGTCACTTCTATAGCCGCTGTGTTAGAAACACCCTCACAGCAGCGTTAACTAGTTTTTTTTTTTTTTGTAATTTGATGCAACTGTATTATAATTCTAAGTATAATGTTATAAATGTACATACGTTTTTAAAAAAAATGAAAATATAAAAAACTTTGCACGATTTACTATATTGATGGCCATTAAATGCATCATCACAGTCTGTAAAAATGGTCTATTAATTAAAAAAAATATTGGTTTAAATGAATGATTCAATGACTTACTCATTAAGACTTCAGTTGATTTATTACTGGATGAATCAGCGTTTTTGATTGAATGATTCAGTGACAAATACATCTTTTAACAATCACTTGTCGCCACCTACTGGCGTACCGATGTAATTGATAAAATCGTTTTTTGAAGCGTGGCGATTTCCTCTATTTTGATCGCTACAGTAGAAATCAGTGTTTATATTCGAATTGTAAACTTTTATACCAGTACTTATGTGATCATTTGAATGTTTGTTAAGCTGCTTCATACCTATACATGACAATGAGGTACAAATTCGTATGATCTCACTCGTTTTTTGCTAAATATTAAGTATTTTACGAGTGGCCAAATTCGTATGAATACCCCTAACCCCGCCTCTAAACCTACCCATCACTGTGGTTTAGACAGATCGTATGAATTCGTACCAGTAAGGTCGTACTAATTAGCCACCTAGTACGAATTGGTTTAATATACATCGCTGAATCATTTAGGAATAAGATCGTGTGGGTGTTTGAATCGAGATCGCGATCTTCTAACGATTAATCGTGCAGTTGAAAAAAAGTGTTTTTTGTTTGTTTGTTTGTTTGTTTATTTTTCCCCCCCAAGAGGAACATAGTAGGCCTAATGGTAGATGTTTGCTTTAAAAGACTCAAATAATATGTCTGCATGGATTATACGCTCAAACAGCATGTGTACGGGAATATTTTATAGACATTAATGGGCTCTTTTAGTCCACACAAATAAATGCGAACTGTTTATTTGCCTCGAGTTTATACTGAAGTGATCTATTAAACATGTTTGGATCTGCATTATGCTAATAGTCCTCAAAATGTGTCTACAATTAGTATAGTAGTTTGATTATTCAAAAGTTAGCTCAAATAATGAATATAATATAATAAAACATTAATAAAAATTAAATCTGTGATGTACTGCGTACTACAAAATGCCATTGGTTTATTGATTATTATTCAAAATAAGCAAAAGTGCTGTTATATAGCCATGTGATTTATAGTTCATTGAAGAATTTTAATGAATAATGAACAATTGTAATTTGACAGCATCATGCTCTTAGTTGCTCTACATTATTGTTTTGTTTGTACACTCTATGGGTTAAAAACAACTTTGAATGTGGGTTAAATATGGACGAACCCAGCGATTGGGTTAAATGTTTGTCCAACGTGCTGGGTAGTTTTACTTAACTATTGTTTAAAAATGACTATATGGCTGGCTTAAAATGATCCCAAAATTTGTTGAAATTAAAAATCAGACACATAATTACTAGAAGCAACAATAATAACTAAAAAGTGAACATTTAAATAAGCAACTTAATAAATATTTATTGTTTAATTATTATTCATGAAACTTTATTATAAATTAATAAATATTTAATTTATTAAACCTATTTTTTTTCATTTTGGTTTCATTTTAACCAAGCAATACAGTATTTTTTTAAACAATAGTTGAGTTAAATAAAACTACAGGTTGGTCAAACATTTAACCCAACCGCTGGGTTCGTCCATTTTTAACCCAGCATTTTTTATAGTGTATATTTTGATTGATGCCATATGCACGTTTTTCTTTGTCAAGAAAGCATAAAATATTTAACAAATATAATTATATTACATTTTTTTAAAAATATGTATTTCATGTAACACCTTAGACTAAAAAAAAATAAAATTTAAGAGAAATAATTTAGCTATAAAAATAAACCCCAAATACGTTTTCACAGCGATGCCATGATAGAAGAGCCATTTTTAGTTCCCCAAAGAACATTTAAGTGAACAGTTCATGAAAGAACCATTTTAATAATCTAAAGACCCGTTCCACTATAAAGAACTTTTTGTGCAGTGGGAAGGTTCCATGAATGTTAAAGGTTCTTTAATGGAACCATCAATGCCAATAAAGAACCTTAATTTTTACGAGTAATTGAAGCAGTTCTACATGTCAGCGCGTGTTGCATTGGTTTACTCAGTTCTAATAATCTCCATTACTTGGAAACTTCGTGTTGTTCTGAAACTACTTGACTCAGAATTGATTTGCATATGCGATATTCTCAGAGAAAACGAGAACCTGAAAAATTCTTCTCAACCCTGTATTTTGTCAAAACAAACCAAAATAGCTTGGAAACACAGCTTGCCACATACCTGGGTGGCACTAACTGACAGAGTCTCAACCCCTTCCCTCTTTCAATGGGCTACACTTTACTCAATGCAACACAGGAAGAAGAGGACGGAAAAAAACAGTCAACAAATCACAACGTCCCCTTGCTTGTGAAAAGAACCACAGCAGTGTGTGCTTGCTCGCACAACGGGCAGAGTGCATTAACATTCCGCGTTAGTCCCGTGCAGGGTTCTGGGCCCTGAAAAGGCGAAGCTGAATCGCTGTATGAGTGTGGTGGGCTGCTAGACAATGACTCCACTGTGTGACTTCCTCTTTTTTAACTTCTTTCTTTTGACAAGTAAAAACTCCCTCACGGCACACACAAAATTAATCTAACCTAAACGGCTCATCTTTTCAGGTTTTCTCTTGGTCATCACCATCTCCCACTCTGAATGTCTCTGTGAGTTATGGTGCAAGCTTTGCTGAATGGAATGAAAGGACACTTTTCTCAACCCTTAGATATAAGCTGATTCATTTATCCTCTTTATAAAACATGTGTTGTTAGATTTAGACACGTTTAAACCTTTCAGTAGATGCATCCAAGATGTAGTAGATTCTTTTTTTTTTTTTTTTGCTAAATTATGCTATAATAACTATGCAAAATGCTTATATGCTGTCTCATCATATCTGATCGTGTTTGTACAAATTTATTGGGTTTCATGATTTTTTTTTTTTTAAACAATTTTTGTGATAATCAACTAGCACTAGGTGCCGCACTAACGAGTTTTCATCATGTTCTTCACGAATGCTTCATAAAGAAATAATCTTTATTGTAACGAGTTTGTTTTTACATAGAAGAGAAGATATAAATTTTTATGCAATATGTATTCGTTTATAAACAAATATGTGAACTTACAGATGTTAAAAAGATGGCATTATAATGTTACAGATACTTCGCTTTAAAAAAATGCTGGGTTAAAAACAACCCAAGTTGGGTTAAATATGGACAAACCCGGCAATTGGGTTGTTTTGACCCAGCGGTTCGGTTAAATGTTTGCCCAACGTGCTGGGCAGTTTTATTTAACTCAACTATTGATTAAAAAATATTGTATGGCTGGCTTAAAATGAACACAAAATAGGTTGGAAATTAAAAATCAGACATCATTACTAGAGGCAACAATAACAATCAAAAGGTGAACATTTAATGTGTATTATTAATTTACATTTAATAATAAATGCTCATTCATTAAACATATTCATAAACATACTTTGGGTTCATTTTATGCAAGCAATACAGTGTTTTTTTAAACAATAGTTGAGTTAAATAAAACTACCAAGCAGGTTGGGAGAACATTTAACCATTTTCAACCCAACTTTTTTGTTTTTGTTTTTTAACTATATGGATACATTATTGTTTAAATGTTTTTTAAAAATAATAATTGTATTTTATATATATATATATATATATATATATATATATACACTCAACATAAAAAGAATACCAGCAGGTGTTATTATTATTGTTATTATTACATTCCGCATCATGTGAATTGAATTGACGTTTCGGAGACGATCTGATCAAAAGCTTTACAGTTGGAGTTTAGAATGTCTGCGTTCGTTTGTCTCTAGAAAACGATTCAGCCTCACGTAGGATTCTTCTGATAATGAGTAGACAAAAGACCTGATGACAAAGACAACATGGCTTGTATTGATGCTTTAGCAGTATGTGGAAAACAGTCGTGCCCATAATGCATTTTCAAACTGAATAGAAAAAGTGTCATTCTTGGAGATTCAACAGTATTCAACAATAGAATTCAAAAGCGTGTTAGTAATAATAATAACAGCTAATACATCAAAATATTTGATATCTACGACACATTATTAGACGTATTTGTTTTACCCGTAGTTACAAATCGCGTTAATCTGTATTTCGTTCATTTAAAACCTACTGTGAGATGTAAAAGGCACATCTATAAATCTCAGACTAATATTAACTTTAATGCATTAATTAGGCCATAATTTTGAGTTCTTAGTGCTTTTACGAAATACGTTTATGCTTAAGCTAAATTTCTGATCTCATATGTGAAACAAAGGCTCACAGCCTAATGCAAGTGTGCAATTAACCAGAGGCCCGTTTGGCAGTGCGCCAAATTAGGGGAATATTTGCATCACGAACAGTGGAGATTTTCAGAGAGAACGAACGATGAGGTTTCATCTGAAAAACAGCTTTGTAGTCTAGAATGGAAATAACAGCACATCCTGAAAACTTCATTAGAGCATCTATTTTCTTTACAAGATGAAAACATTCTTTAAAAATCGTAGTAGCCTAATTAATAATATAATGTGCTTTTCAAAGACCACGTCGTGTAATATGCGTTATAATAGGCTAGTTCAATGGCTACACTCTCCATTTGTTGTTGCATTCAGGTCTTTTGAGAAGTGACAATCAATGCTGTTCAGGCGTTGTGTGTCCAAGCACAGTTTTCCTCCTTGTGATTTGCTTATTTAATGTTAATTCCTCTTTTGAAATGACCCCTACAGTCATTTAAAAGACAGCTATGGCTTTTGAAAGATTCCAGAACATATTTTAGAATGATTTGATGTTTAATATTTGGTCAACACTATATTTATCACGACATTTTTTTTTTTTTTTTTGAAAATAAACCAATATTTATGTTTAATTAATATTTAATACATGTTGTCCATGTAATTGTAACATGTTGTCAAGACACTTTGATTCACATCTCACATACTATTTGATCTAAGCAATTATATAACGTTACAGTTAGTTGTACGAAAGTACAAGGCACATTTGTTTGCATTTTCGTTAGCCGCGTATGCATCCAACATGGCGGACTTTTGTTGCAGCTCTTAGTGTTGGCTACGCGCCAAATGTGGCACCTTCTTATGCCAAGTGTTACATTAGCTGTAATTATGTGTAAAGGGTCTGTTCTGTGTGCTGAACACTGCACCACAACCACTAAAAGCCAAGTCAAAGCAGAATTAACAGCAGACCTCATGAACTGCAGATATATAGGCCTCTAGCTAGTCCTCGAAAACTTTCCCTTTCTCTCAGACATGGTCAGATGTTAAACAATAAGCCATTAACACATTATTAACTGCTTTAACAGAGGATGAGCAGTATTTTGACTATATATTAAATGTATTATTAGGCCTACAGGTTCAGTATTTTTGTAAATAAATCAGCGCTTTGTAAAATAATAATGTTTTAAAATATTTTTATTCACTATATGAGAATGGGTGCTGGTGTTTACCAGACTGAGATTAAAAGATCTGTTTATTCTCGCGATACAGCGAGGTGCAACGTGACATCACACACAATTAGCCTATGCATAAATTAACTCGCGATAATTAATGTTGTTGATGCCTTGATGTTCACACAGTTTAATATCCACTCAGCAGCATACACCAACGCACATCCCCTAGATGGAGATCACTTTGGGGTAGGCTATTGATATATACTTTATTGATTATTTAGGGTTCATTTTCATATGAGCTGTGCCTGTTAAGTTCTGCATAATGGCGTGCGTCTGTTTCAGGATCAATTCGAGTGGGTTTGTGTCTTCTATTGTTGTTATTCCAGCCAAAAGATGTCGCCTTTTTCCTTTAGTTCTGCAGGCGCGTGAATAGGCAGTTCGCGTGGGGTGCGAATGACGGGCAAAAAATTGAGGTCTCGCATCCTCTGTGTCTCATTATTTTTGGAAAGCCATTAATAAACATTTATGATACATTGAAATCAAATGTGCCCGGGCTATTTAATCGATGCATTATCAGCAAACAATGAAAAGTACAGTAGGTGCCCATCTGCCTCATTAGATATTCGCCATTCATCAAAGAGGCAGGGGCATTTGTTAAGACTCCTGCGCACGCGCCTAATGCCTCAAACCTGTCCGTCACTGAGCAACGAAAGAGCCAGTCATGAGCTTCAACTTGCTATTTCAAGAAATCGCTAGATTGATCCATGAAAAAGCAATTAAAAGAGTTTGCTTGTGCATATCACTTTATGTTGTGCATCTTGACCGTTATTGTTGTGGAGGGAGACTATTTTCATAAAAATGATACTCAAAAGATGGGAAGACCATTCATCTGGGCTTTTTAGGCTGACGAAAGCTAGCAGCTCCAAGTATAAGGAGCCCTAATGACAGGGTGAGGCGACATAGATGCCTGCATCAAACTATAGAAGAACTGGACTCAAGCAGCCGGGGGGCTTAAGATATATTAAATTACCATGATTGGGAATTTAGGCATGGTTCAAGCCTGTTGAAGAGGCTGGGGTGTCTGAAAGTGGTGCTATTCATCTCGGAAAAGAGGGTCAGAAGGTCGGGGAAGTTCACAGGACCTGTTCCTATTCTTATGCTAACTTACAATACAGACTTTAATGCTTACTGGTTTGGAAGATATAAATGATTGGACAATAATCCCGGCGCTCTTGGCTTTGCTGAGCTGCTCTGTTGCTAATTGCTGCTCGTCTGGCTCTTAATGAAAGACTTTCGGTGCTGAGCCTTTTTTTTTTCCTCCGTGGATCTTAAGGGGAGACTGGGGAGTGTTGCAACACATTCTCTACTCAGTGTTTTTATGCTATGTCTCAAACTATGATATAAAATTCAATTTTTTGTAGGAAATCTGTTACTTAAAATTAATGTCAGGTGTAAAGAATGCTGTCCAACAAAGTTTTGTAGTAGGCTAATCAAAATAATCTTTACCTCATCACCACCCATACTCTCATCTCGTTTTAAATAGGCCTATTTAAATAAATAATAATAAAAAAATGTAAATAGTTATAAGGTAAACATTTTCATTTAAAACCGCTAGCCTAATAATGGTGTGTGTGTGTGTGTGTGTTTCACAATATCAAATTAAACGATAATTTACTGATAGATGACCAGTTCTGTCGTTTAAATATCAAACGACGTGATCACAAATCCATACACTCCAAAATTAAAGGTTCTTAATGGTGGGTTTCGCAGTAATGTCATAGTATAACCATTTTTGGCTCCCAAAAAACCTTTCTTTTTTTTTTTTTCCTTAAGTGAAGAACATCTACAGAATCTTTTTCCACTATAAAGGACCATTTTGTGCAATGGAGATGTTCCGTGAAACCATTAATGCTTAATAACCTTCATTTTTTAAAAGTGTACAAACCAGACGTAAATTTAATCTTTAGGCTTATTTAAAATATATATATATATTTTATAGCCTATTGTACTCCGAGTCAACCTCGTGATTTTAGTATCTGATTTAAATGGGTTTAAACGTCCCCCGATGCTAGTTTGTTTGTTTACTTTGACCATTAGCATACGAAAAAATAGCTAATGTTGTTTTGTCTCCCTAACATCGGGCCTAAAGTTTATTTTCTCAGTGCTTTTTAAATAGTTGAGCCCTCAGTGCCTCTTTGTACAATAGTTTCTATTTATCTGCTTATGACAAGCAGAAAATCCGAGCATAATAAATGAATGAACGTAAACGATAATACAGTGCCACGTGACTTAACACCTGCAGTTAGCGAGCGGTCATTTCCGGCATTTTGTGCGTTCTCATGCTTTCTATTTAGGCCTAATACAAAATATGACGCAGAGATATACATCGGAATGCAGATTTCAGTAGGATAGGGGGTAAGGCAGGGTGTAGCCTACATTATGATGTTAGGAAATGTTTTAGCTATATTTAGATGCATTTTTAATTAGCCTTATCGAAGCTTAAACTGAAACGCATTTGCGTTGTTTATTTTGATCAAATAGCTTATTTTGTCCTGACATTAAGCTTGCCACGGCACAGAAACGAAATCCGTGTTTTGTAGCCTAAATAGAAATATCTGAAGGCCCAAGTCTTATATAGCCTGCGGATGCTTTCAATTAAAAAGTATGTAGATGTATTTTAAGCAAAATTAAGTCAAAGGAATTAAAAGTGGGACACAGAGAGCAAATTCATGTCATCTCTATCTTCTTTTCATCATTCGATTGGCCCTTTGGGAATAACTGGACAAACCACTTGAACCTAGCACATCACCTCTGACCCTTGTGTCAGCTGTGATGAGTCCTCGAGAGACTAGATGACATCAACTTCACATATGACACTGAAGAGCTTCAGTGAGGTCCACTTGTCTGCATGACTGTTGGATTGCAGATTAGTTTACATTTTTTTTTTTTTTTTTTAAATTATAGGACTAAATAATAAATAGTAGCCTATATTTTGACTAGCCTATGGTCTAGCTCTAATAACCCATTAAATGGATTTCATGGTGGTCTGACTTTATTATTATTATTATTATTATTTTTTACAATAGATCAAGACAGATAGATGTATGTTGATTCAGCAGAATTTCACTTAAACATAAAGACGGTTTCAACCGCAACGTTTTGTGACCCAAACTTAACTTCCGGTAGACTTCCACAAAGAATCAATAACAACAGAGTCCCTCTAGAGTAGATTATTTCTGATAACAACAAGCAAAATAAATTACATTAGCTAGCCAGTATTATTCTGGGTTACCAGTAGAAGAAAAGAATCGTTACTTGGCCAAACTTAAATGTGACAAAGTAACTACCAGAACCGTTAAAAAAAAAAAAAAAAACACAGACCGTGGCTAAATTAACTTCCGGCCAGGCGTGTAACCGTGGCAACGCGCGTGCGTCCGATGAAATGTTTATATAAAACACTTATAAAAACAAAACAAAATAATTCCCCTTCCCCCCCACCCTCACCAGTCGCCATTAGATGCATTGATGTTATTTAAGAGGCTTGTTTAGAGCAAAGGGCACGTGTCTGGTCAGTTCAGTTCCACCATAAACAGGTCACAACCCTTTTCTATTGTCTAAACCTCAGAGGTCAACCAAGACAAGCTGTGGTCAATATGGGGGAGATCATGGAGTGAGTGTGTGTATGATGTCTCCAACATTGATGTAATTTATCTACACATAAATACATTCTCTAATTTGTTTCTTAATGAAAGTTTTTCAAAATTGTGTCTACAAAGAGGCTACTATTGTTACACCTGCCATGATGGGTTGGAACAAAACAGACATGGACATTTTAAACATGGGGAAAAATAGGGAACAAACACACTCGAACAGCTCTACAGAGTGTGTAAAGACAGTCACAGGCAAACACACATCTTTCTGGGTTCATTGAAGTATAGGCCTACATTGGAAAGTGTTACAACCCTTCCCGTCTGGTCTGGTCAGGTCAAATATTTAATTTTACCATTTAAATGAAAAGCTTGAGGTTTAAACAAGATAACCTGCTGAATCATGTAACCAACGCTATCAAAGCAGACGCGAGCTTGTACTTTATTTTCTCTTCTTGTATGTCCTTTATATTTTTTCCACCTCAGATGGTGATGGTGATTTCACCCCTGTAGCTGATTTCTAATTGTGAACTAATAGTGTTAGCACTTACCCCGTGTTACAGCAGTCCAGGCTCTCTCCTACAATATTAACTTGATATCCGTCGACTAACGAGTCTCTTTTTCTCCACAGGCTCATGCAGATAAGATGAACGCTGTGTGTTTGTTAGGTTTAGATTGCTGGAAATCTAATACAGAGGTTGTTTATTGCTTACAGTAAATGTTTATTAAACAGCACACACGCTGGATCGTTGTTCAGTGTTTCATTTTTTTTCATTTTTTTTTTTTTTTTTTAATAAAATAAATTAATTCTGTTCTCTTGATATGGTCAGACCTCTTGTCTTTTTTTTTCTTTTCTTCTTCTTTCCTTCTATTTTTGATTTAACTGAGTCAGATTCACCATAATACTAAAGTAAAGTAGGCCGATATAAACAGGTGGGAAGGAGTTTCATTGTGCAACATGGAGAAAAGTTTCCGCATCCCTGTTAAACTTCATATTTCTCGAAGAAAAGTCTCATCATTAACATTGGTCGTATTATTTTAACGACTGTGTGCAATACATTTTGGTAAGATAATACTGATCATTTTTAATCGATACCTTGCTATATTAAGCTACAATTATTTTAATATTGGACTCCCGATTGTTAAATGTCGATTCAAAGTAGCCTATACCAAATTAGAGCAGGTCTATCATTAAATCCAGCGCACGTTAAACTTACAGCACGATTACAGAACACATCTTTGCTAATATCCATAGCTAATTTGTACTACTATAAAGGTCCAACTGAGGTTTGACGTTTAACGAACGATTAAAGATTTAAGACTCTTAAAACTGTTTTGCGATTCTGAAACCGCGGAGGAAAAACCCATTCAAATTATATTTAACTCTGAAGATTAAATCCATCTTAACTTAAAAGGTGTGTGAATCATATACTTTTATAGCGTAAAATATTTCTCATCAGCTGTCAAGGTGTTAAATGTGTATTCCAGCTCAGTCATAAAAAATTAAAAATTAAATTTTTGCTCAAACATCTTTTATCTCAATATTTTAAATATTTAAGTTAAATCTATGCTTCGAATAATCTCAGTAAACAGAAACAATCATTGACAAAATCTGCTAATCAAGCTAATCCCGTTGACAAAATTAGCTGAAAATATTTGATCTCCTTCTCAAATCTTAAAAACACAAGCACTCTTAAGCTGACTAGCTTCTGCATCAGTGAGGGAGGTGATTCATTGCTAGTTATTTTCCACACTTTATTATGTGCTGTCCAAGGTGCTGACAGCAGTGCCAGTCAAGCTTTCTTAGTACAAAATAGCTTGTGGCCACGACATGTGAAGCTGTGGTTGACATCCACCTCCCATTAAAGTCCATTTCTATACATAAATTGGGGTTTCAATGTCAAAAAACATCCACACTAGCTTTAATCCATGTTTATTAGTAGTTTCGTTCAGAAATCATACAGTCAACAAATTTATAATTCAGAGATACATGTATTAAACCCCATACATAGTCATGAATGCTATATATACAGGTGCATTTTGTAAATATAGGGCCTCATTTATAAAATGTTGAGTAAAAACCGTCCTACATTGTGCCTACGTGTGATTCACAGAACGAACGTACGCACAAAAAATGTGAGATGTGAAATTTATGAATCGCAAATGATGTTAAAAATTGTGCGCCGCTGGATGGTTTTAGATTTCCGCCTAATTAATGTTATTAGCATATGAAAAAGCATTAAATGCTTTACTTAAGAATGGCGAGCGGCAAGAATTCCATAGATTTCCAAATACCTGCAGTTCTCAGCCACAAGGAAAAGTGCGTACGTCTGACGTGAACCTGACGTGGCGCTACGCGCTTTTCCACGTCAAAGACCGTTTTTGTAAATAGCCAATGGATTTTAGCGTACGCACGTTTTATAAACAAGGCCCATTAAAGTTCATACATTTTATGTAAAACAATGAAGCATGAAAAGTACAGTAAAAACTACATTAAAATAACAGATATTGACATTTGTTTCAATAATGCCAAATTTCACAGGTAAACATTTCACACATTAAGGCACATTATTCTCTTCAGTTTATACAAAACTAATATGATTGTATGACATGTTTTTTAATATCTAAGAATTAAACTGGCCAAATTTATTCCCATCCAGTATTAGTGATTGTTTGAAGACGGTTTTAAGACACCCAGTTAAATCAATTAAAACCATCCATCCCTCATGTCTGCTTGTTTAATCTCCACAGCCAACCATCTGGAAGAGATGCTGGACGCTGGATTCCTGAGGTGATGCGAGTCAAACGTAGTTTCTCCGGCAGCTGATGGGAATTTTTCAGGAGCCTGGTTAGAGAGAAAAATAAAAGAGAGATTAATATCACATGGCAGATAACATACTGGAATCGACAACAATGTGCACAATCAAAGCTCACTGTGATGCTAGTCAGAGCCATTCATTATAAAAAGGATGTGAAAATTATCATTAGAAATAGATGCAAAGAAACTGAGTCACATGGTCACAAGGGATGTCTGATTTTGTTTTTGTTAAATGAAGCCTCTGAAGTTATTTTCTACATTTCTGAAATGAAAATAAAATATAAAAAGATTCATGTCTGCCAAAACTGAAGTTTGTGATGTCTTTAACATCTCTTCACTTTCAACTTGAAAATCTCTTGACTGAAATGCAAATGGGAAGAGTGTTTTATAATGATCAACCAGTCCAGTGACTACAAAAATGGTGAACTGAAACACAATGCAATGCAAACACACACCTTTCAGCTATTTTTAATACATGATAGAGGGTTTATGGGTTTGTAACACTCCTAGGTTGTAGATTTCGGAAAAGTTGGAATCCATTTTGGTGGCTTTTTCAATTGTTAATTTTAATGAGAGCAATCAAGCATCTAAATTGCGGAGTGGTAATACTCTTGTTCTTTGTGTGCATGTGTTATTCTACAATTCAGCATTAGTCGTTATAGTCTTAAAAGGATGGCATTTCAAGATCATTTTGAGTATTTTATTTTGCTTCAAATAATGCATTGGGTAAAACAAATTTGGTTATCTAGGGTAATGCATACAACTTGCCAACACTTTTACATTCACTGACCGTATTTGTTTACAATTCCTCATTCTTCATTCACTTCCAAAAGCGATGCAAATCATGTCTATACCCCGTCACCCTTAGAATTTGTGTACGATTTGTACCGACGCCATTACCAGTTTTCCCAAATTATATGTAGAGAGGTTTATGGACAATTTAATCCCTGCAGGAGACTTGGCAAGACCCTTTTCTCTGTCAATTTTCACCCTCTGCTTCATTCAAGCCCCCTCTCTCTTTCTGCGCCTCTACAATGTGGGGTTTCTTTCTGTCTCTTTTTTTATATTCCCGCATATCACCCCCACCCGCCCCAAAACCCTCAGACAGCATGCAGCTTATGCAAATCACCGGCCTTTTATTCTCAGTTCTCGTCCTCGGCCTTGAATGAGACCTCAAGAAAACACACACTCGCTCAGCTTTCACTTGTTCTCACCACACTCTGCTGTAATGGGAACAGAGCCCTTCATGACATTCTAGTGTACCACCATGTTGATTATAGCAGAAACATATTTCCTAATATCTTCACCAACTGCCCACCCACCAAGCGAAGGCCTTAATAAACTAACAGAGGAAAGTGTATTCACACTGCAGAACCCTCAGAAGCCACAAATATTGTTCTTAGATGAGAAGTTGCAATGAGGAGAATTATGGGATGAAAGTAGACTAGACATTTTTTTTGGGGGGGGGGGGGGGGGGGGTGCTGTTTACCAAAGTCACTGCGATTGGGGGGGTGATGAATATAAAGTGCTTGCTGCCATTCCCAGGGTCTAGAACACACACACACACACACACACACGCTGTATATATATGAGTGGGTGTACGGAGGGGCGAGCCAACCAGCCTGACTTCCCTCAGACACTTTGACAGGCGGGCCTTTTCACCACCGCATTGCTGGGCCAGCCAGCTCTCGCTCCCTTAGCAACGGCACAGAGTGGAGAGCCCCCTCCAGCCGACCACCAAAATCACAGGGGTGGGGGGGATAGGGCGCAGATATGGGTGTGGGTTACAAAGGGTGAGCTGGTTCACAGGGGTGGATGAAGAAGCTCCCAGTCTGGCATGGGACTCCTATAGGCATTGAACTTGAACTTGACTCTGATGGAAACAATGAGGATCACATGTCCTTTTAATATTTGCATATGTCACAATGTCACATTGTTTTGATTAAACCTTTTAAGTTTCGAACATCATTTTGTTGAGTTCTGTTGACATAATGTTGATAATTACATCAACTTAATATCGTCTGTAATTTAAACTCAAATTTCTGTGTTTTTTAAATAAGGTTGTCATAACTTAATGAAATTGTCTTGGTAACTTCAGAAACTATGGTGAAATTACAAATTTTAGCTTTTTTATGTTTTTAATTCATTTACGAAGCTAATGTAAACTTAATTGTTACATATTTGTTATATTATGCTACCATATTTTGTGCAGGCAATTTGCTTACTTCATTGTAAATAGAAAAGCGTCACAATGTCACTGCTAAATACCTATAATATTGTGGTATTCCGATATGTTTCTCACTGACACGCCCTCAACTTGTACAGATCTGGGCTTAAAGAAAATCCCGAACTTTATTTACGACATTGTGGTGGCATTCATGTGCGTTCAGCTCGTAAATACGATCTTTACATCACATGTTTTTCATCACACATTATGATCATTACCTCAACTTAATATGTATCAACTTAACTTAAACTCAAATTTCCGTGTTAATTAGCTTTTTATTTTTTTTTATTTTTAAAATTAGGTTGTAGTAACTTAATGAAATTGTCTTGATAACTTCAGAAATCAGGCAGTGGATTTCTAGTTGCCAGCATGCTTTGCACAGAACTGGATATAGAGAATAAATGTTGAAATTAAGTGTTAATTTATTTATTAGTTTTTAGTGAAGGGAAAGACCTGTTAGTGTTTAATGCTGTAATAACGAGTTTCTGTAATGTTGAAGTTTTTGTGCTGAAGAGTAGATACATGAAGGTAAACACTTCTGACTCTATAAGCAAAGACTGCGCTAATGCCAGAGACAAGTAATATAATACTTGTTCATTATATATACATGTTAAATAAGTTATCATGTGCCATGATAGCTGTTGATTTGAACTAAAATCGATAAGATTAATTGGTTCCAGGGCTACAACTCTTGATTTTTTTGAGTAATCAATTTAAAAATTTGTGTTTGTGCTACAATTATTAAGTTCCTCTAACTTGTTGGTTGAACGTAAATTCACTCAAAGTTGTCATAACTCAAAAAAATTGATGTGAACTGTTTTTGTAGAGCCAACGCATTATTTTTTAGAGTGCATGATAGTATATCAATGATCTCTTTGGAGAAACATCACGCTCAGTGTATGTTTCCCATGAGTCAGTATTTGAATTAACTATAGATGAAAATTCACCCCAATGAACACAAAATAAGATATTTCTTTTGTCCATACAAAAGTCAGTCAAATGGGGTCCAGTGTTGTTTGTTAACCATGGCAGACTTATTTAGACGGTGAACCGTCTATTTCAGAGTAATCATGATAAATCAACAAAGATGATGTTTCCTCACATTATAAAACTACACAACAACAACATATATTTCCTTTCTATTTACATTTTTAAGGCGACGGTGATTCTCCTCATCAGGATGTAAAGTGGGCAAAAAGCAAAGCAAAGCTACAAAGTGAGGATAATTATATCCCAAGGTCCTTTATAATGGTGGGGCCATGATGGAGGTTTAAGTGTTCCCTGGTCTCCACTCTCCTGTTTTTGAATTCCTAGTCCTGCCCTTTGCTCTTGCGTCCTCCAGGATACAGTTATTGACGTTCCTGTGAGTGTCTGCTTTAA
Organism: Elopichthys bambusa; assembly: GCA_037101425.1. Taxonomy (NCBI): domain Eukaryota; kingdom Metazoa; phylum Chordata; class Actinopteri; order Cypriniformes; family Xenocyprididae; genus Elopichthys; species Elopichthys bambusa. The sequence continues at coordinate 4,202,351 of CM074432.1, forward strand.
GGATTTGCAGAGAAGACCTAACTTCTCTCTCATTTTATTGCATTATTACAAATGACATTGCCCGACCTTTTCAACACAACCTTGTCTTTAGCACTCTTCATTGTTTTCAACAAAAGTTAAGTCTGAAAGAACTGGTTTCCTAAGTGACCTCATTTTTTTCAAGGTTATGCCCTCAATACAATAGAAATTATGATTTTAATGGCATAGAACTGAATAATAAGGAAGTGCACTTGTCATCTAAACTGATTTGAAGTCACATGAGGGTACTTTACTTAGATTCAGCCTAAAACCCCACTTAAATGCACAATTCACATAAAAATAAAATTCTGCCATCATTTACTCACCCTCATGTTGTTCTAAACCTGTATGACCTGTTGAACACACACACACACAAAGATATTTTGAAAGGCAATCTTACTTTTTTTTTTGCATATACAGGTTTGAAACAACATGTTACATAATATCCTTAGGGGGAACTATCCCTTTAAGGTGCAATGCTCACTTCCATCCGTTAAACTTAGCAGCAGGTCATGATCTAGATTAAGGTGCCGTATAGTTCTGTGATCCTAACGTCCCCATGCTGTTCTGGATTACCTGTGTCTAATAGTTCAGTTCAGTTCTGCTGACTGCGGTTCTTTTTGCTGCCCGTTATTCCAGGCAGAGTCCTGCTCAGGAATCCCAATCCCAAGCTTTTCATGACCACTCATCCAAGGACGGGGAGAAAAAAGGTGGGGGAAACGATTTCAAAGCTCCCCCGTAGCTGATACAAAGCTGAGAACAACCCTTCGTGGGATAATCGTGTTTATCCCCAGATTAAGACGAGATCGACAGCTGAGGTATCCACAAGGGGAAAAAAGGGGAATTTTCCCGTAAAACATACAATGGTCTTTGACACGAACCCAAGAGTCATTTCTCTCCACTGTTCATTTCTTAGTTATGACCACTGATGAAAGTGATCCGCAGTGCTCGTCTACCCTTGTTAAAGGGATAGTTCACTCAAAAATGAAAATGATCCCATGATTTACTCACCCTCAAGCCATCCTAGGTGACTATCTTCTTTCAGACAAACACAATCTGAGTTATATTAAAAAATATCCTGGCTCTTCCAAGCTTTATAATTGTAGTGAATGGAGCTCGAGATTTTGAAGCCCAAAAAAGTGCATCCATCCATCATGAAAGATATCCATACAACTCCAGGGGTTAATAAAGGCCTTCTGAAGCGAAGCGATGGGGTTTTGTAAGAAAAATATCCATAAAAATATCTGGCTGTACATGAGTTTAGTGCCGGCAGAAGAGTGACCTCTGACCTAATGCATGATGTATTGATGAACGCGTAAGCGCAGAAGATAGAGCAAAACAAAACACTGGTCACGAATTAGAAGTCGAAAATGAGAATTTTAAAGAGAAATGTTGGATTTTGTTGCCCAGCCATATTAGTTTGAACCGCTTACGCTACTCCTACATCATACGGCAGGTCAGAGGTCACTCTTCCGCCAAACCTCGACTTGCGTACGGCTGTTGAAGTACTTTTATGATGGATGCATGCACTTTTTTGGGCTTCAAAATCTTGAGCCCCATTCACTCCCATTATAAAGCTTGGAAGAGGCAGGATATTTTTTAATATAACTCCGATTGTGTTCGTCTGAAAGAATAAAGCCATATACACCTAGGATGGCTTGAGGGTGAGTAAATCATGAGATAATTTTCATTTATCCCTTTAAGTGCCTTCATTAACACTATCTATTCTCAACCTGTCCTTGGAAAAAACACACACCAAAAATATAACTTCTGTACAAGGCAAAGAAAGCACCACAAGCATTTTCCACTCCCCCTGCAGTCATATTATATACATTTCCAAATCTAATCTGGCACAAACTTTTTATCAAAGCAAGAAGAGCAAGAAATGAAATCTCACAGAGCTGGCTTTTAGACATAAATATGTGAAGCCCTATAACACTGGACATAAAGATGACAAATGATGGGAAGAAAACTGTTAGTATGCCAGACAAATATTCCCAGATAGCCACCTCCCATAGGCCTTTGATATTAACATGCCAGCTGCAGCAACTGCCACATGGGGCCACAGACTGAGCCAGACAGTAAAAGCCCTCCCCCACCACATCTATTCTCCACCAAACACATGTTTCCTCCATATTTCATTGTTCATCATCAGTGTATTTATTAACGTCAATTGTTAATCTCACCCTATTTTTTTCCCGCCGTGTTGGTGTTCGAGAACAGAAAAACCTCAGTTGGTGACACCAGGCTTTGTATGCATTGCTTTCAAGTCCTCCAACTCTCCTGCAATACTTTTTTATTTTTGTTATATTTAGCATAAATAATTCCTCCTTTCTTTGTGATTCCCCTTTTGCTTTGCTGTGCAATACTGTTGCTCTCCCAGTGTAAACTTTCTCTGTGGTTTTCTGTATCACTGCCTCCATTTTACTGGGTAATATATTGTAATGGAGCTTTAATTAATTGCTTGCCCAACTGCTGTGCCCTAGCAGAAGGGGGAGAGGAACAAACTGTCCTTCACATTCAACTCCAATCGTTCGTGATTTTACATCCAAAATGCATTAATATATACCAAATGTGCTGCATTCACTCTTTTTCAAAGCGATGCCATGGAAGAACCATTCAGTGAACAGCTCCTAAAAGACATTTTTATACTCTTTTTTCACTATAAAGAACCTTTTGTGGGATTAAAAGGTTCCATGGATGTTAAAGGTTCTTAACGGAACCATCAATGCCAGTAAATAACCTTTATATTTATGCATTACATCAAATAAATAGATTAAACTGCATATAAAATGCCTTTAGAATATGATTAGCATTGACCTTAAATGATTTAAACTACAAACCCTTTGCATAACAACTCGATACTCTAGCATGCACTGCAAAAATACGTCACATCGACTGTGTGAGCACACATGATCGTGCAATTCCAAGCATACAATGGTGCTAACACACCGCACGGATGAGAAACATAAAGCCCTATCCTCTGCCGTTCCCTGAGGATAGTCTCTTAGGGTTTGGGTGCTAATTTAGGCATCTGGCTCTGTCTGGGCCTGAGCATCTTTCTCAGCTTATTACCCTGCACTGTCTCTGGCACTCCATCCATACAGACAATGGTGGGAAACAGGGGGGACCGCAGACCCACGTCAAGTGCTCGCCGTACAATGCTGCCATTGTAGAAGAGGAGAGGGGTCTGGAATAATAATGTGGGCACTATCAAACTGTTTACCAACACAGAGCCCACAGCTGAAGATTTGCTCTTGATTTATCACAAATCATCATTTGTGGGATTGCTATTGATGCCTGAATATGTGTAAGGAGAGACAGTGTAAAAAAAAAAATCTTTCTTGCACACACACATTTTTCTTCATATACACAGATGCAAATGACCTTGTGTTGAAGTGATTATAGTGCCAGACACCTTGGGAGACATTTCAAGGATTTGCCCTTTTCAGTCCATGAAAAAATATAATCACAGTCATGCCTAAAAATCCACATATGCCATCTCTATAAAGCACATTAAGTTGGACCGCTACCACAGAGAGCTGAAGACAGTAATCCAAATATGACAAGGATTTGTTTTTCATTTGAATTGCTAGAATTTCTTAAAATAATTCTTTTTTTTTTTGTGCATATATGCTTACATGCATTTAAACTGGAATTGTTTCACAGCAATATAGTGCAATTGTTGCTTGCTTGATGCAAAAATAAAATAAAAATAAATTTGTTTTTACACATATATATACTCGCGAACGCATTCTGTTTGACTGAAAACACAAAGAACTGGTAAAGCACAAAAACAATACACAGTTCAGCGCATGATTTGCATATTGAAAACTGGAAAAATCTGGTATGGGTTTGGCACGGTGCCAAGCGGCATAATTAACACTTTTCAGCCACTGCTCTGCAGCAGTCACATTATGCTCTGACAAGCATCCACTCCCCCTGCTCGACCGCTTATATTCACACACACAACACCAACACATGCAAAGCTGAACATTTATTCTTGCTTCTATATATTCATAAACACAAATTTGCTGTTAAACCATCTCCAGTTCTGATACCGTTATGTGCTATTTAGGAAAACGCAATGATGTTGTGCATTAGACTCCCTGTATAAAATGAGTTCTGGGATTTTTAAGCACTGAGGGTCTTTTACATAAAACCCTGAGAGATGCAGAGGGAGGAAACCCCTCCCCCTCGCTGCAAGATACACAGCCTAATTAAAAATTCCATATTAAAGGCGCAGACTCTCATTTCCATGCTACTGTTTTGTCTAAGAACGAGTATTTGGTCAGAAATAGAGACTCTTAGTTTTGTATTACCTCGAAAAATCAGTTTTTTCCCCCCTGCATGTATGTGGAGATGTATTAATGTATTCAATGTATTAATAACAACATCTGACATAAATGGGATGTGTGTGAATATTAAATCTCTAGCTTTGTGTTGTGTGTATTCTTAATGTTTTTTTGCCTATTACAAGCCCATGAGAAATTCTAAAACCTCTGGTTATTCCTTTAAAAAAAAAAAAAAAAAGGACAGGGGTTGTTCTTGTTTGTCACATGCAAAACAGAGAAAGCAAATACTCCTTCTTAAAGATTGCAAAAATAATGTGTTTGCATCCAAAATAAACACATTTTTGCACTGCAAATTTGAGTGTGTGGAATTAAATTCTAGAAATTCAAACATTTCAATTCAAATTTAAATGTAAACATTCAGAATATAGAACGTTGGCCACGTGCCGTTGCTAAAGCGCCGCTGTGCCTTTAATTGGGAGCTCAGTCCTCTCTGCTTGTTCCTATGCAATTATGTTAATATGCAGAGCTTGTCTGGGCTTTTTCATTAACAGAGGCGCTTGCATCATTGTTTCCTTTATTTGCAAGCTCCACGGGCACCTTCCGTACATCAGTGATCTTTTTTACACATCTTTTTTTGATGGGCTATTCTTTTAGGATAAAATGTCAGTCTTTTTTTTTTTTTTAATTCTCATTTACGGACAACGAGGTCTTTTAGGCACACAGGGTTTTCAACGCTCAGTAAGTATGCAAAAACGGTTTTCTGTTATTACGAGGAGGATTCAGTGGCTTTAAATATTCAATAGATGACGCATCATTCGTCTCGTCTTCGCATTTCAATGTATTTCTGAATATTTACGCTCTATTTGTTTGTGTTGTTTTGTTTAAAGCACAAAAAGCAAAGCAAATTTGTCATGTTTCAGAATGCCTGTTTTCATAATTTTCTGCCAGCACAGCTCTGCGTATCACCAGCAAATCCATTATGACGCAACCGGTCGCCTTTGTGAGGAACATTTCAGCGTCTTCCATCCATTTCAATGACATAACATGCAGCTCTCTGTAACCAAGCGGCCTGCGTACATTTCCATTTGCCACGTAACGTTGAGCAATGTGATGTTTCGCACCTCTCACTTTCTAACCAGCTAATGATACAAACTGTGGCTATTTTGAGAGGGCACGAACATCATTAAAAACACGGCACAGTGTGAGAGCTCTGACATTAAAGTCAGGCAGGGCAGCGGACGTGCTTTTGTAATCCGGTGAGGGGCACTTGGCACCTTTGTGTCAGCAATTTGGTATATCATTGAGCAGCAGAAACAAAAGTGCTCTTCAGTCCAGGTTGACTCTGTTGCATTGGTCAAGAGGATGTCACTCTCGAGTGAGTTCGAGCAGCTCTTACTTTTTTGGTTTCATCTGAAAATTGGGTCACCTGGTCATTTTTGTGTCACCTGGCATAGCTCAGGATGTAGTTACACAAATTTGTCCTTTGCAAACACAACGCAACCTCCAGTCAGAGCATGAATTAACAGCTACGTACGTATACAGCAGCACGATTCGCGTTCAAAGCTCGCTACAAAGAGTGTGTGCGTATAGATAACGGGGCGATTGTATAATTAGTCAGGGAAGATGAAGGAGTGTGATAGTTCTTTTTAAGGAAAATGATTTGGGCCTAATCTTACGCTCAGAACAACCACGAAACACATTCAGTCCTTTTTTTTTCCCCCAGACAAATTCGCCTAAGCATTCGTTTGCTTCACATTTTAAATTCCCAAGTTAAAATTGGTCGCAATAACACCGGTACCTAGTCTGATACAGGCAAACGATGCAGCTTACCTCATGCCAACACAGCCATTTTAGGGAGCAGCAGCCAGTTTCTCCATCAAGATGGCTTCCTGAAAGCACACCCCTCATTCAGACTTGCAGTCTTCCAGCATCTGGTGGTCCGTGGCAACTGGCAGCCTCTTTGTCCCCATTGGCACTTGGGATGTAGACTCTCACTCCTTTCTTTTTTTCCCTCTTTTCTCCGGGGGCACAGATGGCACTAAATGCTTCCGTTGAAGAAGAAGGGAGGGGAGCTGGTAGAAGAAGGATGAGGGTTGACTATTATTTTTCTTTTCTTTCATTTGGACAATTGCGCCATTTTTTTCCTCTCTCCCTCTTGCTCCAAAAAGGCAGTGTAAATGGCTGGCAGTTGCTAAGGGGAAACAAGAAAATAAAGGACAGAAAGGCCCTTTTAGCACTGCCAAAGCAGATGTCATGGCAACTGCTATATATCATTTCTTTAGACAATATAATTTCTTGTTGCTGTCATGCTAAGACAGACAACCCCGATGTTAGTAATGTTAATAGTTGGTGCAAAGGCACGCATGTCTGGCTATCGCAGCCTATGTGAAGGTATACTGAATCAGCCCACATCAATTACTGTCCACCCATAATTTCATTGAATAACCCTTATTCAATTGTGCTAGGTAACCAGTTTAGCTGGAAAAGATCATTGTTAATGAACGATGACAGAATTTCTTTGCTCACATTAATTTTACATAAAGTAATATGCAATGGGATAGTGGCCCATACATTCTTATCATTATCGAGATGTAGACGGACGTATAATTTCCTCTCTGCGATCATTTATCGCATTTAAGCCTTTGGCCTAATGTCCTGCAGTCGTGCTAACCACATATTCTCAGCCATGTTCAAACATTGCGGTTTAGATTTATTTTCGTTCGTCTTCATGCCTAACGCTTTAAAGGATTTTTCTTGAGGTAATTATGCACTTTGTTTTTTTTTCTTCCCCCCCATGTGTTATGATTGTTACAATATGTGTGTGAACTGAACGTCTGCCTGATGCGACTTGCATTATACAATATTAATATATTTGATGATATTATTAATATATTTATGATATACACTTTACTGTAAAGAAGTAGTTGGTGGCTATAGCACATATGTGAGCTAAATATCTATAACTGACATTTTTATATACAATTTTTAAAGAATGCCAGAGTATCGTTGGGGCTTGGATGAGTGTACATTTGAGAGGAAAATGAATATATATATATATATAGAGAGAGAGAGAGAGAGAGAGAGAGAAATATATATATATAGATTTTCTGATGAAAGATTCATGTGATGCATGTAGTGTCTTGGACTTGATTGAGGATTACTATTTGCATTTGGCTCCTTTCAAGTGCATGCATTCATTAGCATATACTTCATGATTTACTGTGTGTTTGAATCAGATTAACTCTACAACTAATTGTTCTAATTACAATGTTGCATTGTAATACGCTTTGATTGCACTTACCAGATGGCGTTTTTTCCCTTAGCTCCAGTCCTCTGGTCTCTCACAAAGACACTGCAGTTTGAGAGGCTACAGTAAACTGAAGTAATAAAAGACACCAAGATTAGACAATCAGAATATTTTAGTTTTACAACAAACAAATAAATTATTATTTATGAATTATTATACATAATTCACAAACAAATAAAGTCAACCTTGAATTAAAATTTGACTTAAGGCTTTGACTTAAAATTTGACCTAATTTGCACCTTAAATCACACTTGGCATTATATATATATAGTAAATATGGATAATGTAAATCTGCTTTTTTGCTCTCTATAATTTCTTTGTTAGTTCTTACAATTTTACACCTTATGTTTTTTTTTCTCTTTCAGGTGTATTTATCAAGATTATTTCCTTTTCTCTTTGTCACTCTTCATTCAGTTTAATTGACACTGATTTCTATAGCCTCAGACACCTTTCTGCCTGTTTCTGGAAATAAAAGTATGCATTTTGCGTATTTAGTATATATACATTTAGTATAATCCGTACAGCAGTAAAACAAGGACTTATAATTCAGCTTAAATTGGCCTACATTTTAAGTACACACGCCATTGTATTTTTTATTTATTTAAGCTATTTATTTTTAATTTTTGATTTTTATTCATCACTTTTTAAGTGTTTTTGAATAGATGTTTTACTGAAGAGCATCGTAACACACAGACTAGTGTGTGTGTTCCTCTGCGTGACGCGGAGCTCCAAAAGCGCTTACACTTCTGATGATTTTGAACTCTAAACTAATCTTAGCTAATTTTTTAATTGGCGTAGGAGTGATGTCTCTCATTTACGTCTTATGTCATAAAAAAAGGCCACAGGGATAAAAAAAAGAAAGAAAAAAAAAGAAAAAAAAGCCTTCATTCTACACTATTTGGCGCTTAATGTCTGCATCTTTGACGTGTACACCCAGATTAATATGGCCAATCATAATGAAGCTGCTTCAGCATGATGTCATTGATTAAGAGAGAGGTTCAGTGACGTCACGTTCTTTTTTTTGTTGTTGTTGTTGCCCCGATCGAAGTTGTTCAAAGCCGCAATAAAAATGCAATTCATACAAAAATTGCCTCTTTCATAATTAACGTGTATTTATTAAAAAATAAAAAATAACAATAATAATTTGAAAATTTTGGCTTAAAGTAAAAAAAAAAAAAACAGTATTTCGTCTGAAATGCTTTGGTACATTTTTAAGTTAAAAAAAATTAAAAAGATTTAATCATTTAAAACCCTTTCGTCTCTAAATCAGTCAGTGTGAACAGGCAGGCAGCCATTTTGTTGACAAGATTTGTTTAAAAAGATCATGTCATAGTCAGAAATCCTTATTTGTCATCGCGAGAGAAGAGATTTACAACCAAGCTTATTTGAGCGCTCGTTTTATCCTCGATTAGCTAGTAATCGACTAATTGTAACATCCACATGGAGTCCTCCCCCCCTTATAGATCATACCAAGATCGAGATCCGGCTATATGAGATCCAATACACGCGCATTAAACGGAGGCCTCATTTGCGCGTGACAGGTGCTGAACAAAAGCAGGCGTAATAACAGCAATGAGTTTTGCCTGGTTGAGGTAATGATATCGGGTGGTTTGAAGCAGGAAGCAGTTTGGGAATTATCTAGGAAGTTTATAAACGTATTCCGCGTATAGTTAACACTATCTGAGAAAAAGTTTTCAGTTGCAGGAAAAAAAAAAAAAAAAAAAACAGTCCTACAAATTAGTAACTCGATTGTTATGTATAGCCTAAGTAAATAACAGTTGTTCATTTTCCCTTTGGAAATAATATTTCAATTTTCTTGTTCAATTTTTTTATTATAAAATAACAGACTACTCTTATAATTAATTGTCAGACTAAACCACACATTTGCCAACAAAACCAACCTTGATTAAAGTCAAATTATAACTTAAAGAAACAATTATGGAGTAAAATAAGCATTAATAATTAATATTAAATGTGCAAACACATCCTTTTGATTTTTTTTTTTTTTTTTTTTTTTTTTTTTTAAAAAGGCACTACGTTTACGAAATGGTCTGAAATTGAAATAGTGAATGTTTCCACAACCGTCCAAAGGGTGCGGTGAAAATAATAAATGCTGAAACATTACTTTTGACCAACACATGATCGTGTAACTTTACATTGCAGCGATTTAAATGGCCTGTATGAATCACACGCCTGCTGCTGCTTACCTCGTGCAGTTTCCCATGGCTTCCCACTGAACTGGTCCACATGCAGTTAAGGAGGACGTTTCTACTTTCGGTTATCTAGCTTTATGAAGGAAGATAAACACTCATACAGCTAGATAACCAAAGACAGCAACTACCTCCTGTCAACACTTTTTAAACTGGGCACATCTCATAAAGTTGACCTGACAAATGAAAACAGGGTTAATGCGCAATAAAATAAATTACTCTCAAATTCCATTAAATCGACTCTTTTTATAGACCTGTAAACACTGTTAACAAGTCAAGAGATTCCTCTCGGCACGTGGTCAAGACACATAATCCACATCCACAATAGTAGGCCTGAAGTTGTCTGGATGGAGTTATTGTCAGGGTTTCCATTCATCAAACCGATTTAAACAGGATTTTGTCCCTTCAAAATGACGATTATAAGGTCTAACCGTTTCATTTAGGCCTCAAACAATCACACCACAAGTCTACATCATTTATGTAGTGCATTATAATTGGGCAAACTGCAAAAGGTAATGCCTTTTGATTTCAATCTAAGACCCAAATGGTTTATATTATAGGCTATATTTTATTTAACAAGTATATGCATATTTAAATAGATGTTTTTCATCACAAACTATGAAGCTGTATCTCACTGAACCCACGTTTCCCTCACGTAAATGTGACGTCATATAGTCAAATCTATTGCTTGCTGAATTTGTTGCTTTTTTTATATCGAGCATGCATGCTGTATTGTATCATGAAGGACGTTTATATAAGCGTGCATCATACGCAAAATGTTCGTGAATGGCCTGAATAAATATACAGCTTACATTATAGACTACAAGAGTAGTGCAATAAACGTAACGCTTTACCAAAACACATGCCACTCATTTCAAGATTTAAAGGGCTAATATGTTCCAGATATTCTAGATGCACCTGCTGAAAGAGAGAGAGAGAGAGAGAGAGAGAGAGTGCACAAAGTAGTGTTCAGAGGGCCACATGCACTTACCACTGAACATGGCCTTGTCTGTCACATGGGTCACTTAGAAGCAATTCATGCAAAATGTTATGATTATACATATATCCTTGCGTTTTTTTAAACAAAGATGCATTTATTTATCACTTAAAGTCAATTTATAGACTATTGTCTATAATAGTTATAATTTACTGTGACCAAAACAGTTATTCAAGCTGAGTCGATTCGTGTTTAAAGTTACAAATGCACAAAGAGTAAGCAGAAATCATTTAGATAATTAAAACATCTTACTTTTAACAATTGACGTACATATTCCTCTCTGTCAGAAAGTAAGCTACGAGTGTCCGTGCGTCGGGGACAAATAGAGGTTCCCGTGTGCGTCTCGCGTTCAAGAACATGACGCTGAAATCTGTGAGCAGCGCAGACGCGTCTAGTCAGAACTCTTCTTCAGTGACGCGTTTTCCATTCAAAACTCGCAGTCCTTCAGTGTTCAGCCATCGAATGTTGCCATCCAGGGAATGGAACAGGCAGTTTAATCTCCAAGATGGGGAATTCCACCCTCGAAAAGCGTGCTTGCGGTGTTCGTGCGTGGGCGCGAGAGGAGATGCAAGGTTTACTTTATTGTAACCTGCACGCGATGCTCTCATTCCGTCCTCTTCTGCGCACTGTGGATGTGATGTTCTCTCTCTCCGACTTGAGAGAGTCTAGTTTCTGACTAAATGCATCCTCCTCTGGCAGTTCTCTCCTGCAGTGACGTCACACCAGCAGCAGGCAGCCGAGCGACCAATCACAATCACACGCGCGTGCTCCCTTTCTTTCCCTCTCTCTCTCTCTCTCTTGCTGCCTCTCGCGCGCGCTTTCCCTGGTTTGCTGAGTGCGCGCGCGTCTGAGTGTCGCCTATAGGTACCAGAGTTCCTATAGTAACCTAAAATGAATTAAGTCCTATAGTTTCAGCATTCCCCTGCGATATTTGCCTTTTAGTTGCCTTTGAGTAAGAGGTTTATGAAATGACGAAACTTTGTAAAAGTAGGCTATATTTATTATTTTTAAATTTGCGCATATCGTAACTCACTAAAGATTCATCTGTCTCTGACTGCACTCTTACTCTGTTATCATGTGTTTAATTGCTATGTGTTCCCATGTAAGCTGCTGGAACCGTGTGTGTGTGTGTGTGTGTGTGTGTGTGTGTCCAATAAAGCTGATTCTGGATCTAAGAAGAAAATACAAGAGTGTAAGAGTGCTTAAAAAATAAATCTGATAACCTTTTTGTAGAAAATGATATTGTTAAGGTGGATTTGGGTAATGAGGGACACTTGTATACCATATTTCCATATGAACCCAAAACAATATGCTATATCAAAATCTTTTGTCATTATGAAATCCTTTATTAAACCAGAATAATTTTTCCCCCCAGATATAGTACTCAAAAGGAAAATGGCACATATGTTAGAGCTTCTTGTGCCGTACATCTTATAAGAATTTGTGGATTTTCTAATGTGAATTCTGGGACGCGGTTTTGGGTTAGAAAAGGTTTAATTTTTACGAAGCAAACTTACAAAAAACACTCCTGGTTAAATGCGCGTGACCGCGTCTAGTGTGTTTGCTGTCTAAAAAACGATCTATATGTTCACATGTGGAATGGTAGATACAACTATATAACACAGAAATCATATACTATTTAAAATAATGTATTAAAAATGTCAGGCAGCAATAATAATAATAACTAATGAAGTAAAATGTTAATAAATATAGCAAAATAACTTGATGATAGATTTAAAAAACGATTTAAACTCTGGATCATGGAACTGAATAAAATTTAAACTAAAAAAAATATATTAAATAATCTGCACATGGTAAGATGTATTTTCAAAAGCACTTCATAACAGAAATAAGTCATGCTCCTCTAGTTCAAGGTTTTGAATCCTGATCTGAAAACAAATAATAGGTTATATTGCTATAATAATAATTTAACAAAAATACACGTGTGGCATTTAACTTTCTTAATACACATTTTCCCATGGTATTCTCACATTAGTCAAAACATGCTGTCCCACTTTACAAACAGCAAAATATTCTAAACACATTCTTACAACTTTTGATGTACAAATAAATCACTTATTTGATAACAGTTTTATTTATAACCTTAACATTAATTGTGTCTATGTCACTGACCATTGAGTGGACTTCACTGCTGTTTGATGATTTTTATGACCACATTTATGGCATTTAGGGAGCGCGCGTGCGGAAGATTCAGTGTGAAACTGGTCATAATAACTGTTTCTTGATACTGTTTGATCTGTATGCCGTTTCTATAATCAAATTACGTGTTTGACAGATATTTGAAATACTCATTTTCCATTCCTCCTTTGTTTTTAATTAATTAATTGATCTTCTGTTCAGTATGACATTCTGAGCACCAGTGCTTATTGTATAATAACTATTATAATTATTATTATAAGCTACTATTATTATTATCATAATTGGAGGTTCTTATATAGGCTAGGCTAGTTAAGGGCGATTAGCTTATAGTGTTTTTTTTTTTGTTTGTTTGTTTGTTTTTTTTTACAAAAGGAGTTTATAAGCAACTTTATAATTTATTAGAATAGCTTTATAATGCGAATATGCGCGCGCACCCATAATTAGCAGAGTGTCCGATCTAGCCAAGTGAAAACCGCGTAGAGCTGACGGGAGAATGTCCATTCTGACAGCGGATATAGAGACTAACTGATGGTATTTTCTTGACCCCGCCACACGTTATGAAGTGTGTTTAAGTGAAGAGTCCACTCTCTTTATTCACAAAGGTCACTTGGGTTAAATGAATGTCCTGTGACTCTGTTGACCGAGGTCGGTCTCGTGCCCTGCAGCTGAGCGCCGCTGTTAGACAGCGCTTTACTCTGTTGATCTTAAGTAAACGGGAGTTTAACCAGACAACGAGCCTTTTAGTAACATCAGAAGAGAGCATTTCTGTCTCAAGGTTATTTAATGGCATGTCATAACGGCTAAAGAGAATAACCAGAATTCCCCATCTCTGATTAGCCCATCATAGATAGATAATGGCCTTGGTTAAATTTTAAATCGCAGTATCCGTTAGGCTACTTAAAGGGACAGTTCACCCAAAAATAAAAATTCTGTCACCATTTACTCACCCTTAAGTTGTTCCAAACCTGTATGAGTTTTACCAAACAGTTGATGGACCCCACTGACTTAATGGGGAAAAAAAATACTATGGAAGTCAATGGGGTCCATCAAATGTTTGGTTCTTCAAAATATCTTCTTTTGTGTTCAGCAGAAGAAAGAAACTCATACAGGTTTGGAACAACTTAAGGGTGATTAAATGACAAAATGTTCATTTTTGGGTGAACTGTCCCTTTAAGAAGTGTAAATTATTTAAGACAGTGGTCTTAAACTCAGTTCCTGGAGGGCCACAGCCCTGCAGAGTTTAACTCACACCTGCTTAGAAGTTTCTAGTAATCCTGAAGACCTTGATTAGCTGGATCAGATGCGTTTGACTAGGGTTGGAGCAAAACTGTGCGGAGCTGTGGCCCTCCAGGAATTTAAGGCTTGTAAAATCGTATTAATACCCTTATTGCTGTAGATGATTTCTTATATTAACGCATGATGTGGACATTAATGTAAAGTGTTGCAAGGCCCTGTATAATCCTTTAGCCTAAATTTTTGTCAACGCTTAAAGGGTTAGTTCACCCAAAAATGAAATTTCTGTCATTAATTACTCACCCTCGTGTCGTTCCACACCCGTAAGACCTTCGTTCATCTTCGGAACACAAATTAAGATATTTTGATGAAATTTGATGGCTTAGTGAGGCCACTACTGAGAGCAAAGCCACCAAACCTCTCAAGATCCATAAAGGTATACTAAAAACATATTTGAAACAGTTCATGCGAGTACAGTGGTTCAATCCCGATATTATAAAGCGACGAGAATACTTTTTGTGCGCCAAAAAAAACAAAATAATGACTTTTCAACAACATCTCATGATGGCCGATTTCAAAACACTGCTTCATGAGCTTTACGAATCTTTTGTTTCGAACTAGTGATTCGGATCTCCTATCAAACGGCTAAACTGCTGAAATCACGTGACTTTGGCGTTCCGAATCATTGATTCGATTCGTAAAGCTCCAAAGCAGTGTTTTGAAATCGGCCATCACTAGATATTGTTGAAAAGTCGTTATTTTGTTTTTTTTTTTTTTTTGTTTTTTTTGTGTATAAAAAGTATTCTCGTCGCTTTTATTATATATTAAGGTACAACCACTGTGCTCACATGAACTGTTCCAAATATGTTTTTAGTACCTTTATGGCATTGCTCTCAATAGAGGCCTCACTGAGCCATCGGATTTCATCAACAATATCTTCATTTGTATTCCGAAGATGAACGAAGGTCTTACAGGTGTGGAACGACACAAGGGTGAGTAATTAATGACAGAATTTTAATTTTTTGCTGAACTAACCCTTTAATGAAGGGGTGTGCAGACTACAGTTTTGACAACAGCGACCCTTAGCGGTGAGTTTTCTCATCTTCAAGCGCGTATTCAGGCGCTTTATACAATTAAGTTTCGGTCTAAATAAATACAAATATGAAAGTCTTTCAAAGAATTCATAAAGTTGTGTGAGTTCTATATATAAATTCCTATTTTCAGTGTTTCTGAAATGGCATTTGACCTGAAGATATTTATGCTGCATCGTCTAATTGTCACTAATCAGTTACCGTTGTTTCACTTACAGCGATCACCTGACACCCTGATAAAATAAATAAATATAAAACTTGCAAAATTTGTATCTAATAATTTCCACAAGGCTTTTGAAATGAGATTTTGTTTAAAAATGTTAGGCTTCCTATTTGTTTAACACAATCTAATCTTAAATTTGCTTATAGGCTGCAGCCTATATGTCTATTGCTGGATTTTAATGTCATTACTTTGTTTTCATTGTAGCCTAATGTCAGAGGATGTTTATTTAGCATGCAAAGCCACCACTAATCATTTAAAAATAATGTTAATAAAAGTAGGCTATTTAAATTGTGTACAAACCTCTAATTAATCTACAGAGGAAACATAAAGTGCAAATACGATCGAATTTTTTTCTTTGTTTTTTTTTTTGCCATTAAAGGTCTATTTTACACAGTTGTAATCTGTTTTATTGTCATTCATTTATGCCTATTTACTCGTGTGTGGTCATAATATTCCTCTACTGTGGTTACAGATTTACATGTGCACATTTATGACAAAATATAGCCAAGAAAATCCAACTTCTGAGGACATTCTGAAGATAATCGCTGACCATTCAAAAACCAAAGCATGTTAAATGAATGTAACTGGATAGTTATCAGCAATCACAAAAAATACACAGGGTTTAATAGCCTCATAGGTAATGTATTTTTCAGTTTATCAAATAGGCAATTTTTTTTTTTGTCCGTAATGACTCGTCATGTTGCCCTTCTGATAAAACTGACTTGATTCCCCAAAAATATCACAAAATAGGATATGAGAAAAGAACTAAATATACTCTAGATCGAAATAATTCTCTGTTGTTTTCGAGCACTATTTCCACGACTTCCACGTGGAAAAAACGTTTAAGCGAGTAAAATTTAGACAGATCACGTTCTAAATAAGAAAATGTTGAAGTGTGGTGTTATACCGCCACCTGGTGGCTATTTATGCACCACCATCTTGTGATTCACCTGCTAAAGCAAAACCTATTTTCTTTCATCGCTTCACTTGTCAATACTCAAGTGCTCTAGCTGAATAATATAAGTAGCCTAGCCACTATCTGCAGAAATAAGAAATAAAAGGCTAAGGAAATCACTGAATCATTTAAACCTCGGGGTGTAGCCTATAACAAAGCTCAATGATTCGGACTTCTCACTCGCGTGTATAACGTGGCCTAAAATTACAAATATTGTAATATTCTTAAAACTACGACCCCGGCAGGACTCGAACCTGCAATCTTCTGATCCGAAGTCAGACGCCTTATCCATTAGGCCACGAGGCCTACGAGATAACATCGTTAGTCACGTGTCCAGTAGTTTCTACGCCGACAGAGGGCGTATGATTTGTTCTTATTAGCATCAAGCATCACTTCCACCGATGGACCAGAAGAGGGCGCAAACAGACAAAAGATCACTTCCTTTCGTAATAAGACGTTTTAGTCGGCAAATGGAGACAAATTATTCAGGTTTGCCGAGACAACTACACTACTACAAACCAACTTGGCGATTAATGGTTAAACACAGATACAGTAAAAAATGAGCGAAGACGCTTTTAGCTATAGCGCATAGTCGCTGCGTATAAAGATGATCATAATGAGCGGTTTACACACCTCTGCAGACGGCGTCACGTTTTACGTCGCTCTAACTGGTTTAATAAACATATTTGAAACATTTAAATACATATACGTACAGTGTGTATAGGTATGTATAGACTTTATCACCCTTTCCTCCACATACGGGCCAGTGGCGCAATGGATAACGCGTCTGACTACGGATCAGAAGATTCTAGGTTCGACTCCTGGCTGGCTCGAAAAAACTTTTCCAAAATCACATGTAATCACATCATAGCTATGTTCTTTTTTGTGTTTCAAATGAATTGTGGTTAATGTGATTAAATACGTTAAAAAAATGTGATTAAATATGTTTTTTTTTTTTCTGTCAAAGAAACAGTTTTTATTTTTAATTATTTATGAAAGAAAAAGCCTTCTTACATGCACTAAAAATTTGTCCGGGAGTGTCAAAAGCCTGCAACAGTTCCATAAAAAGTGCTTGAAATGTGACTGAATGCATCAAAAGTACATTTCAAAGATGAGTGATAACCGACAAAGTACAAGTAAACAATCAATCAGAATGGTTTTGCAACAAAAATATGAGATGCAGTATTCTGAAAATCGTTGATTACTGGAACAATACTGAAGACATTAACTGTACAAAGCTCTTTATTACACTGGATTTTTCCGAACATCAATTATTGCTGAATTGGAATACAGTGGTCCTGTGTTGAGGCTCGATCTCCGTAACTCTCTCCGTGGTCTTGTGAGGGACAGGGAGGCTGTCCCACTCCAGTGTGCGGCGTTCATACCAGGCTGAATTACTCTGTTATTTGGCAGTTCACAAGCTGCTCTTTGCCTGAGCTCCTCCATGCTGTACTGGTCCTCCGTGGGGAGTGAAGAGCGCCTCCATGTCGGCGGAAGAGGGGCATTCACCAGCTCTCGCATCTCTTCTCTTGACTTCTGGACTCGCTCTGCCTCGAGGGAAGACTTGGGATCTTCATTAACTCTGCCCTGGACCCCACCTGAAAGCCGACTTTCACAATTTGGACCTGAGGAAAGGTGTAAAAAAAAACATTCAGAAATCAATAATAATAAACAGATGGAGATAAACATATCATTTACATTGAAAGTAAAATGTGGTTCCAGCCCCATGTTTTTTTCTTTACTCCATGAAACACAGATTTACAGTCACATTTTCAAATGCATTGCAATTTATCATAACATGGCCAATAGTGTTTTTGACAAGTGTGTCAGAAACCTGCAAACCCGTCATGATTTTTGTCTAAGGCACCCTTTTATAACTAAACAAGCACAAATGAGATCTGTGGATAACGGTTTAAAATTTCTATCTGTTCCTCGCACAGATTGAAGACTGAAACAGATGGACTTCAGAAGACTTGAATATAATCATACAAATCATATGGACAACTCTTAATCATGTTTTTTTTGTTTGTTTTTTTTAGCTTTGATAGTATAAAATGCAAAAAAACAAAACAAATAAAACTCAGACATTCCGCCTGAGATTTTTTGCATTTTACTGAAAAAAAGTAAAATAATAAGCCAGATAAAAACAGTAAAAGAAGTAAAAAAAAAAAAAGTTTCCTTTAAAGGGGTCATGAACTGCATTTTTATTTCATAGTGTTTCCTGAGGTGAACTTATAAAGTTAATATGATTTTTACATCAAAAATGGTCATAATTTATAAATAAAAGGCATTTTTCCTACTCTGATTTTCGCCCTCTGGTCTGCTGTGAGACTTCAGTGTAAACGCCCACTGCTGTGATTGGCTGACATGTTTGCATATGAAACAAGTCTTACACCAGCCAGGCAGTTAGGGATCGAAACTTTACCATGTTTTTACTATTACAGCTGTCAAGATTAACTAATTGTGAAAAGTGTTGATTATAGCACTGTTTAATTCTACTTCCGTTGCATGAAAGCTTGCAGCGATGAGCATTGTAGCCGATTGATGGCAGAGATCATGTCTTTGAAACTTGGTTTCTGCACTCTTACAAATGCTTCTATCATTACTAACAGTGCAAACACGATGTAAATACAATTAGAGATTCATAAGTTTTGGGGAGAACTTGTGCTGTGTGATCGACAGCTTCAGCCATTTTAAAGAGAGCATTCTTCGATCACTTTCTATATAATTTAATCACAATTTAAAAATGCATAAAAACCTGGTACATATCAAGCAATCTGTAATAACAGACAAAGCATTAGTGACCATGTAATAAACAGTTACACTTGTGTGGTGCAACATTACTGTCCGATCCAATATAGGCATAACATTATGACCACAGACAGGTGAAGTGAGTAACGCTGATTATCTCTTCATCACTGCACCTGTTGGTGGGTGGGATATATAGTATTAGGCAGCAAGTGAACATTTTGTCCTCAAAGTTGATGTGTTAGAAGCAGGAAAAATGGAGAAGCATCTCCAAAACGGCAGCTCTTGTGGGGTGCTCCCGGTCTGCAGTGGTCAGTATCTATCAAAAGTGCTCCAAGGAAGGAACAGTGGTGAACCGGCGACAGGGACATGGGCGGCCGAGGCTCATTGATGCACGTGGGGAACGAAGGCTGGTCCGTGTGGTCTGATCCAACAGACTAGCTACTGTAGCTCAAACTGCTCAAGAAGTTAATGCTGGTTCTGATAGAAAGGTGTCAGAATACACAGTGCATCAGTTTGTTGCGTATGGAGCTGCATAGCTGCAGACCAGTCAGGGTGCCCATGCTGACCCCTGTCCACCGCCGAAAGGTCAAACCAGGAATGGTTTGAGGAGCATAACAACAAGTTTGAGGTGTTGACTTGGCCTCCAGATTCCCCAGTAATGTCGACATGCAATTCCTGTAAAGCTGCTTTGAAACGATATGTATTATGAAAAGCGCTATACAAATAAATGTAAATTGAAATCTTTGCAAATTTATTAAAAATAATAATCAAAAATCAGTTTGTTCTCGGTTTTCAGTTAAAACCTAATATTTACTTCTCAGCGAAGAAAGCAACAGTTAACTCATTTTATGAATTTATTTTAAAAGCATGCTCTATGAGTTTAACTTAGAAACTGCGTTTACTTGCATAATACAAAAGGGGGGAAAGACTGAAAAAAAAATCAAATAAAAAATGACTCAAAAACATGATAAAGTAAAAATCTTGACAAATACTGAACATTTAAAAAAAACATTGAAAATTAACATTGTTACTGAGCAGTTCTCACCTTTGCTTTGTTCTACAGCGTGATTTACAGGGCCACACATTTCCCTCAGTTTGATGTTCAGCTCCTGATTTGCTATTTTGCAGAAGTTCAGCTCTTTGCTGAGGTTGTGGATCAAGCCCTCATACTGCCGCTGTCTACCAGCCAGACCCTCATCCATTTGCTCTGGAAACACAATAAATTGCCAATACATTCACTTTAGTTTCTCATAATGTAAATTTGTGGATAGTACTGCCTAATTTCAAACTCCAGCATTCCTATAGCTACTATAAACAAACCAGAGATACATTCTCCAGTGTTGTTTTGCAGTGAATTAGATGTTCTATAACCAAGGATAATGAAGCATAAACCAAGGATAAATCTAGTGAATGTGCTCGAGTCTGTGTTTATGTGGATGAAGACTGCAGTAGTCACTCAGGACTCGAACCTCGGCACTGCTGCAGAAGCAGCTGGATGTTTCTCTCGTGTTCTTTCTGCTGCTGGGTGAGTCTGCGATCCGCCTCAAGCTGCTGTCTTTCCAGAGCTGCTTCCAACCACCCAACCAAGTTCTGCTGCTCCTCGACTCTCAGCTCCAGCTCAGCTAGAGCCAGCTGCAGCCTCCGCTCTTCCTCACGAAGAGACACAACCTTTGAAACACACACAACTCATTATATCAGTCATATACTTAGTGGCAGGTCAAGCACATAAACAAATATTTCAATTTACTTGTAAAGTAGATTCACAATACATGCTGTTCCAAAATAACACAATTACACAAGTCTTCGCCTTTACCTAATGTTTTAAAACAGCTAAACTTGTAAGTTATATTAAAAGAAGGCATAAATATAAAATAATGTGAGAAAACGTGTGACCACACTAGGCTAGAAACTAACGTGTGACTGTGATAAACACGGACGTGCAAATGTTGTTATTGTTTAACTGAGACCTGGTGCTGCATTACGATGGTCTGCCAACTGAAACGATAATAGATCACACCTCTTCGAATAAAGCTCACCACCACAAACAAGTACACTAAAGTGTCAGCCTATAACTTCACGAACGAGATTAATGTGAGGAAACTTGGATGCCATCTGACCTTATCGAAGTATTTACAAAGCAGAGCTCTAGTTTCAGAGGCAGACAGGTAGGTGAGTTTGGCCATCAGGTTCATCTCCCACTGGGTTAGCATGCTCCCTGACGCCCGCAGCTGCCTCTGCCTCTGGGTGATCGCTTCGTTTTTGTACTCGATAGCAGCATCCAGAGCCTCAATGGCCTCGTCCAACTGGAACAGTGTTCGTTCTTCCTGATGTTTAACAGAGGACAGGGCAGCTTTAATAAATGTTTTAGGCACATCATGCAAAACAAGGTTGGTTTGGAAATTTTTGAGCCAAAAGTTAAGAATTCTAAAATAGCATAAATTTGGCTATGACATTCTTATTACAGGAGTTGAAATTTTAGAATTCTTAAAACATTTAAGAATTCTAAAATTCTAAAGCATAAATTTGGATGGATATTCTAATTCCATAAGTTAAAATTTTAATTCTAAAATTCTAAAGCATAAATTTGGCTAGGTCATTCGAATTACAGAAGTTTAAGTCTTAAAACTTTTAGGAATTCAAAAAGTTTACAAATTCTAAAATTCTAAAGCACAAGTTTGCACAGATAATCTAATTCCTGAAGTTGAATTATAAAATGATGCATTGCAAACAAATATAGATAGGAATTTAAAAATGTCAGAACTCGAATGCATTTAAGCAATACTAACTCTGAAATTTATGACTTCTAAAATTCTTAAAATCAAAGTGATTTCCACCTCAGGAGAGAGCAGGTTGCCCTGTCTCAGTTTGTCATCTAGCTCCACCCTCTGTTTGAGGAGCTGCTCCTTCTCCTGCCGAAGGTTGGAGATCTCCTGTCTGATCTGCTGAGAGTCCTGAGCGCTGCTACTACGCAGCAGACCATTCCTCTCAGTGAGCTCCCGTTCCAGAGACTCGATTCGGTTCGATAAGGTCATCAGGTCTTTACTGAGAGCCTGCAGAGAAAATAGACCACACCAACTTTTAAAGACTCATGGAGGTGGATGATGGGACGAAGCAAAGCCACAAAGTGTATACAGACCTGACTAGAGCGAAGCTTTTTGGACTCCAGGCCACTGCGTTCCAAGAGCAAGGCCTCTTTTTTGGCTAAGATCTCCTCTCTCTTGGTCAGCTCTCCTTCCAGGTCATCAAGACCACGCCGTTGATCTAGAACCTTCTCCATTTCCTCATCAAGCCAGCGTTTTTGCTCCTCTATCTTCTGCTCAACCACAGATATTTTTAATGTAATTATTAATGGGTCAATGACGTGACAGGTCTTTTTTTTTTTTTTGTCCAAAGGCCTTAATAATAATAAAAAACAAAGATATGACATCCAAAGTGTATAAGGTAGTACAACTAGATCTCTTATACTGAATCCAAAAGGTTTTAATTGTATTTTGCTACATATAAAGGTATTTTAAAGATTTTAAAGTGTCAAAAGGTCATTCAGTTTAACTGTCCCAAGGCCAATACAGCCATTTCCTTTGTGATTAAAATATCTTAAAATGTAATAAATGTATATATTTTTTATTCTAGCGTGAGTTTATAACATCATACATCAACATAATTTTAATACCATCCGGAAAATGAATTTCATTGATGTCATTCGGAGTAACCAATATAAAGGGACCATTTTGGATCAAGTCATGCAGTCAATATCATGTGACAGGATGTGACATCATTCAGACACCTGCAAAGGACCACATGGTCATGAAGCAAAGTAAATAACTCTCTCTTAACTATTTGAAAAATTCATGTTTTCACTTGTTCATATGCATGTCCTGAAATATCAGGTCATTCGGTACAACCGCCATAAAACATGGAAAATGTTGTAATATTTTAAAAACTTGTACAAAATATAAAATGTTTGATTGCCCTTTTGCTAGCTAGCTAGATATCAGGCTGTTAGCATTGTTTGAAAATATCGTCATTCGGTATAACCAAAAGTGTCATTCGGTAAAACCGAATGACTTTTTTGGTGACAAATTTTGTCCATCTTGTAAAAAAATGTCAAAAGCAGTTTTAATTGATTATAAAAACCACATAATCTCATTGTTAACACTTAATAAAACTTCAAAATTAATTATTTCTCCATTATGTTTTTTTTACACTTTTAAAACCTTATTTGTCAATGACCCTTATATATTAAATACATGCTTCTGAAACTAAGACAAATAATAAAATAAGTTTTGCATTAGACGCTTTTATCCAAAGTAGAACAGCATTCAAGGTTTACATTTTAACTATATGTTAATTACCTAGAAATCAAACCCACAACCATGACCTTGGAAATAGCAAATGCATTTCTCCAAGGGAAATAACATAAAACCTGTACCCATAACAGGCTGAGAGGAATTTGGGCAACAACTCTGAACAAGTTAAAACAATCTACTGAAATATACCCTTAACCACAAGGAAACAATATTCAAATGTCAATCAAACCATTAAAGACCATGTCTGAGTAAACAGATCTAAAAATAATATTTTATTGCTGGGTAATAGCTGTGGAATGGGTTTGATGAAAAGAGCACGATTTCATTTTTCTGTCTGAACCCACCTGCTGTTCCTCTAGTGATACGACCGAGCCGTTACTTCCACTTCTCCTCTGTCGCTGGAAGGCAGCGATTTCCTCCGTCTTAATCCTCAGAATTTTCTGCTGCTGTTCGTTCTTTATCTCCAGCTCCTTTGAGAAAGAGAAAGAGGCTGTTTGGTAAATCATTCTCTATTGAACAACAAGAATAGCTGGGAGGCTGAGGTTTCTCTGTAGATTATTATTGTTCAGAATACAGAAACAAAAATGACTAATGCTGGCCCTTACAGAACTGAACTGAAAAAACCTGCGATAAACACTCCAAAAAAAAAAAAGAAAAAAAAAAAAGACCATTAAATGTGCAAAGAAAGGCGTGATCTGAAGTGAACAAGACAGAAAAATAGCATAATTTTTTATATTTCATGAAGAAAATGCAATCACATTTTATGTTTAGATTTTATATACTACCGTTTGAAAGTTTGGGGTTGGTAAGATAAAGGTCTTTGAATGAAGTCTCACTAAGGCTGCATCCATTTGACAAACAATTACAATAAAAACAGTGATATTGTGAAATATAATTACAGTTTAAAATTACTGTTTTACATTTTTAAGGTTCCTAATATTGTTTTGGGAGTCTACTACAACAGGTTTAAATGCATGCAAGGTCAAAAGATACTTTTAAGTTCCGTTTTCGCACGGCTAAAGTAGTTCCAGGCAGGTCCTGACCGCATTACAGTTCCACATCACTTCGCCAAATGATTTTAGTTATTTCAAAAGGTCCTTACAGCCTACAACAGCAAAAGAATCACAATGCAAATAAATATAGTAAAGCAATATAGTAGACCAAGCAAATAAATATAGTAAACAAGTAAAAACGACAAATTACTTCCATGTTTTTTGCAACAATATTACGTATTATTATGTCCTGAAAGCACATACGCTCTTTCTCCTGCTCTCTCTCACTCAAACAGATGGAATTAGCAACGGAGGTTTGAGATGAGATGCGTAAGAAATTAGTCCCATACACAAGAGTGTTTTAAGGACAAAAACCTGACAAATGTCTTGAAATGCAACATCTGAATAGTGTCATGAGGTGTGGTAACCGTAGTATAAGCAGACGCTCTGCGTCGTGGCTGCATTACCACCTCGGGAGTGCATTATTTTCTAATAATTCAATTAGGGCAGTTCAAATTGTTTGTGGGCGGACAATGTAGAACATAGGCGAGCATTAGGTGAATGTGTGAACATAGTGATGTGTAGCTGTCATGGAAGTGTGATTCAAATTCACGACGACTCGTTTAGGTGGTTCAGAGTTGATTCTTTCTTTTGAGAGACAATAACTTTATTTATCGTGCACTTTTGACTTCACAACGTTTACATTCACAGTTACATTACACACTGCATCAAAAGTAATATTCGGAAAAGCATAATTGTGGCACTTTAATATTTTTTTAATATGTAATTTATTCCTGTGATCAAAGCTGAATTTTCAGCATCATTACTCCAGTCTTCAGTGTCACATGATCCTTCAGAAATCATTCTAATATGATGATTTGCAGCTCAAAAACATTTCTGAATGTATCTGCAAACTAATATGAATATGGCCATTTTTATTAACTAACATTAACAGAGGTTAATATATTGTGTAAAAATATATTACTTATTGTTAGTTCATGTTAGTTAATGTATCAACTAATGTTAACAAATGAGACCTTATTGTAAAGTGTTACCAAAAAATCTTCACAGCATCAATGAGTTTACTGTCACTTCCGATGTCACTTCATTTCTCTCTCTTAAAAAGAAAAAAGAATAATCTTACTGAACCCCAAACACATTTTATATTTTATAAAGAAAAACCACAGCCTCTGTCTAGAAATAATTATTTCTGCAATTCCACTGCTAGAGAAGCATAAATTACACACTTCACTTTAAATTCCATCTACACTCTTGATTTCTCCCAGGCTCCGATCCCCACCTGTGCCAAACACAACACTGAGGTCAATTGCACAGTGGGTCGGCTCACCTTGACTCTGTGCTTTCCTTTCTGCATCTCACTCTCCAGCCGTCTCTTCTGCTGGCTCTCCTCTCGCAGGCGGCGCTGCAGAAGGTCCTGCTGCTGCTTCATGTTCTGCACGTTCCTCTCGAGTTCCTGCACACGCCGCTCGCTCTGCGCAGACAGGGAGGCCAGCTGCGCAGTGTCCCGCTGCTTCTGCTTCAACACCTGAAGGCACAGCACATGTGCAGAACTATATTTACATTTCCAGTAAGAATCTAGGTTTGCACTGAATTTGTATTACCAGAATCTACAGAATAAGAATGATGAATTGCTGTAGCTTGCAAATACTTACTGACATAGGAACATTTCTTAATGCTTCCATTATCTTATTCAAAGGTTCTTGATATCTAAACTAGAATGCTGCAATTTTAATAAATATTTGCAAACTATATATAGACTATAAAGTCATTTTATTTTACATTTGGTTTCAATTTCCGAATGTTCTGATCGTAATACTTAATATTAGAGATGCACCAATACTAAACTTCAGAATGATATCGGCTGATGCCGATACTGATAGTTTGGTTTTTCTTAAGGAAAAAAAATCTCTCCCAACTAATGTTTGGGAACCCTCTCATTTGGTACACTACAATATTAGAGGTTACAATTAACAACAGAGGTATTATATTCAACTTAGTATCACATAAGGTAGTTTTCAAAAGCACTTGTTGTCTTCATGGCAAATTTATACAAACATATAATTAACAGTAAATAAGCTCCTCTCTAGTGTTTTTTTTTTTATATATATAGATAGCTAAGGAACTGTGAACATTGGAAAACATTCCTGGAGGTAAATGTGACATATTGTTCACAAGCTGTTTTTCCGTGGTTGAAACACAAATAAAGTGATTACAATGAGACATGATACATTCTGGTAAGTTGTACTGTATCTTTCAACATACCTTTGATGTTCATGCATGTTTTTTGAGATATAACTTGTATTGAAGAGGAAGAACAGACTCTGCCTGAACTGAGGCATTACAGTGATCTGACACATCACATTTGAGACATTTATTGTTTGAATTTCATGATAAAATGGACAGAATTTGAAAACTGGAACTTTTATACTTATCAGAAGTAACAAAGCACAAAGCTTTTGCGATTATTTGATGGGAGGCACTACAAATAATATTTATGCAATATATGCAGACCTGGCAACCCTGGCTTGAACTATGGGTGATTCATAGGGTCAAAAAGAGCCTGCTGTAACGTCACTATTTTTTGACTGTTAATGCGTTAAAATTTAACACAAGAGTGATTTTTTTCTTCACACACAGTATGTATGAGTTGCAGTCTGAACACGCTTTTCCGCACCTTTTTGATTGACAGGAAATAATCGGCCCTGATCATCGGCAGTTTTTAAACAATTGGCCGATCGTCGATAGTGATAATAATAGCTTTTATCGGGCGATACCGATTGTTGGCGATACATTGGTGCATCTCTACTTAATATATACCTAAAGAAAAACATTTGTATCTTTTTTCTATTGTTTGTAATTTGTCTCTTCTCATTAGGGACACACTAAAATTTCTGACGCCGAAAATGGCTTTTTGGCCAAAAGTGAAAAACGGCCGAAAATATATGCCGGCCCACCCTTCAGGCCCTGTTTACTGGTAATAAATAAGATGTTTTTTGGTCGTTCAGATCAAAAGTGGACAAGGAAGAGACATTACCGTTTACATCTGGTGTTTTAATCCGTCTCTTTTGTCCTCTTTCATGTAAATGTATGGGTTTTTGGAATGGTGAGAGAACATTGTGTTTGGTACGTTTTTCATCTTCAAACCAAACTCGAGTCTTCACCCGACAAAGTTTAAATCTCGTCTGACTAGCACACTTCCCATAAAGCTTATGCGCTAGGTCAGCAGGCGGAGAGCAGACGGTCTTTTGTGGCTGTTTGAACACATTCGACCACATGAGCGTTTACACTATGAAAGCAATCCGGTCGAATGTGTTTTCAACTACTTCTGGAAGTGGTCGAAAGTGGACAAGCTCAAAATGTTTTACACCCCTTTTATACCTGTATTTAGCATCATCCACTTGTGATCTGATCGACCAAAACGCATCTTAATACCAGGTGGAAACAGGGCCTCAGTGTTCAGTGCTCAGGTTTTACTCTTATCTGTGCGCACAGCACAGCCGCACACAGAGAGGCGCGTTTTAGACAGCGCTCGGACAGCAAATTGATTTCCTCTTTTGCATCTCCATGTGCTTGAATGGACACATACACACAAAATTATGTCAGTCTCATCAGTATTCTCAGTATTCTTGTAAACACAGTCGGTTATGTCTTAAGTGAAAATAAAGACATTATGTGACATTATATTGGATCCTGGACTGTAATTAGTGTATTTAATCTTAACCCCCCCCATATATATATATATATATATATATATATATATATATATATATATATATATATATATATATATTTATATATATTATTGGCTTGTATTTTTTAAATTCAGTATCATTAAAATGATTGAATTTCATTTTTGGTTTTTGGCCAAGTGCATCCAAAATTTTCAATTTCAGACCAGAATTTTCATTTCGGTGCATTGCTAATTCTCATTTTATTATTGTAATATGTACTGTTTCAGTTTATGCTGTAGGATCGAAATACTAACATTTTGGTATTGTGACAACCCTAAAACCTTTATAGAGAAACGCCACTCAAAAGGGATTTCCATAATGATGCCTTTCGGCAAGGCAAAGCTGCCAGACACAGACCTGAACTTTGCTCTGTGCAGCTGCGATTTTCCTCCTGCACTCCTGAGCTTTAGAGCGGTCAGCGGCGTCACGGCTGCCCTGAACCTCCAGGTCCTGCAGCTGCTTTTGTGCCTCTGTGAGCTCCGCACGGGCCTGCTCTGCCTCAGCTTCCAGCTCAGAGATCTTACGACTGTACTGCCTGTTCATGGCCTGGGCATCCTTACCTACAGACAAAGAGAGGACATGATAATTGGTAACACTTCAGTTTAGGATCCAATTCTCACTATTAACTAGTTGCTTATTTGCTAGTTGATCTTGGCTGTTTATTAGTACTTATAGAGCACATATTAATGTCTTATTACCTAAATACCTAAACTTAACAACTACCTTACTAACTATTAATAAGCAGTAATTAGCAGTTTATTAAAGCAAAAGTTGTAGTTAATGGTGAGAACTGGACTCTAAACTAAAGTGTGGCCTGAACACTGATAATAAACTCATAATGGACAATGAGAAACGTTTGGGCTCTGTAAGCTTTCATTTAGAAGACAAGGATGAATTAAATTGAACAAAAATGAAAGAAAAGACATTCATAATGTTATAAAATATTTCTATTTTGAAATAAATGCTGTTCTTCTAAACTTTCTATTCATCAAAGAATCTTAAAAAATATATATCACAGTTTCCACAAAAAAAATATTAAGTAGCAAATCAGTTTACAACATTGATGATAATAAATGTTTCTTAAGCAGCAAATCATCATATTAGAATGATTTCTGAAAGATAATGTGACACTGAAGACTGTGATCAGCTTTGATCACAGAAATAAATAACAGTTATTAGAAATTGTAATATTTCACAATTTTACTGTTTTTGATCAAATAAATACAGCCTTGGTGAACATAAGAGACTTCTTTCAAAAACATTTCCTAACAAACACAAATCTTTGAATGGTAGTATATAAGCTGCCTTACATGCAAAGAAAAATTCACATGTTTAAACTGAGCTGTTAACTGTTGGGCCACTTGCTAATGCAACCAATTAATTTTATAGAAAATTCAATAAGTTTCTTTTTGGATATCTAAATCAAATCTTAACAAGTCCCATTAAAATGTGCCATCTGTCAGAGTCGTGACCTAGCGGTTCGCATACATGCCTGGATACGGTGAGTTGGAGGAAATAAAGGAAAATAAAAGTGAATTTCTAACATTTGCAGATAAGACTATAACCATAAAATATCATTTACGCAGCTCTCAAGCACATTAAACAACACAAGCATCTGTCACAAAACACTGGGCACATGAAACTCTATGAGCTTCTGTAAAGCATTTGATATATAATATCCTCCCACGCTTTGGACAACTTGAATCGTAAATGTTTCCACTGCAGCTAATCTTTGTGACCTCTGCTATTTTGTTTCACAGAAATGTGTTTTTCACTGCTGTAAAGTGGCACAAATGATGAAGGTTCCTGATTGCACAGACTAATAGATGACAGAATTGTTTGGTCAATCATTTCCTCATTATCCATTATTAATGATTTTATTCATTAGTTATTACACATTGTTTGGGCACATAAGGTGCTACAGGGATAATGTATTCAATGATGGATACAACCTGGAAGACCTGATAGGATTTTTCCATTGGCTTTTAGATTATTGCAGACAATAAGCTCTAGGACAAACAAAAGCTTATTATTTTTTGTACTATGTATTATGCTATGTACTTTTGTAT
Organism: Elopichthys bambusa; assembly: GCA_037101425.1. Taxonomy (NCBI): domain Eukaryota; kingdom Metazoa; phylum Chordata; class Actinopteri; order Cypriniformes; family Xenocyprididae; genus Elopichthys; species Elopichthys bambusa. The sequence goes on from CM074432.1 coordinate 4,232,711, forward strand.
TATGTTTTGTACATTAAAGTCAATAATTTTATCCCATAAAACTCATCTTTGATCACCAAAATGACACATCTAAACATTTTTTCCTTTGAAAAAAAATTTCTTCATGCCTTAAAATAGCTTGAATGTAACTCTACACCCTTGCTTCATTTATTATACACGGATCTATGAATATGCTAATTAGCCCCACCTCCACTCACTCGCACGGCCTCAGAGATCCGCTGCACAATGGTACCGCTTTTTACAACGTCGGACACTTAACAGTAATTAATATGATTAGCTTTTTGCTTGACTACGTTATCAAACAGCTAATTATGTGTTGCTAATGTTACACAAACCATGTTCCCATTCGCCACCTCAGAGTCAGACAGCTTCCTTCTGAAAATCAGTATCCTTACAAACGCTTTGAACAACGTCAGTGGAGAAAGGCATATACTTCATCATAACATCATAATATACATATACACAATTCAGCCGCTATATTGCTAAATGTACACAATTTTTCATATCAACAGAAAAAATACCGGGATAATCTGGCTTCTTTCGAGACTCCCCGGCTAGTTCGCAGTTAATGATATGCTAAATCCCGCCCACACGTTGACACACGTTGTTTGTGACGTCAGAAACACTAGCGATTTCAAACCGCTGGTTTACTGCAGTTTTAAGGAGAAATTCTATAGAAATACCATAATAGCAATGGTGTTGACTTATGAATTTGCACATGGTTTGTCTTAAAGCATATTAAAATCAACACATAAACATATAAACAACATTAAAAACTTGATTTTCACTACAGGGAGTCTTTAAATGTTGACTTTCATTTTAGTCCTGGTACAGAAGGTTTTCCCAGTGACCTCACCTGTTTTGACCAGCTCTTTAATGAGTTCCTCCTTCATGCGGATGGTGATGGAGAGCTCTCTGATCTTCTGCTGTGCCTGGAGAAGCCCTCTCTCTGAGCAGAACTCACCTCCAAAACCTCTCACGCTCTCCCACACCGAGCTCTCACCAATGCTGCTGTTAGCTGGAGAATCAATCAGAACAAATCAAAGTGACCTGACTGAAAGCTGGAAAGAAACTAACATGGGCCGGTGTCCTTCTGTGAAACTCTGAGACCCTCAAGGCTTGTCGAATGTTTTCAAGGATGTATAACTCACATGTGCGTCTGGTGCATTGTACGCCCGGAGGATGGCCAAATCCAAGCGCCTGAGGCAGGGGAGCCCTGGTAGAAGATCCTTGGAGCAATTGAGTATCTTTCTTTGTCCAGGTTACGTTGATGGATCTGACAAAAATGATGGCAATGCAAAATGGATTTCTAAATAGATTTCTTCTCAATTAAATTGGTTATATGTAGAATTCAGAAACCATTGTTATTAGCGACACCGGTGGTTGTTAAGTGAACTGCAGCCAGCAACTTATTGCTTGTGCAAGTCGCGTACAAGAGACTAAACGTGATTCAAGGACCAGATATACTCACGGACGGCGAAGTTCTTTTTCATTCTTTGCTTAGAAGTAAAAAGAACTTGGAAATGCCTTTGCAGTGATATACTGTTAATAAACATCTAGACGTGTCCACACTGCTGAGAGTGACGTTTAGATGAATATGTGCTGCACACTTTCCTCTTAATAGCCAAATAAACTTAACAAAAATGACAGCGGTGAGAAAACAGCTGTCAAGAAAGCATCTGATCATAGTGATGTGGATGTTTGTCGAGTCCTTCATATCTCTGCAGGCTTTCACAGACAACCTAGGAAGTTGGGAAGGTCTTGTTTTTTTAGTTTCGTTACAAGCTGTTCATTCATTGTCAATAAAAAACGCGATCAATACACTGACATTTTTACATATAGCCCCTTTAACCTTTTCATCAGCATTATGATTAATACCATCTTTCATACTTGCGTTTATCACTGGCGGTTTGAACATGTCCGTCTTCATCTCGGTTCACTCCCTTTCCAGAAGTTTCATAGTAAGCGCTGTCCCACTGGGTCTGGTCTGAAAATGAGCTGCTGTCCACTGATGTACCAAATTCAACCTAAAAAACAGTTTGCACGAAGGTAAAAAAACAACAACATGCACACACCAATCCTGTAGAAAGCACAAGATACGCCCTGTTCATTCTCTCAATGTGCTTTTCAAACTTTACCCAAATCAAAAGCTTTAATAATTTTCTAATAAGTTTCTATCAATACTAAATGGGAAAAAAAAAAAAAAAAAATTATATATATATATATATATATATATATATATATATATATATATATAAAATTCTTGCACAGAAGAGAGACTTGGTGTTGTTTCCAAAGAAAAATATATGTGTATATTGGTATCTGCATCGGCTATTGGCCAAAATGAGTTGAAAAATATCAGCGTATCAGATATCGGCAAAAATCCAATATCGTGCATCCATACTAAGAATAATAATAATAATGATTAATAACATTAAAACATTTGATTTGAAGCAAAACATTTTTAATAATAATTTTGGGGTTGTTAGGGCACCCAATCTACTGTAAAATATCTAATATATACACACACGAGTTGACCGCACATTATTTGAATTCATATTAATTCTCCAAATCTATACTTGTACAATTTCACTGATAATAATGCCAATGAACTATATTATTTGGTAGACGAATTTCCTTTATTATAATATTTAATAAACTGAAATATATGTTAAACACTGGCATCTTTCATATCATCATATTGCTGTTACCACCATTTTATATTAGCAATAAGCCACTCAAGGCAGTTAAAGTTAAAGGGCCCAATTTTAATGATCTAAGCACATGGTCTAAAACTCATGGTGCAAATGCACTTAGAATCCACTTTTGCTAGTTTAACGACAAGAAAAATGGTCGGCGTGCCCGGCGCATGGTCCTAAAGGGTTGTCCCTATTCTCTTAATGAGTCATGAGTGTGTTTTGGGTGTAACATGAAATAAACCAATCAGAGTGTCATCTCTCATTCCCTTTAAAAGCCAGTTGCGCTCGTACCATGGCGGATTCGCTATTTACATGGCAGAATTTGCAAGCGGGAAAACTTCGCTAGCTTCTCTAGCGAGGAAACAAATCTACGTAGTCAACTTGGTCAATGGTGCAGTCTATTTCAGTTGCCTCAAAATAGCAATGCGCCAACAATGCGCCTGAACACACCTCGTTTTCAGACCAGCATGCCCATGGATGAACAGATGGGCGTTGTTATTTAAACAACGTGGTGCAGGGTGTGAAAATGATAACTGCGTCAGGCTGAAGCTAGCAAAAAACACTCGTGTCAAGCCTGGCGCCGTATTGCGCCGGGTGTACGATAGGGCCCAAAGACATTTTAGGCACTCTGCATCACATTTCTTACTTATTGCCTTATTATAAAAAAGATACTTCTCAACGGAGTCTTTTTGCAGCTGCTGTATATATATATATATATATATATAAAAATAAAAGATTATTGAACACCTTGTTTACTTTATATGGAGTAAAGTTTATTGTTATTCCCTTAATGTGTGTTTACATGTATGCTACTGTTCAAAAGTTTGGGGTTGGTAAGATTCTGTAATTTTTTTTTTACTAAAAAATATAGTAAAAACAGTAATATTATGAAATATTATTACTATGTAAAATAACTGTTTTCTCGGTTAATATATTTATAATTTATTCCTGTGATCAAAGCTGAATTTTCAGTATCATTACTTCTGTTTTCAGTGTCACATGATCCTTCAGAAATAATTTTAATATGCTGATTTGCTGCTCAGTTATTATCATATTATTATGTGATAACAAAAGTTATTATATTTTGTTTATTTTAAAAAGGCATTTATTTGAAATAAAATTTTTGTAATGATAAATGATAAATTGAATGTGTCCTTGCTGAATAAAAGTATTAATTTCTTCAAAAACGTGAACAAAAGACAAAGTCACAGTAAACTTAAGTGTTTCTGTTGTGTTATCCTCCTTTTGTAATTGACAAATTTTCAGTGAACACAAAATATATCATACCTAGCTAGGTAAGTGTAAGATTCAGCAAGTTACTTCTTCACTGCTGTTACAGCTGATATTTTCTAGACTGCCATCTGTCGTTTCAGAGAATGGCTGGTGGTGTCAAATACAAACATCTCTTGCATGCAGTGAGCCGTGATAATAGTCTGCAGAGGGTCCCATGAAAGTATAAACAAGGCTTAACACACAGCCGCTCATAGCTTATTGCTTTAATAAATAACCCTGTCTCCAGACAATACATCAAATGCCAGCTTGTCATACAACAGGCTTGAAAAATGAGCATCAAAAGTGGGTTTAGGGTGCATAATTGACTGTTAAGACATCGCAGTGTTACCTTGGCAATTAGGAGAATTTGTTTGGATCAGAGAGTATGTGGGTGAAGTCAAAACACAGAATTAGACAGGGTGTGCGGCAAGTGTTTGAAGATGTTTGTGTACTAACGGCTCAGCCCAGGTGGCGGCAGCTGTGGTTTGTATGTTAAATTAAAGTTGATGTGTGTTTGAGGTCGAGGATACTGTGAGACAAATCAAAACATATCAATTACCTGTCTGGCGAGGATCCTGCCCACATCACTGTCGCAGGGAGGAGTGAGACGGCCGGAGCTGTCTGATGTCTGCGGCAGTGAGTTGATAGGAGCAGTGTGAGGTCTCTGTTTTAGGTGGAGCAGTCCCAGTCCACCCGGCTGGGCTAACAGACTGTGAAGCTCTGCTATTAGATCCTGCTGCTCTTGTAGCTTATCGCTCTAGGAACGGGAGAAAACAGCATGCAGTTACAACCTCGTAAAAATACAAAAGAAGATGTCCCCAGTACTGTTTTAAGGACCATGTGTGCTGCACCAGGGTTGTACACCATTCATAGAAGACAGACAGATAGATTTTTATATTTTTTATATGCAAGTTTAGTTTAAGTTTTAGTCAGTTTGTTGTGCTTTTGTTATTTTTAAATTAGTTTTTGTTTTGGTTTAATTTATTTTTATTTCAGTTTTAGTAATTTTATCACTTCAACAGCAACTTATTTTATTACAGTTAGTTGCCAAAGAAACACTTCTAACTTTCATTTAGGTTTTTATCTAATATTTATTTTTTATTTGAGCTTTTTTTTTTTTTTTTAAGACAGACAGACAGACAGACAGACAGACAGATAGATAGATAGATAGATACTCCAGTTGACCCCTTTCACATTTTTGAGGTTCTCAGAAGCAGAAGTCATATTTGGGTAAAGTGTGAATGGAAGACTACAGCAAATATATGAATTTTGCGTTTCCATTTGATCCAATAGCAAAAGAAAAACAGTTCACGATGGCATTTTCACAACTTTCCAAAAAAGGAAAAAATAGAGAATCATTACGGCGGCAGTCAGAAGAGTGAAAGGCATCAAATTTACCATCACTCCCTTAGCCGTTGTATCAGAAACCCCCTCGGTGGACGTGAATTCAGAGTCTAGAGCATGTTCCTGGATCATCTTCTGGTATGTTGTATGCGATTGTTTTCACAGAGGGAAACAAGATACATTCCTAGTTTCAGTATTATTTGTTCTTCAGATATTCTTCGTTAAACACAATAAATATCAGCTTGTTGAAAAACCCACATATGGTTTTCGACCATTAAAAATGGGTCAAATTCAACATTTTGAACATGAAGTCGCATTGACATCCCCATTTCTATGGGACTGAACCATATAGAGCCATCAAAATGAAGATTACAAAAGAAAAGTTTGTTAAGAACCAGAATCTAAAAGGATATTAAGATATATTTAATATATTTCAAACTTGGGGCAAAAAACACAACAAGAGCTTTTTCCCATTTTTGGACCGCCACTGTTGGCGTATAATGCAACAAAGATTGCTAAAGTCAACAGATTTTACTAATAGACCTACCGATCTCTGAGTAAAAATAAAATAATGATGCTGCCATCTTTCTAAATTCATTTTTACACCCCTGTAAATTGGCTCCAAATCTCAGGTGAAAATTGTCATTTCGACCCCTCTCTACAAAGTAGTGCATTCTTCAGTAAATATACACCTGTGACATTTAATATTTTGGCTTTCTTCTACATTTATGTATTTCTTTCACCAGAATTTTTTTTTTAATGATAAAAAAAAAACATTTTTAGCCGGGGACCTCTGGTTGAGTTGGCACAGAATGACAAATTTTTTTTTTTTTCCTTCATATTCCTCAAAGAATCCTCAAAAAAAAAAAAAACGCATCACAGTTTACACAAAAATATGTTTGTTTTCAGAATTGATAATAATAATAAATGTTTCTTGAGCAGCAAATCAGCATATTTGAATGATTTCTGAAGGATCATGTGACACTGAAGACTGGAGTAATGCTGAAAATTCAGCTTTGATCACATAAATAAATTACATTTGAAAATATATTACAATAAAAGAGTTATTTTAAATTGTAATAATATTTCACAGCCTTGGTGAGCAGAAGAATCTTGCCAACTCCAAACTTTTCAACAGTAGTGTGTACTATTGTTTTCTTAAATTAAAATATAAAAAAACTTTTATAATGGTAATAACTTTGGAAACACCACTTTATGTGAAAAGGGCCATACTTAGCCAATGACATATTTTAGAGGAGAGCATAATTTGATTAGAAACAAAGAATGTATTCATTTCCAACTCATTGCACAATTAAATCTTCGCTCAAAAACACAACTAAACCTGCAGAGATTTTCCATTCCCTCACCTGTTGTTTGTATTGCTCCATGGCATCTTCCAGGGCAGCTAGAAAGTCTGTGTTTTCTTGTTCTAATTGCTGTATCTGGGCTTGCAGCTGGGAAATGTAGTCCTCGCGGTCTCTGCTCCAATCCTCTTTGACATGGTCAGGATCCTGTGGCATCGTCTGCAGGATTACGCAGATAATCACATAGTTTAGATCATGACATTCGAGCATATCTGAAATTAATGCTTAAGAAATAATGACCTGCCAAGATACATAATTGCCTTTTTATGATGAATTGTTAAGTATAAAATATTCATATTTGAAAATGGATGTGCCTGCAGCCAACCTGGATGTTCAGTGCCGCCCGCCCCCTTTTTATCACAGCACTGTCCTCAGTAGAACTGCTTTCGATGCCGCTGTCCAGCCCCGACGCTGAGGTCAGGCCGCTGCGTTCCTCCTCGACGGCACAAAGCCACTCTTTCACCCGCAGGAGCTGACCTGCATTCAGAGTCCCTTCCCCCTGCAGCTCTGTCAAAAGCCTGTAGGCCGAGTCCGTGCACGTCCTGTAGTGGGCGCTCTCTGCTTGCAGCTTTCTTACATCCAGTTCAAAGGGCCGAAGTCTCTTCTCAGGGTCGGAACGAGCAATGATGCGGGTTTCAGAGCGCTGGCGGTTTTCAAGAGCTCGTCTTAGCGCTTTGATCTGGAGTTCAAGGCCCTCGACGCGGTCAGGTTCCCCGCGACAGTTGACCGTGGCCCGGTTCTGGATGTTACGAGCCCGCTTAGCGTAGTTGAGTGTGTTTAGGCTCTCATCAAAGTCTGAGGAGGAAGGGCTTATGCAGGCAATCATGAGGGTTTTGGCATTGCCTCCAAGAGAGTCCTTTAAGATCCTGACAACAAGATGCAACACAGATACATCCTCAACCTTGAAAGTCTTTAAACTATATAAAGGCGATGTTACACATGCCCTCTTTCCAAAACCCCACCCTACAAAAATACCACTGAGAGCATTTCAATCAGATAGAGAAGATGAGCAGCAACATGTGATCTCAGTGTGGTTAGTTGCAAAATAGGATTCTCTCATAACAAACTAACAACAGCTTACACACTACGGTTTAAAACTTTGTGGTCTGTAGGTAGGGCTTGACATTAACTTTTCAGCCACTGTGGCTACTGGTTTTCCAAAGTTACTAGCCACTCAGCATTTTCACTGGCCACAATTTTGACAATTGATACCATGGGGAAAAATGCCATATAGTTTTTTTTTAAAGGGAACCCCAGGAATTAAGACTTGTATGTATGTATTGTAAATTATGTCTCTTACTGAAATATGTAGTAGAAAACCCATGAAAGATTTGCGTTATTTAAAAAATACACATCGTTTTATAAATTTTTTGGACAATGGGGGGGTGCCATTTTGTTTGCACAGTGCATTCTACGTCGATGGCGTCAAATGGTTGCACTCAGTGACACTTCACGCATTCTATATATTCCCTAGGCATTCTATACAATACCTGCTTTTCACACATTGCCGGTAACACATATATAAAATTCAACCCGCTAAAGTGGCTAGTGGGAGTGACTGCATTACACGCCACTGCTGAAATGGTGTTAAAGGTGGGGTAAGTAGTTTTTCAAAAACACAGTTTGGAAGTTAGTCGGGCTGACACAAACAACAAATATGTAACCAATCAGCACCAGGGGGCGGGGCGTGTGACGATCAAGGAGACAGAACGAGCAAGATTTGAAAAAAAAAAAAAAAAAAAACTGCAGAAAGAGAGATGAGACAATACAAAAGAGCTCAAAAGAATGTCACTGGACTTAATGTTTATGACTGGGCAAGTGATAAGGACCCGCATTAATATTAGTGCGCTTTTCCACTGTGTGGTACTACTCGGCTCGGTACGGCTCAGCTCGCTTTACTTTCGGTTTGCTCCTCCTCTGCTGACCACGACACAGCCATTTCTTTTTTCAAGTTGCGTGCAACGGTCGTTTAAATCAAGTCTTTTTTTGCGAACAAATGATACTGTGGTGGCTCTTACTGACTATTTAAATCTAGCCGGTTTGGTGTCTCGTGTTTCAAATCCAATGACGCTGGTAGTGATGATTCTTTCTGACCAATCAGTGATCTGCCATTAGAAAAGCTTTCCAGCGCTGGAGAGAGCTAAGTGGGAAGGCCTGAAAACAGACGTGGAGACTGCTTTGATTCAGCTTCACATGTGAGTAACACTGGGTTCGAGGCCAACTCAGAGAAGTGGTTAGGATTGGAGAGTGAGTTTTGGAGGCGGAGCAATAAAGAGAGGGGTGGGTTTGTTTGGGTTGATTTCAAATATCAACAATGTCCAACAGCGTTTTTGAAAAACTACTTACCCCACCTTTAATATCAATGCCTGTAATATTTTTGTTTTTGAAAGAAGTCTCTTATACTCACCAGGGCTTTATTTGATCAAATACAATACAGTAAAATATACATTTAATTTAATATATTTTAAAATGTAATTTATTCCTGTTATCAAAGCTGAATTTTCAGTATCATTACTCCAGACTTCAATGTCACAAGATCCTTCAGAAATCATTCTAATATGCTGACTTGCAAAATTTTGCTCTTTAATATTTTTGTGGAAACCGTGCATATTATTTTCAGGATTCTTTGATGAATAGAAGGTTCAAAAGCATTTATTTGAAATAGAAATCTTTTATAATATTATAATGTTTTTACTTTTCAATTAAATTACATTTTAAAATATACAAAAATAGAAAACAGTTATAAATGCAGCCTTGGTGAACATAAGTGACTTTTCTTTTTTTTCTTTTTTTTTTCAAAAACAATCTAAACCTATGTCACTTTTACATTTTTAAAATCTACTTAAGATTTTTTCCACATCCTTTTTGAGAGACTTTAAGAGTAAGCAATAGTAATAGTGATTCTTGCTTTAGCAAATACTACTAGCCATAAAGGTTAGACTTGAAAAATACTGTAAAAATTTGTTTAATAAAAAAAAAAAAAAAATGTGAAATGATTTGTACCTGGTGATTTTGGAATCCCTGTATGGGATATGGGTGCCTTTTCTTTTGGGGTCCCCAAGCGCTCCAATGACATTTCCGAGGGCAAGAAGCCCACTGTTGATCTGAATGCTCTCCTTGAGACGTTCACCGGTGTTGCCAGTTTTGAGGATTCGCTCTGATCCAGCCAGGTCCACAAAATGGAATTTGGAAGAGAGGATCTGCACAGTCCCGGGCGCTCCTCGAGAACCTCCACGCCTCTGTTCCATGAGCACCGTGAAGATGGTATGAGAGCGACTGGAGTGGGGGTTCATCTGGGTGGCCCCTGTGTGACGGGCCGTCTTTCCTGACTCTAAGAGACTCAGCACCTCATCAAGTCCCTCCACTTCACATTCCTTCACACCACAAAGCACTGTGGGTAAACACAAAAGATGTATTTTTCTGAACAGTCACGTGTTGCTGAAAGACTTTCTGAAATGGGCAGTTTTGAAGAGTCACAACACAAAACACTAAGGGCCAGATTTACCAACAGCTTGCGCCAGCGTAAACCCTCTTAAGCATTAAAAAACTACTGTTAGGATTTACTAAAGACACACAATGAAAAATTAGTGCTGAAAAGGCATGGACAGGGTTATTTTTGCGGCTGAGCTTATTCCATATGCATTTGTAGGAGTTTCCCTTTCAGATGCAAAATTTATGTGAGGGGAGTATTTAAATGAATCATGCAAGGTGATTTACTAAGGTTTGTGCCTTTACTGGTATTTGCACCATTATTTCCGCCCAAAAAAAGCATGTCTTAAACCAGACGCTAATTTGCGCTGCTCTTGGTAGATTTATTTATTAGTCTGTCATCTAGAATTTTAAGGAAATCATAAAGTAGTTGATTTTGAGAATATGTACACTAGCATTCAAAAGTCTGGGCTCAGTAAGATGTTTTTTATTTATTCATTTTATTCGGGACATTTGATGCATTACATCAAATGTAATGCATCATGTACATCAATGCATCAAGAAAATGTACATGTTCTTTTGTACTTTCTATTTTTCAAAGAATCAAAATGAAATGAAAAAAAAAAAAATGATCACAGTGTCCACAAAATATTAAACATAATATTAAAATTATTTTCAACATTGATAATAAGAAGATACATTTTTTTTTTTTTTTTTACCGAACCCAAACTTTTGAACGGTAGTGTAGTTTTGGACATCCCTACTTGTTCTACACTGGAAACTTACAAACTTACCAACGTTGCCCTTTTCATCCTCTCGAATATGTATGTCTTTACTGGCCGTCTCAACTTCCAAAAGGTCTCTGAAGACCTCTTTGTAAACCTCCATGTATGACACTCGGACAGAGAAGTCAACAAGGTCATTTTCATCCAGCAGTTTGAAGATCTCGGCCACGGCTCTGGGAATGATGCCCTGTTCGTCATCCCTAAAAGCAGCTGCGGCCAAAAAAACCAACAGCAGGTTAATGAATAACTCTATGAGGCAGAATGCTAAAACGCAAGATCTCAGATTGCAAGTGGAGCGGTGGCAACTGAACCGGGGGAGGTGTTGCTGGCAGCACGAATGTGCAAACTCGTGGAAGCATTTTGACAAGACACAGACAAAGCCTTTCCTAGCCTTGTGAATCTTGTCTAGTCTAGATGAAGCCCATTTAATAATATGCTGTAAGGAACTGAACTTAAGCATGCTTTTGATCTGTTTATTCAACACTTCAGCTGTCAAAATACTCAATAAACCTCCAATAAAATAAAAACATGGCACTTCTATTTAACTGTTTATTAAAGGGGACCTATTATGCAAAATTCACTTTTACATGGTGTTTGAACGTAAATGTGTGTCGGCAGTGTGTGTGAACAACCAGCCTACAATGATAAAAATCAACCCACTCCTTTTTTTATAATCCCCACAAATCATAAACGGTGTCTCAGAAAAATCCATTTGCATATTGTAGCTTTTGTGACATCACAAATGCTTAGGCCCCGCCCACAACTGCTGACAAGACTCTGCCCTATTAGCTTAGCTCCTCCCCTGAGTGAGCTGTACACAGTCCGCCATGTTTATCTCCTTGCCAAAGCATTCAAGTAAGAAATGTATTCTTATTAAAGCTACTAACGTTATTTAATCAAGAGCAGTGAGTGATTTTCTGTTTTTCTTTTGTTGTTTGATTCATATTAATAGCATATACAGCAGTAGGTACTGTATATTACCCTGCTTTCATTTTAATACACAGATCTAATATACACATTGTGATTTCTTTCCCTGCCGTTTACATTCACAGACTGTGTTTATGTGATCTTTGTGTGTTTTTGACATAAACTGTCAAATACACACAAGGTTAAGTGCAATAAGACTTGAAGGAGAACTTAGTTTAATAAAAAAAAAAACATTTATCAGATATATGATATGGCTTTAAAATGGATGCAGATGATAAACTTTCATGATGAAGAACTGCAATGTCACGTGAGTGTGACCGCGATAGAGATGATAATCAAAACCAAACAGATGTTTTGTTTTTGGCAGAGTATCTGAGGCATGAGCTGTAAAGGCTCCGCCCTCTTCTGGAAAATGGGGGCGGGGAGCAGCAGCTCATTTGCATTTAAAGATACATGCACAAAAACAGCATGTTTTTCCTTCCACTCAAAAATGGCATAATAAATGATCTGTGGGGTATTTTGAGCTGAGACTTCACAGACACATTCCTGGGGACACCAGAGACTTATATTACATCTTGTAAAAAGGGGCAGAATAGGTCCCCTTAATGTGAAGCTGCTTTGAAACAATCTTTATTATAAATAAATGTGACTTGACTTCCATATAAAAGACTTACAAATGTTGGCTTCTCCAATGGTGTAGGTTTTGCCCGAGCCTGTCTGCCCATAGGCAAAAACCGTGGCATTGAATCCATGAAAGAAGGCCTCGATGAGAGGTTGAACGCAGTCTGTATACACATCCTCCTGTGTAGAGCTATCCTCAAACACAAAGTCACAGTGGAAGTGGCGGTCATTGCCCAGGGTGACCCTCCTCTCCTCTGGGTCTGCAGTGATGCAACTCTCATGGTTGTGCAAAATCTCTTTGGGAAGCAGCGGACGCACCCGGACGGCCACCTGTACAGCGGTTTCCTCGACCTTACTTTGGCCAACTCCTTTGGGAGACATTGCTGAGCTGATTAGCAGACCCTCATTACTTTCGTGGGGCTGTGATACTGCTTCCTATAGGCACTGAATTCAATAATAAAAAATAAAAAAATGGATTAACAGAGTATAGGGCAAAACATCTTTGACAGAGAACCTCTAGGTCATTATGTCATTTTGGGTGAACAATCATGTTGTTCCACACCCATAAGACCTTTGTTCATTTTTAAGATATTTTTGATGAAATCCGAGAGGTATATAACTCGCCCATAGACAGCAATATAATCAACACTTTCAAGGGCCAGAAAGGTACTAAAGATGTCGGTAAAACAGTCGACGTGACTGCAGTGGTTCAACCTTAATGTTATTAAGTGACAAGAATACTTTTTGTGCGCAAAAATGAAACAAAAATAACAACAAGATTTAACAATCTCTTCTCTTCCCTGTCATTATCCTTACACAGGCGCCGCAGTAAGCACAGTGAAGGCTTCTGTGTTTACGTCCGAACACCGGCTCAGTATTGGCCAAAGCTGATCATGTGATCAGCACGACGCATGGAGCTGGCCAATAATGAGTCAGCGTTCTGACGTAGAACCTGGAAGCGCTGGACGTAAACAGCGTATAAGAATGCACAGAAGACAAGAAATTGTTGAATAAAGTCATTATTTTTGTTTCGTTTTTGCACACAAAAAGTATTCTCGTCACTTCATAACACTAAGGTTGAACCACTGCAGTCACGTCGACTGTCTTTACTGGACCTTGAAAGTTGTAACATAGTTGTTTTCTATGAGAGATTAAAAAAAAAAAACTTGAATTTCATCAAAAATATCTTAATTTGTGTTCTGAAGGTCATGGAACGACATGAGGGTGAGTAATTAATGACAGAAATTTAATTTTTGGGTGAACTAACCAGCAGTGTGGTTGCTCTCCTTAGCCCTTTTAACTCTTGCTAGCTCCAAAATCAGTTAAAATGAACAAATCCCCTTTTTCCAAATTTCCCTGAAACGGATTCAAATATGATCCTATGAATAAACTGTTGAGAGCAAGTTAATGCACCTCATTTTGACCATTTCAGTGGATTTTTGGCACTGAAATATTGTTCAAATTGGTATGTTCAATGCAGTTATGATAGAAGAAAAGAAACTACATTTCTAGTATTAACATTATTTGTTCTTTAGACATTCCTCTTTCAATTCAATAAGTATCAGCTGTTTGAAAAGTTACCCATATTTGTTTTTTTTTGACTATTGAAAATGGTTCAAGTTCAACAATTTGAACATGGAGCCACATTGAGATCCCCATATCTCTGGCAATGAACCACATATAGGGCCTGTTTGTTAAGAACCAGAATCAAAAAGGATATTGAGAAATCTTTAATACTTCAAGAGTTATAGGCAAGCAAATATTGGAAAAATAATATTTTTGTGAACTTTATGTTCTAAGCAATTGTTTTGATAGAAGGAAATGCAATACATTTCTAGTTTCAACATTACTTAAGACATTCCTCTTTAAAAGAAAACAGTATCAGCTGGATGCAGAATGACGCACATTTGGTTTCTGACCACTGAAAAATGAGATCCCTACATCTCTGGGAGTGAACCATATGGGCACCCCAGGTGAATAGGGTAAAAAAGGGTAAAAAAAAATAATAATTAACTAATAGTTCTCACCATACTTCCCCAGTGGATTGCAAGAATTGCAAACATTTTTTGTATTACAAGTTTTCTAAAATGTTATGTTTAAATATGCAAATGAGGCATTATTTACTTAAAAATGCGCTAATTTGCATACATTTCCAGTACAAAAATCTGAACAATGGATGAAGTCAGGTTCAGAATTCTTGTTTAATTTTTTTTTTTTTACATTAGAGTCAGGTTTTTACAGAAGAGATTTTGGGTATCTCTTTTTAATCACTCCCATAATTCAGAAAATACTGTGAACAGTCAGAAAAAAAATTAATTTTCACAATTTTTCTAAAATGTTGTATATAATCTATCAAATTATATATGAACAAATCCCTCTGTAAAAACCTTCAGAATATAGATAGGAATAAAACTGTAAAGTTTGGTGTATGTACATGCTTATGAAGTGGAGATAAAAAAAAAACTCCTATAAAAACAAATATGTATTGTAAATGAAATCTATATACACAACTAGAAAAAGTGGCAAAAATAAATGCTTAAAGGTGGATTTTAGATGTTTTCTTAACACTAGTCACAAACTAGTGGATTACTCAGTAAATATTCATCCATGGCATTTAATATTTTGTCTTTCTTCATAAAAAAAATAAAATAAAATTAAAAAATTTTAGCCAGGAAGGTTTCCAAAATTTGGTTGATTTTTAATTTTATATTGTACCTTTCAAGGTCATTTTGAAGGAAAAGTGAAAAAAAGAATAAGAAAACAACAATATGAATTCTACTATAATTTCTATATCTAATCTAATTCTATTCTACACAACACTAAAGCTGATTAAAAAGAAAAATTACTGAATATTGAACAGATTTCAAGCAGTTTCTTCTTTTTAATCTACAACTTTTAAAATAAAAGTTTTTTTTCATAAACATTAAACAGACACGGCTCAGCTGATGGAATGGCATTTGCTAATAATTGTTTAAGTAATGGTTTTGTTGAAGGGTTTTGTTAAAGTAAATCTTTTGTAGGCTACCTGACGTAGCATACTGATCTGTCACAAGTCGCAACATAACTGTGCGTTGCGTTGTATCGAAACCATATGAAAAGCCAGTATGCAGACAATCACAATCTATAAGACAACAAAACCAACTTTGAACCAAAAATCACAAACTATGCGACAATTACTAACTCTGATACATTAAACCAACTTGAAGACAATAAAACTACTATAATGAAATAACCACAAACTACATACGAAACAATAAACCATAAACAAACAACTTTCAGTGCTTGTAACCCAAACTAGTTTTAAGAAAATGGCTAGTTTTTTGTTTTGTTTTTTAAAGAAAATGGCTAGTTAAGTTTCAAATAGGATCAAAACAAAAACATGCACCAGTGAATAAAAGTATTTCCTAACATATTTCCAGCACAACATGAGATACGGAAAGTCTGAGCGAGTTCATATCTGCAGAGGAATGTGTTTAACTCTTTCCCTAAAGTCATTAGCTGAGCCGCTACAAAGGTTAGCCGCTAGCAAATTTATTAAAAGTTAAAATCTTTTTAAACACTCACAGCACAATGAAAACAATGCTCAGGAAAACGCGCGCGCGTAGATTTGCCTAACGCCCGTTGCGCGTGTTTATGCACTGTAACTGCTGCTGTTATGTAAAGTTTTGGGTGGTTTTTCATAACTTTCTAACTTACTGTTGTTTCCGAGTCCATCAATCTCCTCAGGGCACATCCCATTCCTATTCCCAGAGCCCATTCCCTGGATCCAGACCAGCTCACGACGAGCGCAGTGGATGCAGTGATGTCATTCAGTCGGCTCCCCAAATGCCTGAGTAAAATCTGACTCGCAGCCGCTCTTTGTTTTTAGTTTTGTTGTAGCTAATATTTTGATATAACTATAAAAGTTATCTTTATCACGAAAACTATAAAAAGAGACCTTCGTGTTTCATAAACAAGTGAAAAGTACCATTGTGTTTGCATTTAGGGATAATAAAAAAATTATTAATTGTTGATTTTATGTTTGTAACAGAGTTTGGGGCTATAACTAACTATAGGCTAGTTGTCCCAGTTTACACTGCAGAGAATATTATTCAGGGTAGTTATATAGTTTTGTAAGAGGCACAAACCTTAAAACCAAAAAGTCTTGACTACGAAAAACAAAACATTACTGTGGAGGTATAAAAACAAAACAAAATCCTTTTAACATAAATATGTTCCTCACTATAGGCTAAGTTGTCACAATGGAGCTGTCTTTAGCGTAAAATAGTGT
Source organism: Elopichthys bambusa (assembly GCA_037101425.1). Classification (NCBI taxonomy): domain Eukaryota; kingdom Metazoa; phylum Chordata; class Actinopteri; order Cypriniformes; family Xenocyprididae; genus Elopichthys; species Elopichthys bambusa. The sequence goes on from CM074432.1 coordinate 4,249,422, forward strand.
AAAAGGTAACATAGCCTAAAAAATATTTTTGAACCATATAGTAAATTGTAGTATACTGTATATATTATATTATTTAATACTGTGTATTTACAACACTTTGTTAATGAATGCTACACCATACTGTATAGTATTAGTGAACTGATAAACTGTAAATACTGTAGTATACAGTGTATTGTAGTATAATATACCCTATACTTGTAGAAAACTTAGTACAGTATTGGGTAAAGTAATTTGTTTATATTACTATATTTGTTATATTACCACAGCAACTATAGAATTACCACAACAAATTAATTCAAGTACTTTACTATAGTATGGTTAAAAAACACTGATTTACTATAAATTACTATAGTATTTTGGGCTTAGGCTCTTTATTAAAAATACACTTGATTTAGTTGACTCTAAATCTATGCCAATGTGAATTTAGGCTATTTCTTTTTTGCTTTTTCACCCAATAAGAAATGATTGATTGAAATTTTAGTTCACTAGACAGAAATAAGGAGGCTAATTTAAGAGGGTTTGAACAGCGAGCGAAAACATATTGGTGTAATTAGACTTTTTACTTTACTTTTTGCCATATTCCCTATGTAACGACTAGTGCCGGTCCTCTTTTTCTGTTGGGAAATGAGCAGCTTTCATAAAACGTCAATAGCAATAAAAATAGCAATCTATCTTTTAATGTATTTGCATGTATTTTCAAGTTATTAAGCAACTTAAGTTGGCAATTGGGCAAAAAAAGAGACATATATTTATTTTATTGATTTATTTAAGCACACTGTACACATAATAAGAGTGAATAGACTACAATATAGTGGATATCACATAATGTAAAGTAAAAAACAATAATAAGGATGCCAGATATTACAAATGTTCTTACAATCTTCTGAATGTTACATTTAGCATTTTTAACCTCTTGCCTCTTCATAGGCACAATGCAGCATAACTGATCAACGCCATCTTTGTAGCTGGAAAGTGCTGAAGTTCACATCTCTGTCAGTTAGACGAAGCTCACGGTGAGTGGATTCTGGTCACTGAGGCAGACTGTGACTTGTTGTCAGTACTGGTGACTTCACAACAACAAAATCACTAGTCTTCCAAGGTGGCCAAAATATATGAATGTGAAGTACAGCAGAATTTGTGTGATTTATGTGATGTCTCAGTTTAATGTTGCAGTGAGATTGTCTAGGGTTAGGTTGATTGATTGATTTCACCTCAAATGTTGACCTGTCATTGCAACAAAAACATGCATTATAAGATTTAAAATAAAGCTTGTTGCGATTTGTCAGGATAAATACTATGACTAACAAATATTATTTGCAAAAAAAAAATCAGTCACATGGATTCAGATCCAAAGAAAAAAGACCTGAAAGCCAATAAAACCCTCGTTTAATATAAAGTGACTTGAAGACACGTTCAGAAGAAAATGTCTGGAGTTAATAATGTCAATCCATTGAATCCCCATGCCCTTTCCAGACGCAGTCTCTGCTGTCCATATCCGTCTTTATATCCACAGGTTATCAACTGACTCCTCATTACTCAAACCTCTAACACTGATCCTTTATTACGTTTCAATGTTGGCCACCAGTTTAAATGTGGATGCACAGGGGCTGCCCTCATAAAACATTCGCCGCCTCTCTCTAAACAATTATGCTGCATAACTTTGACTCTCGCCTGGAGGTTTTTAAAAAAAAATGCTCAATTGGACAGAACACCATTCATTTGTACATACATCGCACTGGGATGATACGGACTGTCATAATAGTCAAGATTGTAACCAAAGACAGATCCTTTTTAACCATTCTGCACATCCGCATGCATTCAGGCATTTATTAAAGGTCTCGTCTCATGAAAAAGGTCTCTTTTACTGCAGGCTATCCAATCAACCTCTTGGTGGGTATAATGGTTGAATAGTAATGCATTATTAAAATCTTAAGAAATCATGTCCTGTAGTTGCAAAGAGGGTCTTACATTTTGTACAATTTCCACTAAGGCATTGTGGGTAAAAGCGTGTGTACGGTTAGTGTGTCCTTGTGCGGTTTGAATGGACACAAATGGTCATAATAATCATTTGTGCAACTTGCTTGACTCGCCACTCATGAACCATTTCCACGTCCACTCTGAAACGAGGGGGCAAACAATGCGAACAACAGAAATATTGTTCTGAGAAATTGTGCCCACTGTTGAAATAAACAACAGGACTACCGTTTCCAAAAGAAGAACCTAATTAGTCAGTTTTGTGGGGAGAATACAACTCTCTACAGCCACTTATGTTTCGATGAGTGACAGATGTAAGAACAGGGATGAAAATTCACTGATCATATTTTTCAGAGAATTTCCAATGATGTGCAAAAAAGTGGTAACCTGCATTCGTTTTTTTAAACTTGATTTAACCCATAAAAAATAATTTTGTTGGTATAAAGTAATGTATTTAAGTTGATTCAGCAATATTAAATAATATTTTGACTAGTTATTTTAGATGTTATCATTTTTTCCAGCGTGTCTCAGTTTTTACTAATTAAATTATTGATTGTATTGTCTGCACATCTTGTTCTGCATTATATCCAAAATGGAAAAATAAACAAAGGCATGTGGCTTAGATAAATAACAACAACAACAATCCTATAAACAAATTAAGATTCAGTTGCATATATTGTAAGAGGATTTACTTAAAAATCATGTCTGTAAGGTGAAGCAGTATTCTCTGTCTGCTGTAATTTAATTATGATGCCTCATCAAGCAAGCTTGTTACTCACAGAGTGCGACAGGAAGGTCTAATATTCTTTTTTATTCATATTAATTTTATTAATTTCCTCCTCACTGAGCACTGAACTGAAATGCCTTGTAAAACAGTTTTGAGTCTCTTTTTCTTTCCTTAACTAACACAAAGAAACACAATCACATCCAGATATACGCCAATAACATGGCTGTATTGTGTTGTTCAGTTGTTTGTTTTAACAGGAATCTGTCAGAGCTCTATAAGGAAACTAATCAGAGGTTGATCAGGCAATAAAACTTCATATAGTCAATTAGTGTGGATATAATAAGAACAAACATCTAGATACCCTTTGTTGGCATAATGCTACCCATCATAAACAAGTTTACCCGTTCAAATTCTGACTCTTCTGTGTTTGTAATGTTATGGCTGCAAACAACACAGACCCGATCAATAAAGCATTATTGTATTCTCGAACATATTGCCGGCAATATAATGCCGGTAAATAGGCTAAATGTTACGGCCTGTTCACACCAACTATAACAATAACAATAATGATATAGTTCTAAAAATCATTTCAAATATAAAAGAATAGCAGAATCCACACCACAACTATAATGATAATGACACAGAAATGATATCAATCACTTTTAGAACTTTTTGTTTCCAGCTGATGGAAACATTGATAAAAACATTGACAGCCAATCAGAATCCATTCCGCTGTAAAGGGCTTGGGCATTTAAAGGGTTAGTTCACCCAAAAATAAAAATTCTCTCCTCATTTACTCGCCTCATGCCGTTCCAAACCTGTAAGACTTTCGTTCATCTTCGAAACAAAAATAAAGATATTTTAATGAAATCTGAGCGATTTCTGTCCCTCCATAGACAACTACACAACTGACAATTTGACGCTTCAAATTGTCCATAAAGAGATCGTAAAACTAATCCATATGAATTGAGTCCAAATTTTCTTAAGACACTTGATTGCTTTATATGATGAACAGATTTAATTTAGGCTTTTATTCGCATATAAACATTCATCCAGTCACACATTAGGATAAACTGAAGCTCAAGCATATTTGCTTGACGTGAAAGAACCAGTGAGGTTCATTCTCGTGTTACGCAGCACGTTTGAGCTTCAGCAAGAACCAGTGAGGTTCATTCGTGTTACGCAGCACGTTTGAGCTTCAGCAAGAACCAATGAGGTTCATTCGTGTTACGCAGCACGTTTGAGCTTCAGCAAGAACCAATGAGGTTCATTCGTGTTACGCAGCACGTTTGAGCTTCAGCAAGAACCAATGAGGTTCATTCGTGTTACGCAGCACGTTTGAGCTTCAGCAAGAACCAATGAGGTTCATTCGTGTTACGCAGCACGTTTGAGCTTCAGCAAGAACCAATGAGGTTCATTCTCGTGTTACGCAGCACGTTTGAGCTTCTGCAAGAACCAATGAGGTTCATTCGTGTTACGCAGCACGTTTGAGCTTCAGCAAGAACCAATGTGGTTCATTCGTGTTACGCAGCACGTTTGAGCTTCAGCAAGAACCAATGAGGTTCATTCGTGTTACGCAGCACGTTTGAGCTTCAGCAAGAACCAATGAGGTTCATTCTCGTGTTACGCAGCACGTTTGAGCTTCTGCAAGAACCAGTGAGGTTCATTCTCGTGTTACGCAGCACGTTTGAGCTTCAGCAAGAACCAATGAGGTTCATTCTCGTGTTACGCAGCACGTTTGAGCTTCAGCAAGAACCAATGAGGTTCATTCGTGTTACGCAGCACGTTTGAGCTTCAGCAAGAACCAATGTGGTTCATTCGTGTTACGCAGCACGTTTGAGCTTCAGCAAGAACCAATGAGGTTCATTCGTGTTACGCAGCACGTTTGAGCTTCAGCAAGAACCAATGAGGTTCATTCTCGTGTTACGCAGCACGTTTGAGCTTCAGCAAGAACCAATGAGGTTCATTCTCGTGTTACGCAGCACGTTTGAGCTTCCTCAAGAACCAGTGAGGTTCATTCTCGTGTTACGCAACACATTTGAGCTTCTGGAAGAACCAATGAGGTTCATCCTCGTGTTAGGCAGCACGTTTGAGCTTCAGCAAGAACCAATGAGGTTCATTCTCGTGTTACGCAGCATGTTTGAGCTTCAGCAACAACCAATGAGGTTTGTTCTGAAGCGTGAAGCAGTTTTGATTGAGCTTCTGTTCATGTTCACTGATCAATGTTTATATGTGAATAAAAACCTACATTAAATCTGTTCATCATATAAAGCAATTGGATCTCTTCAGAAAATTTGGACTAAACCATTCTATTCATATGGATTCGTTTTACGATCTTTTTTTTACGGACAGAAATCTCTTAGATTTCATTAAAAATTTGTGTTCCAGAGATGAATGAAAGTCTTACAGGTTTGGAACGACATGAAAGTGAGTAAATGATGACAGAACTAACCCTTTAAAGTGGCAGACGACAAACCCAAAGCGTGCTTCAGAGCATTATCGTTCGCTGGTGTGGATGCTAATATAGTTATCATCCGTGGTGTGAACAGGCCTTTAATGTGCTTACCAAGCATGCAATATTCTGTACTGACTGACAGATTAATGTAACCATCTACTTAAAAAAAAAAAAAAAAAAAGAACATAGACACAAACCAATGAGATGTCACATTTCAAGTCGATAAATCATACATGGTTATTTGCCTTCCCAGTTACCACTACCTAACTAGATTCTGTGAATGTTCATAAAGGGGAAATACTGGGGATAAGATCACTGTTTAACTTCTAAACTTTAATATTTGTCATGCAATGCTTACTTTAACAGTATTTATACCTAAGACAGTTTGGTTATGCTTTCAAAACAGATAAGAATTGCATGCAATCATTCCAAATATATCATGCAGCAAAATGTATGTCTATAAAAAAGCAAAAAGGTTCTTCCACAGCATCTGTTATAGCAATTATTTCAATTGCGTGAATTACAACACTGCAATGTACTGTATATGTTTTGGCTTTATATCTCATGGTTTCCTCTTTTTTTTTTTTCTTAGATGAATTCTACAAACGCACTGATTTTGAGTCGGATTGCATGAGTCATATTGTATACCTTCATCTGACTGAGGAGAGATGGGAACGCTTCTCCTCATCCGGGTGTCACGTTTGCTACAAGACTGGAGTGGAGCAGGGAGTTCTTATGACATGGGTCCTCATTAAGGCCTCTTGCTGTGTAACACGCCAGATCTGACCCTGAAATAAACCCTGTGACACCAGCATGATCACATTATATGACAATTTTCTGAGTTAACCTTATTTAGCATTTTAACCCTGTTTATGTAGCATAGTTTTTCATTTGGCTTTTACACTGAGATGAAACTCAGGAAGGTGCAAGTCAGGCATGGCAGGAAATAGACCGGCCCATCTTTGGTCATTAGATTGCAAACATCACCAAAATTTAGCCTACACTCTTAGAAAAAAAAAGGGGGTTCTTAACTAATTTTAAAAAATCCCTTTATGTCAAAAAGTTTCTATATGTGACCCTGGACCACAAAACCAGTCATAAGTCGCACAGGTATATTTGTAGCAATAGCCAACAATACATTGTATGGATGAAAATGATCCTAACGTAAATATATCAAACATATATCAACTTTAAAGGTGATTTTCTCAATATTTTGAGTTTCAAAAAATTGATCCTTATGACTGGTTTTGTGGTCCAAGGTCACATATAAGGAGAAATGTCTTAAATAATCGCATAATACTTTCAAGATTAACAGGTTATTGATAAAGTGTATTCATGAGCGGTTTAATTTATAAAAATTTAATTAAAACTAAATCTGAACCCCTAAAAGGTTCTATATGAAGCATCAGAACGCTTTAAGGTTCCATTTAGGACCTTTTAATGATGATTTATTTGGACCAGTGACAGTCACAGATAAAGATTTATATCCTGTTTTGTCTTCATTTTTTCCTTGAAGCAAAAATGTTGCCATTTTAATCCAATAACAGTTTCTAGCGCAAGGCACCAAGGACTTATAGCATTCATTACATGCCTTTGTGAGCATGACATTTTTTACAAAAGACGTGCTACCAGCACCTGGGTCTATGAAACGCTAGATCAAATACTGTCCTTGCTCCCCAATGCCTGTAGGGACTATAGGGCAAGCTTAGGTTCTCCTCCAGGCCTGATTGTAATGGCACATCAAATGTTTTCCTGAACGGGCCCTGTTTGTGCACATTCTGTCAAGTTTTGATCTTTTTTTTTTTCTAAGGCCATGTGGGGCTTCAAAAGGTCTGCTCCTTCAAAAGCAGGTCCCCTTCAAAGTTGTGTGTACATTCATGCCAGTATGTGAACCCACCTATTTTCTAATCACTTATCTGGCCAGTTGCTGTCACGCTGGCTGAATGGCATGCTAAATGTAGATTGCACGACATCTGATGTGACGATAACAGAAATGCATGAGGGTATACATGCACGTAGTGCTGTCAGATGATCGATTTGCACAGATAAAAATAGATTTAACAAAAAAAACATAAGTAGGAAATTTTAGCCAGCATGTATATTTGACAAATTTGCAAGCTATGATAACAGCCGAACATATTTTGTGTTGTTTAAATGCAACAGTGCAATCTAATCTGAACAGGTGATTTGCAAGACATAGACATTTTAAAATGTGCAATCTTATAAATGAGAAAACATTGCATATTAAAATTGCATATTTATGCAGTGTAATTAGGTTTAATCTAATATTGGACTATGAACTTGAGGTCAGTTATGGAGCCTCAGCCTCAATTCTCAGAGATTAAATATCCTACAAATTAAAAATCACTAAAATGGGCCTTCACAAGCCAAACTAGCATTTTAATCCTAGAGATCAGAAACAAACAAAAAAAAAAAAAAAAAAAAAAGCAAAAACCAGCTTAAAATGATGCTGTTCATGCACAAAGACTGTACACAAAACTGTAAAACACTCCCTCACACAACGGGAAAAATTAAGAACACTTGAGAAAAAAATGAAATCTTATGCAAATGATCAAAATAAAAACAGTTAAAATAATAAAGGATTTCAAAATTCAATACATGTTTTATAACAGGCAATATTTAAATACACGAAAGGACAGAATCACTCGTGCGTAACAGGCGGTGACAGGATGATAAGCGTTGAAATCTTAAACACTTATTTGTAATCAACAGGTCTAAATAGTTACATTGAAAAGTTCCTAAAATGAAAGAGGCACATAAAGAACAGGAGGAAGAGCTATAGCTCTCGATTTAGTCCCTACCTGCCGTGAAATATTCCAGTTTCTCCTGACAACATGAAAAAACAACAACAAAAACAAATCAAGCCTTAAAAAAAAATGATGTTATCAACGATTGAAGCTACCTGTTGCTTCGTCCGGTGATGTCTGTGGCACTCACTCCCACGCCAATACACACAGATGACATTTTATCAACATGCTTATTAAAACTGAGAACATGTGAAAGCTACACACTGTGAAAACGATGTCTTGCTCCATCAAATCCGCTTCCCAGCAGTGGCTCTTCAAACCGTTCGCATGTTCTCCAGCATAAACAGTGTTTCTGTGCCGTTCCGTGTCTTCGCTCTCGATAATGTCTCGGCGTGTTTGGCGTCGTTCAGCACCATGTGCTGTGAACAGCTCCAGTTTTCATCCTGCAGAAGCTTCTTAAAGGCGAGGTCCATTCCACCGACAGGTGGCCCGGCAATTTCACGAACGCCGATGACGTCACCGCGATTGGAACGAGGGTAAAAACGAACGCCCATAACGATACATTTTTACTAGTGGGCGCAGGACACTATAGTTCATTTATGTAAGGGAGGATAACAAAATAAACTGTGACATATTATACCCAAAAATTCTTCATACAGTGCTACCAGTAAAACTGATAAAAATTTGGAACCAAACATTATTCAGACACTTAAGTGTTATCTAACATAATTAAGATTAATTTTTTTCTGACACAGTTTAACTCTGAGATCTTGTCATATTTTATTACCATTTTACTATAGTGAATAAACTGTAATAATTAATGAAATGTTCAAGGTGTCTGAATACATTTTGGTTTGACTGTATATATATATATATATATAAACTAACATTTATATAGCCTACATATGTAGTAAAGGAAAAGCTAAAGTACAAGATTAGATTTTTTGTCATTATGAAATACCAAATACCTTCCATCTATGTTATATCTCATAGTTTTCATGACTTTTTACTATTATTCTAAAATGTAAAACATTTGTGTATGTAATATATAGGCGTGTTAAAGTTAATTAATAACTTGTATTATTACAAATTATAATTTATATCATATAAAAATAATAAGAGCACTTGGTGGGCAAGTGAATTGTCCTTTCTTTTAAATTATTACTAAATATATTTTACAATAACTTTCATTAAAGGATTAGTTCACTATCAAATGAAAATTAGCCCAAGCTTTACTCACCCTCAAGCCATCCTATGACTCTCTTCTTTCTGATGAACACAATCAGAGATATATTAATAAACATCCCTGACGCATCCGAGCTTTATAATGGCAGTGAGCGGGATCAACGCATACGAGCTGAAGAAAGTGTCTCCATCCACATCCACCCATCATAAACGTACTCCACACGGCTCTGGGGGGTTAATAAAGGCCTTCTTAAAGGAAGTGATGCGTTTGTGTAAAAAAAACGCCAGTTCTGTTTTTTCCGTAATTTGAATAAGGAAGGCGGTCTGGCAGAAGCTTGATATTTTACTTCATGCATCAGGATATTTATTAATATAACTCTTGATTGTGTTTATCAGAAAGATGGAGTAAAGCTTGGGGTAATTTTCATTTGAAAGTGAACTAACCCTTTAATAAGATTGAAACATTAACAAACATTATTAACTTCTGTATCAGTATTTATAATACCATTACCACTAATGTATAGAAAAATATAAAATATATTAATTCATATTTATACAGAACACCCTTTTCACAGACCCTGACCCTTGGAGCACTATAAGATTTATGAAAACCCTTATCTAAAATGACATTTAAAACATTTAACATAGTCCGACTGTGTGCAAAAAACACTTACCAGCAAATTACTTCCCTGAGTACTAATTGAGCAATCAGGTATGTATTATTGCTTGTTAATTTTAATACCATTAATTCTGTGAAGTATTTCAAGAGGTAAGTTCACTCAAGCATTCTTGCTCTGAAATAAGCAGGACCACTTCTACCACTGCGATTCACTAATTACCTTTATGCCCCAAAAGGTTTTCACTTATATTCCATAACTTAATCTGCGCACAGTGAAGGTTCTTTCAATCCTCCTTGTAAAAATGTATTTAAATAAATATAAATGGAATAATGCAGTATTTGTAAAAGCAAGAACAAGCTGTAAGCAGCTGAACTAAAACTAACTTCTTAGGCTGGTTACCAGCCATAAATATTTTTTACCAGCCATGAAACGTAGATTAATCCTTATTAAATTCACAAATGAGTGATTGTTCTTTGGGTGTGTCTCAATCAGTGACGAACTGATATCTTTCTGACATTATTTTTTAATGTTATTTAAAGTACATTATGATAAATACTGTGCTTGTTACATATACATATGTGCAACATTTCAGCAGTAAATAAATTATAGCTTGGTTATGTTTATTACCTGTCTAGTGATGTTTTTTTATGCTGAAATATAAATTTTTTAATAATTAAAAAAAAAAAAAAAGCATCTACTGAGTGTCATTATGTGTAGTGAGTTGGCTCATGTGATTTACGTTTCGAGTTTCAGAACTTCCGTTAAGGAAACATAGGGAGCATCGATGCAACCCAGATTTCACGGTGCATTGTGGGACTTTTTAGGGAGCGAACGTCTCAATAACCTGGGCTGCGTTCCACTTCAAATTCCCTTCACTTGCTAGCTTCCCTCAGTCTCGTGGACTCGGATGTGTGTCATTGCTTACGTTGCATGAGTGCCCACTACTGGCGGAACTCGTGCACAAGGTTTAAATGGAACCCACCAAGCCCTTGATCACTTGGAATACACTATGGCTGATTAATTAATTAAGCCCCCTTTTTACTTATGAATTTGTTTCATGAGCCATTCTATATGCATATAAGTTGTTAGAGAAATATATAAAATCCTATAGGTATATGAGCTGTTGGAGAAAAATAAAATGACACAAACGAGAGAAAAAAAAAAAGTATAAACTTTGACTGTGAACATAAGGTAGCTACAAGTATTATGCGATTAAATCTTAACATAATCAGTTAAGCGCAATCTGCTTTGATGTCACAATCAAGTTGAATTGTGGGATATAGAGCTGCTTTAAGTGTACATCAGAGTAGACTCACTCCCTCTGTCAAAATCAAGGGGACGAGGGTCTGTCCATATAAACTTCCCATGTCCACTTTACAAAGTGGAATGCACTTCAAAATGGCGGTGGGGATTCCCCTGAGGGGAAGTGTTTAGGGAAGTTTGCGAGCGCGTGACTACTAAACTAGGGAGCTGATTGAGACACACCCTTTGTCTTTTGTTAGGCTGCTGTCACTTTATGAGCTAATGCACGGATCCAATATACTGTTACACATGCTGTTTACTAACTATGGCCGTGTGCAAAATCACCCCCTATACCCGTAAACAGGGCACTATTTGAGGGAACAGCCATTTGTATTGGTGTCCGAAACCATTGTGGATGTTATCGAGTGCACTCATTCAATCCCACACCCCACTGCAATACCCATAATGCACAGTGAGAGTCTCGCGCCAAATGAATTCGCACATATGGCCAGAAGATTGCGCCACAGCTGAATCACTGCAGGGCCAATGTGGGTACAGCATAATACCATACAGGCATAAATTCCTTACTAACTGATTATTAAATTGTTGTATACATACTAGTTTCCATGACAGAGTTCAATATAAATCTTTTCATTTCTACTGGAGCTGCCAGTTTGCTAAGTTTCACATGATTATTAAACCGCAAGCACAAACTACACAAAAGCGGCAGCCCCTCAAGTGGACTATATTAGTGGACTAACGTAGGGATTAGTGAATGAGGGTATAATTTTACATTGCTAGATGTTACTGGCCAACTGGCGATCGACACTGTTATATATACTCGCCAACATTTTTACTCGCATTTGGCGCAAAGTATACATGGCCAAGCCTGAAGGTCGGTAGCTACTGTAAGATATCTTTTCACCCAGTTTTTAATGCAACACTGACATGCAGGTCACAGTAAACCCAAAAAACCAGAAAGCTTATTTTGAAATGATTGCTGGTTTGATGTGAAAATATAAGGGGCAAAAACATAACGTAATTTAAGCAAGCTTACTCAAAAGCTCTCTAAACAAGCTCATATTGTGTCCTACAACCACACACATGTATAGACCTGTTAACAAAATTCAACAGAGAGCACAAGGGCAGTCACCCACTTGCATCGGGGCTCCCCCTCCCCTTCCTGTTTCCCCTTTTGTTTGGTTCCTAGAGGTAACCATAGCAACCAGCATCATAAAGCATCCAGTACTTTCAGAAATGTTTGCAAGTGACTGTCGGGATAGTCTACATAAACGTAGATGCATCTTGTGCCACACATTTAGGGAAAAGGAATAAACAAACACAACCAAAAAACAACTAACATTTTTCAAAGCGATATGGCACTAGGGCCCTCAGTGGCCTGTGCTGCATAATAAGGCATTAAAATAGAGACTGTGTGCAATAATTGTATGTAAACACACACATATTAAGAGGAGACTACAAGTGCTGTCACTGTGAGTCTGCTTGGAGTAGATCAAGCGATGCAACAATTCATGCAGCCTAGTCATGTTCCTAAGCAACAGAGACCTGTCATTTTGATGGCTAATCATCCAAGCAATCCCTCGTTGGACATTTTAGACAAACCAAATGCTGCATGTGGAGAGTTTGTTTTGCTGCTGCCAATTTACTGAACTGATGTGTGCTGGATTCTGACGGTCATTTATGGGGTCTTTTGCATGGGTATAGGGACTTCTCACTTGGCACTCTTTAGCAAAAGTTGAAGGTACCTGAAACTGAAGATCATAAAAAAATATATAGCTGTGATTATCGGGGTTCTAGCACTTTAAGGCCCTTTAAGCCAGTGCGTAAAAAGGTATTATGTTTTATTTAGCAAGCATTTAACCACTTAGATTACAGATGGAAAAGATCATTTGCAGCCAATACAGGCAACTTACTATAAGGAAATATATGGTTTTTAAAGCTTTTTAACAGTTATAGCGCCACCTATGGTCCGATCTCCATAAAAGTTTACATGCTTGTTTAGAATCATAGGTCGCATATTTTCGTACAGTTTCGAGTTTTCATTTAGGAGTTATAGGCTTTTGCGTGCACTTTGCCACACCCATTTTCTAAATGACCCTGCTATAGCTATCCAAAGGCCGAAGTTCAACTTTTTTTTTTTTTTTTTTTAATTATTGACCTAGAGAATCCCTAGAATTGTGCCGCAGTGGTTTAATCGAAATTGAGCCCAAAACATAGGACTAGCTCGCCAAAGTTGTTTTTTTAAATAATCTCCAATATTTAGCGAATTATATGATTGACAGCGGCAAAGCTGCTCAGATTGATGAGGAGTTCTACCATGTGGTATGAATGTCGTGGGTGTGTGCGAAAAATCACGTGATATACAATCCCTTAACACATGAAAAATGTGAAGGTGACCCCCGGTGGCTGATGTCTTTCGAATTTCTCACAGGTCTCTCATTGGCCGCCGCCGGCCTTGTTTTTCAGGATACTCGAATGTCCTCAAAGGCAGTCTTGGCACCTTGGATAAAGACATCGCATGGCAATTTTCAAGTCAATCAGAACTAGGGTTGCGTAGTTATAGCTATTTTTCCTTTTTTCCCCATGTTATAGCGCTACCAAGTGGCCAGTCGCTGTATTTTTTGAGATGCATGAATGTCCTCAAAGGCAGTCTTGGCACCTTGGATAAAGACACTGCATGCCAATTTTCAAGTCAATCAGACCTAGGGTTGCGTAGTTATAGCCATTTTTACTGTTTTCCCCACGTTATAGCGCTACCAAGAGGCCAGTCGCCGTGTTCTTTTTCACACGACCACAAAATGAGCTCTGCCGTGTTTGGTGAAAACAGCTCATTCCGTTCACGAATTATAGCTATTTTAATAAAAGTGGCTCCACCCACTTCAAACGTTTTGGCGGCCCTTAGAGACCGTGAATCGAAATTTTAACTTTTTTAACTTTTTTTTTTAATAATTATTGACAATCAGACTCCAGAGAATCTTGCTGCACTGGTTTGGTTTCAATCAGGCCAAAAACCTAGGACCAGTTCGCAAAAGTAGGTTTTTCAAAAAATTAAAAAGCCGAATATTCTGAATCTGAGGCATGCATTTTGTCCGTCTTGAGCCAAGGATTCCAACGGTATAAGACACTTGAGACTACGCCTAAGAGTTATGAGCGATTCTGTACTTTTCACCATTGTAGCGCCCCCGTCAGGCTGATGTGAGTACTACCAGCCCTCAAAGTTTCAAGTCTCTGACTTACGGTTTGGTCTGCCCAATCACTTTTAGGGGGGAATGCTGATCCTTGGAAATTTTAATAATTACAATAGTGTTTCAGCAATACACGCTTGAACCACTAATAAAAATCTACATTTCTAACAGATTATGGTGGTCATTTTAGGACATTTGAAAAAAAAATCTTGTAAATTTTTTTTAAAAATAAATAAATAAATAAATAAATAAATAAACCAGTAGGAAATTCTTTATGGATATTTATAAAAATCATATTCACTTTTTTTCTTCTTCTAAGTTTTAGTCACAATTTTCTGATTTTTACAAAATTGTCTGATGTTTCTTATTTTTGAGGTGAAATATCATATTCCCTAGACATTTTCTTGACAGGTTTTTGTGAGAATAACACATGTACAGTAGAAACATGGTGCCAAAATGTCTAAAAGGACCCACAACGGCAGCTGACCTTAGAATAAACGACTAAACAATAAAAGCAAGAATAATACACACAGTGCTGTACAAAACCGCACAATGCACATGTCATCTGAAAGGCTGTAGGTCCATTATTTTGTATGATGTACATAGCGCTTTTATAGTTCTGCAAAATTACGCTAGTTAAGGAGCAGAATTAGGGGTTTGGGAAATATAGATGCATAGGAGGAGGTCTACCTGAAAGGTTAGCTGGGTAGATTGTCACATGGAGTTGTTGAGAAGCCTGACAGCTTGTGGGAAGTCTGTTAAATGAGGAGACGGTGTTCACAACAGGGTTACAGAATGTGTAAGAGCTCAAAAGATTCAGATAAATCAGCCCATATACAATATTAAGTTGGCTTTATGGTTATCATAGATAAACTTACCGCTTTGAAAATAATAATACATTAGGCTATATTAAGCCAAATATGTTTTAACAAAAAATAAAATAAAATAAAATAAATTAGGTGCTAAAACATTTGTAAACCTTTGGGAAATTCTTTGTGGATATTTCTGAAAATCACATTTACATATACCCTTATGCCTTTGAAAATACTAATACATGAGAAATACTAATAGAGAATTTTTTGTAATAAAATAAAACAAAACATTAAAATAAAACAATTAATAAAATAATATGAAATAAAATAAAATAGGTGCTAAAACATTAGTAAACATCTGAAAATCATACAGATAATCTTACACATTTGGAAAAAAAAAATTATAATACATGAGGCTATATTAAGCCGCATATGTTTTTGTAATAATAATAATAATAATAAAAGAATATATATATATATATAAGGTTCATTTGTAAAAACATTTGTAAACCAGTAGGGAAATTCTATATATTTCTGAAAATCATAATCACAGATGCTCTTACGCCTTTAAAAAATACTGATGCGTGAGGCTATATTAAGGCAGAGATGTTTTTTTTTTAATAAATACAATGTTTTAAAAAATCTAAATACAATAAATAAAAATGAGATAAAATAAAATAGGTGCTAAAACATTTTCAAACCATTAGGAAATTCTTTGTGGATATTTCTGAAACTCATACTCACAGCCTTTGAAAAAATACTAATACATATTAGTATACATTAAGCCAGAAATGTTTTTCTGTGTAGAAACAGGGATGGAAAAAAAAAAAAAATGCAGTAGCTTAAAAACTGCCCATTAATGCAATGCTGCAACAATTAGCGCTTGTCTCAGGGTTTTACATACACGTCATAATATCGTCTACAAAATATCTTATCCTCTGTTGTTGTGCGTCTCATAATGCTTTGTGCTGCCGTATACGTTCATTACTGTAAACCCCAGCAGCTCTGCTATCTTCCCCTGCTCTTCGCCTTTAGAACAAAGGTGCTATTCAGTGCAGCAGGACAGGTAAGAGCACCCAAATGGAGCTCAAGTGGGCACTAGGCTTCTTGACTAAATACCCAATGAGCATTCTAATCTTCCATTCTCTGCTCCTATTCCATTCTGATAATGTACCTTTACCAGCAGCTGCTAAAAGCCTGAGCGAGGAGAGGGAGGGGTATTACAGGAAAATTTTTGGATGAAAACAAAACGAGAAAGAGGTCGTCTTTAAGACACTTCTGCGGAGCCGGTGCAGGCATATTATACTTCAACATTTTCTAAAGGGCAGCACATTAAGACCAGCTCCTGAGGTCCAAAAATGCCAGAAAATCTGGAAAAAATATTGAGCAATGCACATATCACGCTTCTTCCGATGTCGTCGTCTTCCTTTTTTTACTTTTCTGCTTCCCCCTCCCCGATGTCCGCAGCCTGCCATTACAGAAAATTACAACTTATATGTCTACATTCTTGGAAGTGGATAATTGGACGGAGGCCCATTATCAAGCACTCAAGCCATGCATGGAGCTGTATTTCCTGCTTTTAATACTCTTACTCTTTCCTACTTTAATTTTTGTCCTTAAGAAATATGAACACTGTAAAATAGAAAAAGATGTCAGCCAAAATTATGTCTCCATCAGCAAGAGTTCATGAGTCATGAGACTCTTTTCATTTCGTCTTTTTTTGGCAAAACTTACCGCTTAGCAAATATCTGAAAAGATTCAGTGAAGTCTTCTTATTTCAGGACACATGGTCACATTTCACCCCAAAATCAGGAGAAAACTTATTATTTTCAGTATTGGGCCCAGTGTTGCCAAGTCACGGGTTTGCCTTGGAATTGGGCTACTTGCTGCAGGTTGTTTTTCATGTCCGTGGGTTGAAGTGACCCCAAATAACATGATATTTCAGCCCCTGGATTGCGTATTTTACATAGACTGTAAAAAAATATGGACGTAGTGTCCGTGACGTCACCCGTAGATTTCTGAAGAGCATTTTTAAAATGAAAATGAGGCCACTGCCATCTTAGCTTTTGGACGTCACCGCACGTCACTCCCATATAAGTGAAAATGGGCAAAGAGGCGGAACGTGGTTGGAACCGAGGTGACTGGTTACTGAAACCACGCCCGCCTAGCTCGACGTGATCGTGTTAGCAGGCAAAGGAGCTATCTATCTATCTATCTAAGATACTAGCCTATCTAAAATATTAATAAAGATAACAAGTTATATCATAAAGTTCTAAAGGTTTACTGTCAATCTATAGTGTCTTTTGTACGATATAGATGCTCCAACACCAGTAATTAATTTGTGTCGGGTACTTGCCAAATTCAGCGGTAGGAATTAGCTGAGGTAAAGTGACGGCTCACAGACAGCAGCGCAATTCACCTGTCACTCAAGTGACCACGCCCTTAATTATGCAGAACTTTAAGGCTTAATATAATTTAAACGGATGAGTTATAGAAAAAATTCACCCGCTCAAGAGTTGTCATGAAGGGCAAAATGAGCTGTACAGACTAAAACCACAATTTGATCCAGGATGTAAACATATTTTTTTTTCTGCTTGTAAAGTTACCATTTTAACATGTGGGTCAATGAGATTCTGCTCTCTTTTGGAGCATGTCCCTAGCGGCCAGTCGGTGAATTGCAGTTTAAGTCACTTCCGTATTGGATTCACGAGAAAATGGGGGAGGTTGCCGCTTGGGGTATTTTACCAGTTGAACCCCTCCAAAACGCAGATACCTGGCTAGAAACGCAGCTAGTTTTGAGTAGCAATTGGGCGGGTTTTGTTGTGAAAACCTGGCAACCCTGATCGGGCCCGATACTGCGCCTTACTTGTACTCATTAAAATGCTCTGATATCAACTATCGATACCACGCAGCCTGTACAATACAGTACAGTGCTTGTGACAAAGAAACACCGTCAACAAAGCAAACAGAGAGCAGAATGGATATATCAGAGAATTATGTCTATGAAGTATATGTTAACAGATTAAATATTTACGCTTACATAGCTGCTCTGCGCTCTACGCGTGAGCTTGTCGAGCGAATATCCCCTTTTCACAGTGACAGACATTGCTGGAAAGTTTGTAGTTCGGTCGGGCCCTTTTCATGGTGATGACGCGTTTTAACGGCCGTCAGCATCGTAAAATTTTTATATTTTCTTTCTTTTTTTTTTTTTTTTTTTAAATGTATGTACATTCATAACACTATACATAGTATTGCATTACCTTTTCATCAAATTACAAAAAACAAACAAAAAAAAAAACTAGTTAATGGCTATAAGTGACAGTAAAGTTGAAGTAAATTTCTCTCTTCGAGCTGCCCTTATCAATCTCTCTCTATTTTTCCCCTCTTTTTGAAAGTTGTGAAAACACTGTTGTTGAATTTTACTTTTGCTATTTGAGAAAATGGGAACATAAAAAATATATTTAATGTGTTCTCTTATTTACCGCCAATTTTATGACGACTTCTGCTTCGAGAAACCCGGAGATGTGAAAAGGGTCTATAGCAGGAAAAGTAAAACGAGGAGCATGTTACTAACGTTAACTGATGATAAAGAGAGAGAGAGAGAGAGAGAGAGAGAGCACTTTGTTACATGCTCTTAATCGTTCACTCAGCACACATGCGTCATTTTGAATTTCGACGTCACTTGCAGCTGCGCGCGCATTGTGGTGGCAGAAAAACAGTGGTAACAAGAAGAGGAAAAGGAATGAGGGAAAAAAATGTCTTGTTGTGCCTTTGGATGTCAGAATCGGAGTGTAAAAAAATATAGTAATGGTTTTTATAGAATACTGTCGTCGAAGATGCCCTTTGAAGCTAAACGCAGACATTTATGGTTGCAAGTCACAGACTGGACAGATGAAACCTGCGAGGATTAGTCTACTGTTAAAGCATGGATTTGCTGTAGGTCTACATAATATTCACATGTGCAGTTCATAGGGGACATAATGTATTAGCCCAACAGCATGAAATAATATTTAAACCTCTAACTTTTTACATAGATAATATTTAAACATAATAGTTTTTCTCACAATTGTGAGTATATATCTCCCAATTTGGTCTTTATAACTTGCAATTGGCGACTTTATATCACAAATCTGAGGGGAAAAAAGTCAGAAGTGCGGGATATATACCCAGAAAGCTGCCTCTCAGACAGCGTGTGAATAGCCTGTTAAATTGAGTTCTCTTTCATGGACAAATTCACACAAAATTATGTCAAAATGCCCGTATAGGCAAGTATCCCTGTGAAACAGTCGGTTATGTCTAAAAAAGCGTAGCTCTTAAAGTCACAGCAGCCTAATAAACCTGCTTCCGTCTTTGTCCTCGATGTTAATCTAACAACAAAAGACAAACAGAAAATCACTCACTGCTCTTGACTGGTTGAGCCCTGCTGGAGCAGCTCCAAATATTCACTGTGCTATTAAATTAAAGATAAAATATGATTGAGCAATAATATGAACAGTGAAACAGTAGCTCCTACAGTACATTTTAACAGGCATAATTAGGCATGAAAATAACTGAAGGAAATGTCTATTTGCTAAGCCAACTAATTTGATTCATATTCTTTTGGTTTCTCTGCCTAAAATTTTTACAAATTAAAAATGCAATGAAAACACAGGTATCGGTATTTAGGCTCGGCAATTACTAAGAATAAAAGTATTTGTATCAGTTCTGGAAAAAGTGGTATTGGTGCATCCAGTGTATAAATACTTTATCTTTTTCCCCCCACATTACAGTAATGTGAATGAGATTTTCATGAGGATTGAGGGGAAAATGCTCTATTTGTCAAGAAAAGAATACAAAAAATCTTTATGGTTATAAAATAGCACATTTATTTAAAATACTTATTTATTTTTTCTTACGTTTGATCCTGAGGTGAAATACTATATTCCCCAGACATTTTCTTGACAGGTTTTTGTGAGAATAACACATGTACAGTAGAAACATGGTGCCAAAATGTCTAAAAGTACCTTAGAATAAACGACTAAACAATAAAAGCAAGAATAATACACACAGCGCTGTACAAAACCGCACAATGCACATGTCATCTGAAAGGCTGTAGGTCCATTATTTTGTATGAAGTACATAGCGCTTTTATAGTTCTGCAAAATTACGCTAGTTAAGGAGCAGAATTAGGGGTTTGGGAAATATAGATGCATAGGAGGAGGTCTACCTGAAAGGTTAGCTGGGTAGATTGTCACATGGAGTTGTTGAGAAGCCTGACAGCTTGTGGGAAGTCTGTTAAATGAGGAGACGGTGTTCACAACAGGGTTACAGAATGTGTAAGAGCTCAAAAGATTCAGATAAATCAGCCCATATACAATATTAAGTTGGCTTTCCTATGATTACCACCTTTAAATAAGTCTGCAATTAAATCGAGATTGCACATTATGATTGCAAAATCTATGCAGATATCCAGCAGGGTATGTCCCTGCAGCGTTTGAAAGTGTGTGTTATAATATGTGCAAATGGATGCCTGAGTAGCTCTCATTATATGGTTCTCAGTGTTACTTGGGTCTAGGTCATGTGTGCTTCTAAATCCATCTGCAATATTTACAGCCAGTTTAACCCTTGGCCTTGAAGGAACCTTAAGTGAAGGCAAAACAGCATTCAAGTAAAATATCCATTTCAAGAGAATGCCACATTATAACAAATTATTCTCTAGTACACAAACAGCAACCATATTTATTGCAGTATTGGGTTGTTTTTTACAGCTCATGAACACATTTGTTAGTTTGCGTAAGCCCTTTGTTTTGCGTTTCCACTCCATACTGAGACACATGAATGTCAAAACCAGAGAAACTGAACAAAATCCCCGGTGCAAGTTATAATTTCAGTGCAATCAATTCAGCATTCTGTCACAATAGGAAAAGGTGAGATTTGTGTGGTACTTTAATTAGGAGCAAATTGTATCTTGAAGTAATTGCATAATAACCCATTAAAACTTTCACTTCTCAGCGATTTCCGAGTGCATTTGTGGATTTGAGAACAATGTGGTTTCGAATGCAACCCATGGTTCAATATAATCAAGTTTTAAGTCTTGCATGTCAAAACGGTCACGTTGCACTCAATGAAGGTGCCAATATTTGCTTTGTTCACAATATTGAAATAATAAGGAAAACATTTGACAAAACATTTTTTGAGTTGTTAGTGGTGCTTGCTAATTCAAATATCACTATTTTCAAGACAAGGGATGTGAACAGACCTCTTGGGGTGCAAAAAACCCACAACAAATTTCTTGTGTGTTTGCACACACTTGGCGAATAAAGCTCATTCTGATTCTGCAAAGGGGGCTTGTTGAGGGAAAGTGTGCAAGTACTTTTCAAAGGGATGACTTACCCCATAGATTAACCATAAAGATAGGACCAAAACTAAATCTACAATGCAGAATATTATAAACACTTCGAGGTGGGCTCTGTTGACGAATTAAAACCCATCCACAACTCCCTAACATCGTGGCGGCAAGTTTGGCATTAGCATTTTCCTCAAAAATATTTAAAAATTATTTTTTGTTTGTTAGTTTCATAATTGATCAACATTGGTATTTTCAGTTTTAATACTGTTTATTACTGTGAAGCTGTTTTGGCACAATCTGTATTGTATAAAGCGTCATTAATAACCATAGAAAAAGAGGAGGCCATAACACTGCCTCTTCTGTTAGCCAGACTCTGCTCAACAACACTTTATATGAGCACACATAGTAACTTTGACATGATATATGCAAAGATATGAGAAAGAAGCTGTTTACACAGAAAAATACAGCCATGGAAATGAGTCAAGTCACCTTTATATAGCACTTTATACAATAGAGATTGTTTTTTTTTTTACGGTGATAACAGGAACATTTCAGCTGTTGTTCAGCTGAAGTCAGTTCAGTGTTGATTCAGTTCTGTTGTGAAGATCATCAGTTATTAAATTAGTTCATTTAATCTATAAGCAGTTCAGCAGAAAACAGTCCTATATTGACTTAACTTGACTTAAAAATGACACAATCCAAGGAACACATATTACAAAGACTTACCGGCTGACTTAGGGTACTTTTACACGACAGTGATGTACTAAAAATGGTACTAAAAGTTTTTCCCTTTTCCCAATGTTGTCAAAACGTTCCCGTTCATACAGCCAGGCCAGTAGATGGCGATGTCACCTTGTAAAAAAACACTACATGCCTATAGACCATCGCTGAAATCGAATACTTCCCTACTGTATAATATGTGAAAAAGAGTACGCCAAAGAGTATTATGTCCAAATACACAGTATTCGAAAAACAGCAGGTGAAAAGTCCCCAGATTGGACACCTTACTATCCCATGAAGCCAGGATTTGTGAATGGCAGTGAAGCGACGCAACTGAAGTTCATGTGACAGTAACAACATGGCAAATGTAGTACATCCGAATTTCATTCATACTACCCACATTTATATATAAAGCGTACACTTTTAACGGTCGCAAAGTAAATTCAAATGTAGTACCTACTCAGACATTATGCAATTTGGGATGCAGCACAAGTGTGCTGCACAAGTCACAAAAAAGTGAAGCCAAAGCATTTCAATCGCCCCTCTGGTGGCTGGCTGCAGTATAAGTCATAAACCCCACCCTCTCCATGCAATCGAATGGGATGCGAGCCAAACTAAAAAATCTAATTACATTTCAATTTTATTCCCAAAGATGGTTTCTGTCATTTTAAGTAGTTCTCATCATGCAGGCGTATGTTCCAAGTGTTCCCCCCCCCCCCATAAGTTTGGTTTTAGTTAGTTTTTTAATATATATATATAAAAACAGGGTGTAACGTCATGATTGACAGCTGTGCTTGCGATCGAGTCTGTGGGAGTGGGGGGGGGGGGAACCTGATACCGCGGCTCCACCTCACTAATTGGCACTGACCTTTACTAGGATATTTTGTTTCATTTTTCAGTGGAAGGAATTCCATCCATTCCATTCCAATGTCCATCTTTTTTTTCTTTTTTTCTTTTTTTACAGTCTATGTTAGACTGTAATACGCATGCGCCTGACGTCACAAATTCACATTTTTGTAGTTTACACAGAGATGATAATGTTATCGGTTTCAAAAAGCGTCCACTTTGAAACCAATTTTCAAAAGTTTGTGTTTTCAGGCCCCCAAAACGCCGTTGTCATGTAAATGAACGGCCAAAATGCATAAAAGGTTTCCAGTTTTTAGTTGAAAACGGTGTGTCATGGCCGTAACCGTGTCTTAAACATTGAGGGGGGACCAATTAGCCTTGAAAGTGGTGGTTAAATTGCTGTCTATGGGGGATAAAAAAAACTCTCGGATTTCATCAAAAATATCTTAATTTGTGTTCCAAAGATGAACAAAGGTCTTACGGGTTTGTAATGACACGAGGGACAGAATTTTCGCTAACACTTTATTTTAGGGTCTTTTAACTAGTTGCTTATTAGCATGCATATTACTAGAATATTGGCTATTTATTAGTACTTATTGAGCACATATTAATGCCTTATTCTGTATGGCCATATTCTACATTCCTAATCCTACCCAATACCTAAACTTAACAACTAACGTACTAACTATTAATAAGCAGTAAATGAGGAGTTTATTGAGGGAAAAATTGTAGTTAATAGTTTATATGTGTTCCCTATACTAAAGTGTTACCCAATTTTCATTTCTGGGTGAACTATCCCTTTAAGCATAAAGAAACAGAACAGTGAAGGTAATTCTAGGTCTAATTCAAGTTGGGAAATAATCATTTGAACTATTTGCAAATAATAAAAATTGCATTAAAATGTGCACACATATAGGATATTTTTTTTGTGTGCTTAATATGCTGAAAACGTAAAACGTTTCTTGTCTCATCATCACACTCATTTGACATGTTTCACTATTTACATCTTACCTTATGTTAAACCGATGCTTCGTGCTAGAACTCACGCTCTGCTTCTGTGAACAGTAAACCCCGCCTACTTTGATTTGATTGGCCATCTCAATCTTTTTGACAATGACGAGCAGAGCAACCTAAAAGTCTAACTTTTAAACCTTATTGTCCTCCTAACAACATACAGAGCGCTGCGTAATCGAGTGCAACAGTGCAAGAATTTCAAACATTGGGGGGGACAATTTGGCCATTTCTAATTATTGGGGGGTGGACTTGTTACGGCCCCTGAGATTATTAAAAAATGTCTTAATGTATCACTTTTGCTAAGGCCAGGAATACTTTCTTACATAAAAAATCAGCCATATTGCAGGCAAACCATTTAACTCTATATTCAATCAACCTTGTTGGCTCTGGTTTCTAATCACTGCCTACAAAATCCCAGCAGGGATACTCAGGTTCCATGTCAGAGCCTCCACCGGATACACAGGCTATCTGAGGACATCGGAGATGCTCGGCCATCTGGGTTAAACATTGGTAGGAGTCACGCTTTGTCGCTGATGAGACGTGTTTTGTGGTGGCTCTGATGCCTGGTGCGAAAGGAGACTGGGAAAAGGACAGCTGTTGCTGCAGAAGCACAGAAGAACAGCTCCCGCAGAAAGCACGAAACATCCAAGAGGTTTTCCACAAGGAATGTTTCCTTTCCTTTGTAAAATCGAATGGAATCCTTCAGATTTCAAACTAAGACTAAAGCACAAACGTCCAGCAAGCTTATACATCGATAACTTGTCTAAGAATAATTTCCTATTGTCATTTATGTCTTTTTTTCACCAGTCCTCGAGCAAAAGCGCGCACTAAAGCAAGTATAAAAGCAGATGTGCGTTGCAGGCCTGACCTTGGTTGCTATGGGTACTAGGGACAGACTTATATTCAACCGCCTGCCTGAGTTCCTGCTAATTGCCGTTGTCATAGCAACGAAGCACCTGATGTAATGGTAGGAAAGGGCAATAATCTTACAAGGGTCCATTTATTTATAGGGAGCGATTCCATCCTGTGCCTGTCAACTTGGAAACGGACTCAGATTAAGTGCTAACATAATCGAACAATAATGTTTATTAAAAAGAAAAGAAAAAAAAACACATGCATTCGAGAGCACACACAGGGTAATAATTTTGTGCAATTTCCTGCAACAAACAGACACTGTAAGAGCCTGTCATATGTTTTTGTTTTTAATACTTAAATTCATCACAAAATACAGTGGTCTGAGACCACAAGTGAAAATGTTTCAGCCATATTTGTATTCTTTATGATCAGCATACCAATGATTTTCAAAAACTTAGTATTTGGTTTGTTTTCTTTTTACTTTAATGTCAGCAAAGCTCAAGCTGCATGAACTTCACAAATTCAAAACCTGATGATCCATGTTATCCAGCACGATCACTGTCACTTTGTTTATTTCTTGGTTTAATTTAGATTTTGAATCCCAGGGTTGCATTTTAAATTACTCAGTCATGCATAGCTGAAAGTCGTGCATGTGCTAAAAAGAACGAAAGCAGACATGGTGAGTGACATCTTCACACTTTAATTATTATCAAAAAGGTAAATAACATATTAACAGCACGGCAGCTGCAAAAAACAGTGTTGACCAGAATAATCCTAATCTATTCAGAGCGGATGGTCAATGATAATAACAAACAAGACTTCAGGGTTCAAGGGGTTTCTTCCTCCTCACATCCTTCGTGCTTTGCGAGGGCGACAGCCATTGTGTGGCACCGGGGTGTTGTCGGTGATGGAAACAACCTCTAGTCCTCCCATGGTTAACCCTTTAATGGCAAACTACACACGGGGGAGCAAAATCAATGCAGGCCAGCTACGAGATACAGTTCACAGAAATACACTCTTTCTATGGAACAGACGCGACTTCAGTGACAAAATTATCCTAGTACTCTTGAACTTTATGCATTCGTGAAAGATGCTGATTTAGTCAAAAATAAAGTTACTGTAATATTTCTATTTGGGATGCATAATATATCTGCACTGTATATCGATTTTTCAAAAGGCACATTATAATGTTGTGATGTAAAAAAATAGTAGGCTAAAACGTGCACACGATTTACTATTTCGTTCCCTCGATTTATAAATCATGCGCGTGATTTATAAATCGAGGGAACGAAATAGTAAATCGTGGCAGAATTTAGTAAACCGAGGGAACGAAATAGTAAATTGTGCGCACGATGTGCGGGGCTCCGTAGTGATGCCTTAAAGGGTTAGTTCATCCAAAAATAAAATTTCTGTCATTAATTACTCACCCTCATGTCGTTCCACACCCGTAAGACCTTCGTTCATCTTCAGAACACAAGTTAAGATATATAACTCGTCCATAGACAGCAATATAATCAACACTTTCAAGGTCCAGATAGCTACTAAACACATAATTAAAACAGTCGACGTGACTGCAGTGGTTCAACCTTAATGTTATGAAGCGACGAGAATACTTTTTGTGCGCAAAAACAAAACAAAAATAACAATCTCTCCTCTTTCAGTCATTATCCTTACACAGGTGACGCAGTAAGCACAGTGAAGGCTTCTGTGTTTACGTCTCAACGCCGGCTCAGTATTGGCCAAAGCTGATCACGTGATCAGCACGATGCATGGAGCTGGCCAATAATGAGTCAGTGTTCTGACGTAAAACCTGGAAGCGCCAAATATAAACAACGTATGAGAATGACACAAGAGAAGATATAACCTCGTGCTTTTGTAAAATAATGAAAGCAAATAGGGTGCACTTTCTGCCTTCGCTCTCTGTGAACTTGAGCGCAGCAAAAAAAAAAAGTTTAAAAAAATAACCGAAACGCCATGTAAACTTGCCTAACAGCCTTAAAAATACATCTATAAAAAGCAAAATGTCTACTTTTAAATATGAACCAATTCAAATATTGTCAGGTTATGTAATCCGTATGAAACGTGCATATAGGTGCATACACTACTGCGGAGATGACTTCATCACTGCAGTCGAAAATACAGAAAACACTAGTTTATCAATTAATTATTAAAATGTTAAAGCAATCTCCTGGCTGTTTTTCCCCGATGCATTTATAATCATTACTTCTGCCGGTAAATTGCGACCATTTTAGTCACATATGCTCCCTAAATTTAATGCGTGCGACCTCAAAATATATTTGGGAGCATGTGTGCGAGCGCAAATAATCGTTGAGGTGAGACCTGTTTTCATTTCTCTACAAAACGTTCACTAATCACTATGTGCCTGCTGTGAGCTAATACAGTGACCGGTCCATAACCAATTAAACTTCATCTTTATGTTCTTAAGTTTAAAGCAGACTTTAGGCTGGTTAATATAGCCGTCAATCTCCCTTTCACTGAGCTCCATTGTCACGTGACAGGGAGCTAACTAGCGCGCAATGTAAAGATGTAAAGAGCTGAAGAGAGAAGATGAAAAGAACAGTTACAGCAGGACTCCACATTAACACTTGAACGCTTAAAAAAACTAGAAAGTCACCAAAACACGAGAATGACTCTGATTTTATTACATATATTACATAAGTGGTGATTGAAATAATAATATATAATATGTACTGACGGTAACAAGGTTGCACAGCCTCTCGAGGAGAAATGGAAACAAATGAGCGCAGCACACACAGACTCAGTTAATATACTGCGGTAAAAATTCAAAATGTGGAGTTTTTATATTTATAACATATGATACAGTTAAGCAACGACCAAAAAGGTCGCTGTCTTCCACCATCACGACTGAAAATGTGACACTGATTTCATTCAACAGTTAAATAAACAAGTAGTTGAAATTAAATCACTTACATTTTAGACGCAATATTGACTTTTTTGTTCTGTTTCAGCTTCAGCAGCGAAAATAGTTTCAAACAGAGATCACAGCAGAACCATCGCGCATCTCGCAGCAACACTCGGCCTTGTTTTTATTACTGAATGATTCAGCTTTTGGAATGAATCGTTTGAATCAAAGATTCAATGACCCTTTCATAAAGAACTACCTCATTCTTGAATGAATCAGCCGTTTGAAAGAATCGTTTGAATGAATGACTCAACGACTCACTCAATAAGTAGGGTCACCTGCCGCGTGTACTGGCGGTTTAGTTTCTTGTTTGAAAGTATCATTCTTTCCAATATTTCTTATTTGTATATTCATTTTTTTAAACAAACTCAAAACATCATTTAATGCAGTTTTAATTTTTCAGTGTAAATGATTTAATTTAATTGGTAACAGCCCCATAGTGTCTTATTATTCTAGAATTTATTGATTAAATTTAGGAATTTAAAATGAAAGATGAAGCATACATTTAATAACATAAAAAAAAAAAAAAAAAAAAAAAAAAAAAAAGCCCTTGGGGTAAATATCACAAATATGCAGATTTAAATGTCAAAGCTGATAGAAAACTGATGAGAATATTGCTTCAGAGTAAATTATATTTACAAAACAAAAATCCATTTTTTTTCCGGGCAAGTAAATGACAAGACTTAATGTCAAGCCTTATATATACTGTGTATATATATATTATATACACACACATATACACACACACACACACACACATATATATATATATATATATATATATATATATATATATATATATATATATATTAGTTATGGTGCTCCTAAATTTTTGCTGGTGCTCCTAACTTTTTGAAGTTGGGAGCACCATTGCTGTAAATTTTATTTTTTGTGTGCAAACAAAACACTTGTGTCGATTCATAAAACTGAGGTTAAACCACTGGAGTCACATGGAGTACTGTAATGATGTCTTTACTACCTTTCTGGGGCTTGAAAGTGGAAGCTGCGTAGCTGTCAATGGAGGATCAGATTTCATTAAAAATATCTTCATTTGTGTTCTGAAGATGAACGAAGGGCTTACGGGTGTGGAACGACATGAGGGCGAGTAATTAATGACAGAATTTTCATTTTTGGGTGAACTAATCCTTTAAATGCAACTTAGTCTGAAAGCTTCTGACTGTGAATAAACCAAGTAAGAGTAATGAAAGTCTTAAAAACCCCCCTGTTGCCTGCAGCTCTAGAGGGGCTCAATTAGATTCTCACCCAGCCTTAATGTCCTCCCACCCGGCTCAAAGTAAGAGCATGCAGACTGCCGCTGAGCTCACAGAACTCATAGGTCAGTTTCAGATTATTGATTGAATAATCAGCACACATAACTGTTGCCTTTGCATATGGGCAATTGGAAAGAATTATAATCACTGCTGCCATTCTACTGAAAGGATCGTGAAAAGAAACAGGATGAAACACAGGTGGTATAAAATCATACAGTCCACTACATTTTTATATTTTCTTAAAGAGGACCTATTATGCTTTTTTTTACATGTTCATCTTTCTTTAGTGTGTAATGTTGCTGTTTGAGAATGAAAAAAGTCTGCAAAGTTACAAAGTCCCTCCAGCAGGAGTTATTCTCTTTATCAGTGTCACTGTTTCTGAACTCCCTGAAACGCCTCCATTGTAGTCTTGAGTTTTCTTCCGGGAACGAACACATCACAATATTCCTCATTTACATAATAATTCCCACCCAAGGCATAAGCTAAATAAATGTGTGTTGCTACCATGTCCAAGATACGCTGTTTTTTTCCACTCCGGATCTAATGTATAGTTATGGTAAGGGGCGTGACATTTCCGAAACAGTCTAAAAATGGTTGACCAATAACAACACACTGCTCCAGCCGACCAATCAGAGCACATTTTGCTTTTCAGAAGGAGGGGCTTCATAGAGACAGGAGCTAAACAGAGTGTTACTGACAGACTGGGATCAGAGAAGCTTCAACAGTGTCAAATATCTGTAAAATAATGTTTTTTTTGAACATGAAAACCTATTATAGACTCCAAAACACAAAATCAAGACTTTGTAAAAGAGCATAATAGGTCCTCTTTAAGAAAATGTGACTGCCTGTGCAAAAGTCGCTGCTATGATGATTTTCTGTATCCCCCTTTGCAGTTGCAAGGGTGTTCACAATTCAAAAGAGTCCTCTAATAAGGTCTCTAGATATGGCTCAGGTCCCTCAATAGATTTTTATGTCTATTTTTTATGGCCGCCAAACAAAATAGTAAGTCTAAAAGGTAACAGCACACCTCTCCTCAACAAGCCATGTGACTTAAGGCATCACTCATGTCTGTAGAACAAACAAGACTATTTTCTTTTACTACATACATTTGTACCAAGTATTTTGTTTGTTTGCACCCCTGAACCTGTTTATATCCATTTGCACATCTGTGCACCCCAAGCTGTGAACAGCACCTCTGAATGTCACTCCGTGCAGCAGCGTTTAACATCACTTACGCTGTACCAGTCTTTTGTACTTTTTTTGTTTACTCTTTTATTAGTGGTGTCATCCTCAGGGTTAAGGATCTGAACAAACAAACACCAACAAAATGGATAAAAAACAAATGAAAGTTTATTGAGTTTTGTTGAGAAGAGGTGTGCCATTACAATTTTCACTTTGCAGATGATTAACTGGGTGGAGAAAAAAATCTCATACACATACAATATTGTTCAAAAGTTTGAGGTCATTTTTAAAAAAGAAATTAATACCTTTATTCAGCTAGGATGCATTCAATTGATTCAAAGTGACAGTAAAGACACTTATAGTGTTAGAAAATATTTCTATTTCAAATACATGCTGTTCTTTTTTTATTATCTTGAATGGTTTATGGTTTCCACAACAAAAAAAATATTAAGCAGCACAACTGTTTTCAACAATAATAATATTAGGAAAAGAGCAGAAAATCAACATATTAGAATGATTTCTGAAGGATCATGTGACACTGAAGACTGCTTTGAAATTCAGCTTTGATCACAGGAATAAATTACAATTTAAAATATATTCAAATAGAAAACAGTTATTTTAATTTGTAACAACATTATACAATATTACTGTTTTACTGTATTTTTTTAAATCAAATAAATGCATCCTTGGTGAGCATAAGAGACTTCTCTCAAAAACGTTTAAAAATCATATCGCCCCAAACTTATGAATGAGAGTGTATATTAAAGGAGGGACACGAGTCTTATCTAAGGACTTTGTCTTATCCAGTAAGCAAAATCCCAGAAAACGTCATAGCAGTGCACTAAAAACACTCAGAACACATTAGCAGTCACAAAGCAATGCCCTGTCAATCACCCACAGCATCACAACACACAATATATAAAATATAAATATAGATATCACCATCTTCTTTTTTGTATCAATTATTAATTACACATTTGTTCCCAACAGCTGCCATTTTCTACATTTCTTGCAATTTTTCTCTACTGTGGACATGAATAAGTCGTGAATAACAATCTAGAGATTTTTGGACCCTCGAATTACAAATATTTTAACTATTATTTTGCATTCTTTTAGCTTTCACGACTTCACGACTGCAAAATGTGCTGCCACTGAAGTTTTTTAGAGAACGTAGCGACAGTTCTTGTCTCACTTGAGAGCGGAGGTAAATTATGATGCAGAAAGATATACAGATTCAAGACGGCCTATTTGCATTCAAATGTGCACAGGTTTACTTCGGTTTTCAAACAGTTACCGGCAAATTGTCACAAGAAAGTCTTACTGCAATCAATGGCAACTGTCACAGTAACTAATATTACAGTAAGTAATATTCCCTGGCAGTTCTCAACTATGATCTAGTTTAATCCACAAGGAAATAATACTGATTCATTTTTTTGTTGGAGCTTTTTGCTGTAAATCTTTATAGGCGTTAAGTAAGGTTTTAGTAAGCTACTTACCGAGCGGCCTGGACCGAGTCCTTTCACCACCACACGGACGTAGTTGACCCCCTTCTCCCTCGCCTTCTGCTCAAGACAAACATACACACATTTAGATCATTTAGCATAATAACAACTAATAAATCACTGAGGAAACACAAAACTGCAGGAGCCTAGAATCTGAGGTCTGTCCGCAACTCCTAATTTAGATCATAATGCTTGTGTCCATACAGCAAATGAATGATCATCAGTGTGAAGTCATATACTGATTATACCGCCTGCTGTGACTCAGGGCTGTCATTAGACTCTTCATGGCACACGCTGATGAAATTACAAAAAAGATTTGAAATGTTACTTTCAAATTTTCAAATTTCTCTTGGCCAGCCAGTATAAACGTCACTGCAACAGGCAATAAATACACTGCTGATATTCTCGAACAAGAACCAATTTATAAAATGAGGATACATAAACACACGTAAGACTTTCATTTTGACTGGCCCTGTTTCATATATTACATTACTTTTGCTGCATGACTTATATAAATATGTTTGAAATAAAGCAGCCAAACACAATCTAAATCTAAGGGTGTGGTAAAACACTACAAAGAAATGTGCTGCCATCAAGTGGACAACATCCAAATTACAGACTCGTATTGGGACAAAAAGATGCACAATGCCAATTAAACGTATTAATTAATCCTTCTGAATCAAATTTGATGGAAATGTCTGATATATCTCTACTAGACGGTTAAAATGAAAATGCCAGTTGCATAAACATAGCCATTGTGTTAAGGAGGAGTCTTAAGAACTAGTATGATCAACTAGCAGTTAGTTAGGGGTAATCATTTGATAAACTGACTTATAAAAGTTATGAACAGTCTTAAGGAAAAAAAATTTGATGACTAACTTGTAAGAATAAGCTTTAATAGCTTTAATAGCTCACGCTTCGATTGCTCAACAACAACAAAGCTGGAGAATCTCACGCAGCCAAAATGAGGATTGTCAGTAACGTTGTTCAGCCTTACATTGTTCAAACTGGAGTCGACACTGATGGAGAGACTCAGGAAGAAGTTACAACTTTTAAAATGAAACTGGACGTTTCTGAACAGTTGGTGGATAAATTTATGTAGTTGCTGTGGAGTTGATTCAACTCATCGACTAGCATGTGTCGTCATGTTAATCTTTTGTGCAAATCCAGTGTTGAATTGACCCTCGTTTGTGAAGCAGTCCGGTGTAAAATGACAGCATGTCAACAACACTCTACTACAACAACTCTTCCTCTTCTCTAAAGCAGCCCAACATGGCCTCACCCCCTTTGTTGTGTGTTCTCGGGGGCGGGGTTTATGTACATTTTGGGGTTTGTGATGTCACTAACCCGGGAAGAAGCTCGTTTTAGTCCCTACCAGCCGTTTGTTGTAGTCCTTAAACAAAAGAAAATATCTCCCTTTGCATTGAACTTTGAGCGTCGTAACTTTGCAGATGTTGTTTATGCTCAAACATTACGCACTAACTAAAGTTAAAAAAGTGAAATCATAATCAACCACCCCTTTAAATCTTTATAATTTTGTCCATCATACCACAGCAGCTGAAATCCCAGCGGTCTGTGCTGCAATAGAAGTGGATTTCTTCACATTCTTGAAGCCCTCTGATCCACACGAGGTTCGTACCATGTACTGGCCAGCGCTATCTGTGACTTGGATATGTGTGCTAGAGCCAGAAATTAAAGACAAAAGAGAGTCAGCAATATGTCATCAGTCTGCAGTTTCCATTAACACAGCCACATGCTGAATACGGAACGCAAAGAGAAGAACACAGTCGCGGCAGCAGAGCAAATACTGTACCCCAGGCCAAGCTCAATGTGTGTGAAATATAGGAAGAAAAATATAAATATTAAACTGGGTTTTATATGAACGTAACTTAGAAGGGAACTGTCTTCAGAAAAGTTTCGATCTCCGTGTAAGTAGCCTATTTTAATAAGCGCAGCTTTGCTTTATGTACAGCAGTAACCAAGGAAATGCAATATCGCTGCTGTTCCACAAGCGCCACCTACTGTTAAAGAGTGAATTTGTATTTTCGTTCAGTCTGCTATTTTTGTGCAGGCGTCTTATGTAGCATAATTTCACAAAGCTATAAAGTCAGAACATGCTGTTTTTTTCTGTAAATATTGAAATTATACAATCTAATTTAAATCAGCTCATGCTCAAAATGCAGTGGTGCCTGTATACTAAATGGCTACAAATATTTTTTGTTTAAGGCCAATTAGACCTGTTATAGAACAAATTAAAAAAAAAATTAATTAAAGAAATAAATTGGCAACCGGTATCAAATTTGCTCCAAAAAAATTGGAATTGGCCATAAAAAAATCAATAATAAAAAATATTAAAAAGTCTTTTCGCAGTAAAAACATATGCAGTTTTCAAAGAGCAGTGTTTTGTTTTAGTTTTTTTTTCTTGCAAATTAATGCGTAGTTTGTATGGTTAATATTAATGTAACTGTCAGCTCACTAAGGTTTAAAGAAAAAAATTCGGCCCGCACATGGTTACATTTTTTCCCATCCGGCCCTCAACCTAAAATGAGTTTGACACCTCTGCATTAGATGGATAAATGAACAAGCATAATTAAGAGCTGATATAAGTGTATGTGCATAGCAACCATGACTATTTAATTTTTTGTCAGGCAACTTACTTATTATATGTGGCTTTTATGTGTGCGATCGGTAACTCTTCAAACTTCTTATTGTCCCATGTCAGGCAGCTTTCCTGACCCGGAAATGGAGGGAAGAGGCTAAATGGGGAAGAGAATATAAGCAATAAACAAACAGTGACAAACATTTTACCATAAAATCTAATACAGACGCACCTGTCTAATACACATCTATCTATCTATCTATCTATCTATCTATCTATCTATCTATCTATCTATCTATCTATCTATCTATCTATCTATCTATCTGTCTGTCTATCTATTTATTTGCCTGTCTGTCTATCTGCAGTGTCCGGAGGGGATATTTGTTTTAATGGTTGAATTAAACTATCAAAATATGAGGTTAATAATTTATATTTCTTAAACATTATAAATATGAGGGAAGAACAAAACACTAAACTTGGTTAAGATATTTATCTGACAAAATTATTTGGCAAAAAAAACGGCAAACTACAGTTTCATGTTTTATTTTACTATGCACAAAAATGCAAAGAAAAACTAAGCTTACAGGAAAAAGGATACATTGACTACAACATAATAAGTTACTAATATTGCGTAGGTTCTCTCTTGTTTTTGCATTCACAGCCTGGCGAAAAATTATGTCTGCACAATTTCATTGCGATATTACAAATAAAACTATTGACCCCAAGCACAACTACGTAAAAAGCGTACAAATATTTGAATATAGATGCTTAATATGTCTGTGCAAACCATGATACACTACCATTCATTCAAATGTTTGGGATAAGAAATCTCAGGGGTTCATTTATGCAATAATTTACTTCATAATATCTGACAAAAAAGGTTTGTGAGCCCCAGGGTTAAAGCGAAATTTGAAAGCAGATGTAACTGTCAGTGTTTCTGTCATACTCTTTCAGTTGTTTCACTCCTGCTGATGGGCTCTTGGTTTCCACCGCATCAGACTCTTGTAATCGGATGGCGCTGCATGACAGCGGACGCTGAAGCCCCACGTTTCCACTACTGCAGAAGAAAACAACCAATTAGATCCCTTAGTAACAAAATATGATTCCTTTATTGGTGAAAATAGCAGTAAAGAATGACTATGTGTGTCCAAGCTTGTTACTGATAGTGAATATGATACTAGGAGGGACTTCAAAAAATACCACTTTATAATCATGTTAGATGTCAAAAAACAAACAAAAACACAGTACATGTCCAAGAAATGGTACGGGGAACACATTCAATATTAACTACGACTTTTGCCTCAATAAACTCTTAATTTACTGCTTATTAATAGTTAGTAGTTGTTCAGTTTAGGTACTGGATAAGATTTAGGGATGTAGAATATGGCCATGCAGAATAAGTACTAATAAATAGCCAATATGCAAGCTAATGAGCAACTAGTTAAAAGTGAGAATTGCTCCCCATACTAAATTGTTACCAAATATTAAATAAATAAAAATTACCACAGTATCGTATTCAAAAAATGGTATGACTGTAGTATATGTCCTTAATGATAACGCCATGATACCATAACCAAAATCCAGGGTAATATCATGGCGACATTTGTTATGACAGTGTATCCAATATTAGGAAAAAAAGTAACTTAAATATAGCAATATCATAGAGAATATTTGTCTATTACACAAATAAAAAACACTTTATCAGATGTACTGCTTTTACAACCACATAAACCACTTACATTAAACGCCCAGATGAATTTAAGCCTTCAAAAAGCTGCTGGCACGAACCTCGAATGAGGCTGTATAACCTATGATACATAATGTGTGTTTTAAATCAGAGAGTTTATTCACGAACACACACATGTATGACTTTAGGTTGCTTTGCGGACATTGAGGGTCGCGTAGTGTGTGTGTAATGGGAACGTCACAGCATTACATTTTCAGAGGGGTGTTTTACTTATATTTTCGACGCCAACGTATCGATGGCGTTTTTAAACAGAGTAAAGTATTTTGTATTATGTTCACTATATATATAAATGATAATTGAACAATAGTATTTTTATCTTCTTCTTTGTGAATACCGCCAAACGTTTGTTCTCCAAAATCTCTTCCCCCTATTTTCAAAAATGATCACGTCTATTTCGCAAACGCCGCAAAGCACTGCGGGAACACGCGTGGTCAACATGGCGGCGCCCTTCGCTCGAGTTTACCGACCATTATGGAGGATAATAACTTCAACTACATCAAGCAGAGGAGTGCGAAATGCTTCACACACTAAGCAACAGCGGCCTGCGCAGAATGTCAAAACTGCGGGTGCTGCTAAATCTCCGTGGGCGCTGCATGGAGCTGTATGTGTGCAGAGGCTGCCTGTGATCTCTCAGGACAGGAGCCCCATAGAGGAGAAGTTCATGGAGCTTATGCAGCAGGTAAGAAAGAATCAGTATTGCACATTCAATTATATATATATATATATATATATATATATATATATATAATTATTTTAAATGCACCATGCTTATACCATAATGTTTTGGACGTGGTATAATGGTGGACTGTTTTATGTATGTATTTTTTTTCTAATTTTAGTATGCTATATTTTGAGGCTGAGTGTGTGTGTGTGTGTGTGTGTGTGTGTGTGTGTGTGTGTCTATGTATTTTAGTATGCAATTCATTCATCCCCTTATGATGCTGTCCATCCATTAATCTACATGCCACCTGTCAAACACATGGATTGTTGATTGTTTCAGATGGAGTTCGAGAGAAGTCTGCTGTCGGATCATGAGCTGAAGCTCCTGAATACTGCTGCATGGATGAGTCAAAAACAAGAAGAAGATTATGGTTCAGATGAAAAGGAGGATTACAAAGACAAAGAAATCGTTACAGCCCAAGATCTGGAGGACATTTGGGAACAGAAATTGAAGGATTTTCAACCAGCTCTGAGGACACAAGGTGAGCAATCAGCAAACATCAGTTTTTTACGGTTTCCTATGGAAGCTTGTTTCCAACACTAAATGAAAAATAAAAAAGGTAACTGCAACTTTTTATCTGACTTTTTTTTAAAAATCAGAATTACGAGTTATAATGTCAGAATTCTGACTATTTGCTCGCAATTACAAGGTTATACCCTTTTGCGAGAACGTCCAATTCTGAGGAAAAAAAGACTGACTTTTTACTTTTTTACTTTATAACTCACAATTGCATTATAAACTCAGAATTCAGAGAAAAAATTCAGTCAGCATGAAACAGAAGATGTGATGGTCTGTTCTTCCCTAGTATGACGTATATACAAGTGAAACTGCTTCTTGAACAAGAAAAAAATGTAGGAAGGGACTTCAGGAAATGTTCGGGTGGTTGTGGTTTGCTATTCCTGTGATGTCATGTGAGTGACAGGTTGCCCCGCCCTTGTGCCAGTAAACACACCATCAGAGAAGAGATGTTGCTGCAAGAGAGAGTGGAAGCTATTTCGATCTAAAGATTAAGAGAGTACATTGAGTACAAAATAAAATAATGATGTGCACGAATAAATCATTTATAATAATTCCTTAACAAAACAAGAATTGTCAATTATGATTTCAAGGTGACTTTAAATCGTTGCTTTGACATGTCTTGTTTTAAAGACATTTCAGAGTAATTAAGTTGTTGAATCACAACTCATCTCTCAGTGAATCACTCTACAGGTGTTGACCAGAAGGACGTGAGTTCTTCAGAGCGTTGTTTAGCAGACAGTCTCATCTTGCTGGTGAAGAAGGACATTGGCAGTCAGAAGCTTTGGCTCCTGCCTCAGATAAAGTGGCAGATGGGAGAGACGCTTCGACAGACGGCCGAACGTGCCCTTGCAAGTCTTCCAGGTAAGATTTCCATGGTAATATCCATTTAAACATCTTCTGGTAGGTCTGTTTTCACTGTGGAGTTGATGTCAGCTTTAACAGGAGCTTAAAATGAAACATTTTAATAGGCTTTCATCTAATGATTACAGTTTTTGACCACTTAATCACTGTTTAAAGGGGTGGTTGATTATGATTTAAATTTTTTAACTTTAGTTAGTGTGTAATGTTGCTGTTTGAGCATCAACAACATCTGCAATGTTACGACATTCAAAGTTCAATGCAAAGGGAGATATTTTATTTTACAGAATTTTCTGTTTAAGGACAACAAACAGCTGGTAGGGACTACAACGAGCTTCTTCCCGGGTTAGTGACATCACAAACTCCAAAATTTACATAAACCCCGCCCCCGAGAACACGCAACAAAGGGGGCGAGGCCATGTTGGGCTGCTTTAGAGAAGAGGAAGAGTTGTAGTAGAGTGTTGTTACCATGCCGTCATTTTACGCCGGACTACTTCACAAACGAGGGTCAATTCAACACTGGATTTGCACAAAAGATTAACATGACGGCACATGCTAGTCGATGAGTTGAATCAACTCCACAGCAACTACATAAATGTATCCACTAACCATTCAGAAACGTCCAGTTTCATTCTAAAAGTTGTAACTTCTTCCTGAGTCTCTCCATCAGTGTCGACTCCGGTTTGAACAATGTAAGGCTGAACACCTTTACTGACAATCCTCATTTTGGCTGCGTGAGATTCTCCAGCTTTGTTGTTGTTGAGCAACCGAAGTGTGAGCTGTTAAAGCTCCGCCCTCTTCTGGAAAGCAGGACAGGAGCAGCAGCTCATTTGCATTTAAAGGGACACACACAAAAACGGTGTTTTTGCTCACACCCAAATAGAGGCAATTTGACAAGCTATAATAAATGATCTGTGGGGTATTTTGAGCTGAAACTTCAAAGACATATTCTGGAGACACCAGAGACTTATATTACATCTTGTGAAAGGGGCATTATAGGTCCTCTTTAAAGAAAAGCTCAGTTTGGTTTGTGCTTTTGAAAAGACTTTGGGCCAAAGTTCCTTTTTACTTATTTCCAAAGTCACATTAGGTATTATGCACTAAAATTGTTAAAGCAGGGAAATTCAGCCTGACAGTGATGATATAACACGACTGTAATTCATAAATCGAATGCGCTGCACTCTGCAGGTTAAATTTAGGGCTGTTTGTGTGATTATTTTGGTAATTGAGTAATTATTTTGACGATTAATCGAGTAATTGGATTTTTTTGTGGTAATTAAATAGACAAAAGTAAAATAATAAAAAATAGCCTTTAAAATGACTTAAAATACATATATAATAACAAAGAGGCATTAATATTTGGTTCAAATAAAGTATCAAAAGCAAGTAATCATATGGATTTATAGAACAACACTTAAAAAACATAATATAAACAATCAACTTGTGTACTTTATGTATTATAATAAATGCCTGTAGAGGGCGCCAACGGCCTGGTGATTGTTACACTTTACAGCAGATCAACCTTGTTTAATATTGGCGCCAATTCTGGTATTTTGCTGGTTATTCGACACGGGTAAATTGCAAATTTTTTTTTTTTTAAATCGAGTACCTAAATTGAATCGAGGAATAGTGACAGCCCTAGTTAAATTTTAACCTTCTGTTTAATTTGACTTCTGTAGGTGCTGATCTGAAGGCTACTTTCCTTGGTAATGCACCCTGTGGATTTTACAAATACAAATACCCAAAAGACATTCAGAAAGAGGGCAGTGTTGGAGCCAAAGTGTTCTTCTTCAAAGCTGTGCTGTCCAGCCATGAGCACTTACCCCTGGAGAAGAATTCATTTGCCTGGGTAAAAAAGGATGAACTCCAGGACTTCCTGAAGCCAGAGTACCTGAAAAAAGTCAGACACTTCATTATGGCTCTGTAATATGGGAATAAACGGACATAATGGAGAATGTTTTTTTTTTTTTTTCCTTCAGATTTTTGGACTAAGATTCCATGAGTTTGGACCCTATTCAACCTGATGATGTCAACTAACAATATGAGCAATGTTCAGATTGTCCTATAGGGGTTATACAGTATGTCCCATACACTTGTATGTTGTCACCTGCACTGTATCTGTATATTTATTTATCTTGCTTGGTAAATGGAAACCTCTGTGACAGTGTACGCAATATTAAAAAGGGTCCGGTTTATAGCATATGATCTCATTGTTTTATATATTTGCAAACTGTGGCATGAAATCATGTTTTCAGCAGGGTGAACATTAAATGTGTGCATTTCAATTTAATTTCTTTCAGTGCACATATTTTTAAAGTACTACCACTTGAGGGCAGTAGATGGACAAATAATAGTGGACACAGACCCTTTCCCCCTTTTCAAAAACACAAAGGATATCCAATTATGCTTTTGGTCGGCATATATCTGTCTTGTCAGATTTAAATTCCTTGTACTTGGGGTTTCTCTTATGCACTTTTATGTCTTTTTCTTGCTCAGCTGTCAAATTGTCATTGACTTTTGTGCTGTGCTGGTGGAAATGGGGATTAGTAATACTATGAATTATTTAGGCACCTTGATTATGTAGGTCTCCAAAAATTGGCTGTAGACTGTCATTTCTGCCAGTGTTTAGGGATTTGGAGGAGAAATTACTTTCAGAATTCGTCATTAATAGTGCAGCTGTGGGCTGTGCAGTGGGTGACTTTTTAAAAAGTACATACTTGAGAAAGAAACCAGTTTTTATGTAAGACTGAGCGATATATGACTTCTTTAGAAAAACCGCAGTGTTCCTAAAACAGGCTTACATTTCATATCCAAAAATGAGGGGGGGGGGGGATACGACCCACATATTTCTTGACAATTTTTTTGTGAGATTAGAGTCATTGTCTTTATACACCAAAGCTGTAGACTCCCTATAAAAGTACTTTGTGTTTAATTCTGCTTTCCTTTTTCCCCCTCATTGTGAAAATGTACAGTTAGTAAACAATATTATTTGCATAATTATTCACCCCCTTCATGTCAGCAGTAATTAGATGACAGCAATTTCAGCCTTGAGTTTATGTGGATAGTTTTCACTGACCACTGCAATGTTTCTCCATTCTTTCTGCAAAACCGCTCCTTTCAAGTCCATCCATAAATTCTCAGTTGGACTGAGATTGATCTGGCCACTCCAGGATATTAACATTAAAGGTGTCTTAAAGGTGCTGTATGTCATTTATTGACTGTAGGCCTACTAAAGCATAAAAATAGCATAATGTGTTTACAGATATTTAGGAAACATGCTAAGTTCACATACTCGTTTCTCTGACAAACTGCTACAGTTATTCTACTTTGAAATGTGTGTTCCATGTCGGAATGTTTTTGTTTTGATCTGAGACTCCGCCCACTGCCAATATACAAAATAGTATTCTACCCGACATAAAAAGCCTCAGCATCTAAAATCTCTATGAACAGGAGCATATTTAAAGAAAAAACGGATAAATCAACTCATGAACTTATAGTGTGTAACTCTCCTCGCCGTCCATTGTCAATTGCGCTCGCTCCTGTTGCCTGTGAGCGTGTCCTCAATCTGGCAATGAGCGGATGAGCGTGTAGTTTTGTTGGAAAACAAATCTTCTCTCAAGTCATATGAGTCCTACAGGATTTAACAGTATGCTGTGACTTTCAAACCCTCACATGCCTCAGGGTTTTTCATCTGCAGTCCTGGGGACAGAAATTTTAAATGTCTAACTAATTAAAAGACCTGATTCATCAGCTTCTTCTAGTGTGTTGAAAAGGGAGATATATAAAACATTCTGGGAAGTGGGTCCCGAGGACTGGAGTTTGATGGCCAGAAAGCTTCAGACCACAGAACCATCTCTTTCAGCCGGCTCTTG
This sequence comes from Elopichthys bambusa, assembly GCA_037101425.1. NCBI lineage: Eukaryota > Metazoa > Chordata > Actinopteri > Cypriniformes > Xenocyprididae > Elopichthys > Elopichthys bambusa. The sequence continues at coordinate 4,291,389 of CM074432.1, forward strand.
GTGACCTTCCTCTTAAAACGGTCGCATGGTTTTTGAGGACAGCCAGCTGTAGGTAGATTTACAGCAGTGCTGTGCTCTTTCCATTACTTAATTATTGATTTAACTGTACTCCGAGATACTCAATGACTTCTTGAAGTCTTATTGTATCCATCCCCAGACTTGTGCCTTTTAATTACTTTTCCGCTGAATTGCTTGGAGTGTTTTTTGTCTTAATGATGTAACTTCTGCCACAATATTGACTCACCAGAAGTTGGATCCTCCAGATATTGTTGTTTTTATACAGTCAATTTAAATCTCTTTGACTATAAACAAGTGATTTAATGCAACAAAACATGAAAAAGTCTCCACTGCATCTCAAGTCTACCATTAATTCAGATATTGGCATATTGTTCTAGTTTTATTAGTTCACGTATACATACAGTGCTTTCTACACCCAAGCGTACTCAAGTGTCTAACCTAATAACGGTGCGATAAAGAACATTATGCATGTTTGCTGTGAAGTCATTTCAGCCCAAATCCCATTTCAAATTAAATTGGTCACATTTAGCTCATAAACGCACTTTACCTCAACAGCCTAATTTATAATTGAAGGTTAAAACAGGGGCTCAGAGGTCTTAAGAGACATCTAAATGGAGCCGGTAAAGCAATAAATGGGTGCAAGTACGAACCTTCCCTCCCTTTAAAGACCTGAAGCGCTGAGCTCAGCTGTATGAGATCAGGTGAGGTTATTGAGGGGATGTACCACAATTAGCTGATCAGCATGTTTTGTCCTGGCTCATGTCTCACACTTCTATCACTGTGCTTTGTCATGTCTGAGAGGATTAAACACTCGTTGATGATATTAGAATTGATATGCACTTTTTTCCTCTCCTCGGTTTGTTTGTTGTTAGACACCAACTCCCATTTCAAATTAAAGTGAATGACTGCCCCGTAAAAAACAAAGCCTAGAATCAATCGACCATTTATAATGTGCAGGGAACAATGCAAAATCTATGGTTGTAAGGAATAAAGTCCCACAGGAGAAATTGAACCCTAGTTAACCTAACACTATTTCCATTAGCTTTCTTTCACTTTCTCTTTTTTTAATTCATGAAAGCCAATTTAACTGAACAGACAAAGAGTCTATTGGTCTAAAAGACTATGCTTATTATATACCAAGAAAACCCCTTTGTGGGAGACTCTTCTTAAGATATAAAGACTCATTTATATTGAGAATATTGCAATATTGACACTTGTTTCCTAAATTAAATTAGCTTAATATTGCCAAAACAAATTAGATGTATTAAAAAGGAAACAGTTATATTAAATTAGAAATAATATTTCACAATTTCACTGTTTTTACTGTAGTTTTGATCAAATAAATACAGCCTTGGTGAGCATGAGACTTCTTTCAAAAACATAAAAAATCATACCAACCCCAAACCACTGAAAGGTTTTGTATTACGTTAAACTTTTCATTATTCAATATATCTTAATTCAATGTGTTAACTTTTATAGACTTAAAAATACATTTTAAAATAGTTTTTCCTGTCACATTTTGTCACACTGGACCCAAATTTCAAATCCACAAACCTGCATAGTTTTCTTTTCTTTTCTTTTCTTTTCTTTTCTTTTCAGAAAATGTAAAAATCAATTCGTTACAGTAAAGTTTAGAGCTAATTTTATAGGTGGAGGGTGAACCAACTCCAGGATAAGGCGAAGATGCGCTTTCCTTTTAAAACACATTGCCGCACAACCTACTACACATCCCAGCATAAAAACTCCCAATAAATTATTTATTAAAACGATCACATTCACAAACCGCTGTTAATTTTAACAGAAAACCAAGCCTTACTGTATGCGTGATTTGGCATGGCAGAAAGCGCACAAAGAGCGTTGCCTTTATACTCACTAAAAAGCTGTCACTCATCTTAGTTCATTACGAAGTTCCTTTACAATCAATGAATCTCTTATTTACATAATATCTACACTTTGTTTGCTGAGGGGATGTTTTTGTTCATGCTAATTTAAAGCCTCTGATTGGCCATTGCGTTCAAAAAAAAAATCAAAAGATATGTTTGTGATTGGCTACATTGCCCAATGCTGCAAAAACACATTGTAAATAGAAACCTTTGACACTTCCCAGAGCTCAAACACAGTTAGCACTGGATCGTTTGCCAAATATGTTTCACCAATATGCTGTTATTACAGAGAAAACTAATTCTAGTCCTGCAGGAATTGGCAGATTTTCCCTCTAAAAGAAATCAGAAATAGCAGCAGCTGCAGGCAGTTTGAGTGAGAAATATCCATGGTAATCTCAACAAGTCCATGGCTAGGGCTTTGCCCAACCTTTAGGCCCGTTCACACCAAGAACGATAACTATATTTGTGTCCACACCAACGAAAGATAACGGTCTGTTTATTCTAAGCTTTTTTCTAAGTTTTTGCTGTTCTTGCATTTACACAGCTTTAACCAGCAGATGTCCTCATCATGCTTTGTTTCAAGTGAATAGCTAGCATGATCAATCTAATCTAACAGTGAATTTAGCTGACGAAGTCAATATAGTGGAATAAAAACAACGCCTAGACTTTTTCACTGCAACTTCAAAGGAAGCAAGACATTGTTGTCGAAACTAGCTCTGGATACCTGAGGTAAGTTTATTTTACACCGTTTGCTAGCCTGGCATAATGATCTCATCGTTAATACTTCTCACCATTTACTCCGAGGGTATGACCGATTGTTTTCCATATATCCATTTTCTTTAAAGTATCCTTGAAAAGGGAGTTTGACTTGTCAAACAGTTGTTTTTCTGGACCTCAGCGATGAACTTCTCTGCAATGTCGTCCGCCATTTTAAATGCGCGAGCCCTTACATTAGAATGGATTCTGATTGGCTGTCAGTGTTTTATCGTTCAACAGCAGGAAAAAATCGTTCTGAAAGTGTTTCCAACTATATCATTTTTTCGTTATTGTTATAGCTGTGGTGTGGACAGTGCTATTCTTTTATATTTCGATCGATTTTTAGAACTATATCTTTATCTTTATAGTTACCCTTCTTGGTGTGAATGACTAATTTCAAGAACAGGCTCACATTACTATTTGTTGCTGGGATCTTCTGGCAAATAATGAATCACACTTTTAAATAATAAACGTGTGGCTTGACATTCCAGTTACATAGTGACATATAAGCAGACTTTGAGGAAAATTTGACACTGGATAACATTCACGGAAAAAACCCCCCAACATAAAATGTGTCTTGAATATGGGTTCCTTGAGCACAAAGTAAAAGGTGCCATTATGTGTCATTACCAGTTATAGTCAGTGATTTGTTGCTTTTCCGTACCTGGCCTTAGGTCAGCTCTCAAACACTGTGCTGCGGATGCACTTTTGTGAGTGCGCTCCTTTGAAAAGTCATTACATTGGTGAGAAAGCAAGATGGGTATGACCCGCTTGGCAAAATAAGAGCTTCTGGAAATTATCCCATCCATCATAATTACACCTATTGGGCAGTGCTAAGAAAGACAGGGGGGATCGAGCCTCTTCCCTGACCTGGTACAGATCTGTAATGTGGAGACTGAAATTGAACTGAAATCCCTTTGGGTGAAATAACGGGATTATAGGAATGTTTGAAGAAGTCCTTGTTAGGGCGAGAACTAGATTTTACAATGGCTTCTGGAACATTTCCTTTTGTCTGGATATTATCTATTTCTATAGCATCCACCCATATGAAAAAAACCTGTATGGTTCATATACAGCAACCATATATCTTCTTTACTCAAATCGGCCAGAACTACCTTATGGGTTTCATATAAGTCATATACAAAATCAGACCAATTATGGCCACTTTCATACTAAAAAACACACATACTTATTGGGGATTTTTAGGTCATATATGAATACTGTAAAAAGTCTTATATAAAGTTTTACATGACAACAGTATGCAACAGTATATGGTCTTAGTAGAAAATATAGGAAATAACTGATATTCATATACAAATCATTTTAAGTTCTTAGACATATGCTAGTCATATAGGATTTATTTAAAGTTAGCATCATTTGTTTATATGAATTTAACACAGATTTTATATGTTTTTAATAGGGAAATTGTGTGCCTGTTCTTCAAGCTTTATGTTTCCACCTAATTCCTCATATCTCTACATATAATTTTCATATATGATTTCAGTCAATAACTTACACAAATTGGCATCAGAAACACTTTTATTTCAACACAATCAAAATGACACAAATTATACTCCACAAGAGTGATTTAGAATTCAAACTTGATATCAAACTGAACTTTGCTAAGACAATGCACACACAAAAAAATAAAAATACCTTGAACACACTGTCATGGCTATCAATCACCAAGAGCATTAAGGTTTCCACATGTTTCTGTGTTTTCTTCCCTCTGATTTCAGTAAGATTGGCACTGTTGGCTGCACCAATGCTGGCGGGCACCACATGAGAACCCTTTTGCAATGTTGCTCCTGTGAGACAAATGAATAAAAGGCAAAACATTGCTGTTGTTAGGAAGCAAAGTGGCCCACAGTCCACGAATACATATCAACATACAACAGCAGCATGGGGGTGGTGGGTGGTCCAGTGTTTAGGGATCTGGGCTTCCAAAAGGAACCAGAAAGTTGTGAGTTTAACGGGAATTGCCATTATTGTGGCCCTGAGCAAGACACAACCTAAACTTACTCCCAGTGGATCACTTTGTGTATAACAACAACAACAGGGTTTCAGCACTTCATTGACTAGATAAACTAGTACACAACCTGTTCTGTGGATACTGCTTTCGGCAAGGAGGGCTCTGTAATTTCTTTCCACAAGTCAGAGCTGACTGATGACGCTGACGAACACTGAGACTTCAAGGCCATCTTCACTTCATTTATGAGATTTGATAGCTATAGCAACAAAAATATAAGAAAATAAGATAATGATAAAGCAATCTCTTATACCTGTACATATGGTCATCTAAGCTGATGAATTTAATGTTAATGACTCGTTTTACAAAGCCATGTCAGACCAAATGTTAGAGAGGTTGGATAAGTTTCAGGTTTCTTGTCATATAGTTGATAATAATGCAATATTTCCAATAATTATCATCATTACCAATTATTCAATTATTTGTTTGAACTTTACAAGCAAGTTAAATAATAACACTGAAACAGAATGGGGGTTCAAAAATAATTTAAAAGTAGTCTGAAGTGCAAAGACAGTAAAAACTAAGTAAACCACCAAACAGTTTGATAGCTGGTTGCTGATTCACCACAACAGTAAAAAGAAAAAAAGAACTAATACATGCCTCTAATGAGCATTTTTCTTACTTTTTCTTTGTCATTTCTTAATTTTTCATTTTCCTCCATTTCTTTCAGCTTCTTCTGAGTCTCTGTCAAGGTTGTGGCTTGATACTCATCAACAGTCATTCGGGCAACATTACTCTGTGGTTTAGGAATCAGTCTTGAGTCTTAACCATTAATGCAGCAAGCCATAATATTATTAGGGCCTAATGGGTAGAGAGTTGGACTTGTAACCCAAAGGTCATGGGTTCGAGTCTCAGGTCCGGCAGGGATTGTCGTTGACAATTGTGGAAGGGATTGTCTCTCCACCCTCAATACCATGACTGAGGTGAGACCCTTGAGCAAGGCATCGTACCCCCAACTGCTCCCCGGGCGCCGCAGCAATGGCTGCTCCGGGTGTGTGTTCACTGCTGTGTGTGTGCACTTGGATGGGTTAAATGCAGAGCACAAATTCCGAGTATAGCATACTTGGCCGCATGTCATGTCACTTCACATTATTTTATAACCGTATAAAATAATCCAGAAAAAAGGCATCAGCCAAATATGGCTGAGATGCCAAGTTCAGGAATTAGCTGAGGTAAAGTGACGGCTCACAGACAGCAGCAGCACTCCACCTGTCACTTAAGTGACCACGCCCTTAATTATGCAGAACTTTAAGGCTTAATATAATTTAAACGGATGAGTTATTAAAAAATATTCACCCCCTCAAGAGTTGTCATGAAGGGCAAAATTAGCAGTATAGACCAAAACCTCAATTTGATCCAGGCTGAAAATATGTTTTTTTTTCTGCTGTAAAGTTGGGCATTTTAACATGTGGGTCAATGAGATTCTGCTCACTTTTGCAGCCTGTCCCTAGCGGCCAGTCGCAGTTTAAGTCACTTCCGTATTGGCTTCACGAGAAACTGGGGGAGGTTGCTGCTTGGATGATACATATGTCTTCTTAGACAGATATTTGCCTTCTTACCTCTATAAATGTAAACAGATTAACATTTCAAATTAGCACATTAATCCAAATTTTTGACAGCTGGGTCATTCTACAGAAACGTCCACTTTTGGTGTGACAAAATGTCTTAAAATGTATTTCTTTTTCTAACATTTAAACTTAGACCACATTATTATATTACACTTTGACTTTATGAATACACATAAATGACAGCTTAATGATTTTTTGTTTTGTTTTTTTGTGTGCATTTATTTAAAGACCGCATGTACCAGTTTTTTTGTCACTGGTGTTACCTTAATTCTCTGGCATTTTGAAAACGTTTTTATGAAATATTATTTCTCAATTATTTCAGCACATGCAGTCAGAGTTACAGAATAATAATGATAATGCAAAAAATAAGGAGATTGTGTTTTTTATTTTAATCAGGTTAGTTAAAAGTGTGACTGAATGATGTTAATTCAATTAGCGCAACCATGTATTTGCTATAACAATGAAAATATTTGAAAAACAGTTATAAACAAGTAATGATCTTACATCTTAATTCTTGAGTGTAGCAGAATTCAGTGAATGTAAAATTATTACCATGTCGCATATGACACATTTTATTTAATGTGACAGACAAAAAACAGTAACACCAGTGACACAAAGAATCACCAGTGACATATACATAAGACCAAAGATCCTTATTCTTCAACTATAATTATTAGATGGGACTAAATTTGTACATTTGGTATACAATCAAAGACTTATCATTGACACTTAGTGAAAGCAGTCAGTAAAAGATCATAAACATCATTTTAAAAATGTCTGTAAAATACACTCTCTGTAAAGTCGCTGCTTCTCAGCTACACTCAATTTAGCCATATCTGACCAAAGGAGGATTAACAATGAGAAAGAAAAGTTATAATCATGTAATCTTAGTGCTATTTTATGCAAAAGAACTAAATGAATAGCTTTAAATAAAGTTTATCTATAAACGGGTAACACCAGTGACAATTTTCATGAAAAATGAATTTTACAAAATGGCTGCTGCAAGGTATCAATCCACATGTTGTCAATCATGGTATATTTACTAAATTAAGTATTATTTAGCCCATTTATATTCTAGTTTTTAAAAATTCCCTAACAATAAAGTAGGTCACACCAGTGACTTCAACTAAAAGCTTCATATGAAATTATGATTTTCTAATTACAATTTCTGATAACTGAAAAGAGATGGTGGACTATCCATTGATCTTCAGGAAATAGAAAGAAGGAAGTCAAATTATGTCATCAGTGTGATTTTTTTTTAATTTCAAAATAAGAGATTTTTGATAAAGGTAACACCAGTGACACAACTCCAGGGGACCACTACATTCATTATATATTTTATAATATTTATTCAGCATTTTTTTTTTTTTTTTGTCATTTACATCATATATTTGATAGTTATGCATACATTATTGTATTTGAAATGGTAGAAAAACCTGTTTCTGAACTCAAAAAAAAGCACTTTCCCTCTGTACATGACTGTGGGGACGAGCACTTCTGTGGTGTTTGGAATTTTTATAATTAATTAAAAAACAAATATTGCCACATTGATGGCTCAAGAAGGTTTAATTGTTCAAATAACAAACTAGTACACAACCTGTTCTGTTGTCCATTAAAATATAAAAAACACTTTAGTATAGGGAACATGTATTCACTATTAACTACGACTTTTCCCTCAATAAACTCCTCATATACTGCTTATTAATAGTTAGTAAGTTAGTTGTTAGGTTTAGGTATTGGGTAGGATTAAGAATGTAGAATAAGGTCATGCAGAATAAGGCATTAATATGTGCTTAATAAGTACTAATAAACAGCTAATATTCTTGTAATACGCATGCTAATCAACTAGTTAAAGGAGCCTAAAATAAAGTGTTACCAAAAATTGTAAAAAGTCTAGGGACAGAAAAGTGGACGTTTCTGTAGAATGACCCAGTTATTAAACGCATTGACACTCATAAATCAGTCTTCAAAAGTTCCACTTTCCAAGTGCACTCAATCACATTTCTAGTTACGTTACTTTAGATCCAATAGTATCCAGCTGCAGACCCGCAGTTTCAGAACCGCAGCCACAGAACGGAAGTCAGGGGCGGGGCTTAACAGTCATATTTGCGCTACCCCTACATGTCCTTTTCTTTTGTTAAATATAAGTTGTTTTTACATGGATTTTGATCGGATCGATGTCTACAATATTTAACAACAATACTTAAATAAAGTCACTTTTCTGTTCATATAATATGCATAAGATATCATGATGTACAAAGAGCAAAATTTTAAAACAGCCTATTGGTCATGCTTAATGTCAATGAATGGATACAAACACAGTAGTTTATACTTCGAGGATATAGGCTACAACCATACGCCGTTTTTATTTGAAAAAATGATTAATTAATGTGTGTTGTAAAGTGTTTCCCATTTGACTATATGTGATAGTGTTATTTCCTCCACATTCCAAATAATACTTAACGATCAGATTTAATGTTAATGGATACAAACACTTTAGTTAATTGTATGCTACAACTATACAGGTTTTTTTTATTATTATTAATTTAAACATATATTAATAAATGTGTAACATGTAAAGTGTTTCCCATTTGACTGTATATTTGATTGTATTATTTCCTTTATGTTCATATTGTTAAAAATACTTAGATTATGTAACGTAGGCTATTTAATGTCAAATAAAAATAACAAAAAGCCTTGAACAAGTGAAACGTGTGTTTCTCTGTATGAAAAAAAAAAAAACATTTCTAAAATAATAGGTTTAAAACATTAAACTGCTCATAATAAAATAAAAACCAGCAAACAACAAATAATCATCTTAAAACACTTCCGCTTAGGACAAGATAAGAGCAAGGGCATGATTGAAGTACAGCCTTATACCGTTTTATACACATCTTAAGAGATATGGTGGATATTCATATTAAATTTGCATTATTTTCCTGTTTTTATCCTGAAAATCTCTGAAAGTCTTTAGTTGTATGTGGGACATATATGACATATAGGATTGAAAATACATCAATATTATGCAGTTTGTATATGTGGTTTTTGCAGCATATATGTCCCTTATAATATTCTGTTGGAACATATAAAAATCACAGATGTTTTTAACAAAACTTTTCCATATGGGCATCCGATGCAAACCCTTGATTGTTCTTGATTCGTCACCCTATACCAACCATTTATGGTTTCATGGTCTCCCTCACAAACTTTCTTCAAAACAATATAGCCAATGTGTTAATGGCAGAAGCTATTTTGAGAGAGTGTTTGCAAATGTATAATGTTTGCATCTGAAATAGTGTCAGTGAATTGCAGGAATTAGCTTCGTCAAAACATTGTGACATTTTTGAAAGCAGTTGCTCCACACCGGCCTGCCAAATAAAGCAATTACTGTTTGCACTTGTTTGTTATATCGAATAACACAAGACGTGTCACTCGTATTGTTTTGAATGGGAGAAAGTGTAACGCGCAATAAGGCGGAATAAGTCCCGCCTTCAAAATGAGAGCCAATCGCCGACTGGTAAAGTTATCGCGTCACTGCAGCGGCCGTTAGAAGCACCGGTTTCTATAGACCTTATTTACCAGAGAAACGAGCGCGTCGCCATCTTTAGAATATTGTCTTTGAACTTCCGTTTTTGCGGTAGCTCTGTATATTTCTATGGCATCGCTACTGAAGAATAATTAGCTGGTGAAGTGGATTTACTTGTTGTAGAGTTAATTAAAGTTATCATGAGCATTGTAATGTTTAAAGCAGATGTCTTAACAAATGTCAGTAGACCCAGAAGATTTTAAAACGAGCAGTTCATTCATAAATACGTAAGATAGCTGTGGAAATACAAACCGGAAGTCAAAAGACAACGAGCGCAGCGCAGCGCTGAAAAGGGGCGGGGCTACATAAGGTCTATAGAAACAGTCAGACGCGCGCCTCTGAAACGAGGCACAAGAGATGCGCATTTAGGTCTGCGCATGCGCATTAGCTTGATCCAGCCTAAAAAATACAGTTTCGAGCGTTTGGAAAAAAAAAAAAAAAATGATGAGACAGTTGTTGTCAGATTTTAATTGGTGATTTCAAATATGAAATTTAATCGAAAGCTTGGAAAACAGCTTTGGAGAATTTGATGTTTCCCCATTCAAAGAGATAGGAGTTGCACTTGAATGCCCGAGAGGCGTTTCAAAGATGGCCGCCGAGTGAAACGACTTGTCTTAAAGGGACTTTGACAAGGGTCATCAAATTAATCAACAATTCACATTAACATTAAAAAACTGTGGTTCAACACAAAATGCATAATTAATGAGAAACATGTGGCTACGTCATGCATTACTTTGTTTGGCTGAGCTTAACGTATTCAATCCCTCTGCCAAAAAAAGTACATGAAATGTTTATGCACACATTATTCTGAAGCCAAACACATTAAGCTAGAATAGGACAGCATGTAATGTGAGAAAGCATTTTAGGCAATGTGAATATTTAGTAATTAGACCCCATAGACCCAAGAATACATTTCACTTCATTTGAATTTAATAACTTGCTTTTTGGTACTAACTTGGAAGTGCACTAGTCTGTGATTTCAGAAGAAGAAAAACACTGAAACAAATTACTGTCAGCTACATCATGACTCACTTCATGACTTTGATCATAGCGGTTTGATTCATTATTTGAGCTCCATATTGTGCAGGAGATTTACTTTTGGATTGTTCATTTTTCAAGTGTTGCTCAGAAAGTTGATATAACTATAGCTTCCCTAACAAAAATTAAAAAAAGTTTATTCAGGTGTGCGTTTACTTCTTTTAAACTAAAAAATAAGATAGTATACTTTAAGTCTATTTTTTATGTACATTTTTTAGAAATATACTTAAAATTGCACTTATACTGACAGAAGGGTATATTTGGCCTATACTTGTACTTAATCTTTTGATTGAGATACACTTAAATAATTAAGTATTCTAAGTATACTTGGCTTGGTTTACTCTTTTGATTGAGTATTAAATACTTTTTTCACATACTGTCTTATAAACTTGAATGTTTTAGCATCCAATACAGTTGATTTGTTTGAAAATATTGATTGATAAAGGAAAACAGATATGTTCCCAATTCTAAGTATGTGAATTTTTGTGCAGTCCACTGGTAGTGTACATATGATTTTACTTTAAATCAACTTAAAGGTGGGATCAGAAAAATGCTGTTGGATATTGTTGATATTTGAAATCAACCCAAACAAACCCACCCCTCCCTTTGTTGCTCTGCTTCCAAAACTCACACTCCAATCCTATCCTGCTCCGAGTCTGTGTCGAACCCCGGCCTGATCGCTGCTGGTATGTGAGACGAATGCACTAACAATGACACTAAACACCGCATTCTCTAGCGGTCGTCAGTGCGCAGTATTTTAACTGCAAAACTCTCACTATCTGGCTACTGTTACACATGCAATGCTAATGGACGTCTGTTTATCACAGCTGACGCAAAACAAAATGCTTCACGAAAAAAAAAATGCAGTTGATGAACAAACGACAAGGAAGCACAAAAAATGAACGTACAGTACACAAGAATAAATACAAAGTGTTAACAGCACAGCAGCTGATATTCAGTGATATTCTTTTGAGCTCTTTTGTATTGTGTCCCATCTCTTGTTGTGCATCTTTTCTTTTCTTTTTTTCTTTTTTTCAAATCTCCCTCTTGCTCGTTCTCTCTCCTCAACCGTCATACGACCCCTAATGCTGATTGGTTACATGTTTGTTGTTGGTGTCGGCCCGACTAACTTCCAAACAGTGTTTTTGAAATTCTACTGACTCCACCTTTAACTCTTTTCCTGCCATTGATGGAAATTTCCTGGCAATCCTTCACTGTTATAAGGTAAGGGGCGCTATTACACATCTTCTGAAAGTGCAAAGAATCTCCAGATCAAAACACAGGCGTAGAAGCAGAAACAAATGATAGAAGCATTGCTTATGCACATGCAACTTGATAATCAAACATTAAACAGCATATAAATCAGAACTACCTAACGTTACTGAATGAAATGTTGAACCCATGAAAAGGTAAAGAATGTGCAAGCTTTGGGGTTCACTTAAGTTCACTTAAAGAAAACTTACATTACACTTTGCAGTATAAAACTACTAAACTAGTAGTTTACTGAGAGTAAGTATACTTTTTTATAAACTAAAAAATGTGCTACAAGTATTTAACTGGTAAACTATCAGTATAGCCTATAAGTTCACTCGTAGTATAGTTGCAGTACAAATGAAAAAACATAGTTGTGTACTACTACTGTTAGGCTTAAAGTATACTTAAAAAGTACACTTTTATACACTAAAAAGTGGGACAATTTAGTTCCGTGTAGTAGTGAAACAGTACACTTACAAGTATACTACTAGTACATTGATATTAGTGTACTTACAACAAAGTATACTTAAAATATACTTGAACCTTACTTAAGTATACTTAATCAAATAAACCTGAAGTATACTTATCTTTGTTAGGGTTAGCAATGTTGAACAACACATGACTTAATGTCTTGATTCGTTATTTCAACATACTCCAGTTAAAGGAACATAAACATTGCTTTAAGAAAAAATCAATGCATCTCTCACCTGACACCTGAATGTTTTCTAAGGCGGTCTGTCCTCTCAGGAAAAATTTAAGACCCAATGTTCCCGTAGCTCAAATAGCAGAGCATTGTGCTAGCAACAGCAAGATGGTAGGTTTGATTCCCAAGTAGTGCATTAACTCAAAAAATATATAACTTAAACGCAATCCAACTCCCTTTGGATGAATGTAATCCCTTTGGATGAACTTCAACATAGCTCCACAAAAATGATTTCCACAAAATTGGAAACTAAAACTAATAGAGTTGAGTAGAAACCCCATAGGTGACTGTGACAAGCAAAATAAGCTTAACCACTCTGGCGTATCTAATACGTTTCAATAACATGTAGCCAACTTTTCCTGAAAAAGCTAATATATGTACTCCTTCTAATTGTAGATACATGAAAAAGAGTAAACATCTATTGGCCCTAATTTGCAATATTTGCAATACGGTAAAAAGCTATATTTAATTTAAACTAACTTACTTATATCCTCCCATACACCCAGAAGACTTGTAAATAAGCATGTTTCTAAAGATTCAAACACATTTTCATTGTAAATGAGGCTAAATAGGAGAGACTGTTTTGGTATATTGTGTTGGTTCACTAAGATTAAAAAACACGCAGAATCCATTGGATAAAAGAAGTTGCCAAAAAAGAAATCTTCTCACCTTAGATGGAGTACTGAAATATCACATCATGCCTCATGCCCATCATAATTCGACAGCCTGCATGGATTAATGAAAGTAAATGGCTTTCTGTTTAAACCCTCCTAATACGCTCTTTCGAATGTTAATGCGTTTTGATGGTCAGAATGATATTATGAACGCTCAGTATGGACCATTAGACATCAAAGCACACAAGGTATCTGACCTATGCAACATTTTCAGCTGTGGGAAATGATTTGTTATAATAATGCACCACTGAAACTAAATCACATCACGTGCAGCCTCTTTTAAAGGTGTGATTACCAGACTACTGCTGTTGCATTTGTTGTCATAGGTCAGTAAATATTGCCAAAGCAATTTCACAGGTTAATTGAAAGTTTACTGACATCGCCCTGTCTATAATTTTATGTCCAGTTCTAGTTTTTAATCAGCCTAAAAATCTACAGTGATAACACTAATAACTGCTTTCCACTCTAATATCATCATCTCCCTCAGGATTATTAGAGTCTTTGAGAAATCCACTCTCACTAGAAGGAGATCGCATAATTAGATCTGTCTGTCTTAATGCATTCATGATATAGATGGCACGAGGTGTTAAACCCATGTGCACATAATCACCAACTGTGCTCCTTTCCGCCTTCTTAAATGGTTTATTTTCTTTTGTGGTCTTGTTTTCCGCTTTCCCCCATATGGCGGTATCGATTAGGTGGTGTTTGTCAGTCAGTAGATTGCTATAGATTTGAATGATTGCTGTGTGGTTCTCTTAGCTAGCCGCTGCTCCATCATGTTGTCTGAAACCACTGGGTCTTGTTTCTAGGTGACATGGAATCAATGCACTTCACACTAGAGCTTTCCAGAGCAGTCTGTATGTCATCAGTTAGTTTGGTTGGCGTGTAAAAGCGGTATATCAAACTAGAGCGTGGAATAGGAAAACTGGAACTGGTGGGCTTGTATGAATACAGTCCAATCTAGGGCTTTTCACACTTGAAATAGTTAACCCTGGGTCATTTTAAACCCCGGGTAAACAGAATCCTGGGTTATCTTGCTTCACGTTTCACACTGCTCATAATTTACCCGGAGTTAACAATTAATATTGGGTATTCGTAAGCTGACATTTCACACTGTACATTCCTAAACCCTGGGTTAAAGGGATAGTTCACCCCAAAATGAAATTTCTGTCATTAATTACTCACCCTCATGTCGTTCCAAACCTGTAAGACCTTCGTTCATCTTCAGAACACAAATTAAGATATTTTTGATGAAATTGAGAGGTATATGACTCGTCCATAGACAGCAATATAATCAACACTTTCAAGGTCCAGAAAGCTACTAAAACAGTCGACGTGACTGCAGTGGTTCAACCTTAATGTTATGAAGTGACGAGAATACTTTTTGTGCACAAAAACAAAACAAAAATAACGGCATTATTCAACAATCTCTCCTCTTCCCTGTCATTATCCTTACACAGGTGACGCAGTAAGCACAGTGAAGGCTTCCATGTTTACGTCCGAACGCCGGCTCAGTACTGGCCAAAGCTGATCACATGAGCAGCACAATGTGCCATGTGATGCTGACACAGGAGCCGGCCAATAATGAGCCGGCGTTTGGACATAGAACCTGGAAGCGCTGGATGTAAACAACGTATGAGAATGACACAGAAGAGAAGATATTGTTGAATAAAGTAGTTATTTTTGTTTTGTTTTTGTGCACAAAAAGTATTCTCGTCGCTTCATAACATTAAGGTTGAACTACTGTAGTCACGTTGACGGTTTTAACGATGTCTTTAGTACCTTTCTGAACCTTGAAAGTGTTGATTATATTGTCTACGGACGAGTCATATACCTCTCGGATTCTTCAAAAATATTTTCATTTGTGTTCTGAAGATGAACGAAGATCTTACAGGTTTGGAATGACATAAGGGGGAGTAATTAATGACAGATTTTTGGGTGAACTAACCCTTTAATGTTCTCATTTGCATATTTGCGGTGTCAGTGTCATTGATTGAATGAAAGCAGCACGTGACCTGTTTAGCATTTGCGTAACTTCGTATTACCGACTGCATTATCGAGTTTATGCTGAATGGACATTTTAGACTAAAAAGAATAAAAAATGAATCTCTCTTCTTCACTTAAATCACTGAGGCAGATGTTTCCAAACTCATCCTTTCCAATCACCCTACTACCTGTCCGCTTGACCCTGTCCCCACTCATCTTCTTCAGGCCATCTCCTCCTCAATTGTACCTGCACTCACTCACATTATCAATTCTTCTCTTCACACTGGTACATTTCTCAAAGCTTTTAAGCAGGCCAGGATTACACCACTGCTTAAAAAACCCACTTTGAATCCAGCACTTTTAGATAACTATAGACCGGTATCCCTTCTTCCATTCATTGCGAAGACACTTGAGAGAATTGTGTTCAACCAACTGTCTACTTATCTCTCACAGAACAACCTCCTTGACAACAACCAGTCTGGCTTCAAGAGTGGCCACTCAACTGAGACTGCCCTGCTCTCAGTTACTGAAGCCGTGAGACTGGCACGAGCAACTTCAAAATCATTGGTACTCATCTTGCTGGATCTGTCTTCTACTTTTGGCTTGCTTAGTTGGGGACACTTGACATTTGACATTTGATATTCAACAGTGCTTTGCATCTGCCTGCATTGACACCATTTTCTTTAAGAGCTGTTGTGCAGCCAAAATTATATACCAGTTATCACTGTAAAGCTGCTTTGACACAATCTGCATTGTAAAAAGCACTATATAAATAATGGTGACTTGACTTGACTTTTGACACAGTTAACCACCAGATCCTCCTGTCAACCCTCAGGTCGAAGGGCATCTCAGGAACCGCACTCCAGTGGTTCGAGTCTTACCTCTCAGGTAGGTCCTTGAGGGTATCTTAGAGAGCTGAGGTTTCCAAGTCGCATCATCTTGCTACTGGGGTACCTCAGGGCTCTGTGCTTGGACTACTTCTCTTCTCCATCTACATGTCATCACTAGGATCTAGGATCATTCAGGAACATGGTTTTCCTATCACTGTTATCCTATCAACGGTTGCTGGTCGCATCGCAGCCTGCCTGACAGCCATTTCTGCCTGGACGAAGGACCACCACCTTCAACTCAACCTTGCAAAAACGGAACTGCTTGTGGTCGGTGCCAACCCAACACTTCATCATAACCTTTCCATTCAACTTGGGTCATCAACCATAACTCCTTCCAGGACGGCCAGGAACCTTGGAGTGGTGATGGATGATTGTTTAAGCTTCACAGATCACATCGCTACAACAGCTCGGTCCTGCAGATTTGCTCTGTACAACATTAGGAAGATTAGACCGTTCCTATCGGAGCTTTCCACACAAATATTAGTCTAAGCTCTTGTTCTATCCAGACTGGACTATTGTAATGCTCTCTTGGCAGGCCTTTCAGCATGCACTGTCAAGCCTCTACAACTGATCCATGATGCTGCAGCAAGACTGGTCTTTAACGAACCGAAGAGAGCGCATGTCACACCTCTCTTCATCAGTTTGCACTGGCTGCCAATAGCTGCTCGCATCTAATTCAAGGCTATAATGTTAGCCTACAGAACATCCACTGGCCCTGCACCACTATACCTAAACTCGCTACTTCAGACTTATGTGCCCTCCAGAAGCTTGCGTTCTGCAAGTGAACGGCGTCTTGTGGTGCCATCCCAAAGGGGCACAAAATCACTTTCACAGACCTTCTCCTGGTCTGTTCCTGGTTGGTGGAATGACCTGCCACACTCTATCCGAACAGCTGAGTCTTTAGCCATTTTCAAAAAACTGCTAAAGTCATATCTTTTTCGTCAACACTTGACCCAGTAATATAGCACTTTTTTTATTTACATTTTACTTTTCTTTTTTTTGATTTTCTATTCTTTCTCCATCTATTTACGTATATATTTAAAAAAAAAAACCTTGCTACGAGCACTTTACTGATGAAACTGTGACTTGACACAGCACTTACATACTGTTGTACTCATGTTGATTTGATTGCTTCTACTATTCTCATTTGTAAGTTGCATTGTAATGTAATGTAAATGTAAAATCATTGTGGTTTCTGTCAGCATTTGACATTTTTCCTCTCAAACACTGAATTTACCGTTTATATACAATGTGCAGTGTTTCCGTGACTGTCCGAAGCAGGCAAATATGAGTACGCGATTGGTTGTCTTTTGTTAGCTGTAACATTCTAAAATTGTATTGTTTCACACTGTACAAGTTTGGCACCACAATGCACAGCAATTTTCTTCTTCACAACAGTCCAGTTTGTTCCTAGCAAAGGAGATCACTGATAAAGATTCATAATTTGCCTTTGTGATACTTTTATTCAGTAGAATAATGTTGTGTGGATGGATGTTGTTTGTTTCAGTTAACCTAACTGACATTTAAAAGGAATTAAAGGGATAGTTCACCCAAAAATGTAAATTATCCCATGTTTTACTCACCCTCAAGCCAAAGGTGTATATGATTTTCTTCTTTCAGACAAACACAATCGGAGATATATTTAAAAATATGCTTGCTCTCCAAAGATTATAATGGTAGGGGGGCCTGTTTTTAAGCCCAAAATAAGTGCATCCATCCATCATAAAAGTAATCCATACGACTCCAGAGGGTCAATAAAGGCCTTCTGAAGTGAGGCGATGGGTTTTTGTAAGAAAAATATCCATATTTAAAACTTTATCATCTAAAATAACTAGCTTCCGCCAGACGACCGTACGCATACTGCGGAAGTCGACTTGCGGCAAAAGAGTAACCCGTGACGCGATGTATGATGCAGGATGTAGGAGTATCGTAAGCTTAGACGCTTCTCGCAATTTAAACAAATAGGGCTGCGCAACAAACTCAAGCTCCTCTTCTCTTATATTGACATCCTCTGATGTTTCTCTTTAAAATTTCTAGTTTTATACTTTTAACTTGTAACCGGTGTTTTATTTTGCTCTATCTTCTGTGCTTTTACGTTCGTTATTGCGTCATGCATCGGGTCTGAGCAAATTTTCGTGTACAAATCGATGTGTACAGCCGTCTGCTAGTTATTTTATTTTATAAAGTTTTAAATCTGAATATTTTTCTTACAAAAACCCATCACTTGGTTTCAGAAGGCTTTTTTTAACCCCCTGGAGCCGTATGAATTACTTTTATGATGGATGGATGGAACCAGCATCAACAAACACAAACACCCTAGTGGTCTGGATGAGTGGCAGCTTGGCATTACCCTGTCTGTTTAAGATGACTGAGGTACACTCAGTCAGTGGAAATTATGCAAATGTTATATTCCCATAAGTTAAACTTGTCATATCTGAATGTCACTGCTGATGTATACCTACTAAAGAATTTGAACATAATCATGCTATGAATCCAGATGGTACATGTTTTATTGTTGTTTATTAAACTTTCATGGCTTATGGATTATTGAATACTTAAATCTCAATGTTTAGCATCCTAAATCCTGCAGTGATACATGATCCAGTCTCACTTCAGCTGAGAGGTTTTTTTTTTTTTTTTAACATATAGGCCAGTCTATAATATCCTTCAATCTGCTCTTTTAGTGAGCAGTCACTAGCATCCTATAGATAGTAATGTGGTTCACATTCATGTCACAAATAAAAGATTTGTCTTAATTTTAACTCTAGTAATGTGTTGTTTATTGCTATTAATAAGTCAGGCTCTGTAAAAACGATACTGTCAGACTTACATAAATTACTCAAATGTGGAGAACTCTGCATGACTAACAAACGAAGTTATGCTGCAGGCGGCTGTATACATGACTCTCATTTCATCTAGTAAAATAATGCACTAATGGCATTTACATCTGTTTATTGATTTGTAAATAAGTACTGCTACAATGCGCAGGATTCATCCTGTGAACTACAGCTTTGTTTGGGTACATTTCTTACACCACGTTGTGTGTATAAAGATCTCTCTACGGGGTGCGTGGCTGCAAAACTGCAACCGTGGTAGGACTCAAACCTGCAATATTCTGATCCAAAGTCAGATGCCTTATCCATTAGGCCACACGGTCTTCAGAGAAGCCACATAAAGTTGATCAAATTGGAACTGGAATGGCCAGACAGCATCTGAAGCTACCCAAAGGCAGCAGCAACAACAACAAAAAGTATTTAAAACTTAACCTAAATATTAAACAATCCTTTTTTCTTTTTCTTTTTTCATTTGAATATTGCTTTAATAAAAACATATTTATCATTACCTCGTCTATCAAGTTCTTTATACACTTCAAATGTTCTTATTGTGCTCTTGGTTCCAATAATGAGTCAGTGACTCGAGAAGTGCTCTAAACCGATTCAGTCCCATTCCTAAGAGAATCATTCGTGCTGATTTGAACGATTCATTCACAACCGCTAATTGCTACTGCACTGGCCTCGTGGCCTAATGGATAAGGCGTCTGACTTCGGATCAGAAGATTGCAGGTTCGAGTCCTGCCAGGGTCGCAGTTTTAAAGGGGTTAATATGAACCATACGCCAAGCACCCACCGGATCTCAATGCGAACTCCATTCAAAATTGAGCGTTGTTGTTCCCCTGCTCACATCACAATTGCCTTTCGCTAACAGTAAGCTACTTTCCTCTAATCAATTCACCTTCGTTTTCAACTTCCGTTCGAGTATCACCCCCTTCAGCAGTGGCGGATTTAGGCATGGGCGGCATGGGCAATGGCCCAGCGCGGCATCTTGCCAGGGGCGGCACGAGGCGCCCGCACAAGAAAAAAACGAATGTGCGATCGGGTTTTTACCGCTCATTTGCATGTACAGTCAATGATATGATGTCACTGTGTGGGTCAATTAACCTGGTTAATTAACCAGAGAAAAACTCTCACTCTAAAGTATACAAGAAGGATGAGGTGACCTCTGTAGGGAGAGTGAGAGGGGAGTGGGACAAGTTCTAAATAATCACTAAAAAATGGTAAGACAAAAGGTCTAAGCCACCAGAGGCCGATTTAGGTAAATAAATAAAAAGGAAGAGAGGAAACATGCAAAAGATAAAGGCATATGCAGCTATTACTCATATCATAATAATATTAGGCAAATAATAAAATAGGCTAATATAGGGCCTATGTTATGCTATGTTGCTTGCTATGCTATTACACATTGGGCAACAGTATTCGTTGTTCTGTCCAACTAGCACATAACCACACAGTAAAATGTGATTTTGTTACTGTTTTTTTTTGTTTTTTTTTAAACAAACGTAATATCGCTCACTTTAATATTTTTAATGTAAAGTTGTGCAGTTTTGGGGAATTTATGGTATTTTTTATTATTTATTTGCCTCAATTTCTAATAATTTAAATATTTATATTTATAAAAAATAGCAAAAATTTATGCTAAATCCACTTTTTAAAAAAATCTACATTTCTCAATTTCATTCATATTAATAGACATAAAAATGTGCCTTGGTTTAGTGGACGATTGCTGCCATCTACTGGAAAGCAAACACTTTTAAAATTAAAAATAACATGGATTTTTAACTACAGTCACAAGATGGCTACAGAGAATTACTCAGTGGTTCACATTATAAAATCATTATTATAACAATAAAAAAATGGCCCTATATCAAAGGTTACCGTACAAGCTAGAACCGCCACTGCCCTTTAGGCAGTGCAAATTGCTGGCTTTCAGGACAGTGATACGATAATAGTACGATACAGTCCGCATTTCACAAACGCTACGTACCGCTCAGCAAAGCACAATGCGTTTTGTTTAGGAAGAGCCAGAGTCATAGAAAGCCGTGGCTCTGGGAAACGCGATCCACCGCTCAGGTTGTGGACTAAACAAAAACTAAACAAAATCTCTGATGCCGCGCACACAAAGAAACAAAGTTAGTACATCCTAATAGGTATTTCTACCTTTCCTTATCAGTATCTGCAATCCATATTTATCCTCATTTATTGTGGTGATCATGATGCGCTACTCATGATGCTTTAATTTTGGCATGAATGAGAATGTAACGCCCTTCATCATTACAGTTTAAACCACCTGCAAATTATCTTGCCTTGCTTGTTTAACTGTCTCAGTCTCACGTACCAGTAATCCAGAAGAGTATTCAGCGTTTGGAGGTGTATTTGTGATGGTGTAAAAGCCATATCTTAAAACGTAGCATATTGTGATACCACTACAGTTGCATTGATCCTGTGTTGACTGCTGTTTTCTTGGTAATTTGTGGTTTAGTTATAGCACTTTAACTTCTTCAGACTCTAATATACAAGTATTGTAAAATGCAGTTTGTGCTTTTTTGTAGTAACAGAACAGTTTGTTGTTAAAGACATTGAGGACCATTTAGGGTTTATATGACGACATATACACTATTTGATATGTTGCCGAACATATCTTCACTTTGTTGTTGTTCAGAACAACATCTACTTTGGACTCTGGCTCTGCCATAAATCTAAACATCTACACAGCAACCATAAATATCCTTGTCTCCTCACCACTAACTGAAGTTGTGGCGACAAAACTTAGTTGTAATCAATTTAAGGCCTCTCTTTAAAGTAGAAAACAGCAACTCGGCACTTTAGCGAACATTAGACTTACCAAAAACACATTAGAGAGGGGAAGATTAACTTACTACAAATATTTTTCACCTAACGTAACCTAATAAACTTGCAGACTTACTGATGCAGTCGATAGCATGCAGAACACTCACATTAATGGTTTTGATCAGATTGAAAAATGCTGATAAAGGCTGTTTTGGTTACTGGAAACCATTTGTCTAAAGAATATAATTTGAGAGCGCGTCTCATAATTGTATTAAAAATGACAGCTTACAAATAAAGGCTTACATTTTTGTATACGACAAAGGATAGATTTATTTCCCTGCTAGTTGTTTTTGTGGCCTCTGCTGGTAAACTGGACCCCAGCAAAGAGTTGTTCTGAAAACAACAACTCCGCACTACTTCTTTTCTTTTCTTTTAAAGATTTTATGAGACAACTGTTGTTTACATAAGAAGAACAATTCAGCAGACTTAAGGTCTACAGTAGAGAATGCAGATTTTTTACACCATAAACGACTGTATACAAAAAAAAAGTTGCTGCGCATTGTAGTTTGTTGTATTACTGTTATTTAGCTTGAATCGCTTATTTTTGTCCACTACAATAGTTTGAAAAAGTTCAGTAGCCTTGAAAAAACTGTTATTACTGTGGGTGTTTTTTCTAAGCATTCAGGGAAAATGCCTACAAGACAGTTTTGTACTTAATCTGTCACTGTTACTATTGCCCGGTTAGGGATTTGTGCTATGGACATAAGTGATACATAAATGGACATGGTGATTAAATGTGCAGCTTGTTGAGGAAAGGTGTGATATTGCTTTCAAGTAGTCTGACTTATGATTTTCACCTGGCGTGAACAAGACTTACAGTAAAGGAAGAGACAGATCTAGAGACCAGAATAACATAGAGACTTGGAGGTGTGATGGGATCAGTCAAAAAAAAAAAAAAAAAAAAAATTTGTTATGTCTTAGTAAAACTGCATATATATAGACACACACAGACACCGATCAGGTGCCCAGAACACCCTAGCATCTTCATAAAATTAAATGAATTGTATCTGTATCTGATAATGTCTATAATCATTAAGTGTGTGTCATTCTGGAGTATCGAGCTGTAAATGTCTCAGCTTCTGAAAGTATTCGCTGTAGATTTGCAGTTTACCATCTATCTTCCTCAAGACTTTGGTATGAGCAAACAGTTTATACTGTCATCTTACTGTAGTGTCATCTATCATCTCATGTCTTAATGTTGCAGACCAGCACAACTCAACCTTCACTGTCTCTTACATAATGACATGGCCATGCATTTTCTTGCTGGAAAGGGTTTTGATAAATGAAAGCCCAGGGAAAGTACATTTTGTTTAAAAGTCTGTTTTTAATTCCCCCTCTCCTCCAAGATTCATTATTACTTCGTCACGAGGCAGACACAGGACACTTTGTTGTTTCATAAATTCATTTTAAGGAGCATATTTAAGATCATAATAATGTCCTCATCTCTACTCTTTGTGGTTTAGTTAGCTAATAAAATGTCATATAAAATGAAAGCCTTTTGAACAACCATAATGACCTCACTAATAGGTACGCAGCGCTTTACAAGCATAATCCACGGAGCTAATTGTTGGTACTGCTAATAGCTTGCCATAGCCTTTTAATTAAACACTAGATGAGCACAAAAATGGATCACTTTGCCTATCTCTTGGTTCCTTCATCTTCAATAATTTACATTTAATCACGTCTTTCCTGCATGTGCACTGTAAATAATGGCAGCCTCGGTGGATATGCACACAATCTTGAGACTAGGATGGTCTAGCATGAATACATTGTGGGTTGTGTTTTTTTTTTTGTTGCATGTGTTTGCTGTCCATCATATCAGGATCAATTCATGAGAAGTTTTGTATTATCCTTTATTGAATCATTTACCTTATTTCAAATGCAACCAACCTTTCTCAAGGCAGCTGTATGCCATCCTGCTGTCATTTTATGAAATAAACAGAGAATTACAGATTCTAGGCATTGCCTGTGGATCAAAGCTAATGAGTGAATTGAATAGAGAGAATTGGATTTTGATGAGTTATAATTGTATCACAGCTCTGCAGTGATCTCAATGTCCTTAAAGGGGACCTATTATGCAAAATTAACTTTTATAAGGTGTTTGAACACCGATGTGTGTGCGCAGAGAAAAAACAGCCTATAATGGTAAAAATCCACTCACTGATTCCCATAAATGAGAAGCAATCTCTTTAAACGAGCTGATTTAGATCCCCCCCTACGATGATGTCTTCCCCCCTATGATGGTGTCACATACAATTGGAATTACTGAGTTTTCTAGTTAAAAATTGCACATGAACACCCTTTGTCATTTTTGGTGCGTGAGTTTGTCCTGTTTTGTTGTTGCCGGTATGCCGGGGCATGAGTTGTTAAAGCTCCACCCTCTTCTGGAAGGGGGCCTGGGAGCAACAGCTCATTTGCATTTAAAGGGACACACTCAAAAACTGCACGGTGTTTTGCTCACACCCAAAAAGTGGCAATTTTAACATGCTATAATAAATTATCTGTGGGGTATTTTGAGCTGAAACTTCACATACACTTTTTAAAATATTTAAAAATGTGTGATGAACATTAGCTAATAAACAGGGATATCTGGGTGCAGGTAACGGAGAAAGAGTATACTGTTCATTTGCATATAATACCGAGATTATAACAATTCAATGATAGTTGAAAATCGGTAAAATTATTCTTTAAATAAAGTGCATTGCTTTGTCACTAAATGGCATTGCGTCAGTGTCCATCCACAATATAGAAGTTTACTTGATTTGTATTGAGACTAAATTAATCATATTTGTTTACATTTACTGAACAGCAGATTTCTAGTTCCCAGCATGCTTTGCCTAGGAGTGGATGGGAGAATGAAATGAATTGGAAAATTGAAGTGTTGATGAAAAAAGGGGGGGGAAAAGTGATGTTGTCATTTAGAGCAGGCATTATAAGGGTTACCTTTATCCTGAAGAATGGAAAAGATTACTAGATGCTGGTTCAAAATGTTTTGATTCTTTATTATTGTTTGTTATAGTTGTATAGTTGATTCTTTATAGTTGTGTTAGAACGGCACGATTCTGGATAAACTGAGAATCACAATTTTTTTGTTTCAAATAGAGATCGCTGAACAAACAACTAAACAAAATGTTAATTGCTGCAGTCTATATAAAATGTTTAATTAATCTATTCAGATTAATTATTGTTTTAAAAAAATTGTTTGAATGAATGATTCAATGATTCACTCATAAATACTTAACTTGTTTCATTACTAAATGAATCAACGTTTTTGAAAGAATCTCTTGAATGAATGATTCATTTATATATTTTTAAGTCACTTGTAATTGATACAATTGTTATTTGAAGCGCAAAGTTACTTTCAAAAGGATTTGCTCAATTTTGATCGATTCTGTAGACATCAGTGTTTATATCTGACCTATAAACTTTTATCGCAGTAATTCTGTGAAAATTTGAATATTTTCAATACTGAGAAATAACAATACTGTTCAAATAAAATTGAAATATTGGTTGAAAAGACTGTTTGTGAAGCTGTTTCATATGATAACTCCTCTCTCTGGGTCAGCATCAGCACCAACGCAATTTTCTGCATTGCGATCTTTTAACGATTAATTGTGCAGTTTTTATAAGTTGTGTTCTTTAATCTGTTTGAATTATGTGTTTACGTTATACAATTTTGTGTATTCGTGTATAGTTTTAATGTTAAAGGTCCATCTTGTCATTAAAAAAAGTTACTAAACTTGTTATTAAGAGCCTAAGAGGACAACACTGTTTATCATTATATACTGTATCTTTTCAACCTGTTTTTGTAGCGTAATATAATACTGTGATAAAAGCTTCAACAGTTATATGAAAATTTGATACCGTCACATGCCTGTTTTTGCTGCACAAAGCATTTGAGTTGAGTTAACATGGCAGTTTTATGTTAAGAAAATGCTTTTACTTGATGAACAGTGGGTTAATATTTTTTCTTTTGCATGCGTTAATTGGGTACTACCATGGTTACAGTCTCCCCCACACTGACGTCTTGTATTAAATTCAATATTATGATATTACAATTTTAAAGGTATGACTATTGCACTGGTACACGTTTCATATAAACCAAAAGATGGCACACTCTAATAAAAGTTGCAAAATGGAGTTTTCGCAACAATGCCATAGAAGAACCATTTTAGGTTCCCCAAAGAACTTTTCTGTGAACGTTTTTTTTTTTTTTTTCTCAGTGTGAAGAACATTTTAAAAATCTAAAGAATCTTTTTACACTATAAAGAATCTTTTGTGTAATGGAAAGGTTCTATAGATGTTAAAGGTTCTTCATGGCAATAAAGAACCTTTATTTTTAAGATTGCATGTAGTATTATGAGAATGATGCAGAAAAAATATATTACATTTGCCCTCGGTTTCCGCAGCTGGTCATTAGATATGTAGTTGAGTAAGGTGTACCTGTGAATACAAAGATATGGTAATCTCCTCTTGGGACATAAGATATTCAGTTTTTCACCCTGCACAAAATGTGCTGCTTCTTTGACCGTACAGTGACAGAGGCTGATTTCTGTCTGCTCAGCACTTCAATAACATTTCAATTCAGTGCTTTGACACTTAAGAACTGCAGTTTGCCTTCAATCAGGCGTTTCCACCATGGATGTGACCTTAACCTGCATAAAGTAATGATTTATTCTCTGCAAGCTCTGCCTGGTGATATGTGCCCTGTGTCGGACGTTACCTCTACATGTCTGTGTGAAACCAGAGATCCAGTGCATATGTAAATATATACCCTCTTAATAAAAGGCACCAGATAATCAGGGTTCATAACAAGTCAAATAGTCACATTGTATTACACAGTTAATATTTGCTGTATTTCTCAGAGAGTGAATCAAATGTTAGAGACGACTCACTTCTAGAGACATCAAAAATGGACTGGAGTGGCTGCTTCCTCTCTTTTATGTCAATTGATTGTATCTTCACAGCAAATAGAGTGACAATATTTCCCTTTCATCGTCTTGGCCCGGGCGACAGGAAGTTGCTCAATACAAGGTTTTGCTGGGTGACGCATTTTCACAGTAACGCAGCAGAACTGAATAGTGTCCTTGGAGGTGTCTTGAAGACAGTTTGTGAGTGTCAGGGGGAAAGTCAGTAGCACTCTGTGACTATACTTGTTAACTGTCAAGGCCTCTGATACACCTGTGAAATTAAACACAAACCTGACTCATCCACATGTACAAGACACAGCATTCACTCATTTAATGAATGACCAAACAGGAGTTCAGAATACATTTTTCGTACAAAACGGTGAGTCCTTGATGTTGATTTTTTTTTTTTAAACTATCTCTTTCAAAGCTGTAATGCTGTATTTTTGTTCCGGGGCATCATTAACTTAGTATTTATTTTTTAGAGGCTACCGGTGCCAGTCTCGGTTAATTTTGCATGTAAGAGGCCGTTTACACAACACCGTTTTCAGCTAAAAACGTAAAGCTTTTTATGCATTTTGGATGTTCAATTAAATTTTGTTGGCCTAAAAATGCAAACTTTTGAAAACGGGATTCGAACTGCAAGTTTTTGAAAACGATACCATGTTATCGTCTCCATGTAAACTACAAAAACGTGAATTTGTGAAAACGGTGATGTTCAGTCTATAGGCGAGTAGTGTTTCTTTACAAATTGACACTGGCCTGTTATCTGTATGTGAAAAGTGCATAGGAGAAACTCTTCTGTTTTTAGTACATCGTTGTGGTGTAAATCTACCCTAAGACAAGCTTGTCAAGTGGTATTGTTTTCAATTAATGTACAAGGTAACCTGGGTACCTACAGTACATCAGGCCCCAGGATTTGAACCCAGGTTACTATGTACAATAATTGAAAACAATACCACTTGACAAGCTTGTCTTATACATTTACACCACAATGATGTACTAAAAATGGAAAAGTTTTTCCTTTGTATTTTTCCACGCACATATTGGGATTTATAAAAAATAAACTTTAGGGGAGCTGTAGACCGTGCATACACCCTCTTTTAATGGCGAAAGAGAAGTAATGAAGTAAACAGAATGATTTCCATTTGAACATTTCCATTTCCACATTTATATTTAATTTGCCACTCTCATTAATAGTTAAGCACTGAAATTACATGAAATCATTATTAACATTTTTTATATGAATTTAAATAGAAATATTTGTAGTGGATGCGCTCTTTTGGACACTTTTCCTATGGCATGCTGTGTTTTAATGTTTCAACTACAGCGAGGATTGCTTGGCGCATGATAATCCCACTTTAAAGGTGCAATGTGTACATTTTTAGGAGGATCTATTGACAGAAATGTAATATAATATACATAATTATGTTTTCAGTGGTGTATAAAAACCTTACATAATGAACCGTTATGTTTTTATTACTTTAGATTGAGCCATTTCTATCTACATACATCGTGGGTCCCCTTACGTTAAAAGGGACATCGGATGCCAATTTTCCACAAGTTAGTATGATTCTTTAGGGTCTTCATAAAAAGTCTATAACATACTTTGATTAAAATTTCTTAATGGTTGTGTAAAAAAACACCCTTTTTACCTTGTCAAAAACAGCTCTGTTCACAGCGAGCCGTTTCGGTGCATGTCCCTTTAAATGATAATGAGCTGTAAACACTATTTAGCATTCTTATTCATGCAGTTATAAATGCTGAAAAACTATTAAAATACATTTGAAAATTACTTGTTGGTCATTAACTAACACCTTTATAAACCTTATTGTAGTGTTACCATGTTATCTTTACATAAAATGTACACAGTTTGTAATAAGACAATCACCTTAATGCATTGTTTATTATAAACGTGCAGTTATGAATTACAGTGAGAAGGTTCTAAATAGAAATGACGACATATATGTTTGTTCTACTGTATTATTTTAATAATGAACAAGCTGCGATGTCACGTTTGCAGCGCTTTGTTGTGTGTGCGTGAGGTGCCGGCGCGATCCAACAGCAGTCTTTGCAAGGCACTTGCGTCATCGTCATGTCCACAGTTCATGGCCAGGTCAGATTACGTCAGAGTTTGTTGTCATTTGTTGGAAAATCATACCACACTGCTCAGACATTCCCCGACCCCAACAAACGGCGATTAAAAATGTCCAGTCAGGTAAAAACAACCTCCGACCAACAGATGCAGACAGAGGTATCACACTAGCTGTGTCTCATTTCGGAGGCTGCGTCCTGATCCAACAAACTCCAACAGACGTGTTTTGTTGGTGTTTATCTGTGCGGTGTGAACTGGCCTTTAACTTTAGCTGTATTCGTTGTGGAACTTGCTAACTAGCACATTATTAGGAAAGGCGATTTGCAAAGATCCATAAAAAAACCCTATAACGTTGCTCATGTCTTTTGGAGGTACGGATCCATCCTTCAGGAACTTTTAAGCAAAACATAAGCTTTTTAGCGCAGACATAAACGCATATAGGCAGATCCGGGGGCGCATTCCCTTCAAAAACAAAATTAATCCACTGCGTCCTCAGCAGCTCAGATGTCGAGAGTAAAGGACGACTTCTATGTTCATTCTTATATCCAATAACAAAACACCTCAGTTGCTTTGGAGACATTCTTGTCTACATCTGCGCGGCGTCGAAACATGACAGACTTTTTACAGCTCACTCAGGGCGGGTCTATGCTAAAACGGCAGTGTCCGTCAAGAGTCGTGGGAGGAGCTTGTGCAAATTTACGTCACTTTGCCAAGAATCTGTGAATGGCTTGATCTGACAAAGTGCTTATGATTTATAAGGGATTAAAAAAAAAGCACTGGGTGGATTTTTATCATTATAGATTGATTGTGTAGACACACTGCCAACACACATTTATGTCCAAACACCATGTAAAAGTGAATTTGGCATCCAATATCACCAATGGGATGTTTCTACAGTAGCCCTAAATGGACAAACTGCTCTACAGAGCGTTTGCTTGACTGGCTACTCTCTGCTGTGTCAGACAACGACATTTTTGTCCTGTGTTGGCCACCGTAGCTTTCCTATATTGCTAGTCTCATCGCTAGATGCCACTAAAATTTACACACTGCACCTCTAAATTGTGTTCTAAATAGCAGAACTTATTTTTGCGCGAATATTGATCAATGGTGCGCACTTGGCAACATAATGGCATAATGACAGCACTCACTTAGTGATCGAACAGTTCATTATATGTCTTGTAACGTTAAACATGGTATCACGTGGATGGGACTATTCATATGGAAATTATATGCAAATGACGTTAAAAGCTCCATATATGGTTATTTCGGGGAGGAGACGGGGTGGAGATGCATGTACGTACAATCCTCCACTGACTGGCTTTTATAAAGGGAATTTTGCGCAGGTTCTGGCTTTTTTTAAAATCTGAAAACTTTTGTGTGTATGCAAAATCAGACTTTTGTGCATACACACACTTTTAGGATGAAATCTACAGAAAGTTTTATACATGAGGCCCCTGACCTCTTTAAAAATAAAAAAATAAACCAAGCAAAAATGGGTGGGTGGATGTTGGCAAAATTTTCATTTTAAAGCCAGTGATTAAATCAGTTGGACTGTCTAAATTTAGTGAATGAGTGATTTCTGCCTACACTTGCCTGCAATAATTGTGAAGCTTATCAAAGAAATTATCCAAGATATTATATATTGGGAGTTGCATTTAAAATCCACATGACTCTAAAAATAGCACCAGTTTTTATTTATTTATTTTTTTAATCATAGTTCATCTTTGTTTCTCTCTTCAGTGTTTGCGATTGGTAAAAAAAGCACAGTATTTTTGTATTTTCTGTAAAATGGAACAATGTAGAGTTAGTAACCAGCAAAGCCACATTGTTGTGGCTGTAAATATGCTTTCAGTGATGAGGCAAATTGTTTGCAGCTCCAATGTTTGACAATGGCAAACATTTCAGATGCTCATTTATGCAGGACCACGTGTAAAAAATGTTTTCTACCTAAATGGAAAAAAAATGCATGTGAGGAATGAGAAATATTTGGAAGCTTGACTGCCAATCTTTATTTACTTATTTATTTAAAAGATGAGATACCTCACATGCGAAGAAGACTGATTAATGTTATTGTTATTCTAGAGTATAGTTGACTGGATGTGGTTATAAACAGCTACCATGCACAACTGTGAAGCACAGTGATGAAAAATACTACATTTAGTCTCAATTCAAGTTGAAAAAATGAATCAGCACATATTAGAATGAATAAGAGCATATTCGATATTTCTGAAGGATCATGTGACAGCGAAGACCGAATGATGCTGAATATTTAGCTTTGATCACAGGAATAAATTACATTTTTAAATATATTCAAATAGAAAACAATTATTTTCTTTGGCCAAAACAATGGTTTGAAATGTGGGTATGTTACCCTTTTTGCTGTTTAAAGAAACCATATTATTTTACAAAGTCTTGATTTTGACTAGAACAGATTTTCAAGTTTGAATGTTCAAAAAACACATTATTTTTCACATATTTGACATTGTTGCAGCTCCTCTCTTCCCAGTCTGTCAGTAACGCTCTGGGGTGCGTTTCCCGAACAACGACGTAACTTACTGCTGAACTACCATAGTACGATGCATCGTTGAACAAATCAACTAGCTAGTCACGACTGTTTCCTGAAACCTTATTGTCGCAAACCTGTCGTTCAACCACATTGGTGAATGACGTCACGCAGGTGGTGAGAAATAACTTCTTTAAATGAATCCGTTTGAGATTGAATTAATGCTAGATTTTTTGCTATAAATCACGGACATGGCATTAGAGGACTAATTCTCATTTTCCTCAGTTATTTTGCTTTTTTCCAGATTAAATCAAATGCTTGTTCTTACGTACTAGAGCACGTACGCACATGCACACTCTTCAAAAACGGTGCTTTAAATCTCTTGACAAACTAAAATATATAAATGACATTTGTATATATTCTAAATAAAAGATATACATTGTACTTAATGTCAGCTTGCTTATTTTGCTCAAGATAACGATTTATCAAGTCCACATGTCATAAAAACAAGAAACTATGCTTCTAACCACAGCTCGAGAGCTGTCCTTCCAACCACACAAGTTCCCTTTCAAGGGAACTCGCGTTGCGTCGAGAAATTGACGCTTTGGGAACGCAACGCGTGATGTCGTCATGAAGCACGTGTGAAATCAGTCCAATGGTGTGTCGAGACGTCAGAAGCGGGTGACGTCACGGCCAGGAAGCTATAAAGCACGCTCAAACAAAGCAACGCTAGCTTCTGTGTCTTCAGTTGCGCTCTGTGTCTCGTATGTCCTATTTGGTGTTGTTTGTCATTATTACCCCTTATTATGGCCGAGAAGCAGTTCAGATCTTGTGTTCCTCCCTGCCCACATTACATCACGGGCGGGGATACACATGATCTTTGTGTTGCCTGCTTGGGAGCGGAGCATGCCCGGTCAGCACTCGAGGGTGCTGGCTGTGAGCATTGCGACCGCCTTCCATTGCGGACGCTCCGCTCCCGCCTGGCGCTTTTTGATGAGGGCGCCCAGGCTCGCGTTCCCCAGGGTTCGGGTCCCGCTGCTGCCGAGGCACAGCGCCGATCCAGATCTTGGGGATCGCAAATGGATTTGTCAGAGGGGTTTGAGACGGGCCCCGCCCTATCTCAGCCCTCACCTGACAGATCCAGTGCTTTTTCCCAGTGTCTGGAAGCACGCTTTGCGGTTCCTTCCACACTGGGTGAAGCACCGGTGCTCAACGTGTCCAGCTCCGAGGAGCTGGATGTGGAGAGCACCGACATAGCAGAGAGTGAGGACTCGCCATCCCACTCTCCGGCTTATGAGGAGCTGGTGGAGGTCATAACTCGCGCCGTGGCCAAACTGAATATCGACTGGCCGGCGGAGAGGCAGGACGTTCGTCCTAAAAGCAAATTGGATGAACGCTTCCTGCCCTCGCGAGCGCAGCCTCCCCGTCGGGGTCTCCCCTTCTTCCCAGACCTCCACACTGAGGTGTCGAGGTCCTGGAGGAAACCGGCCTCCTATCGTGTGCATAGTGCTCAAACCACGCACTATGCATCGATAGTGGGGCTCAAGGAGCATGGGTATGGGACGATGCCAAAGGTGGAGGAGACGCTTGCTAGCTATCTCTCTCCACAATCGGCATCGCCCCTAAAGGCCCCGACACTGCCCACCAAGCCCGTCAGGATTACATCCAGCTTGGTGGGCAAAGCTTATCAGGCCTCTGGTCAGGCTGCGGCATGCCTTCACACTATGGGCGTGCTGCAGGCCTACCAAGCCGAACTTCTGGGGGATATTGATGAGGGCGGGGGAATGACTCCCGACGTAGTCGATGAACTACGTCGGGCAGCTGATTTATCTCTCCGGGCCACCAAGGAGACGGCCAAATCTGTCGGTCGTGCTATGGCAGCCCTGGTGGCCACGGAGAGGCATTTATGGCTCAACCTCAGCTCTATAAAAGACAAGGACAAGCATTTCCTGCTGGACGCCCCGCTTACGCCTCCTGGCCTCTTCGGCGACGCCGTCAATACGGTCGTCGAGAGGTTCCAGGAGGCTAATAAGCAAGCGGCGGCGTTCCAGAAGCTCCTCCCCCGCCGCTCTCATACCCCCGGGGCTGCTCAACAACACCAGCAGCCCCACACTTCTAAAGCCAGCTCCTCACAACAACATCGTGCTGCCCAGAAGCAGAGCGTTACCACCCGTACTCCCCCTCAGCGACACGGGGGGACGGGTGGTCGGTCTCAACCGCAGCCTTCGAGGGGTAGGATGGATCTGCGATCCGTCCTTATCGCCAAGAAGGCTGCGGGGAAAAAGCCCTGACGCCAGCAGCGTCAGGGCTTTGAGGGCAGTCCCCTCCGGAGAGAGGTGTTCTACACCTCAGCGCACAGCGCTCACTTCTCTTCGGTGCCCTCAGGGGACCGTTCTGCCAACCCTGCCGTTCCAGGGCGCAGCGGCCCCCAGCGAACATTCACTCAAGCATCCGCCCGTAAGTTTAGCGGTGCTGGGGTGTTCGCTCCCTCCGAGGAGGGTCTCAGAGCGATCAGTTCGGTTGCCCCCTGCCGGTGCGCCGCATCGGGGCACCGAACTGGTTATTCAGGATATACCAGAGGCCAGTCTCGAGAGACTGGTTCCCTTAGTAGAATATCTGACAGCGTGGAAGCTACTGCCAAATATTTCTCAATGGGTCCTGCGTACAATCGAAAAAGGTTATGCCATTCAGTTCGGGTCTCGCCCGCCCCGGTTTATGGGGGTCCTACCCACTGTGGTGGGCCCCGAGCAGGCTCTGGTTCTGGAGCAAGAAGTAAAAACTCTATTGGAGAAAGGAGCCATAGATTATGTACTTCCCTCCGATGCAGAGAACGGTTTCTACAGCCGTTACTTTATTGTTCCAAAGAAGGATGGCGGGCTGCGTCCTATTCTAGATCTTCGTCAACTGAACCAGTCCGTTATGAAACTCAAGTTCAAGATGTTGACACTGAGGCAGATCGTATCTCAAATCAGGTCCGAGGACTGGTTTGTTACGATCGACCTCAAGGATGCATACTTTCACATCTCCATCCTTCCACATCACAGGAAGTTCCTGAGGTTTGCTTTTGGGGGCAAAGCTTACCAATATCGGGTTCTTCCATTCGGCCTAGCGTTATCACCCCGCACATTCACCAAATGTATGGATGCAGCTCTTGCACCTCTACGTCTCCAGGGCATTCGCGTCCTCAATTATATAGACGATTGGTTGATTCTGGCTCATTCACAACAGTTAGCGGCTCGGCATCGAGATGTCGTCCTCGCTCACATGAAGAGCCTGGGGCTGAGGCTCAACGCCAAGAAGAGTATGCTTTCTCCAGTTCAGAGAACCACTTTTCTGGGCGTGGTTTGGGACTCTGTTGCGATGCAGGCGCGTCTTTCTCCTGCTCGCATCGAATCAATCCTTTCTACCGCAAGCCGGTTAAAGCTAGGCCAGTCACTCACTGTAAAACAGTTTCAGAGGCTGTTGGGGCTGATGGCAGCGGCATCCAACGTGATACCTTTTGGTCTGCTGCACATGAGACCCCTGCAGTGGTGGCTCAAAACCAGGGGATTCTCCCCGAGGGGAAATCCTTTTCGCATGATCAAGGTCACGCGGCGTTGTCTACGTGCCCTGGCCATTTGGAAGAAGTCCTGGTTTCTATCCCAAGGGCCCGTGCTGGGAGCTCCTTGTCGTCGCAAAATGCTAACGACAGATGCTTCCCTCACGGGCTGGGGAGCGGTCCTAGACGGACGCTCGACTCAAGGTCTGTGGGGCGCTCACCACCTCTCCTGGCACATCAACTGCCTGGAGATGCTGGCGGTCTTTCTGGCCCTCAAGACTTTTCTTTCAGATCTCAGGGGCCACCATGTTCTTGTCCGGTCAGACAACACATCGGTAGTCGCCTATATAAATCATCAGGGGGGTCTGCGGTCACGCCCACTCTCCAAGTTGGCGCGCCGAATCCTCCTGTGGTCCCAAGGGAAATTTCTGTCACTCAGGGCAGCTTATATCCCCGGGGTCCAGAATGTTGGAGCAGACGTCCTGTCGAGGCAGGGGCTGAGGCCCGGGGAATGGAGGCTCCACCCCGAGGTGGTGGAGCAAATTTGGGAAAGGTTCGGCCAGGCTCAGGTGGATCTGTTTGCGTCTCGAGAGACTTCTCACTGTCCACTCTGGTTCTCCCTCACGCATCCAGCTCCTCTCGGACTGGATGCTATGGTACAGACGTGGCCGAGGCTTCGTCTGTACGCATTTCCCCCGATCGCTCTGCTCCCGGGAGTTCTAGAAAGAGTTCGCCGGGACCACGTCCGGCTCACCTTGATAGCCCCGCGCTGGCCGGGCAGAGTGTGGTTCTCGGACCTAGTATCTCTCCTGGACGGCTCTCCCTGGGAGATTCCCGTCAGGAGGGACCTTCTGTCCCAGGCAGGGGGCACGATTTTCCACCCCCGTCCAGAGCTCTGGAGCCTGTGGGCTTGGCCTCTGAGGGGGCCCAGCTCATAAATTCCGGTCTCTCAACCGAGGTTGTAGGGACCATTCTCCAATCTAGAGCTCCCTCCACGAGGAAGCTTTACGCCCTGAAGTGGAAACTTTTCACTTCTTGGTGCAGTAGTCGTCAGTTTGATCCAGTTTCCTGTCCCGTTGGTACGGTTTTGGAATTTCTGCAGGAACGGTTCACTGCAGGGTTATCTCCCTCCACGCTAAAGGTTTATGTGGCGGCCATTGCGGCTTACCACATACCCTTGGCTGGTTCTTCTCTTGGTAGAGACCCACTTATTACTCGCTTCCTCCGTGGCACCTTGAGGCTGAGGCCCGCGGTACGCATGAGGGTTCCGGCATGGGATTTGGCCGTGGTGCTCCAAGGCCTATCCCTAGCCCCCTTTGAACCGATTGAGGAGGTTCCAGTTAAGTTTTTGACCCTAAAAACACTGTTCCTCCTTGCCATATCTTCCTTGAAAAGAATAGGAGATCTACAGGCCCTTTCGGTTGCCCCCTCGTGCCTGGAATTTGCACCTGGTATGGTGAAAGCCTTTCTTCATCCCAGACCTGGTTACATTCCTAAAGTTCCCACTAATGTGGCTAGGCCCATTGTACTGCAGGCCTTCTGTCCTCCTCCCTTCAGGACGTCAGACCAGGAACGCCTTAATTTGCTTTGCCCTGTTCGGGCCCTAGATGCTTACGTCCACAGAGCTGCCCTGTGGCGTAAGACTGAGCAATTGTTTATCCTCTTCGGGTCCCCCAATAAAGGGGCCCCGGCATCTAAGCAGAGGATGAGTAAGTGGTTAGTCGAGGCTATCTCACTTGCTTACGAGTCGGCCGGACTGCCGTCACCTCTAGCAGTCCGAGCCCACTCTACCAGAAGTATGGCGGCCTCCAAAGCCCTTCTTTCGGGAGCCTCTTTACACGACGTCTGTGATGCGGCAGGCTGGTCCTCACCGCACACAGTCGTCAGGTTTTATCAACTTGACCTTAGCTCCCCCGGGGCCCGGGTTCTCTCTGGCGACTGACGAGCCACACCAGACAGGCCCTTGTAACTATGGCGGCGTGGGTATTAACGTTCCCAAAGCGTCAATTTCTCGACGCAACGCGAGTTCCCTTGAAAGGGAACGTCTCGGTTACGACTGTAACCTTAGTTCCCTGAAGAGGGAACGAGACGTTGCGTCGCCCTGCCATACTTCCAGCACGCCTGTCAGCGCTTACTTCAGACACTTTAAGCTAGCGTTGCTTTGTTTGAGCGTGCTTTATAGCTTCCTGGCCGTGACGTCACCCGCTTCTGACGTCTCGACACACCATTGGACTGATTTCACACGTGCTTCATGACGACATCACGCGTTGCGTTCCCAAAGCGTCAATTTCTCGACGCAACGTCTCGTTCCCTCTTCAGGGAACTAAGGATACAGTCGTAACCGAGACGTTTGCGATGCAGTTTGCGAATGCTCGTTTGAACTATGGTTTCGGGGAACACCAAATCGTTTAACTATGTAAGTAACGACAGAACTTGCGATGTTAGTTGGCTAACGATGCTTTTGGGAAACGCACCCCTGTTTAGTTTCTGTCTCTATGAAGCCCCTCCTTAAGAAAAGTGCAATGTGCTCTGATTGGTCGGCTGGAACAGTGTGTTGTGATTGGTCAACTGCTTCAAGTGTTTTTTGAAAATGTCACGCCCCTTAACTGCAAGTTTCAACCAAGCGGCAACCTCCCCCAGTTTCTCTTGAAGCCAATACAGAAGTGACTTAAACTGCAATTCATCAACTGGCCGCTAGGGACAGGCTCCAAAAGAGAGCAGAATCTCATTGAGCCCCATGTTAAAATGCCCAACTTTACAGCAGAAAAAAACATGTTTATAGCATGGTACAAATTGTTGTTTTGGTCTATACTGCTAATTTTGCCCTTCATGACAACTCTTGAGGGGGTGAATTTTTTTTATAACTCATCTATTTAAATTATATTAAGCCTTAAAGTTCTGCATAATTAAGGGCGTGGTCACTTGAGTGACAGGTGGAGTGCTGCTGCTGTCTGTGAGCCATCATGTTACCTCAGCTAATTCCAGCCGCTGAATTTGGCATCTCTGCCGTATTTTTTCTGGATTATTTTATACAATCATCAAATAATATGGCTTGCTGTACGGTTATATGGTTGAGATAGATGTGCATCTGTATACATATGCACACATGTGGTAGATAAACAGAACACATGTTGTTGGATCATCTTGGCATTGGCTAAAAGTTTTGTTCATGAGAACTACAATCACAATGGCTGGAGAATATGCCTCTCAAGATACCACAAAATCCGACAGCACTGCTTGGATATTACAACTAAAACTGCTGCACTATTTTGAAAAATTATACTTTGGACGCGGGCTCATTTGTTTGTGAGAGTCTAATGTAATGAGTCTTATGTTCATATACAACATAAACGCTGCTCTTGAAGAACAATGATGGAGAGCAGATCATTCAGAAGAAATGTGATGCAAACAATGGACAATATTTCAATATTTCATGCTCATGGTCATTTTACCCAAGTATGACGGATTGGATTCATCTCATGATCACTATTTCATTACAAAGGTATGAAGTCGCATTTTGATTTTGTGTGTTGTCATTTGCACACCAGACACAAATTACAATATTACTGTTGCTGGAGCATCTATATCGTAAAAAAGACATCGCAGATTGACAGTAAAGAACTTTCTAATGATAACTTATCTTTATTAATATTTTAGATAGTGTCTAAGATAGATAGATAGCTCCTTTGCCTGCTAACATGATCATGTTGTGCTAGGCGGGCGTGGTTTTAGCAACCAGACACCTCAGTTCCAACCACATCCCACCTCTTTGTCCATTTTCAGTCATCTGGGAGTGACGCGCGATGACTTGCTGCCAAAATGGCAACAGCCGTTTTTTCGCTTCAAAAATGCTCTTCAGAAATCTACGGGTGACGCCACGGACACTATGTCCATATTTTTTTACAGTCTATGGTTTTCGAAATATTACTAACGCAACTCAACCAGGCCCCGCCCCTTTATTTTGCATATGTCTTGGGCGGGAATTACTTAAATGAGGAATATTGTGATAGTGTTCATTCCCAGAAGAAAACTGACAACAACTGAGGTGTTTCATGGAGTTCAGAAACCATATATCAAGAATAACTCCCTTTCATGCTCAAATATAAACATTACACACTAATAAGAAAGTTGAAAATATAAAAAAGCATAATAGGTCCTTTTTAATGTTTTGTACTTCATAGTGATTTGTTTACACTTTGCTGAAGATCCAACTTAATGTTCTAGCTAAGTTCACAGTAGGTAATGTGGTTATGTATAATTGAAATAGAGTCCTAGTGTACATAATGCAGTTCCCTTTTGAGGGAACTCGCACTGCGTCCCGAAGGGGTCACTATGGGAACGCTGTCAGCGTGAATACGTCTGATGCACGTGTGTCAACTAGTCCAATGGCGAGAGTGAACGTCTGCAGCTCCATTTGAGCCGCTTGATTCTGTCTCAGAAAAATTTTTGACGTTTAAAACTGTTTTCCTCTTTGCCATTTTTTCCCTAAAAAGAGTAGGAGACCTTCAGGCCCTATCTGTATCCCCTACGTGCCTTGAGTGTGCACCAGGGATGGTCAAAGTGTTCCTTTACCCTACCGGGTTATATACCTAAGGTTCTGACCGATATTACACAGCCTATAGTGCTGCAAGCTTTCTGTCCTCTGTTCTCAGATCCAGACCAGGAAAAGTTGAATCTTGTGTGTCCAATGTAAGCACTGGACACCTAATATCCACAGGACTGCCCTGTGGAGAACATCAGATCAACTTTTTGTTTGTTTTGGACCGCAATTAGGGGTCTCCCTGCGTCCATACAAATGGTTAGCAAGTGGATAGTTGAGACTATATCACTTGCTTATGAGGTCTCTGGTCAACAATATCCACTGTCTGTCAGAGCTCATTCTACTAGGAGTATGGCAGCCTCCAAAGCCTTGTTGTTGGGGGTTTTCCTCAAGGAGGTCTGTGATGCGGCGGGCTGATCCTCGCCACTCACATTGTGAGATGATATATCTCGACTTGGACGCAGCTCCAGGTTCTGTGCTCTCGTCTTAGTGTGCCACAGTTTCACACGGACAGGCATTTTGGAATTATGGCGTTTTGGGATATCGTTCCCATAGCGACCCCTTCGGGAAGCAGTGCGAGTTACCTCGAAAAGGAACGTCTCAGGTTATGACTATAACCACAGTTCCCTGAGAGAGGGAACGAGACACTGCGTCGTGTTGCCATACTCCCTGCATCCCTGTGATCGATTTGCTTCGGCAATTTAAGCTGAAGCCGGTCTTTTCGGATGTGTATTTATCCTTTCCTGGTCATGATGTCATCCGCCAGTGACGTTCACTCTCGCCATTGGACTAGTTGACACATGTGCATCAGACGCATTCACGCTGATGGCGTTCCCATAGCGACCCCTTCGGGATGCAGTGTCTCGTTCCCTCTCTCAGGGAACTGTGGTTATAGTCATAACCTGAGACGATATGGAAGACTGAGATGTGAGATCTTTTCCTCTCTGTCTTTACCTTTTCTAAAGTGCAAGAGTTGAGAAAGGTGACAGAAAACATCATTCACACATGGTCTCCAAGCTAACACAGATGCTCTCACCTTCATCACCTCGCTCATACACATCTCTCCTCTCATATATCTCTCCTCCTTCTTTTAATGCTGTTGATCAGCTCTATCTTCACCCACACTAGTCGTTCTGCTGTTGTGTGACACACACAATAACTGAGACAACACTTTCATCCCACATTATTTCCTCTTACTGACAAAAAACATCTGTACTTGATGTTCCTGAGGTAGTTTTTTAATATCAAAATGTGTACAGAACATGAAATAGGACTACAATTATTCTGCTCTTTTTATATGCTTTTCACACCATCTTCACTGGCAACAGCAACATTTTAGTTGTAATTAGAACTAGATTTTTTTTTTTTTTTTTATAAAAGTTTGCTTGTGCAAAACTTGCTAACACAATGCCATCCCAACACCCAGTTGCATTGCACCTTAGGTTTTTCCCTTAAATATGAGACCTAAAGGTATAGTGCACCCTAAAATGAAAATTAAGTCATAAATTACTCACCCTGTTGTTGTGCCCTTCTTTTCTTTTATGGACCACAAAAGTAGAATTAAAAAAAAAAAAAGAAGTCCCGCTTGCATTTGTCCATATAATAGCATGGCAGTGAATAGTGACCAGCATCAAGCTTTTTAAAAAAGACGCAAAAGTATCACAGAATGATCCCATGCGACACGTGTCATATATTCCAAGTGTTCTGGGAGTTTATGATATGAAATTTAATGTATTATTTAATGAAAATCCTGACCTTGCCTGGCGGTCTTCAGTGACTCTATCTTCACTCTGTCTCTCCCAGAAAAGAAACAAAGATGGACAAAAACGCATCACGAAATAGAATCCATGTAACTTAATAGTAGTAGAATGGTAGTTTAAGTGTTACGACCAACAAAATCCCATAGACTTACAATGCCACTACTTTGCTTAGAAAAGTAACACCACACCTCTCCTGAACAAGCTGCACATTTGAGGTATTTTAGGTTTGGAACAACTCTAAAAAGCAAAAAGGATAAGGTCAACATATGTCATATGTGATGATAGCACAAATTAAGAAAATTTGCTTAATGACATGGCCACAAAACTTTAATTAGTGTTAACGGTGTGCATCTCTCTAAAGCTTTAAACTGCAGTTGGGTCGGTGAGCTGGAAGCCTTCCCTCTGGCTTACTGCCTAGATTGTCCATCTCAAATTCTGAGGCCCAAAGTTCAAATCCACCTTGGAGCTACAGCACGATCCACCCCATTAATTATTCTAAATTAATTATGGCATAATGATCACAAAATCGTGCTGGCTTATGACTGAAAACTGGGGTACCTTGTAGTTTTATTTCTCAGGGGAATCTTAAAGGAATATGCCATGCCATTTTCTATCTGACATTCTCATTGCATTGCATTTTCAACCTGCAAACTGCTCACATTTATAGCTTATAGTTTATCAGCTGTTATAAGAGATGTTTGTGATGTCAGAGGGCGAAATTGGGGTCCAAAAAGAACACAAGACCCCTTTTACTTTGTTTGTTATGACTAAAATTTCTTCCTTTTTTTTCATAGAAAATAATGACGTACTGGTTTGGAATGACAGGGTTCTGACCAAAGACTTTATATATAGAAAGCCGGTACACTCGTATAATTATGAATGGGAGAAAGTGCAACGCACAATATGGAGGAATAAGTCCCGCCTTTTAAATAAGAGCCAATCAGCGACTGGTGAAGTCATCGCATCACTGCAGCAGCCGTTAGAAGCTTCGGTTCCTATAGAAACAGTCAGACCCGCACTTCCTATAGAGACGCACACTTAGGACTGTGCATGCGCATTAGCTTGATCCGGTCTGAAAAATGCTGTTTTTTTTGTCATGATTCAGGCGTTTAGAAACATTTATGAGACAGTTGTCAGATTTCATTGGTGATTTCAAATATGAAATTTAATCAAAAGCTTGGCGAACAGCTTTGGCGAATTTGATGTTTCCCCATTCAAAGAGATAGGAGCTGCACTTGCATGGCCTAGAGGTGTTTCAAAGATGGCTGCCGAGTGAAATGACTTGTCTTAAAGGGACTTTGGTTCTAAATGAAAGCAGTTTTCT
Organism: Elopichthys bambusa; assembly: GCA_037101425.1. Classification (NCBI taxonomy): domain Eukaryota; kingdom Metazoa; phylum Chordata; class Actinopteri; order Cypriniformes; family Xenocyprididae; genus Elopichthys; species Elopichthys bambusa. The sequence continues at coordinate 4,334,125 of CM074432.1, forward strand.
TTTTTTGTAATAGTTTAAATGTAATCTTTAGCAAATGAACATCCATTTTTCATAATGTACATTATATGTTGCGATGCCTTAAATAACTTTTTATGCATTTAAAATGATTGACATGAGTTTTTAGTGTTTTTTTTTTTTTTTTTTTTTGGACAAAATAATCAGCCATAAAATAAATTGTTTGCTGACTGATTGATTGCTAAATTGTATCGGCCATATCTGTCACGAATTCTGTGTCCGTCCATGGACTTTTATTTTGATATTCTTTTGTCCTACTTTGCCTGTGTTCAGCATAGATATGTATGCATAGATGTCACATTTGACCCTTCCAGACACGACGACACCCCTGCCATCTTGTAACGGTCAACATGTCGTCACTCACAGTAAGAATCAATGATGCCACAACATTGATTTAATTCCTGAAAAAAATGGGATAACCTTTCACATATGGAAAAATTGTGTTTTATATGTATTAACTCAATATTACATATACTATATTTTTTACAATATTTGTATACTATGGTAACTTTTTAATGTTGTATTATCTGATACCTTTGTCTTGTATTGTGTTAAAATCATCTGCTAAAGTCTATTGCAGATACAGATATTCACACATGCGTCTAAGTTTGCAGATGCTCAATCAGCTTGCTCTAATATGGTGGACGGCCCATAGAAACAGCTACTAATGAGGAATATATATATGTATGTGTGTGTGTGTGTATGTATATGTATATATATATATATATATATATAATCAGTTCCAGCATGTTTAGTTCCTGTTTCATTGGTTGCCTTAGTTATTCATTGTTTAATTGAACAGTCTTAACTGTTCCTTATTGCCACTGTGTATTTATACCCTGAGTTAGCCTCTGCTCTTTGTCTTGTGTTTACGTTACTAGCTAGTTTGTATCTTTGGTTGATTCCTGTTTCAATTAAATGTTATTTAACTGTTGATCTTCTTCAGATCTCTTTACTCTGGATCATCTAGCCAAGCCAGCACCTGACAGCATCGGCAAGAATTTCAATATCAGCACATCCATAACTGTTTGTGATTTTATTTGAAACCATCTAAAATGTTTAAGCATCTTAAAAAAAAGTTAACATTTCCTTTCATCTAAAGTATACATAGTTTTCAAAGATTACACAAACTAACTCAGAAGAATAATACACTTTTTGTGTGTGTGGGTGAATTCTTCTTCTTTTTGTTCATATTTCACACTTTTTTGTGAGTTATTTGGTCGTCTCATCAACATAGCTATCATTAATTTCATATTCTGACATCTAGGTCATGAAACATGAAACAAAATCACAATGCATCTCATTGCACTATAGTGTCTGTCACTAATAATGAACGTATAGGGCTGAACTGAACTCATATGATGCAATTAAATGTCTGAATTGCTGATGATGTATGAAAAAATGCCTGAATTTCTGATGATATATATTAATGTCTAATGTGCTGTTGTTGGACAGCTTTTGAAGCTTGGAGAGTTTTCCTACCTTTCAGCTCACTTTTTTTTTTTTTTTTTACTTGTCCTTGAACTGTATTTTCAGACAAGATCAAACAACCATCAGGATCCAGAATAAAGGTTCGTCTTGAGTGTCTTTGATGTGAGAAGAAATAATGAAACTAATGGCACCTTTCTTTGTGTAAGCATAGAATTAAAAAGAATATTCCTTACCTGCATAGCAAATGTACCAAAAAAATGGCCTCATAATGTTTCAGTTCTGGTTTATTTATTTTGGGAGAAATTTAATTAAATCATAATCTCATATAAAAAGGTATATACATTTGTGATTTGTATTTAGCTTTTTTCAGTATATTTTTGTAAGAAATATAGACGTGAACAAATGATGTCATTTCTGAGTGAAACTGTATTCGCAGCTGTTCATGTTCAGTCAACTTCAGATTGTCTTAAATGACACGTCTGAAATCATTTGAGAACTGACACAGATGCTGTTTTCAAATGTCATTTGCCTCCTGCTGGGGATTCTACATATTGTTTCCCTCTCGACATCCTCACTGTGAGAAGGGCAACAAATTAAGTCTAACTTTTTCATTGTGACAAACCTTGTCGGTGACCTTTAGTTGACATGAATGTTGTCAAGTGCTGATCCACTGCAGTTCTGTTGTTTGTGGTTCTGGGAAGTACGCACAGCTTTCTATTTATTATCCTTGACTGACCCTCCTTTCAATTAACAGTTTAGAGATGGACAGAATATAATTGTTGATTTAAGAAGATGGGAAAACTCACAAATTATGTATGTTATTCACAACACTGATGGAAAACAGCCAATGTCACTACTGTTCAAAAGTTTGGGGTTGGTAAGATTTTTGAAAGAAGTCTGCATTTATTTGATCAACAATAAAATTATGGAATATTATCACAATGTAAAATAAATGTTCCCTTTCGAAAGGGAACTTCTACTCTGCGTTTGCAACGCTATGGGGAAACGTCACATGACTCGGTGTTCGAAAGCCAACTATCCAATAACTCCAAATCCTATTGGCCGGCGACAGCCTATGACGTCATACAGGCGCGACCCGGAAGTATAAAAGGGGCGCCTGGGAAAGCAGTCATTATCTCATCGTCTTTCGGGACTGTTTGTGTTGACTGCCATTATCGAATATACTCTTCATAGAGTATGTCAAGTCAAGTCAAGTCACCATTATTTATATAGCGCTTTTTACAATGTAGATTGTGTCAAAGCAGCTTTACAGTGATAACTGGTACATTATTTTGGCTGCACAGCAGCTCGTAAGGAATAGTGTCAATGCAGGCAGATCAAAGCACTGTTGAATATCAAATGTCAATTGTCAAGTGTCCCCAACTAAGCAAGCCAAAGGCGACAGCGGCAAGGAACCCAAACTCCAACAGGTGACATCAGGTGGCAAACAGGTGTTAAAATGGAGAAAAAACCTTGGGAGAAACCAGGCTTAGTCGGGGGGCCAGTTCTCCTCTGGCGAACAGTGCTTTGTTACGACTCAGGCTGCTATCATAAGTCAGATATGATCGCAACATTCAAAGTGTTTAATTCAGTTCCATCCAGTTGAGGATCGTATTCATCACACCGGTATGGACGGTTGTTGAGGAGATGTGCCACTGGTTGTCATGTTGATGAGGCCTTCATAGTGGATGATCTAGTTGACTCAATCTCTGCAGATACTTCAGGGCTGTGTTGTGGTTGTGTCATGGTGCAGGTCCTCGATCTCACCCGGATACGGCCCGGATCCGGCTGACTACGGTAAACCTCGGGATAAACAGAAAGACTAATATTAGCGTAGATGCCATTCTTCTTCTGATGTAACGAGTACATCTGGTGTTATTGGAAGTGTTCCCGGTTCCGGCTGACCTAATTTATGCAGCCTAATAATCCTTTAACGGATTTGAAAAAATAAATTGATAATGTGTTATGTGTATGCCAGGTTAAAGAGATGTGTTTTTAGTTTAGATTTAAACTGACAGAGTGTGTCTGCTTCCCGAACAATGCTAGGAAGATTGTTCCAGAGTTTAGGTGCCAAATAGGAGAAGGATCTACCACCTGCAGTTGATTTTGATATTCTAGGTATTATTAGCTGGCCTGAATTCTGAGATCGTAATAGACGCGAAGGACTATAATGCATTAAGAGCTCGCTCAGGTACTGGGGAGCTAAACCATTTAGTGCTTTGTAAGTAATTAGCAAGATTTTAAAATCTATACGATGTTTAACAGGAAGCCAATGCAGTGTTGACAGAACCGGGCTGATATGGTCATATTTCCTAGTTCTAGTAAGAACTCTAGCTGCTGCATTTTGTACGAGCTGTAGTTTATTTATCAGGCGAGCAGAACAACCACCTAGTAGAGCGTTACAGTAATCTAGCCTTGAGGTCATGAACGCATGAACTAACTGTTCTGCATTTGTCATCGAGAGCATATGTCGTAATTTAGATATATTTTTAAGATGGAAGAATGCGGTTTTACAGATGCTAGAAACATGGCCTTCAAATGAAAGATTGGTATCAAAGAGCACACCCAGGTTCCTAACTGACGACGAAGACTTAACAGAGCAGCCATCAAGTGTTAGACAGTATTCTAGGTTATTACGTGAGGACGTTTTTGGTCCAAAAATTAGAATATCTGTTTTTTCTGAATTTAGTAGTAGGAAATTACTGGTCATCCAATTTTTTATATCAGCTATGCATTCCGTTAATTTTGTGAATTGGTAAGTTTCGTCAGGGCGCGAAGAAATATAGAGCTGAGTATCATCAGCGTAACAGTGAAAACTAACACCATGCTTCCTGATGATATCTCCTAAGGGTAGCATGTACAGATTGAAAAGCAATGGTCCTAGTACCGAGCCTTGCGGTACTCCATATTCAACTTGTGATCGATATGACCTCTCTTCATTTACTTCTACAAACTGATAACGGTCAGATAAGTATGATTTGAACCATGACAATGCAATTCCACTAATGCCAACATAATGTTCGAGTCTATTTAAAAGAATATTATGATCAATAGTGTCAAATGCAGCACTAAGATCCAGTAACACTAATAGAGAGATACAACCACGATCTGATGATAAGAGCAAATCATTAGTAACTCTAATGAGAGCAGTTTCAGTACTATGGTATGGTCTAAATCCTGACTGGAAATCCTCATAGATGCTATTTCTTTCTAAAAAGGAACATAGTTGTGATGATACAGCCTTTTCTAGTATTTTTGACAGAAAAGTGAGATTTGAGATTGGCCTGTAATTGACTAATTCTCTAGGATCAAGTTGTGGTTTTTTAATAAGAGGTTTAATAATAGCCAACTTAAAAGTTTTTGGTACGTATCCTAGTGATAAAGATGAATTAACGATATTAAGAAGAGGATCTATGACCTCTGGAAGCATCTCTTTCAATAGCTTAGTTGGTATAGGGTCTAACATACATGTTGTCGATTTTGACGATTTAACAAGTTTAGACAGTTCTTCCTCTCTTAAAGGAGTAAATGAATTGAATTTTTCCTCAGGGATACTACAATGCACCGTCTGACGCAATACTGTAGTAGACGGTTGCGTGGTTATAATTTTTTTTCTAATATTATCAATCTTGCAAGTAAAGAAGTTCATGAAGTCATCACTGCTGTGCTCTTTGGAAACATCAGAAGTTGAAGTTTTATTTCTTGTTAATTTAGCCACTGTATCAAATAAATACCTAGGGTTTTGTTTATTTTCTTCTAAAAGTTTTGAAAAATAGGCAGATCTAGCAGATTTTAAGGCCTTTCTGTACTCAACCATTCTCTCCCTCCACAAAATGCGAAATACTTCTAGTTTTGTTTTCTTCCAGCTGCGTTCCATTTTTCTGGCTGCTACCTTTAGGGCCTGAGTGTGCTCGTTGTACCATGGCGTTGGATTAATTTCCTTAATCTTTTTTAAACGCAAAGGAGCAACTGAGTCTAATGTGCTTGAAAAGACAGAGGCAATAGTTTCCGTTGCAACATCGAGGTCTTCTAAGCTGTCTGGCATGCTAAGGCGATGAAACTGATCAGGAAGATTATTTATAAAGCGTTCTTTAGTGGTAGAAGTGATGGTTCTACCAAATTTATGGCAGGGAGGCAGTTTAGCTGTTTTGACTAAATGTAGTATACACGAGACTAGGTAATGATCTGAGATGTCGTCACTCTGCTGCAGAATTTCAACGGCATCAATATCAATTCCATATGACAATATTAGATCTAAGGTATGGTTACGACAATGAGTGGGTCCTGACACGTGTTGTCTAACACCAATAGAGTTTAGAATATCTGCAAATGCCAATCCTGATGAGTCTTTTTCATTATCTACATGGATATTAAAGTCACCAACAACAAGTACTTTATCTGCTGCTAGTACTAACTCCGATAGAAAATCAGCAAATTCTTTGATAAAGTCTGTATGGTGTCCTGGTGGCCTGTATACAGTAGCCAACACAAATGTCAACTTACATAATGTTACGTAAAGTACCATCACTTCGAAGGAATTATATTTGAGAGACTTTTGACTAATACTATAAATATTACTATAAATTACAGCAACACCTCCTCCTTTGCCTTTCTGACGAGGATTGTGTCGATAATCATAACCTTGAGGACTAGACTCATTTAAAGTAATGTAATCGTCCGGTTTTAGCCAAGTTTCTGTCAAACACAGCATATCTAGATTATTGTCTGTGATAATATCATTTACAATAAGTGATTTTGATGAAAGGGATCTAATATTTAACAACCCAAGCTTTATCATTTGTTTATCATTACTATCTCTATTTTTTATTTGTTGAACATCAATTAAATTTTTACCATTAAATGGGTTTGGAAGTTTTTTGTTTTTACTGATTCGGGGTACAGACACAGTCTCTATGTGATAATATCTAGGTGTAAGAGTTTCTATGTGTTGGGAATTATCTGACTTCTGTAACGTGAGGCAGCTAGCAGACGGTCGGTTTAGCCAGTATGTCTGCTTCCTGACCTGGGCCACAGTTTGTCATGTTTCAGCTCTAAGACTAAGTGCCATATTACTAGAGAGAAGAGCAGCACCATCCCGAGAGGGATGAATACCATCTCTTTTCAACAGGTCAGGTCTGCCCCAAAAACTTTTCCAATTGTCTATAAAACCTATATTATTTTATAATAATATAGTATATATGTATATATATATAGTATAGTATGTTTATAGTATGTCTCTGTTATGTCTGAGGGCAAAGAGAAACATTTCAGGAAGTGTGTGGATCCATGCCCGAGGTTTTTAACTCCGGAGGGTTCGCACACCCTATGCGTCTATTGTTTGGGAGAAGAACACGCACGGATGGTGCTTGAGGGCGCTGTCTGTGTGAATTGTGAGCGTCTTCCTATGAGAACGCTCCATTCTCGTCTGGCCCTCTTCTCGAGGGATGAGGCGTCAACATCTGCGCCTGGTGGGTCCGGCCCTGCTCGTGCTGAGGCAGAGCAGCGGCTGCACTCATGGGGCTCGCAGATGGAGCTCGCTGCCGAGTTTGAGAGAGGTGTTATGGTCTCTCAGCCTCCGGTGGCGGCTGGCGGGGATGAGCTCCTGGATGATGATGATGTCTTATCTTTGACATCATCGGATCCGGGAGCGAGTGTTCTTCTGGCTGATAGCCCCCGTGGGCAGGAGGCAATGGAGGAGGAAGAAGTGGCTTTTTCTTCTTTCTCCAAGTCTCCTGGCCCAGCATATGCAGAGTTACGGGAGGTTGTGGAACGCGCTGCTGGCAGACTGCAGCTGCCGTGGGGGCGCGTGAGGAAAGAACCTGTTCGCGGCAGACTTGACGAACGTTTTTCTTTCCGACCACAACCCCGTGACTCCAGTGAGCCTTCCATTTTTTCCGGATCTCCACGTTGAGATCGAGAAGGCATGGAAGAACCCATGCTCGGCCAGAGTTCATCCACATCAGCGAGGGAATCTCGCTGATGTGGATGGATTGGGCCAGCATGGGTATGTGTCGCTGCCGCCCATTGACAAGACGTTTGCCAGCTATCTCGTCATGGGCAGAGCACCGACAGTAAAAGCTCCAGTTTTGCCGTCCAGACCCCTTAAACAGACATCTCGTCTGAACGGCAGAGCATATGCTGCTGCGGGTCAGGCTGGTGCGGCTTTACACACTATGGCAGTGTTGCAGGCGTACCAGGCTGATCTGCTGAAGGCGAGGGCGCGCTCAGCAGCTTTTAAGAGTTGCATTCCACTCAGATCCGTTTTTTTCTGGAGGCCCGCCTTCTGGCTTGATAGTGAAAGGGTTCTTTGGGCTTCTAGAACCATGGATGTTTTCCTTCCCATGTTTGTGAAGGAGCAGTCTTTGGTCTTTGAGCCACGGGAAGGTAAGACAGAGTCAGATTTCATTTCTTAAAATGTTGACTTTGTGTCGTTCCTGTGTATTTCCTGAACATGTCACAGTGAAGGTACATTGAGATATAGAATTTGAAGGGGTTTTTGGGCAAAACTGGAATGTTGAGACTGACTAAGCAGGTCACAAAATGGCTGCTGCTTAGTTTTCTCTCTATGTTGAGTAGCCTCTCGGCTATTTTCAGTATAGTTTGAGTTGGCACTCATTACTTCAGTTTGAGTTGGCACTCATTACCCTAACCGGCCGCCTGACTTTTCAGCTTTGAGCTTCACTTTATTTTTCTCATCATGAGATTTAGAAGTGGAGATCAGGCTGTTTGTTATGGTGCCTGTTGTATATAATAAAGAAAATAGGCCTATAACTTGGCAGCCAGGCTAGAGCTAGGTGATGTGATATATGAAGTAACCCCATATGTATTCACTATCCTTTCAGGATTTGTTTCCTAGTTCTGGTTTTCCTCCCGAGGGAGTTGTTAGGCTGTACGCCCAATTATCCCCTTGCTGGTGTAGGTGCAATTTGAGTTTTACAGCTAGGTTGTAGACTGTTTTCTGACTCCCTTATGCTGTTCCTCAGGTGGTAGGCCCTTATCTTTGCGTAGATAAGTTATGCAGGTGTGTGCTTGGCCCCACTTTCTAGAACTTTCATGCTAAAAGGAATAACTTTCTTCTGAGCCACTTGATAATTTGTTTTATCAAGTTCGAGTTGACGTTGCTAGTTTTTTAGCTCCTGTCCTCTGGGGTTTAGATCAGATTTGAGGATCTGTGTGGGAAGTGTTTTTCTTTTTAAAAACAGCATGTAGATCAAAGTTTGTGTTACTTTGGGTTCTAGACTTTTGCCCTACACTGTATGTGAGCCTATGCTGCCACAGGTTGGCACCTGCTCTCATAACAGTAGGCCCTTTGCTGTGAAAGTAGGCCTTTGTTTTGAGTATTTGGTGACTTGTACTCTCCAGTCTGAGGTCCTTGTCACTGGGTGCATCACCTGTTGGATTGCATATTCAGGGTAGTTAGTGCCACTTTGTTGAAGAAAACTGGTATCTATTAGCTCCCTTTTTTAGTGGTCTGGTTAACGGTTATACTGCTTATAACTCGGATTGTAGGCCTTATGATATTCGGCCTCCTTAGTGGTTAGTTAGTGGTTGTTCTACTATACTGTTTAACTGATCATAATGTGCTCACATATTTTCACAGGTTTACGCTGCCACAGGCCATGCCGCGTGTCTGTCTGAGGTAGTAGGCTTATATTAGCCTTCCTTAGACCATGTTGGCTTTGTTCGGTTCCCTTTAGTCAAAATGTGTATTTAGGGTACATTGCCTGTTGGAATGTGTAGCTTAGCGCAGGTTGCAGTTAGCTTCCCTTAGCTTTTTGGGTTACAGCTGGTTCCCTGTAGCTTGGTTCCCTTTAATTCACGAGCTGTAGCCACGTGTTATTAAATTGGCAGGCCCCTTCAGGCCTCCTTTTTAGTTTACGTTTGGCACAATTTGTGTTTTAATCTGTGAGTAGGCTGATCGCCACCTGTTACTGGAATGGAGGCCCCTTTAGGCCTCCTTTTTCTAGTCAACTTGTTGGCAGGATGCCTGGGAAACCATGCCACCGTCGGCCACGCCCCATCACTGACGGATAGGCCCTAACAGGCCTGTTCTCGGTGTTTGGCAGTGTTTTTCATGTGTTAATCATGACACTTTTAATACATGGCCTCTGGGTGGTATGGTTATGGTAGCCACTTGCTGATGCCACGTGTTTACTAAGGCAGGCCTACTTCGGCCTCCGGTGTAATATGTGGAGTTCAGTTATATACTCCTCTCGCTGTGAGGGTGACAAGGTGCTTTTTACCGAGTATTTCGAGTGGCTAGCCCCTCAGGTTGGTTTGGCAGCAAAACCTTACTGAAGGTTGTTTTTTACCTATATCTGCCTCCCTGAGTTCTATTCTAGTTGAGCTAAGGGCCACCTAGCGCCTAGGGTGGATCTTTTGTGCTCCTAGAAATGGCCACGAGACTACTCCGTGTGTATTAGAGGTTGCTAGGCCTACGGGCCGCCTAGTTTTAACACACTGGAGTATGTTTGGGTGTATTTCTCTTTGAGAGTTATCTTTATACACTTCTGTTGGCCAGAGGCCTAAGTGATAAACCAACCTCCTTTTGTCTGGTTGTTTATCGTCCTTTGGGCCTAAACACTGCCACGAGCTGATGCCACGTGTCTGTTGAGGTTATAGGCCCCTCCAGGCCTTCCTTAATGCGTGCTGGCGTACGCTGTACTCCTCTTGCTTTAGAGAGTAAAAGGTGTTTTTACTGAGTACACTGCTCGGTGGATCGTGTTGGGTGGATTGTCATGTGGGCACTTTGCAGCCTCTTTGGCTGCCATTGAAGTCATCTTTCTACCCCAGAAAGAAAACCGGGCCACTTTCTGTTTGACTTCTGTTATTCACTTAACTCTATCATGCTGTAGGCCTCTTTCGGCCTCCATGAGTATGTGCCCATTGCATGGTCTACCTGTTAGGTGAGTTTCGTACTTCCCTTTTAGGGTTATGTTTGTAATAGTGCTTAGCTCCCTAAGCTGGTCATGGGGTAGGCCTTAATCAGGCCTCCTCTTAAGGATCCAGCATCAGGCTGGTTTGTGCTCCCCTGGATCAGGGTTCTGTAGCGCACAGCCTCCTCAGTGCGTTAATTAAGCACTGGGTAGATCCTAGGATGAGTGGATTATACTCCCCTCAATACGAGGGTTCATAGCACTTAGCTGAGTTCTGTTCTCCAGGATGCCCGTCTCTATGCGTGGGTTTGAGTTTGTTTCTGCCTCTTTGTAAGTCACTCTTACTTACTATCTTCTGTGAAGAATGCGTGTTAGGAGGCTCTGTATTCAGACAGGGTTGGCCCAGACTGAGTTTGTCTCAGGTCAGACTAGGTCGGCCTCCCTGGTGGCTTTGGGGGTGACTTCGTTCCCCTCTAGTGACTGGCTGAGGTTCCCTTTGGTTCCTTGGCCACATTCCCTTGAAGGGACCACTTTTTCTTCTAGAAAGGTTGGTTCCAGACGCCTTAGCACCTTCCGTAGGGCCTTTGAGGAGGTCCTTCGTGGAGTTCAGCTTGGGCTGTTGGCCGAAGGGAATGCTGTCACTGACAGCCTGGTGTGACCCGAGGGAGAGTTGCCAAGCAGTTTCTACTGCTCTGGAGCCTTTGTCTCAGCCATTTTTCTTGGCAGGCATTCTCCTCAAGCATGGCGGCGTGGGTATATCGTTCCCCATAGCGTTGCAAACGCAGAGTAGAAGTTCCCTTTCGAAAGGGAACGTCTCAGGTTACGAATGTAACCAGGGTTCCCTGAGAACAGGGAACGAGACTCTGCGTTTCCTTGCCATACATCGGGCTGCCTGCTGAACAGTCCCTCAAGACGATGGATAATGACTGCTTCCCCAGGCGCCCCTTTTATACTTCCGGGTCGCGCCTGTATGACGTCATAGGCTGTCGCCGGCCAATAGGATTTGGAGTTATTGGATAGTTGGCTTTCGAACACCGAGTCACGTGACGTTTCCCCATAGTGTTGCAAACGCAGAGTCTCGTTCCCTGTTCTCAGGGAACCCTGGTTACATTTGTAACCTGAGACGTTTTCTATTTGAATATATTTTAAAATATAATTTATTCCTGTGATCAAAGCTGAATTTTCAACATCATTTACTCCAGTCTTCAGTGTCACATGATCCTTCAGAAATTATTATATTTGCTGCTTAAAGGGGACCTATTACGCTCCTTTTCACAAGATGTAATTATTATTCCTTTATTTAACAAGGGGAAGTCATATTGAGACTATAATCTCTTTTTCAAATGATCCCTGGCCAAGAAATGAAGCACTTAAGAAATGTATCAGCACCCCATAAACCATACAAAAACACCTAAGGACAAAAGTTAAATACAACAATAAACAAAATATGACATAATAACCAGGACAGGCAGAAGACAAAACAGAACAGCAGCCTATATACAATCGCACTTATAGCTGAAGGTTTCTGTGACATATAATTTAAAATCATTAAGTGGGATAATAGTGCCTAGCTTCAACTGTTTCTGCAAAGCATTCCAGGTTGAAGGGGCATTGTAACAGAAGAAATTTAACTAAATTCTGATTCTTTACAGTAGGTATAGTAAAAAGAATGCTATTTTTTGACCTAAGATTGTATCTATTGTTTTCTACCAAAGAGAAAACTGATAAATAAGAAGGCAACAATCCTTATCACTGCCAGTGATGCTGTCTACGACTTGAATGGAGGCCAACCTGATAAACTGTACAATCTACAGTGATGTGTATAATACTTAGCTTTAGTAACAAAACGTAAAGCAGAAAGGCAGATAGAATCCAGTGAGCATAAAACAGACTTTGCTGCATGCATGTACAGAATGTCTCCATAGTCTATAACAGATAAAAAGGTAGCAGCAACAAGTTCCTTTCTTACTTTTAAATTAAAACAAGCCTTATTTCTATAATAAAAACCCAGTTTAACTCTCAGCTTTTTTACCAGGTTATCTGCATGGAGTTTAAATGTAAGCTTTTCATCTAATAAAAAACCCAAGTAATATCACATGACACTCTTTCAATTTTCTGGTCATATAGAGTGATAATTTGAGGCAAATCCTGTACATTGCTGGAGTGAGTGAATAACATAAATTTTGTCTTTTTAGAATTAAGTACCAATTTTAATTTTAATTTAAAGATTTTTTTGTAGAACTGTGAAAGCATCCTGCAATTTCTTTAATGCCTCATATGGAGATCTAGCAGTACTGTATATGATAGTATCATCCGCATAGAGATGTGCAGCTGCATCTACATTTGTACAAATATCATTTATGTAGATTGTAAACAACAAAGGCCCTAATATGGAACCTTGAGGGACTCCAACTATTAGTTCTGCCTCCCCTGACATAATGCCTTCACAAGTGACATGCTGATATCTACTAGACAGATCATTTTTAAACCATTCAATAACATTATCAGACATCCCAATTTTAGACAGACATTTTAACAAAATGGTGTGATCAACCGTATCAAAAGCTTTTGAAAGATCAATAAATAATGCTGCACAAGATTCTTTACAATCAATAGCACTAACAATATCATCAGCTACCTTTGTGGCTGCTGTGATGGTGCTATACCCTTTCCTGAAACCTGATTGAGAAGGAATAAGAATATTATTTACTGTTAAAAAGTCCTTTAACTGATCAATGACTCAAACATTTTGGCTAATACTGAAAGTTTTGAGAGAGGATGATAATTGTCCATAATAGTTGGATCCCCATTTTTTAAAAAGTGGTGCTTCCAAGATCAAGGTATAATGTTTTGTTCCAAGGAAAATATTAATTATTGGTTCAACAATAATATTAGCCACAAGTTTCAGCAGGAAAGGGTCAAGCCCATCAGGACCAGCTGACTGTTTACAATTTGTTTTGTAACGCAAATAAAACCTCCCTTGAAATTGGTTCAAAAGTAAAGAGGTTCGAGCCCCAGACATTGAGGTGAAAAAACCCTGGAGATGAAAGATGATGTAGTGATATTAGCTCAAAGGGGAAATATTAATAATTATTCATAACTCACTATTTTATGATTCAGGCAGCTATCATAAAGCACTGTTTGCTGTCGGCCAGAGGAGAACTGGCCCCCCGACTAAGTTTCTCCCTGGTTTCTCCCAAGGTTTTTTTCTCCATTTTAACACCTGTTTGCCACCTGTTCGCCATCTGATGTCACCTGTTGGAGTTTGGGTTCCTTGCCGCTGTCGCCTTTGGCTTGCTTAGTTGGGGACACTTGACATTTGATATTCAACAGTGTTTTGATCTGCCTGCATTGACACCATTGTATGCGAACTAAACTGAGCTGGATGATGACATTGTTTACTCCAGTGCTGATATAGATAAATTAACCATTGTGTAATGTTCAAATTCACTACCCTTTCGTTATGTTCAGGATGAAAACATCCACTAAATTAAACTGCTGTAAAAACGTATCAGATAGATTTTTTTTCAAATATTTTTGCATAAATCTGTTAATCAACCTCAGTCCTGATCAAAACTACTAAATGTTTTTAAAAGATCCAGGATTTTTACTCTTTTATTGCCAAGTTTATAAATGATGTCACTGATTTGGGGGAAAAAACACACAAAATGACTTATCACTAAAAGTGATTGTGGACTGGATATTTTTTTACCTTTTATCACAGTCTTGGACATGTGAAAGCAACAACATTGGCTTTGATGCATTGTTAGTTTTCGTGCAGCATCAGATTTTAATTTTTTCTCCCTCATTTACTGTTTGTGGCTATTTTTGCTCCATTGACTACCATTATAACAACATTTTTTGACTGCAAAGCCATGACACCATATAATCATGCATTCTTGATTGTTGGTGGTTTTCCCTGTTGGGAAGAAGTAAAATTTGTAATTTTTACAGTTGATCACCAGGTGGCACCATTAACCCTTTAGATAGGCCTGTGCAAAAAAAAAAAAAAAAGCTTAGTTTCTTCTTTTATATGGAGTATAACAGCATATTATTGTGTGTGTGTGTTTGTGTGTGTGTGTGAGAGAGAGAACTTTGCGCACTTACCTTGATGCGTCTGAGAAAATCTAAATATGCACCTCAGCTCTCAGAACTACATGGAGTAAACAAAAACAAAGTAAGTGTATTTATGCACCTGCTGCCTTTTGATGGTGAGAAGTACGGACGGCCTATGTGTGAAATGCTTTTCTTTTCTTGATGGTAAAGCCAGTTTAAAACCTTAAAATCCTTCAGTGATACAATTTTCCATTTTTTTTTTCTGTAAAAAATCTACTCTGCATCAGATTTATGAAAATAATTTATTATGAACCAAAATGCAACAATTCCAGTTTCTCTGTGCGGCACCCATGGAGGTTGATAATGCTGATAATGAGGTCAATCATCTCCTCTGTAAAAAAACAGATTGAACACAGAATCCATGTTCTGGACCCTTGCGATGGCATAAAGGCAGGAACACACCAAGCCGACGGTCGGCCGTCAGGCAGTTTTTGTTCCTCGGCCAACTAAGTTTTCTCAGTGTGTTCTGCACTGTCGCTGAAGTTGGTCCTCGTCAGTTTTTTTTTGTGGCCGATTCGACATGTTGAATCGGCATCGGAGCTTGTTGTCCGTCGGGCCATCTGATCATTCTGATTGGCTGTTCAGCTACTGCCACCTGCTGGTACGGAATGGCATTTCATCTTATGCAGGCGCAGAACGGACGTGCATCTTGTCTGTCGGCTGTCGAGCGTCGGAACTTTGGACCCAGATGCTGCCGACATGAGCCAACCCGTCAGCGTTGGCTTGGTGTGTTCCTGCCTTAACGTGTCGGCCCTGGAGTCACGCCTCTGGCAGGCTGAAGAAAGGGAGTTGCTTCACGTTGCTGGAAAACCAGACTTCACAGTTTCTCCCAATCCACCCAGATCCAGGATCCTCTGAATCCTCCTCGACTTCAGTAGAAGCTGGAGAGGATGATGAGGGTGCCACAACAAAATCAGGATCTGACTCTCCTGAGTCTGTGGTGTCAGAGGGAGAAGACAATACATCCTGCAGCTCGCTGGAGGGGTCAGGCTGCATAATCATTTCTAAAACTTCGGTACAAGTCAAGCCCTTTCTCATGTTGCTTGCTGCTCTTTTCACCATCAAATGACCAGCAGGATGGCATGCAAGTGTTTAAATCCACTTACCTTGTTTTTGTTTAGTCTGTACTTCTCACCATCAAAAGGCAGCAGGTGCATAAATACACTTACTTTGTTTTTGTTTACTCCATGTAGTTCTGAGAGCTGAGGTGCAGATACATCATGGTAAGTTGGCGTAAGATCTCTCTCACACTCTTACTCTCTCTCTCTCTCACACACACACTATAATATGCTGTTATAATCCATATAACTCCATATAAAAGAAGAAACTAAGGTTTTTGTTTTTTTTTGCACAGGCCTATCTAAAGGGTTAATGGTGCCACCTGGTGATCAACAGTAAAAATTATAAATTTTACCTCTTCCCAACAGGGAAAACCATCAACAATCAGAATGCATGATTATATGGTGTTATGGCTTTGCAATCAAAAAATGTCGTTATAATGGTAGTAAATGGGGCAAAAACAGCCACGAACAGTAAATGAGGGAGAAAAAATTAAAATCTGATGCTGCACAAAAACTAACAATGCATAAAAGCCAATGTTGTTACTAATCTTTGACATGCCCAAGTGATAAAAGGTAAAAAAAAAATATCCAGTCCACAATCACTTTTTATATTGAAAATAAGTCATTTTGTGTGTGTCTGTGTGTTTTTTTTTTTTTTTTCCCAAATCAGTGACATCAGTTATGAACTTGGCAATTAAAGAGTAAAAATCCTGGATTTTTTTTTAAAAACATTTAGTAGTTTTGATCAGGACTGAGGTTGATTAATAGATTTATGTAAACAAATTTGGAAAAAATATTTATCTGATACATTTTTACAGCATGCTTTCATCCCAAACATTACGAAAGGGTAGTAAATTTGCCCACAGTGTATTTTTGAGGTTTTGAAAATGTTCAAATCATTTTCCCAAAATATGTATCAAAATAAGATTTGTCACCGAAAATCATTCCATTTGCTGAAACACAGGGAAAGTTGTGGCCAAATTAAGACTCAAAAACACCCCATAGTAGATGAAAACATCCCCAACAACACATAAGGGTTAACTAAATTAATAACTATTGATTCTTACATCGGAATTAATCAATACTGAATTTATTTAAGATGGATAATGACACCATTTTCTTTAAGAGCTGCTGTGCAGCCAAAATTATATACCAGTTATCACTGTAAAGCTGCTTTGACACAATCTGCATTGTTAAAAGCGCTAAATAAATAAAGGTGACTTGACTTGACTATGATTGTTAATTATGATTAATTATGAATATTTGAATCAGTTAATCAGATTAACTTGAAGTAGCTACATTAAAATTACGATCAAAAACTCAGTTCATCCTGTGAACACTCGGTATTGATTATTAATTAATCCTAAGAGAATGGAATTTTTCATGGCCACAGAAAAATAATTCTTTCTTAGTATTTACACAGCTGGTAATCAGATCTGATCATTTAAGAGGAAATCCATTGCAGACAGAGCATCAGAACCAAATATGTTTGTGCACAAGTTTTATTAAATAAATCACGAACACATAGCTAACTAACAAACACAAACATACATACACTCAAGTCACACATAAACGGGTATGATAAATGATAGAGTGAAACCGGAAGTAGGAAACAGTAGGAGCTATGAAGAAACCAAAAACCAGGGAAAGAATCATCAGCATTCCCTTGTAACAATGGAGGTTCACAATTTTAACTAACTAGCAGCAGTTTAATATATCGTACGATACTTGCAAAATGCCTTTAGGTCGAGTAGCATCGGATTTGCAGGCTGAGGAGAAATCCTTGATGATTCGGTCCGAAGTTGTAGTCAGTATCTTCTGGCTGGGTTGCAGGCCTTGCAGGCCGACAGGCCTTGGCCTGAAGAGGCTTGTAGCAAAGGGGGGTCTCTTCAGTCATCCAAAAAGCAAGAGAGAGCGAAGGAGGGGCGTTGTGCGCTGACTTTTAACCTCTGGTCAAAGTCCTACCTCTTAGGGTTGACCTGACCAATGAAAATGTTGTATTTCCGGGCAATAACATCCCTCCTGTCAGGGCTTTTACGACCGAGCAAGATTAACTGGCTGAGCTGTTGAAGAAGAACTATTAAAGATTCTTGTAATACCGATGTGTTGCACAGGTATCGACATATCGCATACACAAGCATTTAAATCTTCTTGATACGAACCCATAGACACTAAACATGGCATAATTGAAGTTGCCTTAAATGTATCATCAAACATGTGAATACAATACAACAAACAGTAATAATGGATACCATTTCCTGGGGATATGCATGTTCATTTATAGAACAGTCTGTCTATAAATGAATGCAGGAAAGTCTGTTTTCTGTGTGAAAGATGCAGGTTTTCTGTGTGTCTCTTTTGTTTCTGCTCTTCTCTGCTCTTCCATGTGGCACATACATACTTCGGGGCAATAAAACTTGTAACTGAGAACTTCTCAGGGATGGGCAGGGGTTCAATTGGGCCAGGGCTGTCCGGGGCTGAGCCCCGGCACATCGGCTTAGGCCTTTGTTTGAAGGGGAATGAGAAAAAGAGTTTTACTTGTCCTGATTAAAACATCAGTAACACAAATAGCTAGGGAATCACCAAAACGCAAGCATGATTCTATTACATTTAGTGTAAGTGGCGATTGTTAATGGATAATAATAATGTATAATGTGCTGACAGTAACGCTGTTGAGGCTCGCGCAGCCTCTCGAGGAGAAATCGAAACAAATGAGTGCAGCACAAAGAAAACATGTTGCTGTAAAAATTCAAAATGTGGAGGTTTCTTATATTTATAACATATGATAGCCTACAGTTATGTAACATCACAAGACCAAGGGTGCTGTTTTCCGCGTTACTGGATTCACGATTGAAAATGTGAATCCAGAAAAACCACCTACTGGCGGTTCAGTTTCATGTTTAAATTTTCCCAACATTTTTTATTTATATATTTATAATATTTTTAAAATATTTTTAACATTATTTAATGCAGTTGTACTTTTTCAGTGTAAATTCTTTAATTTGATTTCTAACAGTCCTGCTTTATTTTTCTTATTGAATTTATTGATCAAATGTAAAAAATATTGAAATAAAAGATGAAGCATGTAATAAGATTAGGGGAACAAATGCCCTTATTTGGTTCATCATTGATTGAAGCGCTTGCTCGATTACTCTGGCTTTGTAGTTTTCACGTGTGCATTTACCTTATTTTCCGACAACAAGGGTGTCACCATTGTGTTCGTTTTGTCATCTTACTTCCTGCTGAAAGGGACCTAAGCTAGTCGCTAGCTGTAACGGTAGATTATAACAGATAGATTATAACAGAAAGCAAATATGTTAATTATTAAATACACATTTAGGGGCTGCCATAACAATTGGATTAAGAAGAGAGATCAATTGCATCAACGATGTTACAAACACAATGTGAAGCAGGTGGAGTGTTGCTGTGCACTTTACCACCTTAAGACGAGGAGCACCTGAGGCAATGGCTGAAGGCGCTAAACTTGAAGTGCCCACCCAAGCGCCCTTATGTGTGTTCGTACCACTTCATGGATGGGAAGCTGACTGATGAAGGTAAGCTAACTTAGCTAGCCATGTGCTTGTTAGCCTAACGTTAGATTTGTAAAATCCGTTCTATGAATACATTTGAGATCAGTAACGAGCAGTTACAACAAATCTTGCATTATTACCATACATTATTCCTGTTACAGTTACAGAGATTGCAGATGATAGCAGGCCAGCTAGCTATCTCTCATTCAGATATTAATATTGACCTAAGTATTAACACTAGAGTTAGAGATTGTGTGTATACTGTCTCGTTATTAATGCATCTCTCTCACACACACACTGTTCTGTTAAAGTATGGGCGCCATTATATATTAATTCTCATGATGTATTTATAGTACTAATGTAAAAATATATTTATGGTTATATTATTTCCAGATGCATCAATGAGCGTCAGTGATGCAGTGGACAACTGTGAGGATGATCACATCCACATGCCCCTGAACTGTGATGCAGAAACACACTGGGAGGATCCATCTGTCTCTGACCACAACTACGCTTCAAAATCACAACTCAACCTGAAGCCACCTACATCTGATATGAGAACACAATGCGTTGAGCCGGCGCCATTATACATAACTCTGCTGAGAAACAACCACCTCTGTCAGCACACAGGGTTGATATTGGATGCATTTCATTCAGTCGCCGAGCACCTTCCCAATACATAATCCAACAGCTTCCAGCTACACACTTGGGATCAGCTCCTGATGACTCTGATGAAGCTGTGTCTTAATTTGTTGCAGGGTGATGTGTTTCAAAACCTGGTGTTGTGATAAATTCATAACTGCAAATTCAGGATTTCTGGAATACCTTCGTCCAGGCGATGAAGTAATTGCAGACAGAGGCTTCACCATTACCGATTTCCTCTATGAAAGGAAGGTGAAACTTGTCATTCCAGCATTCACCAAGAGAGGCATGCTTGGTGTCACCAAGAGAAGACACCACCAACACCAGGCACATCGCCAATGTACGTGTCCACGTTGAGCGGGTCATATGACTAAAAAAACTCAAAATCCTTTCTCACAACAGTTCCAATTAAGCTCACCCCTAAAATTGATAACATTTTAGAGAATTTGCCCTGTGTAACCTTCTAAGCAACATAATTTCTGATGCAGAGGATGAATAAGTGTTGATTTGTAGGTGTGTTCCATGTCTGTCTCTGCTGTGGTTTTGCTTTAATAAGTGTAAATAGTGTATGTAGTTATTTTTATAAACCTTTACAATGTGACCAGATGTTACCTATCTGTAAATAGTTATTTCTATAAACCTTTACAATATGATCAGATGTTATCTTTTGTGAAGTTTTTTTAAATCTTTACAATGTGGCCAGATGTTAGCTGTCAGTATTTTTTTTTTATAAAACCATATATTGTGAGCACTGCAGATTCCACTTAAAACTCAAAGGAATTAAGTCTTCTGATTTAAACGGAATAAGTCATGTCAAGTTTGCAAATGAATTCCATCTTGGTTTATTACATATGAAAATTAAATGGTGAAATATTACCTCTACATGAAGGTCAGTAAAAGGTGTCTCTAGCTTCCTGATAACATCACTTACAACTGATTTTATACAGCTTATATTAAATTATACATTTTCTAAAACACAAATCACAAAGTTATCTCTTGTTTAATAAAACTGATTTAAAATAATTCCAGTCTTCTTCACCTACATCCTCTACATGCTGCTCCATCAACTCCTGACAGTCCCCAAAGGTTTTCTTCTGGCCACTTCTTCATATTGTCTAACATTACCCACGTTAACAATGACGATGGATGGGACAATATGAGACCATCTGATCGTCGTATGAAGTTTTCTCCGTGCTCCCAATTTGAAACATTTACGGCATTAACGTTATTTGTCATTTCGCTAAAGCTAGCTATCAACAATCTTCTAACCAACCATCCACTGGGTGTCTGACTCTAGGCATCATCACCCTAGCGTCTGACGTCGACGTGTTCCAGACTCGATGACGATGATGCTGTGGGGATCACATAAGTATTCAGTTTTGTGTTTTTATTTCTGGAAAATTGTTTAAATATTTCGGCATAATGCAAATAACATTAGGGGAAAATAACTTACAACTGTCCAGCTGATCTGCCACATCCCGTAGCAAACTAGACAACGAATTACTACTTACCCCCATTTTCTTTACCGCCGTCTCTATCGCTTAGCTGGCCTGACGATTCTACGCGTGAGCTCTTAACCAATGATGCACTGAAGCACTGAATGACTGCCTTCTTCATTTCCATGTTACACACAGAAAAGTAAAAATAAATGAATCAATAAATAAATAAATCTAAAAATAAATACATGTGGGAATAAATAAATCTAAAAATAAATGAATGCATACATACATAAATAAATGTAAAAATAATATATAAATATAAAAATATAAATAAAAAAATAAAAATAAATAAAAAAATAATTAACTAAAAATAAAAGTTAAAAAAAGTTTAAAAATGTATAAACGCAGAAAATAATAAATTGAATTTTATTAAGTCGTTTATTCATTTATTTATTTTCCTATTGTCACATTTATTTACCTATTTATCTATTTATTCATTCATTTTTAATTTCTGCAGGTTTGGTCCTCCATATTTGTGTGCATTTATCTGGGTTATTAGTTAAGATCAAATCTATTAAAGTTGACTTTTTTGAGTCCTTTACGTTTGGACGGGTGGGAGCATGTATTACTTGAGTTAACTTTACAGAATCACAGTAATCTTTAAAATCCTTTGATACATCTGTCAACCAATTCCAGTTCAAATCACCAAGCAAAATAATTTCTTTCTGATGTACAATATCTGCAAGTGCAGTTGAAAGTATGGATAAGGCTTCCTTATTAGCTGAAGGGGGTCTATAACAACAGGCAACAGTTAGTCTGGTATTTCCTAACATTAAATCAATAGCCAGCATTTCAAAGCACTTAGGAACAGTCATAGACTCAAAATGGCATTAAGTCTACAATTTACATATATAACAACACCCCCTCTTTTGCTCTTCCTATCTACACGAAATATATTGTAAACATCAATGGCAATATCATTATCTGAGAGGGTCTTCTTCAACCACATTTCTGATATAGCAGTAATATCTGCCTTCGTAGACATCACCCATATTCTAATATAACCGATTTTAGGCATCAAAGTACAGACATTCAAATTAACAACTTTCAAACCAGGATGACTTGAAAACTCCGAAGGAACATACAAACATTCAGGTTCAGGACCTGGATTTGATTGAACATTTCCTGCCATGAGTAACATCAATAATATGAGACGACGTTGCCACACGTTTCGATATTTCGTCCTCAGACAATTTTTTCTTTAACCAAAAACAAATAAACTAAAGAGGGATCAACTTTAAATCCATGTTGAGACAGTTTGTGAAACTCCTGTGTAGGAGTGTATGTCTGCAATGTACATTTTGACGGCGCATGTGAAGCGACATAACGTCCTTGGTGCATTTGGTACATTATCGTTCGTATAACAAGTCTTTAAATCTAAAAGACAAAGACAAAGTAACCATATTACCTGTAATGCACCCATGGTAAACAGACTGTTGGAAGTCCAACCACGGTGAGTCCAAAACAATCGACGCTATGGTCAGCTAGATATTTTGTCCATGAAACCTATACGACAATATGGTAATTGTGTTTGGGCAAGGGAATGAGAAATGGGAAAAGGAGATTTTGACTTTCGTCAATTAACGAAGGCCTACTTCGAGGCTGATGTTTGAACAGGGAAGCTCCCAAATGTAGCACCCCAGGCAGGTGAGTATATATAAAATGCAAAGCCGGTTAATTAACAAGGCAAAGTAGAGTCATAATTTCCAGGCTCTCTCATGAATTAAGTAATGAAGTCCTACTTCGAGGCTGGCGTTCGAGGAGGGAGACTCACAGCTGTAGCAGATATGAAATGTAGAGCCAGTTTTTGACAAAGTAAAGTAGAGTCGGAGTTTCCAGATTTCCTCATAAATGGACAGGTATCATAGCTATAGTCACTCAGCCTTCAGCATTGTTAGTATAAAAGGAACATAGGGACAAAAAAAGAGGGCAGGAGGACAAAGACAAAACGAGATGAGATGAAGTAGCCTACAAGCGTGCTGCCATCTCGGATTGAGCACTGTGTGTAATATAACTCTCTGGTGTCCCCATAATGTGTCTGTGAAGTTTCAGCTCAAAATACCCCACAGATCATTTTTTATAGCTTGTCAAATTTGCCCCTCTTTGGGTGTATTTTTGTATCCCTTTAAAGCTCCTTATGCACCTTCTTCTATGCAAGCCTGAACGAGCGCACAAAGGCTCGGTTGCCTGCTGTCGGTCCTTGGGGAACTTTTGGCGAGTACGTGTAGTGGGTGCTGGTAAACTGCGATTCACAATTCGCCATCGGCCTCGCTGAGGAGGAAGTCACCTGCCTCGCTCCCCATCCAGAGACCAGCCTGCCATGACTATTTGGCAGAGCCTGCTGTGATGAAGCTGCCAGCACATCATGAATTAACTAAGCCGGCAACATTGCCCATTCCCAAAGGAGTGGGCATGGAGTGGAGCCCTGCCTTCACTCCCGCCGCAGAGGGTGAGGTGTCGCTGCCCGTCTAGTCCCAGTTTTCCTGCATCTGGTCCTGTCCAGCTTCAAGCCTCCTGCATCTCCTAGGATCCTTCCCAGCCTCCCTCTCCCACCTCCTCCTCAAATTCCAGCCAGTTCCTCTGCCCAGTCACCACTTTCTCCTGTCCTTGGTTCCTCCTCGTCTACCGCCCCTCTGTGGAGTGGATCTACCTTGTGCCTTACAGCATCCAGCTCCTCCTGGACAAAGGGATCCCCTAGCTCCGTCTCCAGCTGCTGATCATGTCACTCTTACAGCCTGGACAACAGGCTGAGTTGTCGGCCTTAAGGCTCCACCGGGCTCCCTTGACCCTCCAGGTCCACCTCGGTCGGACATCGCCTCACCTACACTGCAGACTTGCGAGCAGTCCGCTGTGCTACGTCTCTTCACCCATATGGCTCCATCTGGCTCTGCCCTCCCTCTGGCTCCACCATGACATCGAGTTCACACCATGGCTCCTCCCTCCTTCAACTTTGCATCGTCCTGGCTGGACTCTGGGTCACCATCTGGCTCCACCCTGGCTCCTCCCACCATCTTCACCACCCTGGTCTTTACCTCAGTCTTTGTCCCTGATTCCCTTGCCTCTGCCTGCTCTGCGTCCTCCTCCAGAGGTAATGTCAAAATTATGTTCAGTTTAGTCCTGTTTTGTCACTAGTTTTGGGTTTGCCTTCCTGTCACTTGTTCACTTGTTACCTTGCTTGATAGTCTCCTTGGGTGTTTGATCAATTCCCCACACCTGTTCCCTTTCAGTTAATCAGCCCCCTGTGTATTTAAGGCCTTGTGTTTACTCAAAAAAAAGAATTGTTAGATTTACTTAAAAAATAAGTGTCAAGTGGTTCCACGCAACTATATTGAGTAATTTGTACAAATAACAATTTAGTTGTATGAACAAAAGAAATTCAAGTTAAGATGACAAAATTTCTTTGAGTATTTGAATGTCACTGTTACATAACATTATTAAGTAAACTGCACATATAAATATTATGTTTATTACATAAGGTGAACACATTTATTGACTTAATTTACCTTATTAAATGAACTATCTGCTCTACAAAATGCACTCAAAAAATAACTAATTGAACAAACTCAATTGAATTGAGAGCAGGAATTCTATACTAAACATGCGTATATGAGGCTCACAGCCTAAACACAGACGACACTCTTCTGCATAATGGTAACCACAAAATTCAAAAACATTACAGAAACTACTCTAAATGTCCAACATAACTGAACATTAAACACTAACATAAACTAACAACATCTTTCTCTTTACTGAAAAACACATTAAATACCACTTTAATCCCTAAATTTACTCTCCTAATGCAGTCCTTTGCAAAGCATGCTGGGAACTACGGATGTCAACATTAATTTGTGCGGTTCACTCAGCAATGTTAAGTTGACTGAACAAACACTTACTAAGTCAAGCTAACAATACTCATTTTTAGTAGAAACAACGCAGTTAAATTATGTTCATGTAGTTACATGAGTTTTTTAAGTAACGTGAACAAGGGTGATTTGAGTGAAACTAACAACAGTGAGAGTTCTTTTTTTTCCCTCAGTTAATTTGTCCGTTGTCATGGATGTATATATGGTTTTGTTTCTCTGAGTTATTCTCCTGTATATTATGTTGATTATTAGATTAAAGTCTGTTTAAGTATTTCCTGAGTCGTGCGCTTCACTACAGCCACCATATCTGTGACTGTGACACAACCTTTTTATGTGGTCAGCAAAAAGAATTAAATACTTTAAGGCAAGCATCACTAGTTCTACTGCTGCTGCAGTTTTACATGACCAAAAATATAATCTAGTTTTTTTACATTAAAGACGACCTATTGTGCTTTTTTAATTTAACTTTCTTCAGTGTGTAATGTTGCTGTTCGAGCATGAAAAAGGTCTGTAAACTCCAAAGCACCACCAGTTTCTGAACTCCCTGAAACGCCTCAATTGTAATGAACATGTCACAATAATCCTAATTCTGCCTAAGGCATATGCTAATAAAGGGGCAGTGGCCTGACTGAGTTGCATTCGTAGTGTGTTAAAGGGGCGTGAAACTTTTAAAACCACTTAAAGTGGTTGACCAATCACAACACACTGGTCCAGCCGACCAATCAGAGCACATTGCACTTTTCGGAAGGAGGGGCTTCAGGAACTAAACAGAGCATTACTAAGAGGGAGGTGCTGCAACAACGTAAAATATGTGAAAAATAAGGTGTTTTTTTGTAACATTGCATTTGCATTGCCACTCACAATTTACTTCAATGTCCCAGCTGGCTGAACAAAAGAGTTGTTATAATTTCTTTTAATAGACACTGGTGCAGTGACCTGAAAATATCTGTTGCTCTCTCTCTTCACTTCTGATGAATCCATTTTTAATTAAGAGTGACAGAGTAAAGGTCCCCTGATACTGTCTTTCGCTCTGTGCCACCAACAGCAGTATGAGTGAAAATGTTGCGAGCAGCAACGATTGTTTTATTAAACTGCTGCTGCACTGATGGGGGGCGTCTTGCTTGACCATCTGATGTATTCTGAAGCTGCGAGACATTGATTCTACAGACTCGTCTCCCAGGGGCAACGTACTGGGAAAAAAGATTGTTTGATGAAGTTCCTTGTAGAGAACTTCATAATGGTAATCTGTAATCCCTCAAAAGTTGTCTGACTCATGGGGATTTTTGATTCTTTAGAACAACACCTCCCTCCAACCCAACCCAAACTTTTGATGTAATACAAGTCAAAGCGCTACTTTAATAGATGTTTGATGAAAGTGGGTTTTGCTCCCATTAAATGAAGTTTTTTTCAGAGAGCACATCTTGCCTAAAATAAGCAACTATGTCGCACACTCTGTGTTTTTTTGGCACCTGTGAAAGAGAGAGATCAAGAAAAGCTGATCAAAGTTCTTAGGGCAAACTAAAGCTCACCTCAATCAGAACAACACATTCTGTGCACGGTAATTGCTTCAACACCTCAGTGTCCACAATGATCCCGAATAATAACTGTGGAGAACAACAAAGCCAATTTGTTTCCCATTAGCAAATCGCATGTTTACCTTGGGCACCTTGACACTTTCCATGAATAGGGTACAAAATCTAGCTTCATATAAGGATGAAAGGAGGTTATAAGCATTCAGAATGTTTAGTTTGTCCATGCTCTTTATCTTTACTTAAATGGTTGATAATTTTTCTTTCAGTAACCTTGGTGACAGGCTTGAAAATTAGGCCCAAGTTTAAGATTTATGAATTTAATTGCTTATAAAATTTCCATCCATTTGGATTACACAGTTGTTACATAAACAAACTAATAAATTGATGAATATTAGTCATTCTTGCATAAATTAAACAGGTACAGTAAAATTTTCAAAGCTTGGAAACACATAAATCTGTTCATTTTGAAAACATTACATTTATTCAGTTAAAAAGTATGAACATTGTTAAACAAGCATTATTCAGTTATATTGGATTTATTTATGATAAATATATAAACCTGGCATTGTGTATTTAAACCAAACTGAGTTTATTAGTACTACAGAAATCCTACCGGAATTAGGAACTATGGAAACTAATTAACAAACAGGAACAAAGCAAACAGACTGAAAACGTAACCAAAACAGAACATAACAGAATATATATACGTTACAATACAATATTTACAGTGGTACAAGTGTTACATGTATAGCTACATTTAATAGATAAACTATTAACTAATAAATATACATTCTTTAGAGAGACAATGTTATGTTAAAGTCATTTAAATAATTTGGGACATTAGCCATGTTTCCATTACATATTTGCGCAAAACTTTTGCTATATTTTCTAAATGTCGATTAAAAACTATTGCGAAATGACGGTATTTACATTAACTGGTGTTATGCCACAAAAAAAAAAATTTCACTCCAAAAATGATGTCAACAGATGTTAGTAGGTTAAAGTAGCCTATATCCCAGCCACTGCACTAGCCATTATTTTTAATCGAAGGAGACATATGCGTGTTATCCAAGCAATAATGTCAAAGAAAAGCCCCTTATACTTGGAAGCGGCCATGTATGAGGTGTTTCTTCCTCTTATCTGCTTCGAGGTCTTGATAAATAGTGCCATTTCTTTGTTGTTTAGAATCCAGTATTCCCGTAATTCTTTTGTCTTTTATGAGTTTAATGAAGAACTCTTGTCTTCGTGTCCAAACATGCCATGCCATCTTTAAAGAATGATTGAATTTTACGTACACCAGGTGACCTGTAAATGCGGAAAAACGGTTTCCTTTGCACTGCAGTTTTGCGAAATATTTCTATATACCACCTCATGTAAGCGTTTTTTTTTTTTTTTGCGATATATGGGAGTTTTTACGAAATTGACGTGTTTCCGTTGGGCGTATTTTCAATTCGCAATTTCAATTTGTGCAATTTGAAGGGTAATGGAAACGCAGCTGTTGTTTTGTATCCTATTATTTGCTACATATATAGCCTATAAACAATATTTGCAACACGTTGTAGACTGCTTGTTGAATCGGCATTTGAGCAGACCAACCAACATAAGATCAATAAATGTCTCAATTATTAAAAGGTCAAGTCTTTGTGCTTTAAGTCATGTAATTTTCCAAATCCATTACATGTTGATAAAGGAACATATTGCTGCCTTTTTACCTGAGGCTTAAAGTCTGGTGCTATTACAAATGGAGATAGTCCAAAAGATTGATTAGATAACCTCTCAAACCAGAGAGAATGGCAGTTTATAATGACAGGCAGCCCTCAAACAGGTGATTAGGAGGATAATGTGTAAGCCGTAAGACTGCCACATTAAATGCAGAGGCAATAATATATGGCAGCATTTATGTTCAGAGAAGGACAAAGACTGTATATGTGTCTTGACAGGTAAATGGAAACTAAAAGGCAGGAGGAGAAATATCTTTCTTTGACGATGTTAAAAGCAATTAACATTCAGTTGTGAAAGATTTTAAAGCTTTGAGAATGTTGTGCTTTAAAATAGGCTACTTAAATACGTTTCATTGAATACACTGCAGGTATATGTACACACACACTATATATGGAAATATTTTTAATAGAAAGTTGACCAAATGTAATAGTCATACTACACAGATTTTGCTGTAGCACACACTCTAAAAACGCTGGGTTGAGCCTGTTGGGTTGTTTTTTCTGTGGTTGGGTAGTTTTTGTGTAACCCAGCCGTTGGGTTAGAGGCTGGTCAATCTCACTGACAGTATATTAACACACCCCTCCCCACCACCCTCCGATGCAACAACCCAGTGGTGGCTTGTGGCTCGTTTCCATTGAGTGGTACGGTACGGTTCGGTTCGGTACAGTACGGTACACAATTTTTGCCGTTTCCATTGTCAAGAGTTGTGAATGGTACCCTAATTCCGAACCGTACCATACCACTTTTTTGGGACACCAAGCACAATAGTACCATACCAAAAGGGCGGAGCTAGACTCTGCAGAATGTTGATTGGTTGACAGAGAATCGTCACTTGCGCGTTTTACAAGGGGAATGACAACACAAGAGGCGCCGCACACAACTGTGGTCCAGGCAAAGCGTGCATTGATTATCTTCACTTCATGTAGGCTATATAACAAAACGAAATATACAACCCTGCCTCTTTTCGTTTTCATTTAAAAAATATGAAACCTATTAATGTGTGGTTCAGGCAATATGTGCATATGTACTCTGATTATCTTCACTGTAGCCTACATGTAGCCTATAATAAAATGAAATAAGACAAAACAACCCTCTCTTTTTGTTAAAAGTCAGTTTTAATTATCAATAATAACCATTATAAAAGTATATGTATAAAATATGAGAAGCTATACAATAAGAAATAAAGACAAGCAAACAATTCAGTCAAACGTACAGCGCACTAAGTACAACTGTAAATTTAAATAAATATATTATGAAACTTCACTTTGCCCTCAGCCAAAACGATTTGCCCGGGAACAAATGATAAATTCATGAGACCAAAGATTGCCTGTTATACACAAGATGAATGATATCTCTTTTTTAACCACTACAGAGACATCTGAGCCAGCGGCAAATGTCAGAAGGACTAGCCGAGGTACAACTGTGCTCGGATGGGTACATTAGCACTGAGCGCCCGGTGATCGCCTGGATTGCACAACTCCGACAACGTCAGATCAAATTTTCAAATAGGCGCTATCTTTATAAATAAACCACAGATTTGAGCTTTAAACAACTACATTCTCGCCTGAAAAACTTAACTACAAACTACATTTCATGACACAATAAAGTAGTTTTTAAATTACTGCTGCATGGACGTCTGAACTTTGCATAGGCTACTTGGTATTGTGAAACGCTGAATGTTGGCGTGCAGCAAGCAAAGCTTGTCTTCTTCTTGTGACAGACAGCCTCAAGCCGAGAAGCAAGAACAAAATCTGCTGTATCCATGTTGTTTACTGTGTCATTTTCTTCTTCGATGACGTCGATCACTACTTTCCGGCTACACCACGCCTATCAAGTAAGGGTACTGTTGGTGGTGGAAACGCAAGCTTGTTCAGGGTGTACCGAACCGTACCGTACCGTACCGAACTGTACCGTACCGCTCAGTGGAAGCGAGGCATTAGTTTACTATAGCAACCCAGCTGTTGGGTTACACAGAGCGCTGGCTTTTTGCATCCTTGTCTTGAGAGAGCAGATCTCAACGCCGCCGAATTGGTGCTTTATTTCAGTAAATAAAGGGTTGTACACATTTTGTTTTGTCTATAAAATCTTTACGGTGCTGTAAATCATTTTATTTAATCGTTCATCTCGGGATGATGGAAATGTCTTTTTTCTTTGAATAAACTGAATTTTATTTGTTATAATACTGAAAATTATTAATTTGGATGTTAAAATATGTTCTCAGTACTCTGTACTGTTTGTTTATGTGCAGGTTATAAGGAGCCTGCCACGATATCTTTCGGTTATGAGAGACACGGAGCAGCGGTCTAAGGTTCGCAGCTCCACCGCTAAACAGCGTCCCATCAACGGTTCAGATTTCGGCAACACACCGCAGCTGTTACAGTATTAGGTGTGTAGACACACGCACGAAGAGGAATGTAATATCCAGAGTCAAACTTTACTAGAGAATCCAAAGGAGCATACAGGAACACAGGAGAAACACACACTAACATCCATGTGTTACTCGAGTAATTCTGTGTATGATTTTAATTGTCAGGCACACAATCCACATTGCTTGAGGTCCAGTGTAAAGTTTCCACAGTCAGTGATGGTTTGGGGTGCCATGTCATCTGCTGGTGTTGGTCCACTGTGTTTTCTGAGGTCCAAGGTCAACGCAGCTGTATACCAGGAAGTTTTAGAGCACTTCATGCTTCTTGCTGCTGACCAACTTTATGGAGATGCAGATTTCATTTTCCAACAGGACTTGGCACCTGCACACAGTGCCAAAGCTACCATTACCTGGTTTAAGGACCATGGTATCCCTGTTCTTAATTGGCCAGCAAACTCGCCTGACCTTAACACCATAGAAAATCTATGGGGTATTGTGAAGAGAAAGATGCGATATGCCAGACCCAACAATGCAGAAGAGCTGAAGGCCACTATCAGAGCAACCTGGGCTCTTATAACACCTGAGAAGTGCCACAGACTCCATGCCACGCCGCATTGCTGCAGTAATTCAGGCAAAAGGAGCCCCAACTAAGTATTGAGTGCTGTACATGCTCATACTTTTCATGTTCATACTTTTCAGTTGGCCAAGATTTCTAAAAATCTTTTTTTGTATTGGTCTTAAGTAATATTCTAATTTTCTGAGATTCTGAATTTGGGATTTTCCTTAGTTGTCAGTTATAATCATCAAAATCAAAAGAAATAAACATTTGAAATATATCAGTCTGTGTGTAATGAATGAATATATTATACAAGTTTCACTTTTTGAATGGAATTAGTGAAACAAATCAACTTTTTGATGATATTCTAATTATATGACCAGCACCTGTATATATATCTGGCCACACCTATTAAAATTTTCTGGGGGCGCCACTGCATGAAACAAAACTGTTAATAAATATCCAAATTTGGACTGAATTCTGGGCTGAAATTTGCTGTCAGCTCTATGGTTCATTAAATAAGCAAAGAATTTAATGACCGTTAAATGTTGGCTATTATTGGCTACATTCACACCTCGAGCCAAAGTGGATAATTTATTGACTGATTGATTTATTAATTGATTGTGAAGTTGTTCACAGGACATGTTGCTCATATCGGAGAAACACTCTGATCTAAATAGGGCAACACTTCTAAACCGACATATATACTGCATACATCTGGCATGTTTATTATTACATCAACAAATTTTATGATGTTCTTTGTTATAATATTATAATTTTCTTTTCTTTTTTGCACCATTTATATTGTCACTTTGTGCTGTCACTGTTCAGTGCAAGTGTCAACTCAATGTACAATCGATATGAACAATTATACGCTTGCATTTTTCTATTTTATATAATGCAGCTCATTAGTATTTTATGATCCATACCGAGGACAAATCAAGCATGCAGTACTTGTACCTAATCCAGTGTGATCTTTACACTGTCATTCAAAAACAGTTCATCAGAGGTGTGATCTTTAAATAATTAGTCTGCACACACAATTCCCTCTAAAGTATATAAAAATACATAAAGACATGTACTATAAATGACATATTGTGGTGTTTTGTCAAAACCTGAATGTACATAAACTTGACATGCAACTAATTTTCTTTCTTTCTTTTGTTGTTGTTTTTGTGTTGTCTGTCTCAGCCGGTTTTGACATATCTATAAGTGGTGGGATGCTGTGCTGACAGACTTTAAGGCTGAACTGAATGTGAGCCCTGCTCTTGTTTCAGCAGCCGATTTGACAGCTCCTCATAATTACCCTCCGGCATTCTGTCGCCTCAGGTACGGCTCTAAAAAACTAAACTTACTTAAACTACGCAGTCTCTTATTTATTCCTCATCAAAACTGATATTGTGCACCATGCAGTGTCTTAAAAACCTCTGCCATTCACTGTCATCCCATGTTGATAAGATAATATTGCATTTACCACTATAAACCACAATAATTAATTTAATCATTTTAAATTCCAAATGTTCACGTCTCAGTTTAAATTGTTCACACCGTGAATGATCAGGATTTGTGCATGAATGGTTCAAAATAATGTCAGCTGATTGTTATCAGGTCATAATAATAAAGGCATGTTCAGCAATATCTGTGCTCTTGTTTTGTAGTCCTTTAGTTTGTATTTGTTCCATTTCCTGTGTTTTCCTCATTCAATGGCTGCGTTTGAAAGCTTAGGCAGCTGACTTGTTGCCTCATTGCCCTATTAGGCAATGACTTCATAGGCAGCGTTTGTGATGGACAGACTTTTGAGGCCGCTTTTAACAAAATAGAGAGAGCTTTGGTGATAACTACATGAATATTTAATTACTACAATAGTAATTTCTTGATAGAAATGATATCAAAAGTGGAAAACGTTGTGCATTTACTGACCACCAACCGCAACTTTCAGATGCCATCTTTATTTTTCAGCTCAACGGTCACAGAATGGAAAGCAGATGATTGTGGGATATCAAAGGCATTGAAGGATATATCTATACTGCCTTCAAATATCGATCAGATGACGGTATTGTATTGTTAGTCAGTTACCCTGTGTGTATTTAAGTCCTTGTGTTTTTAGTCTTTTTTGTAAGGTCTTTGTAATTTATCCACTAACCGTTCAGAAACATCCTTAAAGTTGTAATTCTTCCTGAGTCTCTCCATCAGTGTCCGACTCCGGTTGAACAATGTAAGGCTGACGATTGCTGACATTTTGGCTGCGTGAGATTCTCCAGTTTTGTTGTTGAGTATCTGAAGCTCGAACTGTTAAAGCTCCGCCCTCTTCTGGAAAGGAGCAGCAGCTCATTTGCATTTAAAGGGACACACACAAAAAAACGGTGTGTTTTTGCTCACACTCAAATAGGGGGAAATTTGACAAGCTACAATAAATTATCTGTGGGGTATTTTGAGCTGAAACTTCACAGACACATTCTGGGGACACCAGAGACTAATGTTACATCCTGTGAAAAGGAGCATAATAGGTCCCTTTGAAGATACAGAGTTTTATCAGGACCAAATAAAAAAAATAAAAAAATGTCCCCACAAGGTAAAAAATTACTGATGGGTAACCACAACGTAGGGCAGGACCACACACACACACACACACAGTCAGAAAAAATTTGCTAAATTTGTACCTTTAGGGGTCCAACGGCTTGTCACTGGGGCAGTACCCTCAAGGGTGCACCTGTTGTACCCTTTATAATGGGTACATATTGGTACCTTACAGTTTGTACCTTTCAAAGGCAAATATGTACCTTTGGTGACCAAACTGTACCTTGTAGTGCTATGGTACTATAATGTACCCCTAAAAATGGTACAAATTTGTCCTTTTAAGGGTACTGCCCCAGTGACAAGCCCTTTGTACCTCATGATGGCACATTTGTACCCCACACAACATATTAAAAGGGCCATAATGCTGTTTTACCACATTTATTAAATAACATAAACAAAATTACAATCTCCCAATTTTATGCACAGATGATTTTAAACATTGTATCACAATGCGTCATCAATATTGCAGGATGCATTTACACACTGTAAAAAATAAATCTGTAAAATAACGGAAAAAGTACTGGCAGCTCATCACCTGGACATTATCCAGTAATTTCCGTTAACTCTAAAACACCTGTAAAAAATAAAATTCTGTTAAAATAATACAGTACATTGTGCCCTTATTTTTTACGTTTTTTTTTTTTTTTTTTTTTTTTTGAGTGTACATATATAAAGCCAATTTTATTATATATAATATAAGACAAGCCGCAGAAGTCCATTTTCCAGAACAATAACGTCTTGGTGCATTTCAGGTGCTCATGAGGGCTATTTTTGAACCTGCTTGTTTTTGCATTGATTGCTCTGAATTACTTCTTGGAAGGCAGTGCTTAAAAGATGTAATGATCACGGTGAGTGAGTCACTGATTGTCTTGACTGTCCTCTTTCTGGATTTTAACATGAAAAAGTTCGGGCAGAGCAGGCCACAACCAGTGTCCTGCTGATCAGATGATGTGCTTTAGTCTAGCTGTGGTTTTCAGACCAGTACTAGAAGGTGTGTGAATGGATTCAAAGATCAAGGTGTAAAACCTTGCATATTAAATTTAGTTAATCTCACAATGTAAATCCTCTGCCTTTGCTTGAAGAAACCAACTAGTTTTGGCTGTAAATTGGCTTTAATTGTTTTAAATTGAGGTGTTTTATGATTGTTTTATGTGTAGCACAGATTTTTTTTGTGGTACACTGCAAAAAATATATCCGTAAAATAACAGAAAAAGTACTGCCAGTGCATTACCCGGACATTATCAAGTAATTTTACCCTAAGAACCCTAAAACACAATGAAGTGCAAAATTCTAGATACAGGTAAAAATAAATACAGAAATTAATACAGTACATTGTGCCCTATTTTTTTTTTACTGATTTCTTTTTTTACTATTTACAGCACTTTTTAACACTGTAGCTCAAGACTAATTCTCTGGTCTTACTTTATTTAATGCAGACTTAAGATCTACAAAACGTATCCAGATTCTGGAATTTCAAGATGTTGTAAGTTGAAATGCAAGACAATACCACACCATTCAATTATCGAGCTCTTCTTAGCTGTGAAAGAAAGGTTTAGTGGATCAAGTACTCAGATACTCAGAGGGCAACCCAGAATCTATTTGCCATAACTGTTTATTTGAAAATGTGCATGAAGGATAGATTTTAAACTTGGATTTCACTGAAGTCATTATGCATTTAAAAAAAAAAGTCTCTTTGGGGTTTAAAATGTGCATTTTCCTTATCGACTTGTTTGTCTTGCTTGCTCTATGTTTGCAGATATTCTGAGCAAATGAGGAAAAATCAAACAATGTTACAATTAACCCTGTTCTCCTCCAACCTCTGCTCATAGAAAACAATTAGCACTCATCTGGTAGGCTATACATGAACACGTTTCATAGGATGTGTTCCATGTAGGTGGTAGCCGAGATATCACTATATAGTAACTAGAAGCTATTTATACCTGACCATGTTTCAGTCACATTTTAATAAAGACTGTTCATTTCTATGGTAGCACTTTTTTAGGTTAAAGGAGTATTCTGGGTTAAATGAAGTTCAACTCTATATGTGGCATGCTGTAAATGACTACAGACAACAATCTGCACTATCAGTTTACAAAAACAAGCACTTTCAATGGAATGGTGAAGTCACTGCACTAGAATAAATGTTGAAAAAATACATATGGTCTTAAAGGGTTAGCTCACTTCGGAATTAAAATTTCCTGATAATTTACTCACCCCCATGTCATCCAAGATGTTTATATCGTTCTTCAATTGAAAAGAAAGTAAGGTTTTTGAGGAAAACATTCCAGGATTTTTCTCCATATAGTGGACTTCACTGGGGTTCAACGGGTTGAAGGTCCAAATGTCAGTTTCAGTGCAGCTTCAAAGAGCTCTACATGATCCCAGACGAGGAATAAGGGTCTTATCTAGGGAAATGATAGGTCATTTTCTAAAAAAAAATAAAAATGATATACTTTTTACCCACAAATGCTTGTCTTGCACTGCTCTGCGATGCGCCACGCATTACGTAATCATGTTGGAAGGGCGAAAAACTCCTCCAACTTCAAAATCGTCCAACATCATTGTTTTACCTTTTTTTGTAAAGGGATATGTTTTACTTTGTAAACACTTGCTCGGTACTTTCACCTACTACACGCGTGACCATTCCAACATGATTACGTAATGCAAGACAAGCATTTGTGGGTAAAAAGTATATACATTTTTATTTCTTTTAGAAAATGACCTATCATTTCCCTAGATAAGACCCTTATTCCTCGTCTGGGATCATGTAGAGCTCTTTGAAGCTGCACTGAAACTGACATTTGGACCTTCAACCCGTTGAACCCCAGTGAAGTCCACTATATGGAGAAAAATCCTGGAATGTTTTGCTCAAAAACCTTAGTTTTTGAAACTCAATTTTATTGTAGACACCCATGTTAAAGGTTAAAGTCTTCATCTCATGTGAGTATACATTGTTTTAGAAATATATATATATTTGTTTCTATATGTATAAAACCTTTCGGTTACACTGTTCTTGCTACAGTATAAATATACATTTATGTACTGAGTAATATCAATTAACAACATGTACTTATAAGTTTGGGTTAAGAATAGAGTTTGGTTTAGGGTTGTTGCTTGTAATTATGCCTAATTATGTAACAAGGACACTGTAAAATAAAGTGTTTTCAATTTTTTTTTTAAATGAGTGAAGTATTACCAAGGACTATAAAAAGACGGTTCACTCTTATTAGTTATGAATGAAAGAAACTGCAACGCGCAATATGGCGGAATACATCCCGCCTTCTAAGTAAAGGAGCCAATCGCTGATTAGTAAAGTCATTACATCACTGCAGCTGCCGTTAGAAGCTCTGGTTTCCATAGAAACCTGAGACTCTTGCTTATGACTACAAGAGTCTCAGGTTTTTAAACGCTATTTGAACATAAACAACATTTATGGGAAAGTTCGATTTAATAGCTGTTATGCGCAATCTAACCGTATTCTGTAAAACATATCAGATCGCTTCCGGTATAGGTCTTTTGTATGTGCTTCATGAAAAAAATTTGCTGTTTTATTCAAGATGACTTAAAAGGAGCGAGCAAACATGAGCATAACTGATGTCCCCCACATATGCAGATTGCTATTTAAAAACTTTTTTCATTTTTCTTCTTCACACTAACGTTTAGATATTTAATAGAATAAAACACCTATAACAATGTGAACTAGGTATTTTCGCTGATTACCTTAAAAGTCCATAGATATGCCGTCAGTTCATACTGCTGTTAACACTTTCTCTGACGAGCGGATGCAGTGAGATCAGTTTTCCGGTTTGGTCATGTGACCTTCGACATACAGTGGGTACGGAAAGTATTCAGACCCCCTTAAATTTTTCACTCTTTGTTATATTGCAGCCATTTGCTAAAATCATTTAAGTTTATTCTTTTTCCTGATGAATGTACACACAGCACTCCATATTGATAGAAAAACACAGAATTGTTGACATTTTTGCAGATTTATTAAAAAAGAAAAACTGAAATATCACATGGTCCTAAGTATTCAGACCCTTTGCTGTGACACTCATATATTTAACTCAGATGCTGTCCATTTCTTCTGATCATCCTTGAGATGGTTCTATACCTTCATTTGAGTCCAATTGTGTTTGATTATACTGATTGGACTTGATTAGGAAAGCCACACACCTGTCTATATAAGACCTTACAGCTCACAGTGCATGTCAGAGCAAATGAGAATCATGAGGTCAAAGGAACTGCCTGAAAAGCTCAGAGACAGAATTGTGGCAAGGCACAGATCTGGCCAAGGTTACAAAAACATTTCTGCTGCACTTAAGGTTCCTAAGAGCACAGTGGCCTCCATAATCCTTAAATGTAAGATGTTTGGGACGACCAGAACCCTTCCTAGAGCTGGCCGTCCAGCCAAACTGAGCTATCGGGGGAGAAGAGCCTTGGTGAGAGAGGTAAAGAAGAACCCAAAGATCACTGTGGCTGAGCTCCAGAGATGCAGTCGGGAGATGGGAGAAAGTTGTAGAAAGTTAACCATCACTGCAGCCCTCCACCAGTCGGGGCTTTATGGCAGAGTGGCCCGACGGAAGCCTCTCCTCAGTGCAAGACACATGAAAGCCCGCATGGAGTTTGCTAAAAAACACCTGAAGGACTCCAAGATGCTGAGAAATAAGATTCTCTGGTCTGATGAGACCAAGATAGAACTTTTTGGCCTTAATTCTAAGCGTTACGTGTGGAGAAAACCAGGCACTGCTCATCACCTGTCCAATACAGTCCCAACAGTGAAGCATGGTGGTGGCAGCATCATGCTGTGGGGGTGTTTTTCAGCTGCAGGGACGGGACAACTGGTTGCAATCGAGGGAAAGATGAATGCGGCCAAGTACAGGGATATCCTGGATGAAAACCTTCTCCAGAGTGCTCAGGACCTCAGACTGGGCCGAAGGTTTACCTTCCAACAAGACAATGACCCTAAGCACACAGCTAAAATAACGAAGGAGTGGCTTCACAACAACTCCGTGACTGTTCTTGAATGGCCCAGCCAGAGCCCTGACTTAAACCCAACTGAGCATCTCTGGAGAGACCTAAACATGGCTGTCCACCAACGTTTACCATCCAACCTGACAGAACTGGAGAGGATCTGCAAGGAGGAATGGCAGAGGATCCCCAAATCCAGGTGTGAAAAACTTGTTGCATCTTTCCCAAAAAGACTCATGGCTGTATTAGATCAAAAGGGTGCTTCTACTAAAGACCGAGCAAAGGGTCTGAATACTTCTGTGTTTTTCTGTCAATATGGGGTGCTGTGTGTACATTAATGAGGAAAAAAAAATGAACTTAAATAATTTTAGCAAATGGCTGCAATATAACCAAGAGTGAAAAATTTAAGGGGGTCTGAATACTTTCCGTACCCACTGTATACCCTATTGTAAGTTCGCCAAGCAGTTTTTGAGATTTCAGGATTCCCCCATTCAAGTAGATAGTACTTGATCTTGGATCATGATCTACTGAGTGAACTTTTAACAAATATTTGAATTTTTCTTTTTGTACAACATATTAAACACAACTTAATGACATTTATGGAAAAACCCTTTTACTGAGATCTTCAACTTTCCATTCAAAATCGAGGTTGAATGTATGTCAGAGTGGTTTTATGGGTTATATAAAATTTAAATTGGGAGGTGTCTGAAACCAAAATATGCTACAAAATCCCCTCTAAAGAAAACAGGCATTTGTGTAATCGGACCTTATGACAACGTCCTCGTGTGACAACTTGCCCCGGTCTTCTCTGCTTGACAAATCAGTTTACTGGGTATGCTTACTAAAAAAAGTCAGCGACAGAAAAACAACGGCAACATAGGGGGAAACAAAACCCATCACTAATGAAATAAATAGTTTTATATAAATGAATAAATCGTTTTATTTATTTGTTATTTTTTATTCCTGCGCAATAGTCTCACATAAAAGCCTTTGTTGGATAAGAATCTGATTCCTCCTCCTCCTCCTCTTGCAGGTGTCAGTCTTAATTCTGTCCAGTAGGTGGGACTTTATACTCGTCATCCGGAGCATCGCCGCTTTCAGCAGTACTTTCCTCCAGCTTGGCCACTGAGAGCATCTCTATGATGGACTGTGGAACGGAAAGTCGAGGCGAGTTGTGGCATTTGCTCTCGTTCTTTTGATAAGGCGATCAGATCACGAGCCCTGCCTCATATGATGTTCCCAGGCGCGCGCACTCTTATGTAGCAAACGCATCTAGACATTTAACACTCATATCTTCATCAGCGATCTTCACCATCACCATCCTCATCAGCCCTGGAAGACGTCGAGTCGTTTCGGACCCAAAAGTCATGGATGTATGGTTCTGTTCAGCGGTTCCAGCGTTCACCTGGAGGCTTTTCCTTCTTTCAAGCATCTTCCAGGGTTATTGGAGCTCCATGCTCGATTGTCCACCAACATGCAGCTGTTCGCCCACTGAGATCTATTGCAATAAGTCCGACAGTGGAAATTTCTTCCCTTTACTTGCTCTACAAGATCCGGCGGGCAATGGCAGTAACAATAATGACATTGAAGAGCTCTTCAGGAACATCACGTCCATGTAAGTGGGTTTCTGTGCGTCCCTCTCCTACTGCGCAAAATGATATAAATATATATTTCGCCGCGACTTCCTCATATAGGAGTCAAACTTGGCTTCCATATGAAATATGCATCATAATATCAACTTTTATTTTGTATTATGTTTATTTGAAAACTAATTCGATTATTTAAAGATTCACAATCGACATTTTTTCTTTTCTTTTAAGGTTTTACGAGCTCATTTAAGAGCGTTTTAATATCAAACATTCAGGAATTCGACGATGCTATTGCTGTTTTGCTGGTGC
The DNA here is from genome assembly GCA_037101425.1 of Elopichthys bambusa. NCBI lineage: Eukaryota > Metazoa > Chordata > Actinopteri > Cypriniformes > Xenocyprididae > Elopichthys > Elopichthys bambusa. The sequence goes on from CM074432.1 coordinate 4,374,779, forward strand.
CAATTTTATGTCGTGTTTCTGCATTCATTAATAATCATTGCATGTAAGAACCTGTTTGCTTTCTCGCTGATTTAATCAATGCAGCCAAGTCTGTTTTTCATATTACTGAATGAAACCTCTTTAGGAAACGCTTGGTTTGATATGACTGTGTGATTAGCTGCCTTAGACATTGGAAATAATAGCCTATTGTCCACTCTGAAATGGATTGTTTGTGGTACATATTAATATTTAGGTCTAAACATAAATCTATTGTTGTGACATGTATATTGTAGAAGTGACTGTAGTGATAATATAACACTAGTAATGACTGGTTTGAAGTGAACAGCAGTGCACCAACAGGTTACAGAGATTTCTTTCATTCAGCACCCTGGATAGCTCCTACAATCTGCTGGATGATTAAATTTACAGCCTTGATGTGTTATAAAACTTCTATATTCATATAGAACATGAGAGAGATAGTTATCTGTTTCTCTTGCTGCCGGTCTATTTTGCTGTCTGTCTGTTTGTCCTTTTTTATGGCTGGCTGTACTGTGATACATGTCAGTGTTTTTTTTTTCAGTGAAGACATGATTTATTTAGTTGCTTGCTCAGAAAATGGAGGGGATCCTTCAAAGTTTCGGTTTTTCAATCAAAGTGTCTGTTCTACAAGTGTGGAATTCTGTATATGAGCAGGTGTGTCTTTCTCACTGAAGCTTTTTGAACTAAAATGTTTTCATTTTATCATTGGGGTTAAATTTACGTATTTAATATTTTTAGGATTTTTAATGCTTTTGAAAGAAGTCTGCATTTATTTGATCAAAAATACAGTAAAAACAGTAATATTGTAAAATATTATTACCATTTAAAAAAACTATTTTTCTGTGTCAATATATGTTAAAATGTAATTTATTCCTGTGATCAAAGCTGAATTTTCAGCATCATTACTCCAGTCTTCAGTGTCACATGATCCTTCAGAAATTATTCTAATATGCTGATTTGATACTCAAGAAACATTTATTATTAATATCAGTGTTGAAAACAGTCGTGTACAATTTTCTTTCAGGATTCTTTGATGAATAGAAAGTTGAAAAGAGCAGCATTTATTTAAAATATAATCTTTTGTAATATTATAAATGTCTTTACTGACACTTTTGATCAATTTAACGCATCCTTGCTGAATAAAAGTATTAATTCCTTTAAATTATTTCCCCAAAAAAATTGTTACGGACCCCAAACTTTTGAACAGTAGTGTATAATGTTACAAAAAGATTCTATTTCAAATAAATGCTGTAAAACTTTCTATTTATTAAAAAAAATGATGCTGAAAATTCAGCTTTGATCACAGGAATAAATTACATTTTAACATATATTCACATAGAAAAGAGTTCTTTTAAATGGTAATAATATTTTTGTTGTTTTTACTGTATTTATGATCAAGAAGAAGAGCAGAAGAGACTTCTTTCAAAAACATTAATGTTTCGAAAATTTTGAACGGTACTGAATATAATAATCAGCATATTTCTAATGCAATATTGTAATTATAGGAAGCATTCTCTCAAGTTCAAGTTACCCAATGTAATATATATATATATATATATGAAACATTCTTGCAATGGCATTTGAAACTCATCATATGACTTTCAAGCACATCATCAAGTTTTTATGAGGCCTTTTTTTTGCGTTAAGTAGGTCAGGACTGCCATTTGAGAATTAAGAAGAACATCAGGGTTTGGCTCTTTAATGCGAAGAACCGTAGCTATAGAATGGCACTGACCTTGTCTCTCCCTCTACAGCCCATACGGTATTGGTAGAAGGTGTCCTTTAAAGCAAATTTGTGCTCAAATTTTGTTTGTCTCTCTTAAAATGGCTATAATAGGGATTTTTGTTGGGAAAGCTGATCGTAGATCAGTGTAAGCGGGCTACTCGGAGCCATCTGCGGGGGCCCCACTTTTACTGAGGAATATAAATGAAGCACCTTCTGAGGCAACAATCAAAAGACGCATTGATAACCTGTGGGAGCAAAGGAGGTTCAAAAAGGAAGTGCTTGAGATCTGGAAACGAGGCTCGGGTTGAGCTGTTCGAGCTTTTGAAGTTTGTTTCTAAGGTGATTGTATTTTAATTAGCTTATGATGAATCACGGAGACAAATGATAGTCATGTTAGACGTACTGTATAGAGAGAGAAACTGCAGAATTGTTGGTAGCCAGAAGCTGAATGGCAGTTTTCTTCAATATTTCACAACAATCTATCAAATAATTTTGATAAAAGTCTTGGGATTTACAAAGAAATTCATAATGTATAAAATTATAGTAATTAATAATAGTGATTAAATGTCAAATCGGCAATAATAAATTATATATATATATATATATATATATTTTTTTTTTATGCATTATTATGCATTATGTTCTGACAATTCTCATTATCGCAAAAATGTTGAATTCTTATTACTGTAATGTGAATTTATATATCAATATGTATTTATCAATGCAGTGTATTTATGCAATATGGTAAAAACAATTATAAAGTAAACTTCAGCAGTAACATTACAGTAATGAGAAGCTAATGAGAATTACCACTGAGAATAATGATAATTACAACAACAACAACAAAAACCCTTCAAAAGTAAAACATCCAGACGCATTATGGTAATGATAATGTTGAGGGAAATGTGCTCAGTTCTCATGAAAATAATGAAATAATGGCACTGCAAAAAAATCTTAATGGTTTTAAAAACAGCCTTCATTTGCTTAATGCAACATAAAATTTATTTTCCTTTTTCTTTTAATATTACAGTAAAATGTGACTACCCGAAATTTGCCTGTACCAATTTTTACTTGAAGGGTCACGGCTCCTTGTTTAAAAAGTGATAATACATGTACAATCGCATATTCCGTTAATACCAAATTAATGAAAATGAATACGTTTGAGCTCCTTTCTCCTTCTTAGTCTAGTCTTACTAAATGGGTGATGGGAAAGAGTTTAGTAGAAGAGGAGAAAGCATTGGTGCTCTACAGAAGGAAGAGGATTTGTTTTTAAACAGAGCTTATTTTGTTTAAAGTCTGTTTTTTCACTACAATCAGTAAATGTATCCCACAATGTAATGTAATAAAGCGTTGATTTACCCTGCTGCTTCTTTAATTGGAAATGTGCTCATGTCAAGCTCTGTCTGTGTGTTAATGGTGAGGTTTCTAGGTCAAAACGAGCACTATTCTTTATAATTAGAGAGCCTTCAGATAGCTAAAGTTCATCTGAGGGAGCTGCAGTGTGTAACGCATAATTATGTTGTATGATATGGATATAGAGAAGCACAAAGAAACTAAATCTTGATCTCCTGTTCAAATTGAGCTAGGTTAAATTTTATTACTTAAGGCAAAACATTTCACGATTTTACCCGCCATTAGTTTTGAAAATAGCAACATTTCTACTTTAAATTAATTAGAGATGATCAATATGCTCTGAATATAAATGTTTAATTAAATTTTCTGTAAAGAAGTAGATTTTTTTTAAAGGGGTCATGAACCACATTTATAAAAAAAAAAAAAAAGTAAGTTCTTTGAGTTCGTATTCAAATCTTGGAAGTAAATGGCCACTGCTATGATTGGGCAGCAGTTTTGCATATTAAAATCAATTTCAGCGTCCCCTCTACATGTGTGGAAATGTTTTAAAAATGTTAGGATCACAAGGATGGCAATGCAAAGACTTTGGCACTTGTTATCCTCAGAGACGTCTCTATGGTTTTGTTGCTGGCGTAAAGTGTCTGTCTCATATTTCTCATACTTCTACATGACATGCATGAATTGGAGGGGCGGGGCTTAAGAGGCAATAGGTGTGTTCGACTTCATGCAGCGCTGCGCAGACCGTCTGACTTGAAGCAGTGCATGCTGGTTAAAATTTTTGTCCGACTTGAGACAGCCTCGACGCCATGCGATTCGAGAGCAGTCGACTGAGTCAGCCAGCGCAGTTTCTCAAGAGCGGCTGTTCTTCAGCTTCAGATCTACTAATGCTCACAAATCTATATTTTTTATAACAGTAAAAGCTCTTTTCATGTAGTCGCAATGTTATATTAACAATAAAACTGATAAAAAAACGAAGACCCCACTTCATTGGTATTTAAATAGTATATGCTTACACTGATCAGGCATAACATTATGACCACCTTCCTAATATTGTGTTGGTCCCCCTTTTGCTGCCAAAACAGCCCTGACCCGTCGAGGCATGGACTCCACTAGACCTCTGAAGGTGTGCTGTGGTACACCAAGATGTTAGCAGCAGATCCTTTAAGTCCTGTAAGACTTGTTTGTTCAGCACATCCCACAGATGCTCAATTGGATTGAGATTTGGAGGCCAAGTCAACACCTCAAACTCGTTGTTGTGCTCCTCAAACCATTCCTGAACCATTTTTGCTTTGCGTCAGGGCGCATTATCCTGCTGAAAGAGACCACAGCCACCAGGGAATACCGTTTCCATGAAAGGGTGTACATGGTCAGCAACAATGTTTAGGTAGGTGGTACGTGTCAAAGTAACATCCACATGGATGGCAGGACCCAAGGTTTCCCAGCAGAACATTGCCCAAAGCATCACACTGCCTCCGCCAGCTTGCCTTCTTCCCATAGTGCATCCTGGTGCCATGTGTTCCCCAGGTAAGGGACGCACACGCACCCGGCCATCCACGTGATGTAAAAGAAAACCAGGCCACCTTCTTTCATTGCTCTGTGGTCCAGTTCTGATGCTCACGTGTCCACTGTTGGCTCTTTCGGCGGTGGACAGGGGTCAGCATGGGCACCCTGACTGGTCTGCGGCTATGCAGCTCCATACGCAACAAACTGTGATGCACTGTGTATTCTGACACCTTTCAATCAGAACCAGCATTAACTTCTTGAGCAGTTTGAGCTACAGTAGCTAGTCTGTTGGATCGGACCACATGGGCCAGCCTTCGCTCCCCACGTGCATCATTGAGCCTCGGCCGCCCATGAACCTGTCACCGGTTCACCACTGTTGGAGCACTTTTGATAGATACTGACCACTGCAGACCGGGAACACCCCACAAGAGCTGCAGTTTTGGAGATGCTCTGATCCAGTCGTCTAGCCATCACAATTTGGCCCTTGTCAAACTCGCTCAAATCCTTACGCTTGCCCATTTTTCCTGCTTCTAAACACATCAACTTTGAGGACAAAATTCACGTCTATGTTTTCAGCTCCTCCCCATTTGCACGTCGCGACTCTTGCAGATCGGTTACAGCCAGCCGATGGCGAACACACCCAACGATGTAAAAGTAGGCGCTGATCTTCTGCAGAGTCTGTCTTTCGTCATGTTATGTCATACTGAGACAAAATCCGAAATGAGTAGTTTTCGGAGCTTTTTTTCAATAAAAGGTGTTTTTGCGCTAAGGGGGAAGATTTGAGTTCTGAAACTTACAGGATATTTTTATAGTACTAAGAGTGAAAAAGATGTGACATTTCAAATTAAATGAGCAAAATATCTCATTAAATAGTTCACATCATGAAATAATCATCTGGTAGCTGTAGCTGTAGCTGTAAGAAGAAAAAGGGAAGCACACTTCTTCTCACTTTTGTGATTTTTACCCTTTGTGTCTGTTTCTCAAAAACAAAGCTACATAATCGCAGCAGCACCAGAATGACAGCAGCGCGATGCCACAACGCCACTCTTTTTGACACTCCACAGATTTCGTCTGCCACCTCAAGACTACTTTCAAGGCGGCATTATTCCACCATGAAATATTGAACACTTTGAATCCATGAACAAAATTCCTTTGATCCTCCTTTTCTAGGTCACATAAAATCCTACATGCCACAAATTCCTTACCAACACAACTATTTTTAGATCCAATTTAATTAATATTTTCTCTCTTTGAAAACTTAATTTGTGCACACTATGCGAGTAATGATTGCATTTTAAGCTAATAGTGTAAAGACCTAGTCTGCAAAGTTTTGGACGCGGTCCACAAGGCTGTATATTACAGAAAGCATCATGGTCCTACCTGCTGCATAACATGCTTGAACAGATTTCAGCTGCAGTTTGGCAGAACCTCAGATGTACAGGTTCATATAATATCGTGAAATGGAATCTGTCAGACATTCACGCTTTTCCTTTTTTTCCCTAGACTATGAGCCAAGAGATATGGAGATTGAAATTGAAATACAGCAGAAAGATTTTAAATGGAAAATGTCCTATCCTATTAAAAGTGTGTACAGTTCTTGTCATGTGTGAGATTCTCCAAGGGCTTGAAATATGTGAAAAAGAGATGTATGAAAGTGTCTCAGAATCCGATTTGACATATATTACATGAAAAGACTGTCACTGTGTTTGATTTTATATAAAATGATTTCGTCATAATCCAGTCTCAAGCACCGTTCTTAGATTTCTTATTTCGGTTATGCATCTGTATTCATATTGACAGGTTTCAAAACTTGCTCACTGCAAACTTTTAAGTAAATAATTTGAAATGCTATACAAAAAAGCAAAAGTGCACAGGAGACTCACACATGGTTTAATGTATCACTGCGCTACTCTAATAAGCATAAAAAAAAAAAAGAATAACAAGCATAAAATAGTGCAAAATTATTGGGAAAAAATAGTCTAATTAAAAGGTAGAAGATTTTTTTAGAATTTTGTATATATATTCTAAAATATTCTAATGTAATTAAATTATATAAGCTATATATTTACATTTTAAATAATTTATTTTACTCTTTTTACGTAGATTACATACAAATTGTAGTCGGTTACTGATTCCAAATTACATGACAATAACTGTAGCGTGATCCAGGGAATTAAAACGTATATAGGCAGACCTAGTGGAGTAATATAGTAATAGTAAATTACTCCACTAGGTCTGAAATACGTTTAAATCCACTGGATCACGCTACAAACATAATGATCTTGATGCATTTCTGTGTCTGTTATCCCATAATTGACACTTTTGGACAGTGGCTGTGTTTTTTTGTTTACATAGTCTTGCTTTAACGGACATTAATATAAGACAACGCTGCAAAAACAGTTTGCTGTCAAGCTGTTATATTCTGTTATATATTTATTGTCCAACATTCCCAATTTTTCTGATGCATGTCCTTAATTTAATTTATAATGCTAATACTTGAACTTCAAAGAATTTTAACCCAAACTGACTGGGTTTCTAGAAAGCAAAGCTTTTGTGAAAAACGTGGAAGACTTAAACACAAAGTGTGTAAAATAAACTTAAAAGGATTTGATGATCACTAGTGATAGTATTTTATTCTGTGTTGTCATCATTCAGGTTGGATTTTAGCTTTAATGTACGCTTTTTAATGTACGTTCCAGTGGACTGCCGAGTCGCTTTCACCCCAAAATGGCGGAAACGCAGAGCTGTTGCTGGGCGCCGGTGTTGCAATGGAACGTTCTATTGAGTTTTGCTTCTTGTCGGTGTATTCTTTGACGGGATTCATCTCTTTTTCGCTTCTCATTGCCAGACAGCTGGGGCACGTTCAAGCTCAAACCGGTGCGCAACGTTTTGCTGCGGGTTGAACGACATGTTTCCTGGAAACTGTGTGCAACAGGGTTTGAGATACGTTTTCTCTTGTTTGGTGGGTGTGTCAAAAATGTCAGCCCAATCAGCAACAACATGTATATAAACCACGCGGTATTAAAGAGACAGCTCGCACAATGGGTATGAATGTAACATATACATAGTTATATATATTTTACTATTACTATTGAGTAGCACAACAATAGTGATCATCAATAATGATAAGCCTAATACTCACAATAAAAATAATAAGGTCATATAGATCATAACACAGTCTCGGAGGTAAGAAGTGGATTATCCTTCATCTGAAATGTTTGTCTTTTCATCCTGAAATGCGAGGCAAATATTAGATCACAATATTTAGGAACCACAATTTCCACAAATCCCTTCACTCGATTGGGATGTTCGCTTTTATTCTGGACTATATTGAGTGTATTCTGCAGTATTAAACACGTATTTATACTGATTTATTTCATCAGGCTCCGAAAATTCTTCAAAAATAACAATAGAATGGCCTTCTCAGCTGCCATAGTTGCAACTGTTGTGTCATCAGAACAGGGTGTTCAACGCACCACCGTTTCCATTTAAAAAATGTTTTGTCGGGGCTGAACGCAGCCCTGTTGTCTTTTCCCAGGTATAGTTGTCACAAGTTGTCAGCCAACAGCAAACACGAGGTGGGGCGGGGCAGGGCGCGCGTGCGTGCGGGAATGGCGTGTTGCGGAGGGAGGGCATCTGAACTCGACAAAGCCGACCTGATATTAGTATTATTTATATAGTTTATATATAGTATTTTTTATTCAGTAAATATATTTGTTTGACAGGCGAGCTGTGCGCAGACAGGAATATATATTCATTTATTTAACAAAAAAAAAGAAAAGAAAAGAATAAAAGCACCCCAGAAAAAAAGGGCACTTTATCTCGAGGAAGAAAAAGGGCAGCTGCTCAAGCCCCCTTTTATGTCTATGTGTGCACGTGCCTGGTAGTGAGAATCACTGAGTTATGAATAATTTACTGCCATAATCTGTTAAATCTGTAATCAATAAAAAAAAGTTACTGATTATCAGTATGTATTTCAAAACGTGATATAATCTAATTACAAGTAGTTAATTTTTGGAATCTGATTACGTAATCCAGATTACATATGTGTGTGTGTGTGTAAGAAAACCTTTGAAATAAGTCATTCAGCTATTGATTGCAATAGCTTTGTATGTGTTTGCCAGATCAAAAGGTTCAGTGTAAGCAGGAATAATAATAATAAAAAGAAGAAAATCTTGCAGAAAGCTGCTTTTATGTGTCCCACAGCGACCACAATGGAAACGCAACACTTCCCAACCAGTACTTCACAGTTGGGCTGCAAAAATTCTCACAATGAATATCCGTCCTTACTTTATTTGAATCAGAATACAGTTAACACCTGTAAGCGTGGGGAACTAGAGGAAGTCAGTGTTCACTTGTGCGTGCACACACACTACTTATGCTGTCCCAGCCGGAGGCTTGCAAATTATGATCAACAGCATGTATGTACTAGGACCCCAGATGGGATGTGTGCTTTAAACACTTTATTTTTTTCACAGCCCAAAGTCTCCCAGATTTGCATGCTGTATGTCATTTTGGGCTTTTTGCCAGTAAAAGAGAACAGTGATCCAGTATTTTATTTAAAAGCTTCTCATACAACAATGGACTGCTAGAATACTCATCAGGGGATATGCCATGTATTGCTCGACTTAAGACGAGACAAGCTCTACATGATATAGTACTAGAAGGCTTGTTGACAGACATACCTGCTCCCAGCACCCTGCTGCTGAAGTATTGCACCATGAAATCAGCAGCAAGCCATTGACAGCAGTTATTTCAGAATGTTTTTTTCTTTTTTAATTTTTTTTTTTTAATATTATTAACATGGTGGGTGGCCATTGAAAATCTAATGACACCCAATAAAGACTGCAGCAGTGGTGGCAAGGTTAAAGCAATGCAGTATTTACATGTAATCTTTTAACAAATCATTATATAACACTAAATTACTTACATTAAAATTATGGTTTAGACCTGTTTAACTATGCTTTCCCTACACTACACTGAACTAAGTCACCTTTTTATTATTTTAGGGCTGCCACAGAAGAAAATCATACAGGTTTGGAACACCTTGAGGATGAGTAAATGATAACAGAAATGTCATTTTTGGGTGGATTATCAATTTAAAGCCTTTTTTATTATATAAAAAAAGTACAGCGTGCTCAGTGTTAAATTATCTGGATATGTTTTTACAATTAAAGCTTTGTACTAGTGCCTAGATTTGTATGTTATGACTTCCAGGCTGTAGGGTCCCTAGGAAATTGTTTGGGTCCTCTGTTGAGGATTGGATCTGGTGAAACATGAAGCAATATTAATAATGTAATTCAGTGCAATAAGGCAATCCTCATTATACATATTACCAGAGGTGGGGGACTTAAGTTGCACATTGTAAGACTTGAGACTTGCTTGACAAATATTAATAAAAGACTTGACTTGACATTCATGACTTGAGACTTGACTCGGACTTGAGTTAAATGACTCAAAATAACTTGTCTTTTGTTTAATAAATATTTTTTTGAATGTGCTGCAACCTAACCACGTGACGCAGCAGGCAAGCAGAGAGAGCTATCGTGGGCTCTCTCATGGACAGGGCATGGACAGTCGTGACTGAACACTGAAGGCGCTATGCCAAGAATAATTAAGTAATAAAAAAAAAATAATAATAATAAAAATAACAACATTTTGGACATGTTCAGTGTTGACTTTGAATTGGTTTTGTGTTCTTTAAACAGAAAATTGGGTAAATCAGTGCTGTCAACGTTTTCCAGTTTAACGCGTCAAAAATATTTAACGCAAACGCAGCATCCATTTTTTCTGTCATCCTTTGGCTAGCATTACAATATATGATCACGCACTTACTCATGCAAATGCTTTTAAACCATTTAAGCGCGCCAAAAGAGAAAAAGAGAACGCGCTGTCTGTGAATGTCCTGTCATTCACATGATGCACAGAAAGACGCCAGAATGTCACGCTTGAAAGAACAATAACACACCCAATAATGCCAAAAATGTCCGTTTTGTCGAGTATCATCATTAGAGCAGCCTTGAATGAGTTAGTCTTAAACGAAAGTAAATAGTTGTGAGAAAGTGGGACGCGTGTGAGATCCGCGTCATGTGCGGCAGATCTTAAAGTGACAGCAACCAATGCTGTCTGTCATTGAAGAACAAAGGTAATAGAGAAAATTATAGCATTTAATTTTTTGCAAGTGCAATGAGTTGTAAATGGTTATTCACCGTTTATAAGGAAAAGCTTTTTTTTTTTTTTTTGCAATAGCACTTAGTATGTGTACAGTGTCTAATAATTGGTCTTCATTGTTAGACTTTGAGTGAAAAGCTTATGGATAGTTTATGGGGATGCACATAAATATATTGTACACACACACACACACACACACACACACACACACAAATAGTTTATTTGTACACAAATATATTTTGTAGTTTTAACTTATTTTAATATAAATTCAGTCAAATCATCAAACATTTGTACGACTTGCCAGTGACTTGCTTGACCCAAGCTACGACTTGACTTGAATTGCTTGACATAAAGCAGTGACTTGACTTGACTTGCTTGATTCTCACAAAAATTGACTTGGACTTGCTTGAGACTTGAAGGTTATGACTTGAGACTTACTTGTGACTTGCACATGTGTGACTTACTCCTACCTCTGCAACAGACTTAACACACAGACTTAAAAATACTTAACATGCTAGACAATACATGTCAACAAAACGTAGAAAATTAATTTACCCTTAAACAAAAAATCTTTGAGTTCAGTTTGTGACTGTAATCTTGTTACCCAGTGAGGGCATTACAGACAGCCTCACCTATCTGTTCAAAGACTGTGGAAACAGGTTCTGCCTCTCTGTTTCTGTCTGCTTTCTGCTGTGCTCAATGCCACTGTCTCCCGTGTCACACTCTGTGCTTCCCAATGACTTTCTGTCCTGTCAACTTCTTCCTCACATTGCCTTGCCAAGGCACAGCCTTCTTGCAAAACACTCACCGGCACTGGACCCCTTTTGCCTTCAGAACTGCCTTAAAGGGGACCTTTTATGCCCGTTTTTACAAGATATAAGTCTCTGGTGTCCCCAGAATGTGTCTGTGAAGTTGCAGCTCAAAATACCCCACAGATCATTTATTATAGCTTGTCAAATTTGCCCCTATTTGGGTGTGTGAAAAAAACACACCGTTTTTGTGTGTCCCTTTAAAAATGCAAATGAGCTGCTGCTCCCGGCCAGCTTTCCTGAAGTTTTAATAGCTCACGCTTCGATTGCTCAACAACAACAAAGCTGGAGAATCTCATGTAGCCAAAATGTCTGAAATTAACAGTAACGGTGTTCAGCCTTACATTGTTCAAACCGGAGTCGACACTGATGGAGAGACTGGACGAAACTGGACGTTTCTGAATGGTTAGTGGATACATTTATGTAGTTGCTGTGGAGTTGATTCAACTCATCGACTAGCAAGTGCCGTCATGTTAATCTTTTGTGCAGATCCAGCATTGAACTGACCCTCGTTTGTGAAGCAGTCCGGTGTAAAATGATTTGCACAAATATATAACACTTCACCAATTTCCTTCATAAATGAAATTCAACGACTGTGTCCTCAGTGGCTCAGATGCCGGGAGTCTATGGAGACTCTTATGTTCGTTGGTACATCCAATAACAGAACCGTTGTAATGTTTTTTGGCACATACATTGTATATCTCCAGCTGCTACAGTGAGGAAACAGAAATGGCGGACTGCTGCAGCTCACTCAGGGGAGGAGCTACGTTAATAGGGAAGATCGTCACCAGTCATGGGCGGGGCTTGTCCCTACTCTTACATAAGAGTAGGGGGAAATCTGGAACCGCACATTTGGAGACTGTTTATGATTTGTGGGGATTATAAAAAAGGAATGGGTGGATTTTTACTATTACAGGCTGGTTGTTTACACACACTGTGGACACACATCTGTGTTAAAACACCTTATAAAAGTGAATTTTGCATAATAGGTCCCCTTTAATAGATTAAAAGGTGATGGAAACATTTTGGTCCATATTGACATAATAGCATCATGCAGTTGCTGCAGTTTTGTCGGCTGCACATCCAAGATACAAATCTTCCTTTCCACCACATCCCAGAGGTGCTCTATTGGATTGAGATCTGGTGACTGTGGAGGCCATTTGAGTTTAGTGAACTCATTGTCGTGTTCAATAAACCAGTTTGAGATGATTTGAACTTCGTAACATGGTGAGTTATCCTGCTGGAAGTAGCCATCAGAATACGAATGCACTGTGGTCATAAAGGGATGGACATGATCAGCAACAGTACTCATGTAGGCTGTGGTGTTTAAACGCTCAGTTGGTACTTAGGGGCCCAAAGTGTGCGGAGAAAATATCCTCCACACCATTAAGGCAGGAATACACCAAGCTGACGGTGTCGGGCAGTTTTTGTTCGTCGGCCGACTAAGTTTTCTCAGTGTGTTCCGCAACGTCGGCTCAAGTTGGTCGTCGTCGGCTTTTTTTTGGCCAATTCGACATGTTGAATCGGCGTCGGAGCTAGTTGGGCCATCTGATCGCTACTCTGATAGCTACTGCCACCTGCTGGTACGGAAAGGCATTTCATCTTACGCAGGCGCAGAACGGATGTGCTACTTGGCCGTCTGCTGTCGAACGTCGGTTTGGTGTGTCAGGGCAACTTTGGACCCAGACGCTGCCGACGTGAGCCAAACCTGCAGTCTACTTCAACTAGTTCGTCGGCTTGGTGTGTTCCTGCCTTTACACCAGCAGCAGCAGCATGAACCGGTAATACAAGACAGGACTGATCCATGCTTTCATGTTGTTAATGCTAAATTCTGAGCCTACCATCTGAATGTTGCAGCAGAAATCGACACTTATCAGATCAGGCAATGTTTTTCCAATCTTCTATTGTCCAGTTTTAGTGTCCTGTGTAAATTGTAGCCTTAGTTTCTGTTCTTATATGAAAGGAGTGGCACCGGTGTGTCTTCTGCTGCTGTAGCTCATCTGCTTCAAGGTTGGATATGTTGTGCATTCAGAGATGCTCTTCTGCAGACCTCGGTTGTAATGAGTGGATATTTGAGTTCCCTTTCAAGGGAACTCGCGTTGCGTCGAGAAATGACGCTTTGGGAACGCAACGCGTGATGTCGTCATGAAGCACGTGTAAAATCAGTCCAATGGTGTGTCGAGACGTCAGAAGCGGGTGACGTCACGGCCAGGAAGCTATAAAGCACGCTCAAACAAAGCAACGCTAGCTTCTGTGTCTTCAGTTGCGCTCTGTGTCTCGTATGTTCTATTTGGTGTTGTCTGTCTTTATTATTATCCTTTATGGCTGAGAAACCATTTAGACCTTGTGTTCCTCCCTGCCCACGTTACATCACGGGCGGGGATACACATGATCTCTGTGTTGCCTGCCTGGGAGCGGAGCATGCCCGGTCAGCACTCGAGGGTGCTGACTGTGAGCATTGTGACCGCCTTTCATTGCGGACGCTCCGCTCCCGCCTGGCGCTCTTTGATGAGAGCGCCCAGGCTCGCGTTCCCCAGGGTTCGGGTCCCGCTGCTGCCGAGGCACAGCGCCGATCCAGATCTTGGGGATCGCAAATGGATTTGTCAGAGGGGTTTGAGACGGGCCCCGCCCTATCTCAGCCCTCACCTGACAGATCCAGTGCTTTTTCCCAGTGTCTGGAAGCACGCTTTGCGGTTCCTTCCACACTGGGTGAAGCACCGGTGCTCAACGTGTCCAGCTCCGAGGAGTTGGATGTGGAGAGCACCGACATAGCTGAGAGTGAGGACTCGCCATCCCACTCTCCGGCTTATGAGGAGCTGGTGGAGGTCATAACTCGCGCCGTGGCCAAACTGAACATCGATTGGCCGGCGGAGAGGCAGGATGTTCGTCCTAAAAGCAAATTGGACGAACGGTTCCTGCCCTCGCGAGCGCAGCCTCCCCGTCGGGGTCTCCCCTTCTTCCCAGACCTCCACACTGAGGTGTCGAGGTCCTGGAGGAAACCGGCCTCCTATCGTGTGCATAGTGCTCAAACCACGCACTATGCATCGATAGTGGGGCTTAAGGAGCATGGGTATGGGACGATGCCAAAGGTGGAGGAGACGCTTGCTAGCTATCTCTCTCCACAATCAGCATCGCCCCTAAAGGCCCCGACATTGCCCACCAAGCCCGTCAGGATTACATCCAGCTTGGTGGGCAAAGCTTATCAGGCCTCTGGTCAGGCTGCGGCATGCCTTCACACTATGGGCGTGCTGCAGGCCTACCAAGCCGAACTTTTGGGGGATATTGATGAGGGCGGGGGAATGACTCCCGACGTAGTCAATGAGCTACGTCGGGCAGCTGATTTATCTCTCCGGGCCACCAAGGAGACTGCCAAATCTGTCGGTCGTGCTATGGCAGCCCTGGTGGCCACGGAGAGGCATTTATGGCTCAACCTTAGCTCTATAAAAGATAAGGATAAACATTTCCTTCTGGACGCCCCGCTTACGCCTCCTGGCCTCTTCGGCGACTCTGTCAATACGGTCGTTGAGAGGTTCCAGGAGGCTAATAAACAAGCGGCGGCGTTCCAGAAGCTCCTCCCCCGCCGCTCTCATACCCCCGGGGCTGCTCAACAACAGCAGCCCCACTCTTCTAAAGCCAGCTCCTCACAATATCATCGGGCCACCCAGAAGCAGAGCGTTACCACCCGTACTCCCCCTCAGCGACACGGGGGGACGGGTGGGCGGTCTCAACCGCAGCCTTCGAGGGGTAGGATGGATCTGCGATCCATCCTTACTGCCAAGAAGGCTGCGGGGAAAAAGCCCTGACGCCAGCAGCGTCAGGACTTTGAGGGCAGTCCCCTCCGGAGAGAAGCGTTTTACACTTCAGCGCACGGCGCTCACTTCTCTTCGGTGCCCTCAGGGGGCCGTTCTGCCAACCCTGCCATCTCGGGTATTCCAGGGCGCAGCGGCCCCCAGCGAACATTCACTCAAACATCCGCCCGTAACTTTAGCGGTGATGGGGTGTTCGCTCCCTCCGAGGAGGGTCTCAGAGCGATCAGTTCGGCTGCCCCCTGCCGGTGCGCCGCATCGGGGCACCGAACTGGTTATTCAACATATACCAGAGGCCAGTCTCGAGAGACTGGTTCCCTTAGTAGAATATCTGACAGCGTGGAAGCTACTGCCAAATATTCCTCAATGGGTCCTGCGTACAATCGAAAAAGGTTATGCCATTCAGTTCGGGTCTCGCCCGCCCCGGTTTATGGGGGTCCTACCCACTGTGGTGGGCCCCGAGCAGGCTCTGGTTCTGGAACAAGAAGTAAAAACTCTATTGGAGAAAGGAGCCATAGATTATGTACTTCCCTCCGATGCAGAGAACGGTTTCTACAGCCGTTACTTTATTGTTCCAAAGAAGGATGGCGGGTTGCGTCCTATTCTAGATCTTCGTCATTTGAACCAGTTCGTTATGAAACTCAAGTTCAAGATGTTGACACTGAGGCAGATCGTATCTCAAATCAGGTCCGAGGACTGGTTTGTTACGATCGACCTCAAGGACGCATACTTTCACATCTCCATCCTTCCACATCACAGGAAGTTCCTGAGGTTTGCTTTTGGGGGCAAAGCTTACCAATATCGGGTTCTTCCATTCGGCCTAGCATTATCACCCCGCACATTCACCAAATGTATGGATGCAGCTCTTGCACCTCTACGTCTCCAGGGCATTCGCGTCCTCAATTATATAGACGATTGGTTGATTCTGGCTCATTCACAACAGTTAGCGGCTCGGCATCGAGATGTCGTCCTCGCTCACATGAAGAGCCTGGGGTTGAGGCTCAACGCCAAGAAGAGTATGCTTTCTCCAGTTCAGAGAACCACTTTTCTAGGCGTGGTTTGGGACTCTGTTGCGATGCAGGCGCGTCTTTCTCCTGCTCGCATCGAATCAATCCTTTCTACCGCAAGCCGGTTAAAGCTAGGCCAGTCACTCACTGTAAAACAGTTCCAGAGGCTGTTGGGGCTGATGGCAGCGGCATCCAACGTGATACCTTTTGGTCTGCTGCACATGAGACCCCTGCAGTGGTGGCTCAAAACCAGGGGATTCTCCCCGAGGGGAAATCCTTTTCGCATGATCAAGGTCACGCGGCGTTGTCTTCGTGCCCTGGCCATTTGGAAGAAATCCTGGTTTCTATCCCAAGGGCCCGTGCTGGGAGCTCCTTGTCGTCGCAAAATGTTAACGACAGATGCTTCCCTCACGGGCTGGGGAGCGATCCTAGACGGACGCTCGACTCAAGGTCTGTGGGGCTCTCACCACCTCTCCTGGCACATCAACTGCCTGGAAATGCTGGCGGTCTTTCTGGCCCTCAAGACTTTTCTCTCAGATCTCAGGGGCCACCATGTTCTTGTCCGGTCAGACAACACTTCGGTAGTCGCCTATATAAATCATCAGGGGGGTCTCCGGTCACGCCCACTCTCCAAGTTGGCGCGCCGAATCCTCCTGTGGTCCCAAGGGAAATTCCTGTCACTCAGGGCAGCTTATATCCCCGGGGTCCAGAATGTTGGAGCAGACGTCCTGTCGAGGCAGGGGCTGAGGCCCGGGGAATGGAGGCTCCACCCCGAGGTGGTGGAGCAAATTTGGGAAAGGTTCGGCCAGGCTCAGGTGGATCTGTTTGCGTCTCGAGAGACTTCTCACTGTCCACTCTGGTTTTCCCTCACGCATCCAGCTCCTCTCGGACTGGATGCTATGGTACAGACGTGGCCGAGGCTTCGTCTGTACGCTTTTCCCCCGATCGCTCTGCTCCCGGGAGTTCTAGAAAGAGTTCGCCGGGACTACGTCCGGCTCACCTTGATAGCCCCGCGCTGGCCGGGCAGAGTGTGGTTCTCGGACCTAGTATCTCTCCTGGACGGCTCTCCCTGGGAGATTCCGCTCAGGAGGGACCTTCTGTCCCAGGCAGGGGGCAGGATTTTCCACCCCCGCCCAGAGCTCTGGAGCCTGTGGGCTTGGCCTCTGAGGGGGCCCAGCTCATAGATTCCGGTCTCTCAACCGAGGTTGTAGGGACCATTCTCCAATCTAGAGCTCCCTCCACGAGGAAGCTCTACGCCCTCAAGTGGAAACTTTTCACTTCTTGGTGCAGTAGTCGTCAGTTTGATCCAGTTTCCTGTCCCGTTGGTACGGTCTTGGAATTTCTGCAGGAACGGTTCACTGCAGGGTTATCTCCCTCCACGCTAAAGGTTTATGTGGCGGCCATTGCGGCTTACCACATACCCTTGGCTGGTTCTCCTCTTGGTAGAGACCCACTTATTACTCGCTTCCTCCGTGGCACCCTGAGGCTGAGGCCCGCGGTACGCACGAGGGTTCCAGCATGGGATTTGGCCTTGGTGCTCCAAGGCCTATCCCTAGCCCCCTTCGAACCGATTGAGGAGGTTCCAGTTAAGTTTTTGACCCTAAAAACACTGTTCCTCCTTGCCATATCTTCCTTAAAAAGAATAGGAGATCTACAGGCCCTTTCGGTTGCTCCCTCGTGCCTGGAATTTGCACCTGGTATGGTGAAAGCCTTTCTTCATCCCAGACCTGGTTATATTCCTAAAGTTCCCACTAATGTGGCTAGGCCCATTGTACTGCAGGCCTTCTGTCCTCCTCCCTTCAGGACGTCAGACCAGGAACGCCTTAATTTGCTTTGCCCTGTTCGGGCCCTAGATGCTTACGTCCACAGAGCTGCCCTGTGGCGTAAGACTGAGCAACTGTTTATCCTCTTCGGGTCCCCCAATAAAGGGGCCCCGGCATCTAAGCAGAGGATGAGTAAGTGGTTAGTCGAGGCTATCTCACTTGCTTACGAGTCGGCCGGACTGCCGTCACCTCTAGCAGTCCGAGCCCACTCTACCAGAAGTATGGCGGCCTCCAAAGCCCTTCTTTCGGGAGCCTCTTTACTCGACGTCTGTGATGCGGCAGGCTGGTCCTCACCGCACACATTCGTCAGGTTTTATCAACTTGACCTTAGCTCCCCCGGGGCCCGGGTTCTCTCTGGTGACTGACGAGCCACACCAGACAGGCCCTTGTAACTATGGCTGCGTGGGTATTAACGTTCCCAAAGCGTCATTTCTCGACGCAACGCGAGTTCCCTTGAAAGGGAACGTCTCGGTTACGACTGTAACCTTAGTTCCCTGAAGAGGGAACGAGACGTTGCGTCGTCCTGCCATACTTCCAGCACGCCTGTCAGCGCTTACTTCAGACACTTTAAGCTAGCGTTGCTTTGTTTGAGCGTGCTTTATAGCTTCCTGGCCGTGACGTCACCCGCTTCTGACGTCTCGACACACCATTGGACTGATTTCACACGTGCTTCATGACGACATCACGCGTTGCGTTCCCAAAGCGTCATTTCTCGACGCAACGTCTCGTTCCCTCTTCAGGGAACTAAGGTTACAGTCGTAACCGAGACGTTATTGTTGTCTTTCTATCAGCTTGAACCAGTCTTCAGCCCATTCTCTGTAAACCCTAGAGATGGTTGTGCATGAAAATCCCAGTAGATCAGCAGTTTCTGAAATAGACAGACCAGCCCATCTGGCACCAACAACCATGCCATGTTCAAAGTCATTTAGGTCACCTTTCTTCTCCACTGCATACAAAAGATTTCGGTTTCAAATAAATGCTGTGCTTTTGAACTTTCTATTCATTACAGAATCTTGAAAGAAAAAAAAAAAAAAAATCATGGTTTCCACAAAAATATCAAGCAGCACAACGGTTTTCAATATTGATAATAATTAGAAATGTATCTCGAGCAGCAAATCAGCATGATTGAATGATTTCTAAAGGATCATGTGACTGAAGACTGGAGTAATGATGCTGACAATTCAGTTTTGATCAGAGGAATGAATTACTTTTTTTAAATATATTAAAATATAAATCTGTTCTTTTAATTTGTGATTGTCACAGTCGGTTGCAAATGAAGTTAAAACACAATCTAATTGCAGCAGTTCTCAAAATGTATTTAACAAAACTCTGGATCAGAACACCATGTAAAATGCAACAATAACGGGCAACTGAACCAAACGCAGGCCTTAAATACACAGTGAACTAATTAAAAAAGAAACGAGACACAGCTGACATGACTAATTACACAATGAGTAACCTAGGAGACTAACTAGAAGTAGGTACAAAAGAAACAGGAACAGGAAAAAAGTGCTAAACCAATTCAAATCTTAAACAGATAATATTGTTGTTTTTACTGTATTTTGATCAAATAACTGCAGCCTTGAGGGTTTTTTAAAAAAAAAAAAACATGTTACCATCCCCAAACTTTTGAATGGTAGTGTGTTTATGGCTATGTTTATGCTCTCAACAACATGCAAAAAACATAATAGCAGATGTAATATTTATAATGTGTAAAATGTCTTCTTTTTAACTCAGCAGCCAAACACACCATCGCTGTGTTTTTTTTATATATTCTCCCCTCCAGAGAGCAAAATTTGGCCTGTTTTCCCCTGAAATTGCCTATTGTTCTGTGTTAAGGAAGTCATCTCGTGCAGGTTTTCCAAACAAGTGCTCTCTGCAGCCTTTGGCATGGCAAGTGACATTGGCGTCCCAAAACCAGGAAGTTATTGGCGTCCGTACCATTATTGCTGCTCTGTCTAATGCTCTCTGCCTCATGGGACCTAATTATGCTCATTTTCATTTTGGCTAAAGCTCAGGAGTGGATGAGGGTAGAGATGTGCAGAATGTAGATACAGCACAGAAGGGGTTTTGTTGTGTCTATATTTAGACTGCCAGGTCTGGACATGGATCATGAAACTGCGATGCATTGCACACAGTTAATCTGAGGCACATTGATACATGTCCTAAATGCATGCCTGCCTAGACACAGTTAGTTTGGGAAAGTTAAGTCTTATGCACATTAGCTTCGATAATATCCCAGCAGCACTTTGGATCAGAAATACTTAATGTGGAGGAGATCTCCTTTGAGAATGTGTAATTGCTCTGTTGCTGGTCAGAGATGAACACGTTTGGAATAAGGAATAGTTCAACCCAAATTAAAGATGTTTTGCCTTTATGTCATTTCTTCCATGCAACACAAAAGGAGAAAGTATTTTTTCTCAATACAATAAAGCATTCAAAAAGGATGCAAAGGCATAAAGTATCATAAAAGTAGTCCATAAAATCAGATCAGAATTTAAGTCCAGTCAAATGGGACTGAAATGACATAATGATGAGTAAGGACAACATAATTGTCTTTTTGGGTGAACTAACGGATAAATGACGGTGCTAACAATGTTATTAGTGTTTTATTTTAAGAAGAGAGCTAATTTCTGTGTCTATTCTACATATGTTCCATAAACACATTTTTCTAAGTGATAAAATGACATATAGGAAGATGTCAAGAATGTTGAAAGGCATTGCTGATAGGTGTATTGAATAGGGGAAATGACATTTGCACATTTTTAAAGGTCACCACTAAATGGGGACAGTTTAATTGCCCTGTGTATGTACTAGAGGTGAAACATTATCGTGAATTTACCTCAATCGAACACCTTTTCCAAAGGAAGTCAGACAAATTGATCAGTGAGCTCAGTGTTTCAATACTTCTAAGTCTAAAGTGAGCAAAGAAGTCAATACAGATTTCAATCATTTCCAGTTCTCAAGCCTTTCTTGCGATACCTTCCAGTGTCTTCAAAAAGTACATTTTGCCAAACTACAACCCAATCCTAAATTGAAGTATTTATCTATTGTCTTGTCAAGTTTTGAAATTGTTTTATAAATAAAAATATATAACTATCCAATACTATGTGCAACAAAATTCCATTATTTTTAATGATTAATTATTATATATTAGATATATTATTTTTAATTTTTTAGGATGAATCGATTCACTAAATGAATCAGGCTTTCTTACCCAGGCTCTGTCCCAAATGGAACCCTAAGACCTCACAATCTTCCTCACTTTTGTGACATAATGCTGCTTTGAAGCTCGCTTCAGTACAGGTTCGGCAAAAGTGTGCATCGAGGATACATATCGGCCGCAAAGGGGGGTACTCGCGAGCACCCTTCTTAAACTAAAATGACAAATGGGACACCCCACAGTCCTTAACAGACATGCGCACATGGTGGACATTGAAGTCCACAAGACTGCAAGTGCACACGAAGTGTACCATTTAGGACAGGACATACATATGATCCAGAGGAAGATTTAGGACGCACTAGAATGAATCGGACTATCCAACACTAGGGCCCTGTCCCAAATGGCACACTTCATGTGCACTTGCGGTTTTGTGAACTTAAAATGGCCGACACGTGCCACTTGCGGACTTGTGGACTTAAAATGGCCGATGCGTGCCTGTTAATACTTAGGGTTAGGCCCGATCTCAAATGGCACCCTAAACCCTCACGGTCTTCCTCTGAGTCCGCACTTTTGTAACGTAATGCTGCTTTGACTGCTGGGTAAAGTCCTCTGCATAGCTCGCAGACTTGCGGGCTCAGCAGAAGTGTGCATCGTGGGCTCATAGCGGCCACAAAGGGGGCGGTCGCGAGCACCCTTCTGAAACCTAAAATTTGTTCCGATGCCATTTTTGGTTCCCCAAAGAACCTTATGGGGCATTCACACCAGACGCGACTTGCGCGAATAAATCGCGCTATTCGCACGTAGTTCGACGCTTGAACATTTTGAGTTTACTTGCTTCATTCGCACGTGAAATTCACTTCACAACAGACGCGAATTCGCGTCATGAGAGGGGCTTCTGTCAGGTGGCTCGTCTTGTTTCTGCACACTTCCTCTGAATAAACACATCAACTCGTCAGCGGGATATAGTTGTAAAATACGGCGAATAAGCTCCATTTGCTGGCTTTAGCTAGCTTGTAGTCTTAATATGTATATATATAGCTCAAATTGAGTAAAGAGCATTTTTTACAACTTACCAGATTGTCCGACCCCCTCGCTCACTTTCTTCCAAGCAAGATCCTTATTATTCCTGTTTCTATAAAAGTACGAAGATGTATTGTACAGCTTTGGGTATCCACATACAGTGACAATGATTTTGTCCTCCATTGTTGTTTTGGATTTCTGCCTCCGCTCGCTATGTCGTAATCACGTCACTACTAGAGCAAGCTCCTGATTAACGCGGCAGGAATATTCGCCAAAGTTCAGATTTTTCAACTCGAATCACACGTTATGCGCGTCAAACGCTCATTTTGCAGGATGTCTGTCGCATCTTTGCATTGACTTAACATGTAAATCACTCACGCTTAGCGCTTCATTCGCGTTTGAGCGCACCATTAATAGTTCCATCATTAGAACCATCATGCCCCCTGTTAATTAACCAGTCACTAATGACATGTGATTGTGTATCTTTTGCTTATGTCATTTAAATAAGATTTATCTTGATTGAAGTGTTTGTATTTCTGTTCTTGTCTAGAAACCACACATTATGTACTCTCTGCTCATCTGCTTTGCTCTAGCTGCTTCAATGGATTAATAACGTGGTCAAATGGAATTGTACTTACAGACACCCCTGCTGGAATCAAGCCAGACATTTCCTCTTTAAGCCAGACCTCCCTTACAGAACTTACAGAACCATCGATGCCAA
The DNA here is from genome assembly GCA_037101425.1 of Elopichthys bambusa. NCBI lineage: Eukaryota > Metazoa > Chordata > Actinopteri > Cypriniformes > Xenocyprididae > Elopichthys > Elopichthys bambusa. The sequence goes on from CM074432.1 coordinate 4,397,899, forward strand.
TAAAGAACCTTTATTTTTAGGAGTGTACATTAGCATAGCAAGTGTCCAGAACACCCAGGCAACATGCTGACCAGTCAGGAACCTTATGCTGGGTACACACCACAAGATAATCAGTCTGATTTTGGGCCGATTTCTCCCCTTTCAACAATCCTAGGTAATGACCTGATTATCTTGATGGTTCTACAGATTATCTTATTAGATTTTCCTGTGGTGTGAGGTCTGTTAAGAGTGACTGATTCTGCTCGGAAGAACATTATAGCCTCCCCGATCGCGAATTGTAAATATTCAACATGTTGAATATTTACGATCAGAACTCCTGATGTGTGGGGGGAACCCCGAGGACAAACATGCACACGCTCTGGAGATTATCACGTGAAACGAAACAATATCCAATCAGAAAGCAAGCTGACAGAAGACAGAAGCATAACAAACACAGTCATGGTGCAGCACAAAGTTTAATGGATTTGGACAGCAGAGATGGAGGATCAGCTTGTCGATTTGTGGCAACAGCACAAGTATTTATACAACGTGTCCTGTAAAACATACCAAAATCATTCCAAAGACTATCATCGCAATTTCTTCCTGCCTATCGTCCGCCATGTTTATTCTGAAGTCTCGAGAGATTTTGCAAGATTTCCCATGTTCACAGTAGGGACTCTGGTTGAAAATCCGTTTGTGTGTGGTGTGCTGTCTTTGTCACATCACGGCATACCACACATTATAGGATACACACTATATTATAAGATTTTAAAAATCTTTTAGTATGTACCCAGCATTAGGAACCACATAGCAGTGGTCTGACAACCACCTATAAAAATTTAGCACTGGTACAGACAAACACCACTCATTTCGTCATAAAATATAAATGCAACCGGTTGTCATTGAAGCTGTTCTTCATTTAGAAAAATATACCTCAGAAATGCTGCCTCACATAATGCTACCTATAATACCTCCGTTTAAAATGCAAATCAGCATCCAGGCACCTACGAATGATTCATAGCTCGTTACTGCTAAAGATGAGGCATGTTGTATTTATACATCAGAAATGTAAATCCTGGATTGAAACCTGAAATCAGCAACAGATGGAGTCCAGCTGTAATTTCATCAAGTAGATCCATTAGAAATAAGGCATGTTGTACACCTGTCTCAGAGTAATTACATTTATTCAGATGTTATGTGGGTGTAGGAACGGCAGTAAAGAATCAGTGAAGCGTAAAACAGTATGTTTACTGACTCAAGCAGTCATGCTGAAAAGTATTGTAGATGTGGTTTCTCTAATTGTTATTATAGTGTTTGAAATCATTTCATTGGTTGAATTCATGGTTGTACTCATAAATGGTCTTTATTCTTGGAATAGAAGGGCAAGATAATACTAAGACTTTCGAATTTCGGGGTTCTTTACTCAAAGCCTCTCTCTGAGATTAAAAAGAAAGGTGTCGATCAATGCCTGGAGAGCACACCTGAGACAGTCTGCTTTATTAAATGTTCTTCCACTATGTACTTGTGCTGTAAATCATTTAAACAAAGTCATTAATCATGCCCAGGCATGGGTGTTGGGAACAATGGAGAGACTAGAGAGGAGATTATGGAGAAAACCAGCCATGAACTTGCGCACAGCCTGAGAGAGGCTTTTTATCACATGCTGAAATGAATAGGGGCACAGAGCCTTTGACTGACATTTGAATGATTCACATGGTTTAGGTTGTGCATCTGTATAAACACTGTTGATCCATTGCATCTGGATCACAACAATGCCATCCGGACTCAGTTTTATATTTCTTTGCATCCAGCAAGAATTAATATTATTTCTGTCATGAAAACTCTTTGAGAGGTTGGCATGGTGAAGGTAATGTATTTGGCAATGTTTATGTATTTGGTCTTGGCGGAATAGATCTTCTACGCTGATGCAGAGCAAGTAGTGAGACTTGCTACTGCTAATACATTCACAGACATTGCTGTGAGCAAGTAAGACATGCTGCTGCTATATATATATATATACACACTGCTCAAAAAAAATTAAAGGAACACTTTGAAAACACATCAGATCTCAATGGGGGAAAATATCATGCTGGATATCTATACTGATATGGACTGGGTAATGTGTTAGGAATGAAAGGATGTAACATCGTTTGATGGAAATGAAAATTATCAACCTACAGAGTTCAAAGACACCCCAAAAATCAAAGTGAAAAAATGATGCAGCAGGCTAGTTCATTTTGCTGAAATTTTATTGCAGCAACTCAAAATGGTACTCAGTAGTTTGTATGGCCCCCAAACTTGTATGCATGCCTGACAATGTCGGGGCATGCTCCTAACGAGATGACGGATGGTGTCCTGGGGTAATTCCTCCCAGATCTGGACCAGGGCATCACTGAGCTTCTGGACAGTCTGAGGTGCAACTTTGCGGCGTCGGATGGACCGAAACATAACGTCCCAGACATGTTCTATTGGATTTAGGTCAGGCGAGCGTGGGGGCCATTCAGTGGTATCAATTCCTTCATCCTCCAGGAACTGCCTGCATACTCTCGCCACATGAGGCCGGGCATTGTCATGCACCAGGAGGAACCCAGGACCCACTGCACCAACGTAGGGTCTGACAGTGGGTCCAAAGATTTCATCCAGATACCTAATGGCAGTCAGGGTGTCATTGTCTAGCCTGTAGAGGTCTGTGCGTCCCTCCATGGATACGCCTCCCCAGACCATCACTGACCCACCACCAAACCGGTCATGCTGAACTATGTTACAGGCAGCATAACGTTCTCCACGGCTTCTCCAGACCCTTTTACATCTGTCACGTGCTCAGGGTGAACCTGCTCTCATCTGAAAAGCACACGGACCTGCCAATTCTGGTGTTCAATGGCAAATGCCAATCGAGCCCCACGGTGCTGGGCAGTGAGCACAGGGCCCACTAGAGGGCACACATTTTGTAGGGCTCTGGCAGTGCTCATCCTCTTCCTCCTTGCACAAAGGAGCAGATACCGGTCCTGCTGATGGGTTAAGGACCTTCTACGGCCCTGTCCAGCTCTCCTAGAGTAACTGCCTGTCTCCTGGTATCTCCTCCATGCTCTTGAGACTGTGCTGGGAGACAGAACAAACCTTCTGGCAATGGCACAAATTGATTTGACTGCCTGTGCAACCTCTGTAGGGTCCAGGTATCGCCTCATGCTACCAGTAGTGACACTGACCCTAGCCAAATGCAAAACTAGTGAAAAACAGTCCAAAAAAAAAAAAAAAAAAGTCAGTGGCCTCCACCTGTAAAACCATTCCTGTTTTGGGGGTCGTCTCATTGTTGCCCATCTAGTGCACCTGTTGTTAATTTAATTAACACCAAAGCAGCTGAAACTGATTAACAACCCCCTCTGCTACTTAACTGACCAGCTCAATATCCCAGGTGTTTAACTGATTTGATGCTGTTCTCTGATTAAAAAGTGTTCCTTTAATTTTTTTTGAGCAGTGTATATATGCCAAGTTCTATATAAATGCCAAGTGTATATATATATATATATATATATATATATATATATATATATACATTGCCTGGCTAAAATAAAGTCACTGTTTGGATTTAAATAGGCAAATGCTTAAGAGTCTATGACTGGGTCATTATTACAGCGATTCTTATGTTTCTAGCATGTTATATGTGTGACAACAGTTCTTCTAACCCTAATTGATGGAGTGTGTAGCTTTTCATTTCTTAAACAACCATGACCACTAAATCATTGGCCATATTCCAGGATGACAATGTCAAGATTCATCAGGCTCAAATTAGGATGGTTGGGAAGGAGCATGAAGAATCATTTTCATACATGAATTGGTACCTCTGAGTCCAGAGCTTAAATTCATTGAAAGTCTTTCAGATGTGCTGGAGGAGATTTTACAGAGTGCTTGACTCTTGCATTGTTAATACAATATCTTGACCAAAATTGATGCACCTCTTGATGGAAATAAATGTTGTGATGTTATTTTCATCAAGAGGTGCATCAATTTTTGGTCATGGCCATGATATGTCTTCCATGATACATGGTCCTTAAAGAAATGAAAAGCTACACACTCCAATTATGGTTAGAACAACTGTTGCCAAACATGCTAGAAACATAATAATCACTGCAATAATGATCCAATCATAGACTCTTAAGCATTTGCCTATTTAAATACAAACAGCAACTTTTTGTTTGGTCGGCATATTCAATAAAAACTTGTATGTGGTAATGTCAATGCCAAAAGCATTAATTTTGGTAATTAGTTCATAATTTTAATCTGCTTCGGTTGACTAAATTGACTAGATTTAAAGGATATCTGTGTAAAAACTTAACAGGTTCACTTCCAGCAAGGATAAACAATGTTGTCGTCACATGATGACCAATGTAAAATCTGGGTCCTGAAGCAAAACCAGTGATTCTCAACTGGTTTTAGGCATCGTTCAGTGGTGGGCCATGAAGCCTATCCTCAGTCAAAGCTCTTTGGGGAAATTAGTGACCGTCAGTAAAGTAGCAGGGCCTCTGCTTTATTACATTAACTGCAGTGCGACTCATTTGTAAAGTGTCACTCTCTCCACTGCTGTAAACAGAAACATTAAATCTACCTGATGTACTGTGCTGGACTGTGCTTGTGGCATTGTCAGGGTGTGTGTGGATCTAGAAGCGTGTATTTTTGTTTGCTTTTGTGTGGCTGTGCTCTGTCAGCGGCACATCTGTGATTTCTCCTGCTTAGAACATTTTTTACTTCTGTCCAGATTGTGTTTGTTTTAGCTGGCAGATAAGAAGCTTGCGGAATAGGAAATAAAGGCAGCGCTGCATTCCCTGGCAATTGCTGAATTTAAATGCAAGCATGTTTTCAAGCAGATTCTGACACTGATAATGGTGTTTCAGTGACATGGTAAGGGAGACGAGGGATAATTGTAACACCTTTTGATTTTCCTGCATTGCTGAGTGTTTATAATATGTCCATTTATGATCATTATCACTGTATGAAAACACATTCACTATTGCTAATACCTAAGGTTAGTTGTTTGAACAAAACCTAAGTATTAAAATTCAGCACATAACTCCTCCCGCACTATTTGTGCTACGGAAATGATTGATACCTCAAATCATGTGGCTTGTTAAGAAAAGGTGTTCTATTACTTTTCCCAGAAATCAGACATTTTTTTTTTTTGCTGGTGGGCAATAACTAGGGGGAAAAAAACAGACCATCATCGAAGGGGGAATTTTGTCTTTTCACTTGAATTTTGGGATTTATTCAGAAAATTTTTAGCATAAACTTTTAAAATTGTGCTTGCAACAATTTTACACTCTAAAAAATGCTGGGTTGTTTCAACTCAAATTTAGGTAAAATATGAACAAACCCAGTTGTTGGGTTAAAAATTTAAATGTAAAAATTTCTTTTTAAACGAACAGTTGGGTTTGTCCATATTTGACTCAAATTTGGGTTAAAACAACCCAGCATTTATGGTTACGGTTACAGTAAGTTTCGATGTCAATTAAACATACATTATATATGCATTAAAGTAGTCTTTGCTATGTTTCACCTGTGTCACTTAAAACGGGCCTAGAAACAGAAAGGGCCTCGTCTTGTGCTCGAAAAAGAGCCCCGCCCCCGCCATCACGCTGCAGAGATGCCAGGGTCTACGTGTTTTTAATATTTATGAAGGAGCTAGTTAAGCAATATCATACAAGCAAGAGTGCTGTTTTCCTGACTATCAGCACGTTTGCAAATGTCATATTGATTTTATGCAACAGTTCAATAAACAAGAAGTTAATATTAGGTGACTTACATTTTAGACTTAGAATATTGTCTGTTTTTGCTCTAGCAGAGCCATTGTGCAACTCAGAGCAACACAGTGATGTTTCGTTACTGAATGAATCTGCGTTTTTGAACAAATCATTCTAATGAATGACTCAGCGATTTACTCATACTTGAACGGTTCGGCCGTTTTGAACAAATCATTTGACTGAATGATTCAATGACTCACTTGTTAAGACAATGAGTTGCTGCCACCTACTGGTGGTTTAGTTTCATATTTAAAAGTATCATTTCATTATGGTTAAAGAGATTATGTGTAGATTATAGACTATTACGAGTGAAATATGAGATAACAGTGTTGAATAGAACAGAGATAATAAAGTAATTGCAGGTGCCTTGCATTAAATGCTTGTCTGTTTTTTTTTTCATATGGGGGCCTCCAACTGTTTCTTTGAAATGGGCCTCTAAGGGTACGTTTACATGACAACGATATGCTTAAAACGGATAAGTTTTCCTTTTCAGGTTTTCGCATACAGACGACACCATTGTCAAAATGATCCCTATTCACACGGATCCGCGGAAATGACTAAAAACGCTGTATTCTGCTGTCAGGCCATTAGATGGCGATGAAACACCATAGACTGAACATGCAATACGCATGTCCATGATGTCATTGTGTTCACAGATTTGCGTTTTTGTTGTTTACACGGAGACCGTTTTCAAAAGCTTGCACTTTGAAACCTGCTTTCAAAAGTTTGCATTTTAAGGCACCCAAAACGCTGTTGTCGTGTAAATGAACGGCCAAAACGCATCAAAAGTTTTACGTTTTTAGTTGAAAACCGTGTCGTGTAAACAGCCCCTAAATTGCAAAGGCTGCCTCTGAATAAGACCCCACACTTTTGAACTCTTTGTATAAATTATTTTGGGAAGAGAGGATTAAATTGTGCTTGCTCATACCTGATATGCCTATAATGAGTTATTGTGACTTCTATTACTGACGTCACATTTATTTAGTGTTTCAGTGACTAAGTTGACTTGTGTCTCTGGTTGTTCTACATGGTATACATGATAATTATCTTTGTGTTTCCTATATGTTCTATGCATTTGACCTTACAGTCTAGGGTAAAACAAATTGTTTTGCTAATTATTTCACAGTGTGGTTTGCAAGTAATCACACCCTTAGGCAATCTGCGTAACCAACACACACGAATGCCTCTGAGAGGAATGTTTCACGAGCGCTCGCTGAACTATGATACATTTTTCAAAACTCCAGGGACCTTCCGTTGGGTTCCTGCCCCAGCCATCAAGCGGAAAAACACATATCCCCTGGTTGAATAAATTGGTGGTAATGGTGCTGTTTTCAATATTTTCTCTCTTTCTTTTGTAGACACATAGAGAATTGGACTGGATTGCAGATTCTTAAGGATGTTGACATGGAACTGTACACAGGACTCCAGAGACTGTGAGTATTCAAAAACAAATTCCATAGTGGTTATATGCGTTTTACACTAAAGTCTGGTGCACACTGTACGATTTGGGTCATTTGAGATTTCTTTAATCATAGGGCAGAACATTGCTGACATTAGCTCAAGGGCTTGTGCGATATAATGTCAGTCTTGTTTGTCAATGAGGATGACAAAATGTGAGAAGATTGATCGCAAAGTCAACACTGTCAATCATGACTAGTCTTGAAATGTATATCGCACAGTCTGACATACAAGAAGACAGTTGATGTCACACAGTCTCTTTTGACTTCTACCCAAGAGACCTCACTGGGGTTACATCATAAATGTTGTATTATAATTTTGTAAATGATGGTAAAAATCACAATTTATACATTTGAGGCCAGATTTACTAACAGCTTGCGCCATCACAAACCCTCTTTTGGCGTTAAAAAACTACTGTCGGGATTTACTAAAGACACACAATGCAAAATTAGCACTGAAAAAGGCGTGGACTGAGTTGTTTTTGCGGCTGATATTATGGCACTATGACTTTCCCTTTCAGACGCAAAATTTATGGGAGGAGAGTATTTAAATGAATCACGCAATGTGATTTACTAATGTTTGTGCTCGTCAATTTACTGGTATTTGCGGCATTATTTAACGCCCAAAAAGAGCATGTTTTAACTCATCTTGCTACATGGCTGCAGTTGTTGCTGCTAGGAGGAGACACTGCAGAGAACAGAGAGCGTGTGGTAGAAGGGAGAAATATATTTTCCATGTGTATTAATTTCTTTGGAATGTCAGAAGAAGATGTTATCCGTGTATTACATGTAACAAGTTGCCCCTGCGTCGACCTGCACCTGATGAGAGCATCAGCTCTGCTTATTTGCGACCTAACGCTAATTTGCGCTGCTCTTTGTAGATTGCGTTGGTCATTATGTAAATGATTTGACTGCGTCTGTGTTCTTTAATTTGCACGTCAGCAGTAGATTACGCGCAAAACTGTGGTATTGCGCTCTCACTAATTTGCCTCATTTAGTAAATCTGGCCCTTTTATTTTAAAGGTTTAGTTATTAAGAAAGCTTTATTATCTTATATATGAAGATAATAGATATTGGGTTATATTTTAAGTCTATGATATTAATATACACTTCTGTTCAAAAGTTCGGGGTCAGTATAATTTTTCTATTATGACAGGCTTATGTTCACAAAGTCTTAACACTCTTTTTTAAATGAATGTGTCCTGCTGAATAAAAGTACAAATTTCCTTTAAAAAAAACAAAAAAAAACGTACTGACCCAAAAACGTAAATTAAAAAAAAAAAAAAAAAAATTCTTTTCCTAAGAAGTTTATGTATTTCCTGTTTTTGTATATTCTTTTTAACAATGATTCATTAATGATTCATCATGCCAAGCATTTCAGAGAATATAATATAATAAATTATATATATATATATATATATAGAGAGAGAGAGAGAGAGAGAGAGAGAGAAAGAGCATGTCTTAACTCATCTTACTACATGGCTGCAGTTGTTGCTGCTAGGAGGAGACACAGCAGAGAACAGAGAGCGCGTGGTAGAAGGGAGAAATATATTTTCCAATATAGCGCACATGAATTACCCGTAGCAGATTTTTACAGGTGGAGCTGGGGGAGGTGGAGGGTTTCTGAAAGCTCTGCACTGCTAAGGCAAATGCTAACCAAAGGCGTTTCTCAATAACAAGTTCGCAAAGTTCGGACTTATAAAGGTATAAGAAGATTTACAATAAGAAATAGAGCGAACAATTCAGTCAAATGAACAAAGTCAGCACTTTAGTAGGTAATACAACGGTAAAGTTAAATAGCCTAAGTACGCAAAGTTATGAAATGTCACTTTGCCCTCAGCCAAAATGATTTGCCAGGGAACAAATTATAGATCCATGAGATCAAAGATCGCCCGTTAGATATGCAAAAGACGAATTATGTCATATTTAACCACTACAGAGACATCAGAGCCAGGGGCAAACGTCAGAAGGATTAGCCGAGGTAAGGCTGTTCTCGGCGGGGTACATGAGCGCTGAAATTTTTGAAGATCAAATTTTCAAATAGGCGCTATTTTATCAATAAACCACAAATTTGAGCTTTAAACCAGTACATTCTCGCCTGAAAAACTCTTAAAACTACATATCATGACACAATAACGGTAATGTTTAAGTTACGCGGGTTTTCTCCTTTACTATTGACGCTTGCTGTTAGTGCAAGATGCATTCTGGGATACCTGGCTGTCTCAAGTCCGCACAAGTCACCTCTCGATGCATCCTCGATAAAAGGGGTGGATCAAGAACACATCCGGGGATTTAAACTGCACTTGGCTAGATGCGAACTCTGAATTGGAACAGTACTTGGGCAGCGACTGATGACGTTTCACAAGTCCACAAGAACACAAGTACAGACAAGAACTTAGATTGAGAAACGACTCAAGTATTTGAAGGTTGAGCAGTGAGCTCATTGGCTACTGATACAGCATTAACCAATCAGCTGTGCTCTATAGATAATGATGTGATTGCAAGCAGATTGAGTTAAGGACATCTACTTTTTGTACAACTGACTAGACGATCTGCTACAGATCCAGACCTCCCACTGTGTTTCATCACTCCAACTTCTGAGCTTCCTTTCACCTCTTCCAAGCGCTCTCATCTTTCTCACCCCCATCTTCTCTTCATCGTAACCTCAAGACAGTTTCCCCCTCCACTCCTCTTGATCCTTCAGTAAGGAAGCCAAGTGGACTATTCCCAGCTTCCCATTTGCATTTTTCTCATTAACATTGCTCTCTCTTCTGCTGATGGTGGGCTCTCCTGGTCCCACCCACGTCTGGGAACAGCACTGACCTCCAAGCCTCTAAATTACCCTCTGAGGTTTCACTAAAGGTCATTCAGCTTTAAGCACAAACATCGTAGATAGCGTTGTTACATAAGCAAACACGTGAATACAAGACCTGTCTGTGGAGGTTCGGTGTGAAATAGATGAGTTGAGTCATACAACATCTCAGCCCACCTGTAGGCAAGAGGATAGTTTGTGCACTGATATTGTGTTGACTTAACAATGATGACTTGCTGTACAAACTATTTTCAAAAGTTCTGTCTATCTATCTATCTATCTATCTATCTATCTATCTATCTATCTATCTATCTGATGTTATCATTTATCTATCTATCTATCTATCTATCTATCTATCTATCTGATGTTATCATTTATCTATCTATCTATCTATCTATCTATCTGATGTTATCATTTATCTATCTATCTATCTATCTATCTGATGTTATCATTTATCTATCTATCTATCTATCTATCTATCTATCTGATGTTATCATTTATCTATCTATCTATCTATCTATCTATCTGATGTTATCATTCATCTATCTATCTATCTATCTGATGTTATCATCCATCTATCTATCTATCTATCTATCTATCTATCTATCTATCTGATGTTATCATCCATCTATCTATCTATCTATCTATCTATCTATCTATCTATCTATCTATCTATCTATCTATCTATCTATCTATCTATCTGATATTATCATCCATCCATCCCAATTTATATCTATCTATCTATCTATCTATCTATCTATCTATCTATCTATCTATCTATCTATCTATCAGATTTCATCCATCCCAATTTCTATCTATCTGATTCCATCCATCCATTCATCCATACCAATTTCTATCTATCTGATTCCATCCATCCATTCATCCATCCATCCATACCAATTTCTATCTATCTGATTCCATCCATCCATCCATCCAAATTTCTATCTATCTGATTTCATCCTTCCATCCATCCATCAATCCATCCATCCATCCATCCATCCATCCATCCATCCATCCATCCATCCATCCATCCATCCATCCATCCATCCATCCATCCATCCATCCATCCATCCAAATTTCTGTCTTTCTGATTTCATCTATCCATCCATCCATACATCCATCTTAAAGGGATAGTTAAAAAAATTAAAATTCTGTCATCATTTACTTGTTTCAAACCTGTTTGACCTTTTTTCTTATGCAGAACACAAAACTGACCTTCAAAATATCTATTTTGTGTTCCACATGCAGGTTTGAAACGACATGATGGTAAGTGAGTGATGACAGAATTTTATTTCTGGGTGAACTGTCCCTTTACCGATGTATAGGCTATCTTAAGGTGTTTCACGAGTTCATGTGCCCATATAATCTTAGCGTAAGTGGTAAACAGATTTGGCTTGCTGTCTGCTATAGAGGGGCTCGGAGAGGATATTCTACTCGAGCTCCGATTGCCCCCCTATAACAGGCAAAATTGTACAAAAAGGAGGAGAAGGGGAGGAGGAGGGATGCCGAAAGAACTAACAACAGGAAGAGGTAAGATGCTGGTTTTATACCTTGGTATTAATTGGAAGATTAGATGGGCATACTCCTCCCGAAATTACGTTTATTAACTTCACTTAAAGTACATAAGGCCTAAACAACACTTGAAGTGGCAGGCTTGTTAAACATTTGTAAAAAAAATTCAGCCAAACTTTTCTAGTTCAAACATTAGTAGCAACCATTGACCTGCTTGTAGTTCACTAGCACCAAATTTGCAGCAGTACCGGAATGAAATATCTGCCTACACTCGCAATCCCACCCCCACAAGTTCACGCATGTCACGTGAAGGACCATTATGAGGCTTTCGTAATAAGGTCCCTTGCATTTGTTTTTAGGCTTTTAAGAGCTGAATAGTTAAGAAGAAAAATGGTATAAACGTGGCCAACATTTCTTTCTCATAATAGGGACGGATAATTGTATTCCTAGAAATAGTTTACTATAGAGCCATCATCATAATAAAACTAATTCTGTACTGATTACTGTTCACCGGATAAGGGTGTTGTGAGTGTAATCACTTTTTGCATTAAATTCCTGTAATGAAAAGGATGCAGTCATTACCAATTAATGCCACTGAGACTGTGCAGACTGCGCAGTCTTTAGGATGCACAATTCATTCCAGCTGCCGCTGCGGCTCAGCGCTGTGAAATTGGGGACCCTGATGATACCATTATTCTAATGACACTCTCTGAAGAGATGGGAAAGATGGCAAACTGAGATTGCTTCTGCAGTTTATCATCATAAACGATGTATATCAAGCTGCAAGGCTCTAATGAACTGTTGGCTTTCTCAGGTTTGAATGATTGACTTGCAATGCCAGGTGCAAATGACCAACAACAGGGCCCTCAGTCAAAATTACCGGATGAACCGCACTGTGTGGAGGCTGAAATAAATGTTGGTGGTCTTACCTTGGGAAATTCATTTGCACTCATCATTGCTGGATTGATGCTCGTCATTTGTGACACCTATAAGATGTTAGAGAGGAACTGTGCGTTTTCATATAGTAGTCTCTCTCTCATTTTTTTCAGGACAATAATGAACTGCAATTTACGGACAATCCAGCCACGTGCATTTGCACAGAACCCTCACCTCCGCTACATGTGAGTACAAAGTCTTCTATAAGTGTGTTTGTGTCAAGAAGGGCTCATTGTCATTCTCTGAAAGAATTGTTTAAGTGAATGACTCATTCTTGTTTACTTCCAAACATTAGCTATTTTTCCATCCACCTATTTTTAAGTGCATTTTGGGATATCGCATCAAAAACTGCTGGATGGAAATGCCAAGATGAGCATAAATTCTAAAAATGCACATAAAAAACATATGCACTCATTTGAGTCCGATAAATTTTCTATAGGATAAGAAAACATGCGCATAAACTATGATGGAAACACATTTACTAAATAAATTCCTCGATGCGCATCAAAAAAGTCTTTGCGACTTTGCGCGATGGGACGGCATACCAGCGGGAAAAATCTTGTTGCAATGTTTCTGAAATGCTTTTTTGGTCGTAATTCCTCCCAGAACTGTCTTGAAAGCAAGATAACACGTTTATAGACGCAAATAATTTATTATATATGAAAACTATTATATACAGTGGCTTCTCCTACGTTTCTTAGTGATTTTTAGCACCAGTTTATCAGAAAGTGACGATTATGTTCTCTTTTACTCACTGGATGGAAACGGTGCTTTATTCACAAATATTTTAGCCAATATTGCAATTTTGCGCACAAGTTAAATTCACAACTTTGGATGGAAACATAGATAGTGTTGGTCAAGCTACATTTAGTGCATATTGTTTTGTAATACTTTTGTTTAATGATGCAACTGACTGAACGCAAACGGCAAGCAAGTAAAGTTAGAAAAAGGACAGTTAGAAGCATTAGCTACTTTAGAAACTGACTGAAAGATTCACTGAATGAATCAGTGAATGAATCAAAAGATTTGAGTCATTGGAATGAGATACAACTTCTAGTCTTCTAATGTTTTTGATTATTAAAGGTAGTTCAATCTGTTTTGATCTTTTTATTTCATATTTTATAGAATGTTTTCCTGGAAATGGCACTCCTACAAGGTCCATTATTTTTTTTAAATAAGCCTGCACGGATGAATTGTTAAAAATCAGATCAATAACCTGCATTTAGAAAATAGACAGGGTGATTTTTTGTGTCAAAATTTTTTTTTTTTTTGCTTTTGAAATACAGGTGCCAGTTGGAGGGCATAACTATTTGCAGACCATAGCTTTTACTTTTCATGTTAGCTAACATTGCTTTTAACCTTTGCACAACTAATGAATGGAGGTGCTTTTTACCATAGCTAGGAGAACCTATCATGATATTCTCATTACTACATTTTTTTTCTTTACCTTACTTTTCAGTAAGCAAAACCTCTAGCGGTGTCTTTCATAGTCTCACAACCAGAGAAATGCATGGATTTCTAGAGTGTGCAATAATGGTCTCAATTACAGGCAAGCGAACAGGCTAAGCACTTCATGAATGGGCTAAAAGATCCCGTGTTCATTTGAGGCACAAACAGAGCAGATGGACATGCTAATTGTGTGGTCATTAAAAATATGGTCGGGAACTTCAGTAACAAAGATGATGACTGCTTGTGTCTTATTTAATTGTAGCTCTCAGAGGATTAAAGTGGCCGCTTTTGAAGTTCTAATGGCTGATGGAATTAAATCACATTCAGTAATGGGCAGCGTTTTCAAAGACAAAACATTGATTAAGGCAATGTGGAGTAAGTTAAGTACAGTACAGTACTGAGATGAATGGCAAAGCTCACAGACAGCTTTCTCTAGGCCTCCAACAAGTTTATATTTTGAATTTTCCTTAAAGTCATCATGAAACCGAAATTTACAATTTTATTTTTTATGGCATATTGCTGTATTTATTATAAATGATCTATCTGTGATGAATGTGTCCTCGTAATCTTTAATCAAAATAACTTCCCCTCCCTCTTGCAGCGACATTTCTTCTCTGATGATGTGTTTAGTGCCGCAAAGGGGCGGGGCAACCTGGCACTCACATGAGATCAACCAGTAGCAAACCACAAAATCAAGTCCCGCCCTACATTTTAACCGCAAAAGACTATAAAGATGCTACGATAAAAAACTGTTCATTCAAACTTTCAACAGAAAGTTTCCATACTATATACGGTGAATTACTGTAATAGATCTAACCGTACATTTACACTGCAAAAAATGCTTTTCGTATTTAGTATTTTTGTCTTTGTTTTCAGTCTAAATATCTAAAAATTCTTAAATCCAGATGCTTTTACTAGATAAGTAAACATAAGATATTTTTTTCCTGTTTTCTGGGGGGGAAAAAAAAATCAAAATGAAGTGAGTTTTTGCTTAAAACAAGCAAAAATGATCTGCCAACGAAAAATAATCTTGAAAAAATAATCAAGAAAAATAATCTTGTTTCTGTTTGAAATCTTGTTTCTTGTTTCTGTCCCAAACAGAAACAAGATCATTTTTCAAACCACATTTTTCATTTTACTTATCTAGTAAAAGCATCAAAATTTTATGTATTTTGTTGAAATTACTATTTTTCTTCCTAGTTTTTCTTAGTTTTTTCTAATGAGTTATGTACATTAGGGTTTTATGTTACATCTAATGTTGTTAAATTAATGTTTATTGCATTTTTTAATGTTTTGTGTGTTACCATGATGGTGTTTAGTGTTTGTATAAAAGACACTGTGCACCTTCTATATATCAGTATTTACTTCCTCAGTTTGTGGAAAAGCTGCCTGTGATGAGCTTTCATTCATCATGTGATTCTCATCACCACCTGTTTTTGGTGGTTGTCAGTGCACAAAGGTACAAAACAGACATTAGTACTTCAGTAGGTTGGTAAATTAACATTATATCAGTTAATGAAATACTGTTTTACAGTAAATTTCAGTTAAATCTGTAAAACCTAAAATGTTGCTACCATATTTTTTATGGAAAACGTCTGGCAACCACAGCTGCCAGTTTTTTTTTTTTTTTTTTTTTTACAGCTATAATATAAAAATATATATTTTGCATTAAGCCTATAAATTAAACCTGTTTTACCATTACAATTTTTTTCTTCTTTGTATTAAGAGATTATTTTCAAGCCAATTTAGCAATTGGCAGTCCTTCAATTTTTATTTTTATTTCGAGGTAAAATATGACCTGTACGTTTTTGTGAGATTCACCCCAGAAACAAATCTACAATAACAATATATAAGAAGTTTATTTGAAATTTGGGTTTGACTGATAACACGCTCCTTAATCTCAACCAAATTTTCATAACAATGAATTCCCCAGCTCCCAAAGAAAAACGCTTGTTAATTCCACACATTGACTTAAGTGAACATTTTGGTTTTTATGTGTCCTAAACGTCCTGTGTGCTAAATGACGGAGTGCAGTCTGGGTGGCCAGACATTGTGTCTCCACAGCCCACATATCAACAGGGGCCTAATAAATTTGAAGGACCCATTGTAGGGGAGGAGGAAAGGTCATATCCTCTTGGGAGGGCGGAAAGTCTCTCCCTCATTAAGTCTTTCTCCTCTACGTGATTCTCCTTTTCCAAAATGTCACTTTCTTCACCAAACCCCCTCCTCAGACATCTCATTCAATTATAGTACGTGTTCATTTTAACATGACTCAGACCTGCACAAGAATATTTCTAACAAAATGGCTTCACTGTAGGGCTGAGTGATCTTATGCATGAAATACATTGTAATATTATAATATAATACAGTCTAAATGCTTTTTTGTTTCTCATTCTCATATTTCATTATACTGTACTTACTGTCCAGTACATGTACAGTGGGAAAGTATTCAGACCCCCTTAAATTTTTCACTCTTTGTTATATTGCAGCCATTTGCTAAAATCATTTAAGTTCATTTTTTTTCCTCATTAATGTACACACAGCACCCCATATTGACAGAAAAACACAGAATTGTTGACATTTTTGCAGATTTATTAAAAAAGAAAAACTGAAATATCACATGGTCCTAAGTATTCAGACCCTTTGCTCAGTATTTAGTAGAAGCACCCTTTTGATCTAATACAGCCATGAGTCTTTTTGGGAAAGATGCAACAAGTTTTTCACACCTGGATTTGGGGATCCTCTACCATTCCTCCTTGCAGATCCTCTCCAGTTCTGTCAGGTTGGATGGTAAACGTTGGTGGACAGCCATTTTTAGGTCTCTCCAGAGATGCTCAATTGGGTTTAAGTCAGGGCTCTGGCTGGGCCATTCAAGAACAGTCACAGAGTTGTTGTGAAGCCACTCCTTCGTTATTTTAGCTGTGTGCTTAGGGTCATTGTCTTGTTGGAAGGTAAACCTTCGGCCCAGTCTGAGGTCCTGAGCACTCTGGAGAAGGTTTTCATCCAGGATATCCCTGTACTTGGCCGCATTCATCTTTCCCTCGATTGCAACCAGTCGTACTGTCCCTGTAGCTGAAAAACACCCCCACAGCATGATGCTGCCACCACCATGCTTCACTGTTGGGACTGTATTGGACAGGTGATGAGCAGTGCCTGGTTTTCTCCACACATACCGCTTAGAATTAAGGCCAAAAAGTTCTATCTTGGTCTCATCAGACCAGAGAATCTTATTTCTCAGCATCTTGGAGTCCTTCAGGTGTTTTTTAGCAAACTCCATGCGGGCTTTCATGTGTCTTGCACTGAGGAGAGGCTTCCGTCGGGCCACTCTGCCATAAAGCCCCGACTGGTGGAGGGCTGCAGTGATGGTTGACTTTCTACAACTTTCTCCCATCTCCCGACTGCATCTCTGGAGCTCAGCCACAGTGATCTTTGGGTTCTTCTTTACCTCTCTCACCAAGGCTCTTCTCCCCCGATAGCTCAGTTTATCCGGACGGCCAGCTCTAGGAAGGGTTCTGGTCGTCCCAAACGTCTTCCATTTAAGGATTATGAAGGCCACTGTGCTCTTAGGAACCTTAACTGCAGCAGAAATTTTTTTGTAACCATGGCCAGATCTGTGCCTTGCCACAATTCTGTCTCTGAGCTCTTCAGGCAGTTCCTTTGACCTCATGATTCTCATTTGCTCTGACATGCACTGTGAGCTGTAAGGTCTTATATAGACAGGTGTGTGGCTTTCCTAATCAAGTCCAATCAGTATAATCAAACACAGCTGGACTCAAATGAAGGTATAGAACCATCTCAAGGATGATCAGAAGAAATGGACAGCATCTGAGTTAAATATATGAGTGTCACAGCAAAGGGTCTGAATACTTAGGACCATGTGATATTTCAGTTTTTCTTTTTTAATAAATCTGCAAAAATGTCAACAATTCTGTGTTTTTCTGTCAATATGGGGTGCTGTGCGTACATTCATCAGGAAAAAGAATAAACTTAAATGATTTTAGCAAATGGCTGCAATATAACAAAGAGTGAAAAATTTAAGGGGGTCTGAATACTTTCCGTACCCACTGTACGTCCTGATTTTGCCGAGTTAGTCGCGTTCCTGGGTCAACAAATTTTGTTGATCCTGGAGCAACATTCCTGTCCGAAAATGTAATCCTAACCATAACCTAACGCTATCCATAAGTTATCCCTTTTAATCTTGACAAAAACTGTAAACTGTAAACTGTAAACATGATCGAAACAAAGATGTTGCACTTGGTGAAATCAGGTTCTGCCCAGGGGTCACACTGTCGTTTTTTTTACAAATATGGATTGTGTAAAGTATACATCCAGATTTGTCGTACAATGGCATATCTATATTTTTCCCAAGGCATTGCAGGGAAAGGCATTGCTATTTTAGGTTGTTGTTATGTTGTTTTAGCATTTTTTAACTGTACAAGTCTGCAAATATGATAATTTAACATGATGCTAAAATATTATTTAAATGAGTGCTTGTTGATGCCTCATTCATGTGGAAATATGAACTGAATTTAGAAAACTCTATTGCATATATTTAGCAAAGCTCAAATGAATTATTCTCAGTTTCAAGTTTCTTTCACTTGCACAAAAAACATGCATTTTTAAGTCTGGATCTAGTATGTTAGACACTAGCTGGTCACTGAACTAATTATCATGCATTGCACATGCCGCTAATAACGCAAATGGCAAGCAAGTACAGTTAGAAAAAGGACAGTTAGATGCATTAGCTACTTTAGAAATATGATTAGCCTTTATATGCTAAATATAACACACACTATAGAATATGAAAGACAAACAAAGAAGTGGTTTGGGTTGCCCGGACAGCAAAGGGAACTAAAAATACCCCAAGCTTAATCCCATTACCAGATTTTGATCCTGATTAATTTGTACAGGAGTCAAAAAAGCAGATTATACATTAGTAGGCATAAAAAGAAATTACATTAACTGCCTGAGAAGGCTGCTGTGTCATTTTTATAATTTTATTCATGACGCGTAAAGGCTATTTATGAAAAGACTAATAGTAGCCTGGACAAAATTGAGCAATTTTATCGAATTATAATCTGGTTTATGATGCTTATATGACTCTATATGTGACTGACAAAAAAAAACTGACCTTAAAATCAGTACTTTCCAGTTGTATTTTCAGTATAAATCCTGTGAGATTCCGCACTGATCCTAAAAGCTTTTGCCCAGTGAAGCCTGATTTCTTTTTGTGGTCTCACTGATTTGTTGTTTCTTCTGGCAGATCCATCCAGACGCTTATGTAGACTCACCAGAGAATGACATTACTGCTTTTTTTTTTTTTTTGGCCCTAAATGTTTTAGTCAGAGTAGTCAGACTCCATTTGGCAGATGCAGCATGTATTGTTCATCGAGACAACAGTGGCGGTAAAATGGTCTATTCTTATTGCATCTATTTACAGTGTCCATACAGTGTATTTCTCAAATATGAGCTGCTGCATTGGCTACGTTCACACTGCAGATAAATGTGGCCTAAATATGATTTTTTTTGCCCACATGTGACTCATATCTGTTTTCCCCATGACAGTGTGAACAGTACAAAACACATGGAATCTGATCTTTTCAATTTCGATTTGTGCCACTTCCATATCTGGTACTAAATCCGATACAGATCAGATGTTTTGTAATGCGACTGCAGTGTGAACAGTCATATTCATGCAATTTTTAGATTTAATTTAGATCAACATGCCCTCCGTGTTTACTTTCCGTATGGCAGTGCGCTGTGTGTGTTGCCAAGTCTGCGATTTTCCCGCAGAATTGGGGAAATACTTTTTCACCTTTGCCGCGGGTTGTTTTGCAACTCAGTGGGTTGACGCGACCGCACTAATGTGATATTTAACCCCCGGAATGCGATTTTTACCGATTAAATACAAAATAAATTGAGTGGATTTTGTGGTAAAAACCAGGCAACCCAGTTTGTAACGTTCTTTTGTGCATGCAGGTCACTTCAGAACCATGATCTGTTCACACTTGAAATCTGATATTGGCCACATATAAAACAACAATGTGAAAAGCTATACAAAAAAAATCAGGAGGGTTTCATTCTAAACTCCCAGAAGTCACACATCACATGCCGATCAGATTGGAACTGGCGATTTCAGCCGTTTTTGTGCAAAATGTGCATCAGACGAACAGACTAAGCTATCCACAGATTTGGATGTAGCTTAGTAGAAATATTTTAGAGGCTGTGAAAGCTTTTCAAACATCCCCATAAGATATGCAGAACTCATAGCATTTAGCCTATGTGGGGTTATAAGCTAATAGCTGTGGTTGGGCACAGAGTACGAATTCAGAGGGGGTTTGTCCACTAATTTGATATTCTGCTTGGATTAATTGCTGCTTTTGCTAAAGGGT
Source organism: Elopichthys bambusa (assembly GCA_037101425.1). NCBI lineage: Eukaryota > Metazoa > Chordata > Actinopteri > Cypriniformes > Xenocyprididae > Elopichthys > Elopichthys bambusa. Next base: position 4,418,228 of record CM074432.1, read on the forward strand.
GAATGTAACACCCTTTTGTTTTGATACACGTTTGAATAGGCTTGGGAAGCACTTTGTCATTCTCTCTTTGTGGTTTTACCACATATTATACTTTATTGTTTTAAATCAATTTTTAATACATTTTTCAAAGAATATTATATATATATATATATATATATATATATATATATATATACAGGTGCTGGTCATATAATTAGAATATCATCAAAAAGTTGATTTATTTCACTAATTCCATTCAAAAAGTGAAACTTGTATATTATATTCATTCATTACACACAGACTGATATATTTCAAATGTTTATTTCTTTTCATTTTGAATATTATAACTGACAACTAAGGAAAATCCCAAATTCAGTATCTCAGAAAATTAGAATATTGTGAAAAGGTTCAATATTGAAGACGGCTGGTGCCACACTCTAATCAGCTATTTAACTCAAAACACCTGCAAAGACCTTTAAATGGTCTCTCAGTCTAGTTCTGTAGGCTACATAATCATGGGGAAGACTGCTGACTTGACAGTTGTCCAAAAGACGACCATTGACACCTTGCACAAGGAGGGCAAGACACAAAAGGTCATTGCAAAAGAGGCTGCCTGTTCACAGAGCTCTGTGTCCAAGCACATTAATAGAGAGGTGAAGGGAAGGAAAAGATGAGGTAGAAAAAAGTGTACAAGCGATAGGGATAACCGCACCCTGGAGAGGATTGTGAAACAAAACCCATTCAAAAATGTGGGGGAGATTCACAAAGAGTGGACTGCAGCTGGAGTCAGTGCTTCAAGAACCACTACGCACAGACGTATGCAAGACATGGGTTTCAGCTGTCACTCTTGAACAACTCTTGAACAACAGACAGCGTCTAAAGACAAAAAGGACTGGACTGCTGCTGAGTGGTCCAAAGTTATGTTCTCTGATGAAAGTAAATTTTGCATTTCCTTTGAAAATCAGGGTCCCAGAGTCTGGAGGAAGAGAGGAGAGGCACACAATCCACGTTGCTTGAGGTCCAGTGTAAAGTTTCTACAGTCAGTGATGGTTTGGGGTGCCATGTCATCTGCTGGGGTTGGTCCACTGTGTTTTCTGAGGTCCAAGGTCAACGCAGCCGTATACCAGGAAGTTTTAGAGCACGTCATGCTTCCTGCTGCTGACCAACTTTATAGAGATGCAGATTTCATTTTCTTCAACTGGACTTGGCACCTGCACACAGTGCCAAAGCTACCAGTACCTGGTTTAAGGACCATGGTATCCCTGTTCTTAATTGGCCTGCAAACTTGCCTGACCTTAACCCCATAGAAAATCTGTGGGGTATTGTGAAGAGGAAGATGCGATATGCCAGACCCAACAATGCAGAAGAGCTGAAGGCCACTATCAGAGCAACCTGGGCTCTTATAACACCTGAGCAGTGCCACAGACTGATCGACTCCATGCCATGCCACATTGCTGCAGTAATTCAGGAAAATGGAGCCCCAACTAAGTATTGAGTGCTGTACATGCTCATACTTTTCATGTTCATACTTTTCAGTTGGCCAAGATTTCTAAAAATCCTTTCTTTGTATTGGTCTTAAGTAATATTCTAATTTTCTGAGATACTGAATTTGGGATTTTCCTTAGTTGTCAGTTATAATCATCAAAATGAAAAGAAATAAACATTTGAAATATATCAGTCTGTGTGTAATGAATGAATATAATATAAGTTTCACTTTTTGAATGGAATTAGTGAAATAAATCAACTTTTTGATGATATTCTAATTATATGACCAGCACCTGTATATATATATATAAATCAGTTTACAATGTTATTGTCCTTTCACATGAAATGTGACTTTTCAGCACAAATGACAAACCATACGTTGTAAAAAAAAAAATGTATTTTTTACAGAAAAATACTGTAAAAATGCTGCAGTAAAAATTGGTTAATTTGTTAACTATAAGATACCTTGCCATATACGGTGAAAAACTGTAAATGGTTTTATAGTGCATTATATTTGATTTTACTGTAAATACTGTCAAATTTGTTTTTGCAAGCAAAATCGATAACACTTCAGTATAGGGAACACATATAAACTATTAACTACGACTTTTCCCTCAATAAACTCCTAATTTACTGCTTATTAATAGTTAGTAAGTTAGTTGTTAGGTTTAGGTATTGAGTAGGATTAAGGGATGTAGAATATGGTTATGCAGAATAAGGCATTAATATGTGCTTAATAATTACTAATAAACAGCCAATATTCTAGTAATATGCATACTAATAAGCAACTAGTTAAAAAAACCCTAAAATAAAGTGTTACCGCAAAATCTATGAATTATCATATAATTTACAGTAAAAAAAAAAAAAAGAGTAAAAAGACATTCCCAGAAGTCCCTGCCTCACATATGATTACATTTTTAAAAATAAATTATTTTGTTTCTTCTTATTTTTATCAGTAATGTACATTAGTGTGTTTTGTGTGTTACATTTTCTGTTATTCAGTTAATGTTTATTGCATTATTTTAGTCATGTGTGTTGGTCATGATGTAAGTAAGACATGTTCCTGGATCAACATATTTTGTTGATCCTGGAAAAACATTCCTGTCTGAAAATTTAGTCCTAAACCTATTCCTACTCCTAACCCTACCCATAAGTTATCCCTCAAATCAGAGGGAAATGATAGTCAAGGCAATTTTATTTGTATAGCACATTTCATACACAATGGTAATTCAAAGTGCTTTACATAAAGGGGAAACAAATACATAAGAATAAAAATAACAGTAAAAACAGAGAATACTGAGAATCTGGATGGAAGAGTCTGGAAGTTTCAGGGAGTTTTTTTGCTGTCCATCAGAGCGGATCTAAATGGTGAATAGGTGAATAACACTGATGTAGAAGCACCTAACCCTGGTTGTAAGCCTAAACTTGACATACTGTAAACTTGTTCCTCAAATCTGATTGGTTGCACTTGGTGAAAAAGAAAGTTCAATAAAAGAGGGATTATTGGAAATCAACACATGACGTTGCCCCATCAAAATTCTTTACTTTTACATTTACGTCTTTGCCTTTAAAGGTGCAATATGCGATTTCTCAAAATCATTGTTGAACACTGTTGATATCTGAAATCAACCCAAACAAACACACCCCTCCCTTCATTGCTCCGCCCCCAAAATTCACAAACACGCAATGCAATGTCTCTGAAGCAAAGCAAAATAAAGCTTCATGAAAAATGAAAAGACGACGAGGAATGAACGTCATGGAAGTACAACAAATGAAAATACAATACATAAGAGTATATACAAGCAAGAGTTGGTAGTTAGTTACCAGAAGCACACACTGAAAACCAATGATAGTCATGTAAAAACAACGCAACCTCTGCGTCCATTTTCAGGCCTTCCCACTTAGGTCTCTCAAGCAATGGAAAGTTTTTCTAATATTAACGTGCTTCCTGAAGCTCATAACCTTTCTTTTTCCAATGATATTCTACTGAGCTTTTCTCTTTTGTAATGTCTCTCAGCCATCTCTCTTTCTACAGTCTTTCTTCAAATCTCCCTCTTGCTCACTCTCTCCTCCCCCATCATGAGTGGACACGCCCCCTACTGCTGATTGGCTCACTCTCTCTCCTCCCCCATCATGACTGGACACGCCCTCTACTGCTGATTGGCTCACTCTCTCCTCCCTGGACACACCCCCTACTGCTGATTAGCTCACTCTTTCCCGTCCCCCATCACGAGTGGACACACCCCCTACTGCTGATTGGCTCACTCCCCCCCCCCCCCCCATCATGACTGGACACACCCCCTACTGCTGATTGGCTCACTCTTTCTCCTCCCCCATCATGGCTGGGCACGCCCTCTACTGCTGATTGGCTCACTCTCTCTCCTCCCCCATCATGAGTGGACACGCCCCCTACTGCTGATTGGCTCACTCTCTCTCCTCCCCCATAATGAGTGGACACGCCCCTACTGCTGATTGCCTCACTCTTTCTCCTCCCCCATCATGGCTGGACACGCCCTCTACTGCTGATTGGCTCACTCTCTCTCCTCCCCCATCATGAGTGGACACGCCCCCTACTGCTGATTGGCTCACTCTCTCTCCTCCCCCATCATGACTGGACACGCCCTCTACTGCTGATTGGCTCACTCTCTCCTCCCCCATCATGACTGGACACGCCCCCTACTGCTGATTGGCTCACTCTTTCCCCTCCCCCATCACGAGTGGACACACCTACTGCTGTTTGGCTCTCTCTCCTCCCCCATCATGACTAGACACGCCCCCTACTGCTGATTGGCTCACTCTCCTCCCCCATCATGAGTGGACACGCCCCCTACTGCTGATTGGCTACAAGTTTGTTGTGGTGCTTGGTCTGATCCACTTTTAACAGCGTTTTTCAATCGCTTACTGCACCTTTAATCTTTTGACTATCAAAATCATAAAATCATTAATATTATATGTTTTTATTTTGTATTTAATAGGTAATGTTCCTTTTTAAGGAAAAAAAAGAAAATGTGTTGAGTTGTCTGACTTCCCATCTGGGTTTCATCCCATGAATAAATTATCCATTAAGAAAACTGGGATCTTGTGCATTTTACATAGGGTTTCTTCACAAAAATAAAGTAAATGTTCAACTGTGACTTTGTAGAATTTTTTAAAATACTTTAAAATAAATTTTTTAAAATACATTAGATTTATATTTTATGCTGATGGCCTTAAGCTTGCTCGCTTGTCCTTCGGTGCTGTTTGGCCAGTCCAGACACCAGCAAAAACGTATTCTGCCATGTTTTGCACCTAGCTGTCGTGAATTTTTCCTTTCAGTTATACTGATGAATATTTCAATTTGTCAAATAATTTAAAATTTTTCATCCTCTGACTAGGCTGACCAAATGTGTAGTTGATATTTAAAAGTGGGTGGTTATGTGTTAAGGTTTTTTTTGGATCTGCTAAATTCACAGCCAGCCTTTATAATAATAATAAATTCTATTTAATAAATATTATATTATTTAATGAGCATTCTATTAAATATTATCATAAGAGCATACTTCACCTTTATAGCTCTAATGCTGAAATCTGTCAATAGAAGCCAAAGATGATCTATGGTGAGCCACTATAATTGCAATATGGCAGATGTATGACACACAAGTCAAAGTTATTGTTGTCTCTGCAGGCTTTAACTAATGTAATTTTTCCCTCAAGATTTCTGTCTTTTAAATAAGATTAGGGCTTATTGATCCACCCCAGCTCACATGCTTTGCTCAGTCAGCAGGTTGGATTTTGACAGACAGTTACGAGCTCTCGGCCTGACACTGTGTGTACATAGGTAAAGACAGCCTCTCCAAGCCGCTGTCACTCATTCCAGTCCGGCGCGTTTTATCACAGCCGCAAGCTCAAGCTCATCACTGTCTGCTCAAACTCCAGGGGATTGTAGGGAGATGTCTTCCATTCACACCTTGTCCACTCACTGTTGGGGTCATCTTGTTTTAGCCTGCTTTCTCAACAACAGCTGATACAGCATAGGATGTGTTTCATCCCAGACAATGAAAAAAAAAAAGTGTACTGGTGCACTGAACATTGTTCAGTCTCAGTCGGGTGGCCTGTTTAACATAATTGCAGAAGACTGTGAACAAAAACTAAACTCACAGTGACATTTATTCAAGTTGTAGTTTTTGAGATGTTTCAGGCAGTGAGCTAAGTTGTTTACACGACTGGTTCAGTACAGCAAATTTGCACATATAATTACATTTTTTTTCCATTTTCATTTTTTTCCCACAGTAACTTTGAGTTTCTCTGCTTAACAGTCAGGCTTTTATTGAATTATTGGCTGCAGCTGCATTTGCCTTCAGTCTTTCTTAATCATTTCACTTTCTTGAACATGCAAGCTGAAACAAATTAAGAAATAAATGAGTCTAAAACTAGAATTTAAATATAAATGTGAAGCTGAAGCAATATGCTGAACCAGTATGATTTAAGATTTCAATTTTCCCCCCATAACTGTATAGGCTACAGTAGGGCTGCACGAAATATCGTTTTAGCATCGAAATCGCAATGTGCGCATCCGCGATAGTCACATTGAAGGATGTGCGATGTCTAGTATAAGGACTGTTGATAAGTACGGACCAGACACCACGTTTCAAAACACCCTTGATTCTCTGATTAATTGCAAAGTTTGACCATCATACAATGAAAGATTATCATTTGAACGTGTTTTAGCTCCCGTCAGTTTAAACTTTCGAGATTTTAAACCATTTGAGCACAAGAAGACGCGAAAGAGAACTCAATTCTGAACGTGTGGCCGTTTAATGTGCGCACACGCAGAGAGAGAGAGAGAGAGAGAGAGAGAGAGGCTGTGTCCAAAATCACCCCCTATACCCTCATTCACTATTCCCTACATTAGTCCTCTAGTCTAATATTTGAAGGAGTGAATGAAAACGAGTGAGTGAATTCACCGCTTTTACATACTGTTTAATAATTTTTTTAAACTTAGCAAACTCCAGTAGTAAGATGAAAAGATGTTGAACTCTGTCAAGGAAACTACCTTAATTAAACAATTTAAAATGAATTTATACCTGTGTGATATTACACTGTAGCCACATTGGATGAAAGGTTTGGAAAATTGATGGATGATTCAGCTGCAGGCGTCATCTACTGGTCAGACGCGGGAATTCATTCAGCGCGCGACTTTCACAGTGCATTCTGGGTATTCTCTAGCCGTTAGCATACATTGGGTGTACACTCATTATTTTGTGGTGCATTGTGGGATTGAATGAGAGCACTCAGTAACATCCACTATGGTTTCGGACACCATTACAAATGGCTGTCCCCTCAAATAGTGCCCTATTTAAAGGTATATGGGGGGTGATTTCAGACACAGCCAGAGAGAGAGAGCCGGGCCAGATACACGTGAACACCGAATGCCGTTCTCTTCCATGTTTATTTGTGCCTGAACGGACACATACATGCAAAAAAAAAAAAAAAAAAAAAAGGTAAAAATGCACGTAAAAGATCGACTATCCTCGTAAACACAATTGATTATGGCTTAGGTGAATGAAACCATTGAGAAAAGAAAACCAGATGTGTAACTGTGTTTTGGATCCACGCCGCTCATTCATTCTTAAAGTGACAGCAGCCCCTGCTGCTTTCTGTGTCATGAATGTTAATCAAACAACAAAAGACAAAGAGAAAAATCACTGCAGTTTTAACACAGATTAATTGTGTTTAATTTATACAGCGAATACTATGCAGTGTTATTCAGTTTCTGTACCTGAATACTGTTGGACTTACCTGAAATATATAAAGCACTATTTATTTCACTTGTATCTTTGTTCTATTATATTTATCTGTGCTTCTAATTTGTTCATTATTTTCTATGCATATTCACTCAACTACAAACTCGCCCCAATCATCCAAGAATGATTAAATCTTTCCAAATAGAGCTATTCAAGTCATTTTTTTCATATTGCAGAAAAAACAAAATATCACAATGTCAGTTTTTTCCAATATCGTGTAGCCCTAGGCTACAGTGTCAGTTTTTGGGATTGACAATCTTGAAATGTCCCGTTCGCAGTGCAACTTACAGTAGCTTCTGGAATACTGTCTAACGTCCAACGGGTGTCAAACCCATATTCTTTTACCAGTTATAATAGTGACAGTGACCAAAGTAATATCAACGATGGCGACGTCCATAAAACTGAAAAGTCTTCATGACAAGAGTCCAATCAAGCGGCTAGCTCATCCGTCAAACTTCATTACCGGCAGCAGATTTTATATCTGGGTGGAGAGTGGATCATCTGAGTCGCATGTAGAACACAAAACTGACGGGAGCAGCTCCGGTGGAGAAAAGTGACCGGATCTAAAACCTTCAGATGACACACAGCTCACATCTCCGTCACTGCGAGTTACCGAAACCACACATGAAAACCCGAAACACATGGAAGACACACATTTGTGCAGCGCAGAGTGACTCTCTCGCACTGTATGACGTAACAGATGTCAGTTGTCCAGTCCACACAGTTCAAGTTTTCCAAGAATGCGGTTGTGATTCCTTAAAAAATTTACAAGGTGTGAGTTCGGTTACAGAATGCGGTTGTCACTCCTGTAAATAACTGAACTGTGTGTGAAGGTAGCAATAGAGGACTGACGATGTATTCTGCTGCTGTGTGAATGTGGCCGTAGTTAATTATGTAACTAATTGTAATAACCTCTTTTCAAAACAAAAATTATACATTTCTGTGAGGTTTATGCTTATATCAAGAAAAACTCTTTGCCAATGAGGTAAATAAAACAGTTAATTCAAAATAGTCTCTGAAAACAGGTCATAGTGTCATTAACACAGTTTTGTTTCTCACATTTTGTTTCTTACATAAATTCCATGATAGTATACACAGCACCAGTGCAAATTACTGATTCAGCCTTTTAAAAAGGCATTTTCTCTCGCAAAGAGCAACTGAACAGCAGTTAAACCCAACAAGGCCATTTTAATATATTGTTGCACTTGCATGCCTTTCTATAAACCTTCTCAGTAATTAACATGAGGGTGTTGGCATGAAAATAACACATAGTTCTGAGGATGTACAGTTGAGCTCAAAAGTTTACATACCCCTTGCAGAATCTGCAAAAATGTTAATCATTTTAACAAAATAAAAAGGATCATGAAAATTGCATGTTATTTTTTATTTAGTACTGTCCTTAATAAACCATTTCACATAACAGTTGGTTACATAAAGTCCACAAGACAAAAAATAGCTGAATTTATAAAAATGACCCCGTTCAAAAGTTTACATCCCCTTGATTCTTAATACTGTGTGTGGTTACCTGGATGATCCACGACTGTTTTTTTGTTTTTGTTTTGTGATGGTTGTTCATGAGTCCCTTGTTTATTCTGAACAATTAAACTGAGCTCTGTTCTTCAGAAAAATCCTCCAGGTCCTGCAGATTCTTCAGTTTTCCAGCATCTTGTGCATATTTGAACCATTTCCAGCAGTGACTGAATGATTTTGAGATTCACCCTGAGGACAACTGAGAGACTTAGACACAACTGTTAGAAAAGGTTCAAACATTCACTGATGCTCCAGAAGGAAACATGATGCATTAAGAGTCAGGGGTGAAAACTTTTGAACAAGAAGTTGATGTGCAAGTTTTTTTTTAATTTTGTTTAAAGAACATATTTTTTTCATTTAGTTCTGTACTTTGGAAGCTACAAAAGATACTTACATGTTTCCCAGAAGACAAAAAAAGTACAATTTATTCTGTTCATCCAATTCAAAAAGTTTTCACCCCCCGGCTCTTAATGCATCGTGTTTCCTTCTGGAGCATCAGTGAATGTTTGAACCTTTTTTTAATAGTTGTGTTTGAGTCCCTCAGTTGTCCTCAGTGTGAAAAGATGGATCTCAGAATCATACAGTCACTGCTGGAAAGGGTTCAAATATGCAAAAGATGCTGGAGATGCAAAACTGAAGAATCTGCAGGACCTGGAGGATTTTTCTGAAGAACAGAGCTCAGTTTAATTGTTCAGGACAAACAAGGGACTCATGAACAACCATCACAAAACAAAAAAAAATCATGGATCATCCAGGTAACCACACACAGTATTAAGAATCAAGGGTATGTAAACGGGGTCATTTTTATAAATTCAGCTATTTTTTGTCTTGTGGACTTTATGTAACCAACTGTTATGTGAAATGGTTTATTAAGGACAGTACTAAATAAAAAATAACATGCAATTTTCATGATCCTTCTTGTTTTGTTAAAATGATCCACATTTTTCTAGATTCTGCAAGGGGTATGTAAACTTTTGAGCTCAACTGTATAGATACTTTTAAAAGAAAGCTTTTAAAAGAAGCTTTTCAGCAAATGACTATTGAGTGAATGTTATGTCACCTACATCCTGTCACGTAATTTTACATATTACTATTTATACTGTATTTTTGACCAAATTAATGCAGACTTGGTGAGCATAAGAGACTTCTTTCAAAAACATTAAAAAAAAATTTTAAATGGTAGTGTATCTAACAGTTGAATCATTTCTACCATCGCTCAGACTATACTTTGATACAGCCAAACCCTATTTTGTACTTACTTTCAAATACACCAACCGTAAGGTCAAAGCTTGTCAGGACAGATAGTAGAGGGTCCCACGAATGACAGAGGTGTGAGGGGCACTAATGAATGCCGAACTGTCACTGTGCCCAGACCTGGCAGAATGCCGGCACCTCTCAGCAGCTCAAAGCTGTCATCCACCGAGTTGCCGTGCCCCGACACCTGGGCCCGCCACCTTCAGCTGCTCTGATGAGTTGAGAGACAGGGGCAGATGGCAATGTTGAACTGGCACAGGGTTACGGTGTTTGGAGCAAAGCTGCACGCCCCTGCAAAACTCAATCAGTGGGCTGCCTTGATCTGGTTGATCCGCTGGAGATTTGGTTTTCCTAACGTAATTGGACCCTCTGTATCTTATAGATCAACCAAAAGCATGGAAACAGATGCTTAAAGAGATAGTTCACCTAAAAGGAAAGTTCTGTCATTAATTACTCACCCATGTCATTTCAAACCAGTAAGACTTTCTTTCATCTTTGGAACACAAATGAAGATCTTTTAATGAAATCTGAGAGCTTTCTTTCCCTCCAATGTCTTCGCAAATGACACTTTGACGCTTCAAGCTTCAAGTTCATAAAGTGATCATTAAACGAATCCATATGAATTGAGCAGAGACTTGATAACTTTATATGATGAACAGATTGAATTTTGGCTTTTATTCACATATAAACATTGATCAGTCAACATAAACAGCAGCTCAACCGAACTTGCTTGACGATGAACCTCACTGGTTCTTGCTGAAGCTCAAACGTGCTGCGTAACACGACGATGAACCTCACTGGTTCTTGCTGAAGCTCAAGCGTGCTGCGTAACACGAGAATGAACCTCACTGGTTCTTGCTGAAGCTCAAACGTGCTGCGTAACACGAGGATGAACCTCATTGGTTCTTGGAGAAGCTCAAAAGTGCTGAGTAACACAACGATGAACCTCACTGGTTCTTGCTGAAGCTCAAACGTGCTGCGTAACACGAGAATGAACCTCACTGGTTCTTGCTGAAGCTTAAACGTGCTGCGTAACACGACGATGAACCTCACTGGTTCTTGCTGAAGCTCAAACTTGCTGCGTAACACAAGAATGAACCTCACTGGTTCTTGCTGAAGCTCAAACGTGCTGCGTAACACGACGATGAACCTCACTGGTTCTTGCTGAAGCTCAAACGTGCTGCGTAACACGACGATGAACCTCACTGGTTCTTGCTGAAGCTCAAACGTGCTGCGTAACACGACGATGAACCTCACTGGTTCTTGCTGAAGCTCAAACGTGCTGCGTAACACGACGATGAACCTCACTGGTTCTTGCTGAAGCTTAAACGTGCTGCGTAACACAAGAATGAACCTCACTGGTTCTTGGAGAAGCTCAAATGTGCTGCGTAACACGAGGATGAACCTCATTGGTTCTTGGAGAAGCTCAAAAGTGCTGAGTAACACGACGATGAACCTCACTGGTTCTTGCTGAAGCTCAAACTTGCTGCGTAACACGAGAATGAACATCACTGGTTCTTGCTGAAGCTCAAACGTGCTGCGTAACACGAGGATGAACCTCATTGGTTCTTGCTGAAGCTCAAACGTACTGCGTAACACGAGAATGAACCTCACTGGTTCTTGCTGAAGCTCAAACGTGCTGCGTAACACGACGATGAACCTCATTGGTTCTTGCTGAAGCTCAAATGTGCTGCATAACATGAGGATGAACCTCATTGGTTCTTGCTGAAGCTCAAACGTGTAACTCCCCATGCATGCACGATTAAGTTAAGGCTTAATCGTGGTACAATAACTGTAAAGCATGGCTTCTTGTGGCTTTACTGCCTAAAAAAAACAACAAAATAAAAAACTATCTGTCAGCTGGACAGTAAGGGATGGATTGAATAGTGATGGGATATGAAATTAAATCACACTGCCCACAGTTTTAGTTATTGGCATCATCTCTGCCAAGCTGACCAATATGGCACCCCCCCCTCACCAAAAAAAATAAAAACTCGACAATGCCAGTGTCCTACTGTCTGCAGGCCTAACCTGACAGGAGAGCTCTGGCCTGTTAGGCTTCCATGGGTTTAAATTAGATCAGTCAGATGAGCAGATATAAGCACAGCATGAGCATAATGTTGTGTATGAAACCTGTGCCTTTGGAATGCATATATTACTGCATGCTGCAAATAAATGTCAAGTCCCTAAGATATAATTCACACTATGGCACAGTATGGCACCTATATATATATATAATGATTATTGCACAAAAACTTTGAGGGGCAAAGAGCCTGTGTACACCCCAGTTATAATAGCTGCTAAACCCCTGGTCTTACCGCCCATTGCTAGTGCAAAAAAAGCAGAACAAATTTTAGCAAGGTGTTGATTCCTTGGCAGACCTTTTAGAAAGTCAACATGTGACGCTTATAGACAAGTCGCACTTTTGCTAGTCGTGACGGCTGATGAGATTCTGAATGGATTCGTGACTGTAATAGAGGAGCTATAGAAGGAAACAGCAGAGAGGTAGTTTCACCTGCTGGGTGCACAGACCACCTGGAGGAACTGAAACACAGGCGAGGCTTCATTTGGTCTGGCTGCAGTAGCAGCAGATCTTTCATGTCCCAAGTGTTTTTGTTCCCTATCCCTCCTTTTTTTCCCCACCTGAGCTTATATTTCCTCTCTTTTCAAGCCTCCCCTGCCAGGATTATGCCTGAAAGCATGATGTCCCATCTCATGAATCTATTTCCTCTACTCATTGTGCAATCACTGAAAACCAGGATCATCAAAGCCAGGCAATCAAAGGGGACTATAAGCTATTTGCGGGGCAGCGCGTCTCATGCGATGCAACTTTCCCTGTTTTTTAGTTCCAAGTCTTGCAATATGTTACATTTAAAGTGCCTCTCTTGTTGTCTCTTTTTTTCTGGTGTGCAAACACTGATGAGATAAGTCCGTTATTTCGTGATAGTATACACAATACAAATTACTGATTCAGCCTTTTAAAAGAGGCATTTTCTAAAGCAAAGAGCAACTGGACAGCAGTTAAACCCAACAAGGCATTAATGGAGCCATTTTAAAGTATTATTGCACTTTCATGCCTTTCTATGGAACTTCTCAGTAATTAACATGAGCGTGTTGACATGAAAATAACACATTGTACAAGCTCCCGCTTGTGTCTGGAAAAATATTTCTATTTTGGTTCCCTTTGTTACTTGTAAGGGTTGAAAACATTTATTCCTCTCAGTCGCTCAGTATTAGTGAGTTGTGGCCAGTGTTGGTTGTAATGCATAACTAAGTAATTAATTACTGTAATTTAATGTTAAAATGTATGTTTTTAACGTAACCATAACTCTTTAAATACTTTGGTTAGTTCAAGAATAATGCATGCAATTTTATATTATTTATTTGAAAGAATTAAAAGAGCAGTTTCATGTCTATTGTTTACCCGGTCGAGGTTGATATGGGATTTAGAAAGTAATTAGTATTAAGTAATGCAACACTTTTTAGAGAGAGTATTTAGTACAGTAATCTAATTACACTGTTAATTACTTTTTTAGAGTAACTTACCCAACACTGATTGCGGCCATGATAATATTTTTTTTTATTTTTGTTCATAATTTCCTCATAATTTTAAACATCCATGCTGAAAAAGAAAACTGTCTAACCAGCATTCATTGAAAATTACTTTTAAATTTAACATTCACATTTCTTTATTACATGTAAAGATTGTAGGTTTTCCTTGTTGGTTTTTGGTCAACCTGGTCTAGATGCAAAAATGGGGATTGTCTATGATGTCTGAAAAAACAGTCTGTTGGTCGTAGCTGGTCTGTTTTAATGGCATTAGAGCAGTTGATCTCAAACTTTTTGACTTCAAGGCCCTCACCCCTTCGCAATTTCAACCTAATAATAATATATTTTGGAGATTGCCTAACTAGAAAGTAGGGTCACACTTTAGATTAGAGTCCAATTCTCACTATTAACTATGACTTTGCCTCAATAAACTCCTAATTACTGCTTATTAATAGTAAGGTAGTTGTTAAGTTTAGGTATTGGGTAGGATTAAGGGATGTAGAATATGGTCATGCAGAATAAGGCATTAATATGTGCTTTATAATTACTAATAAACAGCCAATATCCTAGTAATATGCATGCTAATAAACAACTAGTTAATAGTGAGAATTGGACCCTAAATTAAAGTGTTACTGAAAGATGTGCATTTTTAAAATAATACCAAATACTAAAAAATATCTTATTTGAAATAATTTAAAGTCATCTGGAGGCCCCCTTGGAAGTTTGTTGATGCCCCCTAGTTGAGAACCACTGTTTTATAGGGATTTTCAACACTTTTCAGCTACAGTAAATCAGCTAAGATCAGCAAATCAGCTTAGTCTGGTTTAAGATGTTTTTAGTGCTTGTTGTCACTTAAATGTTTCATGTTTTGAAATTCTATGAAGTCTGTGAAACTCATTTGATTGCTGTCAAACTTTCCAAAGTTGTGTCTTGAGAGAAAAGAAGAAAATCTCAAACTGCTGTTCACCCCCATAATGTCACAGACAGCAAAGAGAATGCTTTACTAAACTATTACCGATCAGTGTACGCCGAAGATAGAAGTGGCTTCTACTTTTTTCTTCTGAAAGCCTAATGTTTTAGGAGTAGTAAGCTGTGTTTTAAATTTAAAGTAGGTATCTGCAGTTATGAATAATAGACGGCAGCATGACTCAGCCTCGTGCAGCGAGAGAGAGGGGCAGAGGAAACTGAACAGGGTGGGCGGCACACTGCATCTCCACAACACAGCTTTTAGAAGTTAGCTTTAGCCAAGCCGAAAACAGATATGGCAGAACTCCATCTCAGCAATTAAGCTCCCGGTTGGTATTATTTTTTCCCCCAAGCATGTCATTCCAGGGATTTTTTTTTTTTAACAAAAAAACAGAAATATTCAGCCAGTCTTTAAATGTCCACAGCTTAACTCAGTTTATGACTCAATGTGTGCTTACACGGTCTGTAACCTTTTCACGATGGATTGATTGATTTGAGGAGGTTTGTACAGAGCTTGTGAGGATGTCTTGCCTGCTAGGTGATATTAAGGTTGCTTTTTGAGAAAAAGAGTGTCAAATGAATAAAAAATTGTGCATAAGAGGTAGTTTACATTCAATATAGCTCTGATAACTTATTTCACCTACATTTACATTCCATCCCTCATGGTTAAAATAATTTCATTGTAAGCGAGTAGCACAAAATCATTCATTCTGAAACGCTGATTCGTCCAGAAATGAAACAAGTGAAGCATTTGTGAGTGAGTCATTGAATCATTCATTCAAATTGTTTTTAAAAAATAATTAATTCAGATTAGTTAAGCATTTTTAAATAGACTACAGCAATTAAAGGGTTAGTTCACCAAAAAATGAAAATTCTGTCATTAATTACTCGCTCTCATGTCGTTTCACACCCGTAAGACTTTCGTTCATCTTCTGAACACAAATGAAGATATTTTTGATGAAATCGGAGAGCTTTCTGTCCCTCCATAGACAGCTATGCAACTACCACTTTCAAGCCCCAGAAAGGTAGTAAAGACATCACTAAAGTAATCCATGTGACTCCAGTGGTTTAACCTCAATTTTATGAAGTGACGCAAGTGCTTTGTTTGCACAAAAACAAACAAACAAAAAAAAACAACAACATAATTTACCACTTTATTTACAAAATATTAATCTCCAGTGCATGTTCACAAGAACACCACGACAAGTGTGCTGTTGATGCGAGAGCAGACCTTGCGTGAACGCGTGTTGGAGATTCATATTTTGTAAATAAAGTGTAAATTACGTTTTGTTTTTTTTTTGCACATTTTTAGTTTTAGTAATTTTAGTACTTAAACTTATTTTATTTCAGTTAGTTGCCAACAATTCTAGTTTTCGTTTAAGTATACGTTTTTCATCTAATATTTATATTTTATTTTTTAAGATTCATTTCAATTAATGAAAAGAATTTAATAGTTTTAGTGTTAGTTGTCATTAAAGGCACAGTGTGTAAGTTTCGCCTCTAGAGGTCGCTTATTCAAAACAATAACAAAGGCATAGCTTGATTATGGCGTGAATGAGCGTGGAATCATGGGAGTTGTTGTTTTCACATCCACGGCCGATGGAAAGCAATCCGACGGGACTCATGCAGAAATCGCGTTCATGGATGAGCTAATGTATTAAAGTTTTATGAACGTTACTGTGGTATGAAGCAGTGGTACTGTGGTATGGGCCAAGACCCTGCGACATTTTACCTTTCTGTATTTATTATACTCATGCCACAGTCGGCCGCTGCCGCTCGTTTCAGATTGTTGTTTATGTCTATTTTACGATTTAAGTTACATTTAACATCCTTCCCTGAACTTGAACTTTATCACAGTTATGTTTGATCACTTAAATTCACATTATTTTATTTAATTCTAATGAAAAAGCCGCAAATGCTGAATTACTACTCATACAGGTCACTTTATGGTAACACTTTAGTATGGGGAACACATATTCATTATTAACTATGACTTTTGCCTCAGTGAACTCTTAATTACTGCTTATTAATAGTTAGTAAGGTCGTTGTTAAGTTTAGGTATTGTGTATGATTAAGGGATGTAGAATATGGTCTTAATAAGGCATTAGTATGTGCTTTATAAGTACTGATAAACAGCCAATATCCTAGTAATATGCATGCTAATAAGCAACTAGATAAAAGCAGGAATTGTTATCTACTTTACTTGACGAATTGGAATTGTGGGGTAAGATAGCGCTGTTTTACTTGGTCAAAACAATCATACTAAAATACAGTCAAGTGTGATAAAATTTATGTTATAAGGTTACTCTGTGTGTTTGCTCGGTGGCTGGTATGAGACACTTCGTCCACCTTGGAATTATAAAGTTCTATCTGACATTTTTGTCCAAATTGAGTTATTCACAACTTATTTACATTATGTGATTTTATTTTTTATGTTGTGCACATTTTGGGACTTTTTTTTTTTTTTTCAGAAAACAAAAAGGTTCTATCTACAAAGTTGAATGGAATGCAAAAAATATGAAGCTCAATATCTCAAAACTGCTCAGAATGCAGATAGAACCTTATAATTCCACTGGGACAACTTGTTGCACATTGCAGTACGCTAGATCGATATTAGAATATCATTAATAAAAGCTGGATGACTTGTGTTGCTAAATGGCATGCAGTTAATTTTAAAATACATTGTATGATGGAGAAAATGCTGTATTACTGTTACTACAAATAAAGCTCTTTCTGATTATGGTATGTTAGTAACTTGACAAAATAGTGTTGTTTCTGAGGCATTGTACAAACATGTTACTCACAGTAAATCAAGAAAAATAGAGATTCAAACAATAAGACTAATTGTGTTCACAATGATTAGTTTTCTGTCGATGAATGTATCCAAACAGTTGCTCACCTGTCAAATAAAACATATGTAAGCAATAAGTTATGAGAGGCTGTGCTGTATCGTGAATAAGTCACGGCTGAAGGGTGTTGTTAGCCTGCAACCCCTTCAGCCGTGACTTATTCACGATACAGCACTAGCCTCAAGTTCCTTATTGCTTTTTTAAAACGGTTACCACACAATACAAATATTAAAGCCAAAAAATATGTATCAATGCAACTTTCATGAAGTAAAATCACTAAAAGCCTTCCTTCCGCCGAAAAAAAATAGTCCCTGACTGTGAACAGCAACAGAAGTTACATTATTACGCCATTAGATGGCGGCAAAGACTGTCTTTATGAGTGTGTCAGTCAGTAGCGAAGACTTTTACATTGGAAAGACTGAATTGTTGTGAACACGGAACAAGACGCAACTGACAAATGCTTTGACTAGCGCTGTCAGTCATGGGAAAACCCCTTAATTGTTAAAAGGACAAGATAATACATCGGACATTTAAACAGATTTTTTATTATGAACATAGGAACAATGCCAAATCTGGATACAGGTAATAAACTCGCTCACACGATCTCTTCTACATAATACAGTAAGCTTCATTGAACAATATCAATTGAGAACAAACTGTTTACGTTGCTAAGAGTTGTTGCTAAGGGTATTGTGTAGTGATACACAGAACCGTTTATCGTGAATAAAACACAGCTATTGACCAATCAGAATCCAGGACAGGAACTAACTGTTTTATAAAATAAATGAAAACATCTTTGGTGTTTTCATGGTTTCTACAGAAGTAGGACCGGAAATTGAGGGTAACGCGGATATGACGTCATTGACAGGCGACGCAATGACACAGGCCGTTACACTGGTTAAACGGCCTTGGCTTTTTCTCTGCATTTAAACATTGTTGGAAACTTTTGGGATAATGCAAGTACACAATTAAGCAGAATAAATAACACTGTGCTAGTGGTTTTTAAATATTATAATGCAAAAACCGTACATATTGTGCCTTTAAAAACTCTGCTTAACACTAATTTTTTAATTAATAATTTATTTAACATGTTTGGATATACAACAATATTATGCTATATATTAATTATATTATATAATTTATAATATACATAATTTATTTAAACAAATTGTAGAAAAAAAACTATTAATTTTAGTTCTCAATCATGGCCTCAGTTTCCTGTTTTGAGCAGAGTAGTCCACCCACTCATGTGACAGTGTGTGGTTCCTGTTATTAGCGCTGAATCACTGGCCTGCCTCTCAATCCTTGATTAAAGCGCAGTATTGAAATCGTACCCTCACTGACCCAGACGTAAACAGTTGCTTCAGAACCGAGCAGCAGAAGATCTGTGAGTGGCATTATGATGATTCATAAATGGCCTCTTTATATCACGAATTGTTGTGAGGTTACATACGGTCTTATTTTTCTCTGAATGTATTGTGGAAGCATATTCTTTTATGTATTTTCCACTGACAAAGAATAATGCTGTGCTCAGAGCTTTTAAAAGTCTGTAGTGTATTTTTCCTTTGTGGCAGCTGATTACCATTTTAGTGTCACATGATATTTTCCTGATACTCCAAAGTACATGATCATGGTATTATAGCGTTATTCTTTATTGTTAGATTTTACATCTGAACCATGAATTTGCATGAGCTGACATTCTGAGATCAATGCTTTTCCACAAAACGGAAAGAAAAATGTCTCTCGCATTAGGAGTGGAGAATTAGAAAATGCAAATGTTCTCACTTATATAGGGATGATTATTTTGGTATCTCTCTCCTAGACTGCTACTTTTCCCCCCAATTTTTCATAAATTCAGTGTGGCTCCTGCACAACTGGTGCCAAATTAATGTATATCCTAATTCATTAACTACCGTCCGCCCCATTTAATTTGCGCTGACATTTTTCTTCACAGTGCTGAAAGATAACCTTAAAAAAGCAGCTCCTGAAATATGCAGGTGGCTTTGCACAAAACACCAAACATTTAGATTTACACTGAAGGCATTAATCAGACTCATATCTGGTGTGACTTGCAAAAGTGTTTTGGTTTCTTTTGTGAGATTGTTGCTATGGTCTACAGAAAACAGGAGAGAAAAAAAGTATTAGTTTGTTAAGAATATGTTAGTGTGATTTGTTGTGTTGCATCAATAGTAGTAGCTACTATACTACCGTTCAGTAAAATGTTTATTTTTTGCTTACCAAGGCTGCATTTATTTTAACAAATATACAGTAAAAACAGTAATTTTGTGACTGTGAGTCATAATAATCATTTAAAGGGGACCTTTTATGCCCTTTTTCAAAAGTCTCTGGTGTCCCCCAGACGTTTCAGCTCAAAATACCCCACAGATCATTTATTATAGCTTGTCAAATTTGCCCCATTTGGGTGTGAGCAAAAAACACGCCATTTGTGTGTGTGTCCCTTTAAATGCAAATGAGCTGCTGCTCCCAGTCTGCTTTCCAGAAGAGGGCGGAGCTTTAACAGCTCACACTTCGGTTGCTCAACAACAACAAAACTGGAGAATCTCACGCAGCCAAAAGGAGGATTATCAGTAACGGTGTTCAGCCTTACATTGATCAAACTGTAGTCGGACACTGATGGAGAGACTTTACAACTTTTAGAAAGCATTTGGATGTTTCTGAGCGGTCAGTGGATAAATTTATGTAGTTGCTGTGGAGTTGATTCAACTCATCGACTAGCATGTGCCGTCATGTTAATCTTTTGTGCAAAACCCGTATGGACGCCCACTCTACATAGTGTACCTGTTAGCCAAACAGAGCCATACACACCAGGTTAATGTTTATGATTGCTATCAAATGCTGTGAATGGTCTAATATTTTTCCCAAAATATCAGAAATGCTCATTTTTTTAGCAATCAAGCTCGCCAGGGTCAACTTGCAGGCTATCCAAGCTAACAAGACTCTAAATAGTGTTGTGTGCTCGTCTGTGCAGCCAACGACAGAAGAGTTAGCATGCTTTGCTCGAACTTTTACCATGGCCTAAGAACTGGTACACCGTTTTCACTTGTGGAAACAAAATGACAGTGCTGTGGGTGGAAACGTGCAGATTAAGGGGCGGTAATATTATAATAAGATCCCCTTCCTACGTCACAAGGGGAGCGAAATCTGAGCAGCTTGCTTTTTCACATGCTTGCAGAGAAAGGCTTGACAAAACAAAGTTTACTGGATTGTCCTTTTTCACATTTTCTGGGTTGGTAGATGCACCGGAGACCCGATTATAGCACTTAAGCACGATCAGATTTTCATGATATGTCCCCTTTAAAATATGGCAACGCTGAATTTTCAGCATCATTACTCCAGTCTTCAGTGTCACATGATCCTTAAAAAAATCATTCTATTATGATGATTTGCTGCTCAAGAAACATTTCTCATTATCATTGATATTTTTGTGGAAACTGTTAAGCATTTTTTTCAGGATTTGATGAATGGAAAGCTATTAAACAGCATTTAATTTAAATAGAACAATGTTAAATTAAATTAACATAAATTAAATTTAATTTAATTTTGTAACAATGTTTAAATCTTTACTGTCACTTTTGATCACTTTAATGCAAAAACACTTACTGAGCCCAAACTTTTGAACAGCAGTTTGCTGTTTATTAGTAGTCTATTTCAAATACTGTAGTGACAATATTATGTAACCTTAAAATTAATTTTATTTTAATCAAATTCTGTGGCAGCAATGTATGCATTATTTAGCATAAGGAAATCCCAGAATGCATTGCGACAGAAATGTCATTTCTAAATGACAATTTTTTTTAATTGAATACTAAAAAAAAACCGAGTGGCTGCGTTTTTTTTTAACTTGATCCAGGCATCAATAGAGGGTTCATAGCAGAGGAAATTCATATGAATATCTGGGCTGTTTGAAGATCAGCTGGGCTGCAGCATTCTCCATGTGCTGCAGACATTTTATTGCTTATACTGGGCCGTCAGCCAACACTGAGTTGCAGTAATGAAGATGAGACCAGTCTAAGGCCTGTACTGTAGTAAATCTCCTGTCCAACAGACAGGAATAGAGATCTAGTGCTTTGAATTCACAGGTTTGTCATTATCTTAAAGGGGTCACATGATGAGCAATCACATTTTCCTTTGAGATAAATGAGTATGAAAATGTACTGACTTAAATCTCAGAACTCAAAAACAACGCTCATCGAAATTAATCTCTTTTGATTAACTCTTTTGAACTCTTTTGAACTTTACAACTTTCTGATGTCTGACAGATACTTCAACGCATGACTGTCCGCAATTACTTGTCAATGATGATTTGTTGTGCAGACATTTGCCTTGCCTGGTCATGGTAAGTTAAAGGCACAATATGTAATTTTTCGCCACTAGAGGTCGCTTATTCAAAGCGTAGCTTGATGACGGCTTGATTTTGTGGAATCATTGGTGGTATTGTCTTAACATCTACAGTTCGCTCAGCGGCTGCTATGAGGCACTTGTTGCACACTGCAGTAAGCTAGATTGATATTAGGCATGGTAAAACATGGTACTCGCAGTAAATCAAAAGTTTTAAACAATAACACTTACTGTGTTGAGCTATATAAAAATCTGTCTAATAAAAACACATTATATATTAAAGCATCTTTGGTGTTATCATGGTTTCTACAAAATAAAACTGGAAATTGAGGGTGTGATGTCATTGATAGGCGAAACACGGACAAGGTCCGTGTCCTATTTAAGATTGCTTATTTCTATGGATTTAAACATTCTTGGAAACATTTGTACACAAGTACACAAGTCAACAAAATATATAACATTGTTCTAGTGGTTTTTGGATATTTTAATCCAAAAATCTTACATATTGTTGCCTTTAAAAGGAGAAAGCAGTAGAGATTTTGTTATTCCTAAACAATGAAAAGTCTGCCAAACCTTGTGCTATTCCTAACTGTGTGTAGCAACTGTTGCTCTGCATATCCTTCTAAACAATCCCAATGTTAGAAACGAGCAGATGAAATTTATTTTTAACAAAGTGCTTGATCATTTCAGTCTGATTTTATTTATTTATGCAGCATATTTCAGCTTGGATTGGTTTGTGATTCTGTCACGATATTCATGGCTTTGCAAAGAAAACTATTTTTAGTCCAAAAGCAAAAAGTAAAGTTTTTCTTAAAGGCACAGCAGCAAAAAAAACCAAACAAAAACATATGGGTTATAGCCACAAAAAATATTGTGAGTCTCAATTCAGACTCATGAGCAACTGACTTTTCTTGGACTTCAAATTACAGACTTGTTTCAACATAAGTCTGTAGATCTACAAAGAAGAACTGTTTTGATGATTCAATGATTCATTGTTACTATAAGGGCTTTTGCACCAAATAGTTCTAGGAACTCCGTTATAGGAACTAGCCACTAGGATAGTTCCCAGAGAACTCATTTCTCCCCTGGGCCATGTTCCTGGTTGCATTCGCACCGGCAGTAGGAACTCTGAAGCGACCAACAGCGGCGTCTTTAAGCGAGGCATTTATCGGATCGGAGCTGTGTTTGTTGTGTGTCGTGCGTTTCGTGATAATGGAGATGGAATGTAAACGCCTAATTTAAGTGACTGAAAGAGAAAAAAGTGGGGCTAAGAGACGAAATCTCCTATGACAACTTTCAGTATTATATACAGGGCTTAAAAACGGAAAAAAAATTCAATCATTTCACTCTGAACAGAATCGGTATTTTAATGTTTCTGTTCCAGCGTTCCTTCTGTATTATTAACGTTCCGAAACCGGTTTGATAAGAAAAAATAACAGTTTTTGCATGTAGCCTACTTAATAATAATAATCATAATAATAATAATACGTACAGCATTTTATTTATTAAAAAAACAAAGAGAGTCTTGTATTTGCCGTCTTAGGCCTACAATTTATCTTTTATAACAAGATTCTGTCCAAATGTAAACCTATTAAATGAAAGGAAAAACAACGGTTTATAAATTAAAGTATTTTTTTAAGATATTGTAAAATGTTTGCTGCGTGGTTAAAAATACAGACGCTATTCCTGAGAGGAAAAAAGATAAGTCGCGTATACGTCCCTTTTTATTACAGAAATAATGTAGCCTAAGTTATTGGTAAATAAAGTAAAATGTTTACAAATAGCTTAGCCTACATAGCTTTGTTTATAATGTCTGTAAACATAATTTATAAACAAAACTGCCCTATTTTATTTTACTTATCCCCTTATGTAGTACTCCACAACAAACCCTCTAAAGTTAACAGTTAGCCTATTAGGCTATATACATCAAGCCAAAATGAATAAAAAATATATTTTCTTTTTTAACGCCATTCCAGCTTCTACTGCTATATTCAAGGCAAGAAACGGGTTTATTTATTAGAAATAAAACTAAATAAGCAAACAAATTAATTTAAAGTGAATCTGAAGCCTACCTTTCTCATTCGGCACGAATCCAACTGTTTCCATTTTCGAGATGAATGCTAAACTATTATTTATTATGTAGCTAAGCTTTGTACAGCGCACTATACTTGTATTATCGAAGTCAAACATCCTTCACATAACAGCACAGTCAGGCGGTGGACACGGGTGGTAAACGGCAGATTGTATTACAGAATTGAATTGAGCAGTGTAACGTTTTATATGTTTGTTAGATTGTATTTTATTTTAATTATTTAACAGGCTGCGATATCAAGTAAGCAATGCAAGAATTTGAGTGCGCGTGCGTGAGGCGCCAGCGCGACCACTGGAATTCCTTTTCCTTCTAAGACAGTAAACTGTACTCCGTGATTTATGGTCATACAGGTAAAAGCAAAACATAATTGATACATTTACAAAAGACACTTAAATTACGAAAACAAGCAGAATGTCTGTTTCCTTTCCTAGATCTTTGGAGTGCGCCACAATGAACCACTTTCATTTTGTTAATCTGTAGACCTAATTACATAGTGAAATATCATGTAGCCTATAGTAAAGGCCTAAATATTCCCTTTTATTGTATATGTGTTATGTAGTCCTATAGTTTTATTCTGTTTTCTCCGTACCTAACCTATGATGACTTGACAGTGGAGCCTGAGTGCGTCAGCGTGGGCATTTCACACACTTTGTATGTGTCAGCGTCACATTTGCATATCTGTACTATTTGAATTCGTGATTGGTTGACTGCCAAATCAAAATATTAAACAGAACGATAAAATAACATTATTAACCGGTTAATGGCCATTTCAAAATAGTGTTTCTGTTCAGAACAATTAAATTTGATTCCGTTTCCGTCTCTGGTTTCGTTCCGGTCAAAATTTCGTTCATTTCCGGTTTTCGTTTTCATTCCTTGAACCGGTTCAGAGCCCTGATTACATATCATCGAGGCAGAAAAAAGAACACAACCCTGCAGACAACAGGTAAATGCAGTTATCGCTGTTTTCCACGTTTGTAAAGTAAATATGTTTACATGGCTTTTTAAAAATGGCAGGTGCCAGTGTTTGACATGCGATTGACCAATCAGCTTACACTTACATCACTGATAGTTCCTATAGTGCTGGTTTAGACCCTATTTAGAAGTAGCAGCTAATTAAATTCCCCCAAAAGGAGTTCCTAAAACTACAATCCTGCGGTGTGAACACAGAATAATCCGGGTACTTCAGCCAATAGTTCTAGAAACTATGAAAAGGTTCCTCTGGTGCAAAAGCCCTTTATGTCAGTACGGTTCCAGGGTTTTGTGACTGGCAGGTGTGTTGTGTTTACTCGCGGACCGATCTCGATCACGCAACTGTTATTAAAAAGTGCTGTGAGATCCAGCGAGAAGCATTTGAATTCAATGCAGATTTCTGTTACAAAAACCCAAATGTCTGGGTGATTTCTCAATGACATTCTCAACAGCATTGACTCGGAAAACAGGAGAAACACTGTGCCATGAACAATCCAGTTAGAAGGCTTTCAATCCACAAATTACCAACATTTATCATGGATTTACACCAACTGTACACGCCCGCCTTAACAAGGAACAGTTGTGGGTAATGAATAACAATGGTGAATTTTAATGAGCAATTACAAAGTAAAATCAAAGGATGTCATGCAGAGAGTCCTAACTCAGTCACAATGTTTACTTTACTCCTAATAAAAATTAGGTTTTTCCACTTCTTACAGATATTACTGTTGTTAATAAGCATCCCAACTCAATCTCAGTGCTTTACTGTATAAACATCTATTTCCATAAGACAAATTATGCAATATATATTACCTCAGAAACACGATTCAGTGACCATAAACTCGACCATAACTCGAGATGAGCATTTTGCTAAATATATGCACCCATTACATATTCATCATAATTTTTTATTTCAATTCAATTCACATTTATTTGTATAGCGCATTTCACGATACATATCGTTTCAAAGCAGCTTTACAGAGAATGCATGTCAATATTACAATTTAGAGAATGCAGTTAGCTAATAATGTAATAATTTAGGCAATTTAATTTGCAATCACTGTTAGCAATTTTACTGTTCTTCAATATTGTATGTTTGAATAAATTTATGACGGCCACCATTTAAATGTTTGTTTCAAATTTGAGTAGAAACATCATTTTATAACCACTGTGCCACTGCTCTCATATGTTAGTCTGGAGGCCTTGATAGTGCCACAGAGAAACTAGCTTGTGTTAGGATACGAAAAAAACATTTTAACACACACACACACAAAAAAAGACACTTCACCTTTAAGTAACACCCACAAAGATGTGCAATTACATAGATTGACTTATGCAACACATTTTAATAAGACTCCATCAGAAGCTCTTGAGGCAGGAACTGAATGGTTGAATTACTATGAGTTTCAAATGAAAAACAGACTAATCCTCAAAGGCTTCAGAAAGAGTGTAAGTGTGTGTTTTTGAGTGTGGGTTGCGGGTGGTGACACTTTAAAGTGCACAGCAGCAACACAACAGCTCCCCCTGCATCAAGCAGCATCAGAGAGCTTGTTGCTATGGTGACGGCTTTAGCAGCCAGCAGTGCTTGTTATAAAACTCATAAGAGTTTCAATGACCCTGAGAATACGCCAGTCGTCTAGTCAAAATAGCTTATTGTAATGCATCCATCACTCCAGCCATCTAACACCTGTCTGTATCTCTAAAGAGCAGATCTCTGGAGAGGGAAAACATGCTTTGTGGTTGCTAAGGTGTTGCTAGGTGGTTGCTTACTGGTCCAAGTCAAAAGAGGCCACCCACAATATGATATTCAATTGCCTTGCCTTGCCACAATATGATATTCTGTTGTCTCTTTCAGTGTAAGTCTAAGGGATTTTTTTCTGTTTATACAAGCTGCATAATTTCAGGTATCCATAGCACAGTGTAACATAATCCTTCAGAAATCTAAACAGACGCGATGCGATAAGTTTCCAGCGGCGAGAAATTTTGTCTTTTCACACCAAACGCGACGCGACTATGAGACGCGACAAAATCAATCAAACATCACAGCCAATCAGAAGAGCATGTGGGCGGAGTCTCTCTGGAAGGGCACAACATGCACTCACAACGAAATGGATAAGCACATAATCAAAGTATTACACCATTTTAACATTATAAAAAAATACATACTGAGTGACCGAAACAATCCGAGTTCACAGTTTAAAGTCCCCCTGAAATTTAGCTTTTAGTATGAATATGTTAGCCTTAATGTTATGAATAAGCTGGTGTGTTCCAAAACAATGACAAAATTCGCATTTATGAGATATAAGCATTCAAAACTTACAGTCTCTCACTTCCGCTAAAATGGATCACGGATTTTCATGACATCACATCGCACTTCAGCTTCTCATCAAATATTCTGTCCAATCAAATGCTCTCTAGAATCTGAAGTCCCGCCCCCTCCTACACTATCAACAGACACTGAAGCTGCGGGTGAATTCGGTCATTTGTTCACACATTTACTAGTTTCTACATGGTGAATGGCACATAGTGCACTATATAGAGAATAGGGAACGATTCAGACAGTGTAAATATGCTTCCCATAGACGCGAACGAAGTCTGTTTTTGCACAGTCTACTCTGGCCCAGGGACATGAGAGCACAGAGCGGATCATATCCGCGAGTCGGCTCAGACCGCGAAAGGTATCGGACCTATTTGAATTCTGCACAGAAATGCTGTATTTTAAAGTGATAAAGAGGAGATTAGGAGGATAAACGGTTAGATATTAAAAGGAAACAGAGGTTTTACTGAGTTTAACCGTTCTCGCCGTGCTGTGATATAAACGAAACGCTATTGGCTACTTTAAAAAAGGGGCGGGTGCTGTTCGATATATCGCCCTGTTTTAGTTGAAATTACGTCAACACATTGAATAATGCTACGCGTTCCAAGACACTTCAGCGGGCCTTTAAACGTTGTTTTCTTTCATTTATTTCGAGATTTGAGGCGAATTATCCATTGTCCAAAGGTCACTCAAAATTATATTTAGACTTACATTAGATGCTTTAAACATTAAATAAAGCACTACCTGAAATTATCTTTGTCATAATTTGTATGTTGTTGTTCCAGCCGCGACATCGCAGAAATAGAAACTGGAAAACGGAAACGTTTTTCCTTTGTATAGATGACAGTGCTGTCAAAATGATCCCCGTTCACACGGATCTGCTAAAATGACTAAAAACGCTGTATTATGCTGCCAGGTCAGTAGTTGGTGATGTCAATTTGTAAAGAAAGTCTACGCACATGCGCACATATGCATTCTTTTACAGAGCACTCACGACGAAGGCCGGTCCCAAATGGCACCCTAAACCCTTACGGTCTTCCTCTGAGTCTGTACTTTCATGACGTAATGCCGCTTTGACTGCCGGGTAAAGTCCTCTGCGTAGCTCGCAGACTTGCAGGCTCAGCTGAAGTGCGCATTGCGGCCACAAAGGGGGCACTCTTGAGCACCCTTCTGAAACCTAAAATGATAAATGGGACACCCTACGGTTTCGTGGACTTAACGGACACACACACACGGCAGTCATTGTTCGTCCACAAGACCGAAAGTGCAAAGAAGTGTGCCATTTGGGATTCAGCCAATCACACATGCCTATAGAATAAACACGTAATATGCATGTGCATGCCGTCACTGTTTTCACAGATCCGCGTTTTTGTTGTTTACACAGAATTGATAACGGTCTCATATTCAAAAACTTGCACTTTGGGACTGTTTACACGACACTATTTTCAACTGAAAACAGAAAACTTTTTATGCTTTTTGGCCATTCATTTACACAACAACAGCGTTTAAGTTGCCCGAAGACGCAAAGTACAAAGTTTCAAAGTACAAGTTTTTGAAAACGGTCTCCGTGTTAACAACAAAAACGCGAATCTGTGAAAACGATGACGTCATGCACATGCGCATTACACGTTCAGTCCATACTGTTTCATCGCCATCTAATGGCCTGCCAGCAGAATACAGCGTTTTTAGTCATTTTCATGGATTCGTATGAATGGAGATCGTTTTGACAATGGTGTCGTCTGTACGTGGAAAACTCAAAGGAAAAACTTCTCAGTTTTAAGCACATCGTTGTCGTGTAAACGTACCCTTTGACACTGGTTTTCAGAAGTTTGCATTTTCAGACCCCCAAAATGCAGTTGTGGTGTAAATCAATGGCCAAAACGCATAAAAAGTTTTATGTTAGTTAAAAACAGTGTCATGTAAACAGCCCCTAAATCTCTGATTAACATTAAAAAGACAACCTTTTATCGTGTTTTGGCGTCGCTTTACATCTGTTTAGGACATGGTGTAATATATTGATTTATTTCATAATATCTGTGCTGAAAACAGTTGTGCTGCTTATCATTTTTGTGGAAACCATGTTTTTTTATGAATAGAAAGTTCGAAAGAACAGCATTTATTTGACAGAAATCTTTTGTAACATTATGAATAAATATTTACTGTCACTTTTGATCAGTTAAATGCATCCTTGTTGCATTAAAGTATCTATTAAGCACTTTATATTTATATATATATATATATATATATATATATAAAGTGTCATTGGCCTCAAACTTTTGAGCTATAGTGTGTCATTTTATTGAAAGTACAACCTTTGAATCATTGAGCCAGATACCAGATACTAAATCATCTTTTTTCGTGTTTACCAATAACAAACTTATATGTCTTCTCTACTGAAGGAAAGATAAGGTCTATTAGCTACTTCTGAGTGCTTCCTTCAATGTATTATTTCATATATTTGAGTCAGGCTGAAACAGACCTACCCAAGGTTTCAGACCATGGGCCATTTATAACCATATTTTGGACAGAATCTAAAAAAAATATGCATTAATAAAAATTATCGTATTACCAATTTTGGCCAAATATTGATGCTTGATATGATTTAAGTTGAATTACAGACCTTCAAATATCAGTTCTGTGACGTCTGCTCCATTTTCCCCCTCCATATCATGGACGTCCATCTTTCTTTCTAACCAGTAGATTTATTTTAATACCCCCTACCGCATATCATGCCTTCAGCTTTGTTGGTTAAAAGCCATTTACAAGTCCCAGACCTCCTCTTTGTATTGAATTTGTTGGCTTTTAAAACCTGCAGTCTTTCATTGCATCTACTGAATTTGTAGACGGCGAACTGCTCAAGTTCTCTTTATTGATTTGGCTGAGCGGCCCCTGCAGCTGCTCCTTTTCTCTCAGCTCCTCTTGGCAGTGATGGAGGCTCTCTCTGATTTCCTGTTGCATAAAGTCCTTCTCTCTCATGTTAACTCTTTCGTTAATGTTGCGTTTGACAGAACGTGTTCACTGAATTAGTATTTGTGGAACACATTTTTAATAAGTATTAAGGTTTGCGGGATTTTTATATACGAGTGTCTAATTATTTTTAGCAGATACACTTTTAAAATGCACAGCATTTGTCAGTATTTGACAGTATTCTATTATACACTGAAAAAAATATATTTTTTGCTGCTTGTTCATTTGACTTTGTTTTTGAAAGAAGTCTCTCATGCTCACCAAGGCAAAAATACAGTAAGACATTTTTTTTATTTTAAAATGTAGTTGAATTTTCAGCATCATTACTCCAGTCTTCAGTGTCACATGATCCTTCAGAAATCATTCTAATATGCTGATTTGATACTCAAGAAATATTTCTTATTGTCAATGTTGAAAACCGTTTAATATTTTTGTGGAAACCATGATACATTTATTAAGGATTCTTTGATGAATAGAAAGTTCAAATGAACAGCATTTATTTGAAACGGAAATCCTTTGTAACATTGTAAATGTCTACTGTCGTGTTTGATCAATTTAATGCATCCTTGCTGAATAAAAAAATAAATAAAAACGTCTTACTAACCCCAAACTTTTGAATGATAGTGTGTGTAAAATGAGTTTACTTAATCCATTTGTGTTGGAACTGCATGAACCATTTTTGTTTCATTAACAATCCATTAGCGGTGAATTTTCCCTCATGCTTTGCATAGGGCTGAATCTGGAGAGTAAGTGTTGAAATTAAGTGTCATTTTATGTTTGTTTGTTTTTTTGTTTGTTTTTTTGAGTAATGGAAAAGGCATGTGTTTAATATTCAGGTATGTCATGTAATATTCTGTTATGTTATGTAATTCTTCTGGTTACCATTGTGCTGAAGAGTAGAGCTTGCTATGTGAGTTATAGAAACTCTATATAAAACATAAATACATTTGAAACAATAATTAAACACTAACAGATCTTTCCGTTTACTCAAAACAGACTTAAAGGGTTAGTAAAATCAAAAATGAAATTTCTGTCATTAATTACTCACCGCTATGTCGTTCTAAACCCGTAAGACCTTCGTTCATCTTCAGAACACAAATTAAGATATTTTTGATAAAATCTGAGCGATTTCTGTCCCTCCATAGACAGCTACGCAGCTGACACTTTGACGCTTCAAATAGTTCATAAAGAGATCGTAAAACTAATCCATATGAATTTGACGAGTTAGTCCAAATTTTCTGAAGAAAATTATATGATGAACACATTTAATTTAGGCTTTAATTCACATATAAACATTAATCAACTAATAAATGATGACAGAATTTTCATTTTTGGGTGAACTAACCCTTTAAATATACTGGAATCTACTCAGTATAATTCAGTGAACATAACTAAACAACACTGAGTAAGTTTAACTTAAAATGTATGTCTAAAATAAATAGAGAGAAATTAATTTCCTATAGTCAATTGCCTTCAAAAATCAAAAAGCCATTCTATTCTATTCCATTCTATTCTATTCTATTCTATTCTATTCTATTCTATTCTATTCTATTCTAAATAAAGACATGCACTGATTATGTAGTCTCATCAAAAAAAAAAAAAACTTTGAGGTTTGAGGTGTTTATAAATGTTCATTTGTCTTACCTGAACATGCTAATTTATTATTTTACGGTCAATATGAAATCAAAATTGACACACTCTTAATCTTAAGAGTTGCTTGATTCATCAGTCCATGTCCTTAAAAAAAAAAAAAAGGAAAAAAAAGTTGCTTCACCTTTATTTCAGCAGATGTCATGAATATCAGATTCATAAGTCATTTTTTTTCTTTCAATGAATATCCACTCAGAAATGTCACATCATGGGAGCATAATGGGTTGCAGACCTTATTTCATGTTGATTTTATTGCTTCATGTGTTCACAGCTGAATCTTAAATCACTGTCCCTCTTTCTTTTTTATCTTTTTTTTCACAGAAACCTGTCCAGGAACCCTCTGTCGACACTCTCTTGGCAACTTTTTCAGCACCTTCAGCTGGCCGAACTGTAAGTTCATCCTGCATTGGTTAAAGGGATAGTTCACCTAAAAATGAAAATTGTGTCATCATTTATTAACCCTCAAGTTGTTCCAAACCTGTTTGAATTTCTTTCTTCTGCAAAAGTACACAAAAGTAACCAAACAGTTGATGGGCCCCCAAAAAATACCATGGAAGTCAATGGGGTGCATCAACTGGTTATCGACATTCTTTAAAATATTTTCTTTTGTGTTCAGCAGAAGAAAGAAATTCATAAAGGTTTGAAACAACTTAAGGGTGAGTAAACTATGAAACAATTTTCATTTTTAGGTGAACTATCGCTTTAACAGTATTCCACAAAAGTGAGATTACTACATGAATTCAGTCGCCAAATCACACTATAAACACACCAAGCAATGATTCCTCAATCTATGATAAATCTCAAAACTCTCTCTGCACAGATTTTCTGTGATAAGCAGCACTCGCCTGCCAAATTGGACGCTGAAATCCAGGCTTGCTGCTCAGTTGCATTGCTGTGTTCATTAGAAATGTTTTCAGCATTACTGTCAACTAATTTGTTTGTGCACCCCCCGCTCTCCCCCCTCAAATAGACTTGTGTCTCTGTCAAATCGAAACTTCTCCAGTGATGAAGCAGAAACACTCTTTATATGTCTGCGAACAATCGAGTTCCTCGTGCTGGTTAATTAAGACATGGCATTGAAATGTATTGGTCTTGTCTGCTGGGAGCCTGACCTCATTTTCTTGTTTGTCATGAATATTTGAGCAATCTACATGTACATAAAGTGATGAGTTTGTTTATTGATTGTGAGCGACGACATGGTGCTGTTGTGTTGTGTTTAAAATGACAAAGCCATTCAATTCTTTTTAATTTGACACGTCCCGTCCTCGTTCTTTGTTGTGGCTGAACACAACTTGCAGAGCCACTGACATATGTCCTGCTTAATTTTTTATTATGCACATTTTTGGCCTTTCATTTCAGAATGTGTTGAGGGATTTCGGGACTGTGTGCAGTGCTGTCTTTTCCTGTCCTGGCTGATGTGGATATTGTGGATGATGATATAAACAACGCATGTCATTTGTCCAAATATGTCCTCTAGGAAATTAGAAATTAATTGTTAACTGTTATGGTGAATTAAGCATATTTACCAGGTGGGGTGCTTTAGAGATCATTTCAGCACAGTTCCAAGATTAAATTCAGTACTAAAATAACATTGTTCAACTGCACCTCTAAAACATGTCATTATGAGTCAATATTAAAAGATTAACCTGGCTCAAGTATTGTTTTGTGTAATTATTTGATTTTGGGCCATTTATAGGAATAATCTATGAAAGCTTGTTTTCCGCCATGGAATAATACTAATTAAAAAAAAGATTTAAAACCCCCCCTTTCTTCTTTCTGAGTTCATTCACAGATCAGGCATAACATTATGACCACCTTCCTAATATTGTGTTGGTCCCCCTTTTGCTGCCAAAACAGCCCTGACCCATCGAGGCACGGACTCCACTAGACTCCTGAAGGTGTGCTGTGGTCTCTGCACCAAGATGTTAGCAGCAGATCCTTTAAGTCCTGTAAGTTGCGAGGTGGAGCCTCCATGGATCGGACTTGTTTGTTCAGCACATCCCACAGATGCTCCATTGGATTGAGATCTGGGGAATTTGGAGGCCAAGTCAACACCTCAAACTCGTTGTTGTGCTCCTCAAACCATTCTTGAACCATGTTTGCTTTGTGGCAGGGCGTAATAACCTGCTTCCATTGCTCTGTGGTCCAGTTCTGATGCTCACGTGCCCATTGGGTTGGTACTTTCGGCGGTGGACAGGGGTCAGCATGGGCACCCTGACTGGTCTGCGGCTATGCAGCTCCATACGCAACAAATTGCGATGCACTGTGTATTCTGACACCTTTCTATCAGAACCAGCATTAACTTCTTGAGCAGTTTGAGCTACAGTAGCTCGTCTGTTGGATCGGACCACACGGACCAGCCTTCGCTCCCCACGTGCATCAGTGAGCCTTGGCCGCCCATGACCCTGTCGCCGGTTCACCACTGTTCCTTCCTTGGAGCACTTTTGATAGATACTGACCACTGCAGACCGGGAACACCCCACAAGAGCTGCAGTTTTGGAGATGCTCTGATCCTAGCAATCACAATTTGGCCCTTGTCAAACTCGCTCAAATCCTTATGCTTGCTCATTTTTCCTGCTTCTAACACATCAACTTTGAGGACAAAATGTTCACTTGCTTCCTAATATATCCACCCACTAACAGGTGCAGTGATGAAGAGATAATCAGTGTTTTTCACTTCACCTGTCAGTGCTCATAATGTTATGCCTGATAGTATCTCACAAATTTGACCTTTTTTCCTGCAATTCAGATGAAAAGAAAATCAGAATTACAATATAAAAAGTCTGAAGTGCATTCTGAGCAGTTTTGAGATATTGAGCTTCAAAGTTTTTGCATTCCATCCTCCTTTATGGATAGACCCCCTTTTTTATTTGTTTATTTTTTTCTAAAAAAAAAAAAAAACATTACATGATGTAAACTCGCAATTCTGAGGAAAAAAGTCATGGTTGCCCGATGAAAACTGTGATTTTATGCCTTACAACTGCAAGTTATAAACTCACAATCGTGAAAAAAAAAAATCTGAATTGTGTGATAACTCAGAACTGAGAGAAGTCACAATTACCTTTTTTTTTTTTTTTTTAATTTTTATTCCGTGGAGAAAACAAGCTAATCTGTAAATGTCAGGAAAATCATAATATTCAGACATGGAAAAGTTGTGGAAGTGAATGAAATCTTAATGGAAATTTCTAGAGTGAATGTAAATCTTTGTAGTTATTCCATTCGGCTCTTTTGCTATTGTTTCCTTTCAGTCAGTCATGTTCAACGTTACGTTTCCGTTCCTAAAGAATCTTTAACTATTAATGATGACAGACTGTGAAGTGAGAACTCATTGGATAAATGTTGTGGGAAAACCTGTTAAAATGACATCACTAGATGAGTTTACATGGAGCATTGTATTCCGATTATAGTCGGTTTAAAAGTCCAAAACGAATGAAAATGCTCCATGTAAACACCTCAGTCGGAATAAAAATGCCCAAACCAATTCAAATTTCCTTTTCTAATCCCTCTGATAGGACATGTAAACATGTATCGGATTGAAAACTGAAACTGGAAAGTTTTGTGCATGTGCAAAGACATAGAAAGATCACGTATGACGCACGGAACGAGCTGATGTTGTTGTTAAATTTAATGTATGATTGTCGTGTCAATCTAAAATTCTCTGTGAAGTGGTGCAGGACAATGTTGTCCTGCAAGTGCAAATGCGCACATCAAGCTGATCACTTTATTTTGCGTTGATGTATGGATTTATCAATTGGAATGATTTAATTGTCCATGTAAATGTAGCTACTGTTGTAGTGTACATAATATCTTTACTGCCACAAGAAATTGTCAAGCATATCCAAAACAATGACTGTACCAACAGACAAAATTAAACAGGACATATGCAAATACTGCAGTGTTAAAGGGTTAGTTGTAAGACATTAAATCCAGACATTTAAAGGGATAATTCACACAAAAATGATAATTCTGTCATCATTAACAAACCTTCATGTTGTTCCAAAAGAAATTCTAAAAAAATGTCTTGGTTGTTGCTTTCCATACAATGGAAGTCAATGGGCTCCAATGTTGTTTAGACCCCAAAGTTCTTCAAAATATCTTCTTTTGTGTTCCGCAGCAGAAAGTCTACAGGTTTGGAACGACATAAGGGTGAGTAAACGATGACAGAATTTTTGGGTGAACTATCCCTTTTAAAAGTCTGGAATTATTAAAACAGTATGCATGATGTGTCCATTTAAAATGATGTTTCAGAGTTCGCTTGCTATTCTGTATTATCTGAGAGTGACATTCACGACTGGCATGACGTGTCATCAAAATGATTTATCATATGGTTAAACTACACTTAAGATTAAAATGAAAAACTGCATTGCAATAAATCCAACAAAGTGATTGTCTTCAAGGACACTTAGTAGACAAACATTTGCAGACTTACTTCATTAGCATAAGGTCTGAGTGTCTCCTCTATCTATCTATCTGTCTCCTTTTCGAAGGAAGTGACATCAAGATGGGCTTAAAGATTATAGCTCACTATTATTTAGCCTTTAGTTTTGACAGTATGACTGTTGGGATGAAATGACAGTTACTTTGATTGAAAAATATATTACAGAAAATATGTATTTACTTAGCTTAAAGGGTGTTTTTTTTTTTTTTTTTTTTCACTCACAAGAACCAACCATTCTGCAAAACATTCATTATTGCCAATTAGATTAAATAAAATACAGACATTTTCCCATAGATTTTCACAAATGTAGCAGTAGATAAACAGCAATATTTATCAAAGCTATAAGTATATAGTTTTTGATAAATGTTGTTTTTTATCTACTACTACTGCATTTGTGAAAATCTATGAAAAAATGTCTCTCTCTTTTTTTTTTTTTTTAATCTAATTGGCAATATATACAATTGTGAGATTATAAATTTTAAGATTGTGAGAAAAAGTCAAAATTGTGAAACAGGTATGTAAACTCGCAATTATGAGTTTATACCAGAATTGTGAGATAAAAATTCACAATTATTATTATTATTATTTTTTAATTCTGTGACAGAAATGAGCTTCCATAATAATCTGTAAATGTCAGGGAAATTATAATATTCAGACCTGGAAAAGTCTAATGAAATCTTATTGTCATGGAAATTTCTCAAGTGAATGTAAATCTTTCTAGTTAATCCAGTCAGCTCTTTTGTTAGTTTTTAAGGAGTGAAATCTCCTGAATGCTTTTAAATAAAAAGATTGCTGCATCTCCACAATGAAAGAAAAGGCAAAGAAAAGAACAACTGGATAAATTGCATTTATTTCCACTGAATATACTTTGTTACCAAACAAATTCGAACTTCACTGAACAAATTGCATGTATTATGGAGATTAATGGTGTAGATTGGTATCAGTTTTGTTGCTGTGGTGCTGTAATAATGGTGTAATCTTCAAAGCTAGATGAGATTCACAGGCATTATTGATTTTCAGACCGAGTGAATCCATCCTAACAGTCATTGTAATATAATATCAGCCTGAGGGTTTGAAAGATGAATGGAGAATTTAGACTTTATCCTTTAGGACAGTGCCTCTCAACCGGTGAGTCACAGGTCTGATCGGACGGGGTCATGGAGAGCAGGGGAAACCATGAAAATATTGAGATTCAGGAGACATTCGGAAAACAAATAATAAGCTATATAATACATTTGAATGTTAATTTTTAAATATATTTTTTTAAGCAGTTTTGGTAGTATGTTGGGTCTCATCTAAAAATTTATTTGAAGCAAACCAGTTTAGAGCACTTTCATGATTTGTTTTATTCTTCAAATGAAATTGATCCCATTAGATTCAGAAGAGTTTCTTTGCATCTTACAGTTTTGTTTCTCAATATCTTTCAGGTGCACACGCACAACTAAACCTCATCAGCATGCATAATCATGTTATGGGCTGTCAATCATTGTTGATGATAGTCAGGCCCCCCGTTGGCCGCCGCTGGTTTATTCCTGGCAGCGTAAATGATGCCTGAATTTAAACTCAAAGCATGTGTAATTACTTAGAAAATGAAACACATCTTTTTTTGTTGTTGTTAGACTCAACTTCTTGAAAAAACAGTTTCACATTTCTCTCAGAATTCAAATCACTTTGGCAATTCTACCTGTCGGCTCATTCCATGTCGTACAGATGCATTTGTTCTTGCGGATGACCTGACTCCTGGAGGTTTACAGAAAGGGATTTGCAAAATAATGAAGGGCTCTGGAAACATACAGTAGTGTATTTTCTAACCCGAGCATACAGATTAATGGACTAAAGTTTCACGCTGAGATCAAAGCCTGTGGGTAATGATATACAGTTCATCACGTTGTGAGCGCCTCATCTTTCTTTCCATTCAGCCACTGAGACTGTGTTTTTCAAGAAGTGAAATGTTGTATTGTTAGTAATCAATGTTCTGTCAGATATCACATGTACCTATAGTATTTGACAGCATAATATGCAGATCATCGAAAATGTAATTAGTTTTAGAAGAGAAATTCTATTATATATTTTATAATATATTATATACGTAAATATGAATATTTAATAAATAATATATAATAGAAGCATGTTATGTCCTGCCAATGATTATATGTTCTATGCAGATCAAGTAATGATGCACCTAGGACTGGAAGTATATTTTTGCAGTCTTTGCAGAAAAGTTTGCAGTCTGTAAGATTTTTTTTTTCTTCGAGAAATGCTCACCAAGGCTGCCTTTATTTGCTAAAAAAAAAAAAAACAGTAAAAAGAGTAATATTGTGAAATATTATTACAATCTAAAATAACTGTTTTCTATTAAAAAATATTTTAAAATGTAATTTATTCCTCTGATCAAAGCTGTATTTTCAGCATCATTACTCCATTCTTCAGTGTCACATGATCCTTCAGAATTCTAATATACTGATTTGCTGCTCAAGAAACATTTATTATTATTATCCATGTTCAAAACAGTTGTGTTGCTTCATATTTTTGTGGATTCTTTGGTGAATAGAATGTTCAAAATAGCATTTATTTGAATCCACATATATAAAAACACTATACTAAAAACAACAAATATCTGGAAGCTATTAAGAAAATTTTGCATAATACTACATTTACTGATCTCATGTTTTAGTAACTAAATCTACAGTGTCACTGCTAGGAATTATACGTTTTGTGCACTTGCCAGTTTTGCAGCTTTGAAATGTAAATATCCATATCCTTTGAATCCTGTTTATGTCATACATCATGTATGCGACATGTCAAAAGATGCAGCTGACAAAATGGTCATGTGTGCATTCAGTGCATGTCATGCAATGGTAAACATTCAATTAGCAGACGCTTTTTTCAAAACAGGCTACAAAACAGTCCCCCTGGAGCAGCCTGTGGTTATGTGTCTTACTCAAGGGCATGATGGGGATTGCTTATGGATCTCCCCATGTGGGAAACCTACAACCTTTTAGTAATCAGCCTGGGTCACTATTTCACACCACACTGGAGATAGTGTTACAGAACTGCTGTTTTCAACCAGGGCAGGAAAATACTGACAGGTTTTGTATGCCCAGCTCTGAGTTAACAGTGGTGTTTTGGGATTGTATAACTACCGTTAGCTGTGTGTTGTTGACGCAGGAGGCTGGAGGGAGTCGTCTTTGACTGCGGCTGTGAGATCCGATGGATTCAGCTCTGGCAGCTGCGAGGTGAAGCCGGCCTGCACACACAGCAACTCTACTGCAAGAATGGCGCATACAAGATTCGCCTGAGATCAATGAGCATTGCCCAGTGTGGTAAGACATCTTTCTTCATAAATAATACAGCTGCAGGCCAAGCATGCACTACGTCTTTTTATATAAGATTATATTACTTGTATGATGCAATGCTTATCTCACATTATGATGCAGTATTGGGGAGAATAGGGTAAGATCTGTCAGTTACAATGTCCTTGTAATGAAGGAAATTGTGCATATTTTTGTCATGCAAACATATTTAGGAAAAAACATCATATACTGATGAGAAAAGCATATTTTTTCATCCAAAAAAAAAAAAAGTAAAGTAAAAGTTTAGTAAAGTAACTAAAGCTTTATTTAATGTAAAGCTTTATTTATAGATGTATATAGCACCTTTTAAAAAGATTCTTTACAGAAGAAATACATTCACACACACACACAAAAAGAAAGAAAAACATACACATAACAGAAATAATATAATAATAAAAAAATACAACAATAAAATAAATCAAGGAAAGGCCCTAGACTCAATGAACAAGTTACTATTGGATGTTCAGAGCGATCTTGCTTGAGTATTTTTATTCAACAAATTAGAAAGGTATTTTGAGGCAGTACCAGGAAGACATTCAAAAACTAATAAGAGGATCTTGAATTCAATAATGAGTGATAAAGGTAGCCAGTGAAGGGATCTGAGTGTTTGATAACCCGGCTTAAATGCTATTGCAATAATCAAGTCTAGATGTAACAAATGCATGAACAACTTTCTCATTGTCAGAAGGGGAGAGAATATCATGTACTTTGGAGATGTTTCTAAGATGATAATATGATGTTTTAGTAGCATTGCTATGTTTTTTTTTAACACTGAGGTCACTATTAAACATGATTCCTAAGTTGACCTGATTACAGGATTTTAGAGATAGAGAGTCAAGATATGGAGCAATAGATATTCTGCATCATTACCCATAACAATGACCTCTGTCTTATCTTTGTTTAGCTGTAGAAAGTTATGTGACATCCAAAATTTTATGCTCTCTTTGCAGTCCAGCAGGGTGAAAATTGTATTGGGGGCATCTAGTGCAAGTGAAAGATAGAGTTGCATGTCATCTGCATACTGGTGAAAGGAAATACTGTGCTGATTAATTACGCCAGCTAAATGAAGGTTAAATAATAGAGGACCCAAAATTGAGCCTTGAGGAACACCACAAGATATGACATAACACCTGGAGGTGTAGTTACTCTGATATATAGTTAGGCATAATATTTACCCAATTAAAAAAAAAAGAAAAAAAAAAGGAATAGCTTTTTCTTTACCATGCTAATTGCCATGCTAGCTATAGTTTACACAAACTGTTACGCTTTGGTATTAGCAAACAAAATGATCACGCCATATACCATGTTAATTTGTTAATTATGGACTGGTGGAAAAAAATAAAAAATAAATCAATCTCTGTTGTATTTAGTATTTTGCCTTAAACTAGGATTACCATGGTAAATTCTTATAAGGATGCAATCAAAGAATAGACTTGCTCTGATCTAGACCTGCCAGATATCAGCGTTACTCACAGTAACCTCACTGTGATGGAGGGCGATAACGTGACACTCAGCTGTAACGGCTCTGGTTCTCCGTTACCTGAGGTGGACTGGACTGTGAACGGCCTTCACTCCATCAACACGCACCAGGTGAGCTCCATTCATCCCACACCAAACAAACTGTTTAACCTTATTTTCAATCTAACCATAGCATAATGTTTCTTGTCTGCCCTCCAGTCGAATGTTTACTGGCCCAACATTCACTCCATCAACCTGACGCTGGTCAACGTGAGCAGAGATGACAATGGATTTGTTCTGACCTGCATCTCTGAGAATGTGGTTGGGATGACCAATGTGTCCCTTCAGCTGGCTGTGCTATGTACGTATATTTTACTTGTTACAGGTTTTCATGTCTCATTCTTAATGGTGTTGGTCACACTGAAATGATACATGAAATTATGCAGCTTGTTGAGGAAAGATATGCTGGTACTTTTAGTGAAGAATTAGTTAAGAATATTTTGTATCAAAAAAAAAAAAAAAAAAAATCTTAAAATTTATTGTAAATAACTTTATTAAAGTTAACCTCCATCCCAGACACAGGATGCGTTCACTTTAGCAGCACACACACGGCACATAAAAAAAAAAAAAAATGCTATTCCGAGCCAGTTGCAACAAAAATAGTGTGCACACTTAATAGTAATTATCACAGCAGGCAGTGCAAAAAGACAACCTTTGAGGTGTTTTTCATTGAGTTGACGAGTGAGCCTGGAAAGAACTGCTATACGGTCAGAAAACAAAATACACTTTCGAATTGGAAGGAGACAGCCTTCGCTCCAGCCTTTCTTGCAGGAAAGAAAGCACAGAGCTGATCAAACATTTACGGGGGTCTTCCTGATGGGAAGAACACCAATTAACGAACAGACTCCACTTCAAGGCAAAAGCTCGCCTAGTAGAGGGGGCTCTGGCTTGAGTGATCGTTTCTACCATTGCTGGTGGTAGGCCACTTCAGTCTCCTGTGCAATTGTGGTGCATTTATGCCCACAAAGTGCTGCCCCATCCCTGAGAAAGCAGGTCCTTCTTCAGGGGAATTTGCCAGGAAGGGGCTGTCGTGAGGAGCATAAGGCCCATTGAACCAGGTCCAGGTGGGCCAGTAGGGCGCAACCATCAAGACCTGCTCCTCGTCCTCCCTGACCTGTGCGAGCAATCTCACTGGGGGAAAGGCATATTTGCGTAGGCCTCAGGGCCAGCTGTGTGCCAGCACATCCATGCTGAGGGTCCCCTCGATCAGGGAGTAAAACAGCTGGCAATGGGAAGACTCTGTAGAGGCAAACAGGTCTACCTGCGCGTCTCTGAAATGTCTCCATATCAGCTGGAACACCTGGGGTGGAGTCTTCATTCTCCCGGGAACATGAGCTGTCATGAGAGCATGTCGGCTGCACGATTGAGCTTGCCCGGAATGTAAATGGCATTGAGCGACCTGAGCCGCTGCTGACTCCAGAGGAGGAGATGGCTGGTGAGTTGTGAGTTGCGACATGAACATAGTCCACCCTGATGGTTGATATATGTCACCGTCGCTGTGTTTTTCGTCTAGACCAGCACGTGCTTGTCCCGCACCAACGGTCAAAACCCGCGCAGGGCCAGCAGTACTGCTAGCACCTCGAGGCAGGTGATATGCCACTGCAGTCGAGGTCCTATCCAAAAGCCAAAGCTGCACGCCCATTGCACACAGTGTCTCAGCCATATGCATCAATCCAAGCAGCATGACCACAGCTGCAGATGCCATATGCCCCAGGAGCCTGAAATAGTTTCAGTGGAACTGCTGTTTTCCCCCTTAATGAATTCAGGCAGTTCAGCACCGACTGTGCGCACTCGATCGTGAGATCATGTTGACTGAGTTCAAACCATAGGAATGGTCTGTGTCGAGGTAAAATTGAGATGAAAGTATGCGTCCTTCAGGTCGATTGCTGCAAACCAATCTTGGAGGCGAACACACGTGAGGATGTTCTTCTATGTTAGCATCTTGAAAGGGAGCTTGTGAAGGGCCAGATTCAAGATTGGCCATAACCCACCGCCTTTCAAGTCAAGTCACCTTTATTTATATAGCGCTTTTTACAATGTAGATTGTGTCAAAGCAGCTTTACATTGATAACTGGTACATTATTTTGGCTGCACAGCAGCTCTTAAAGAATAGTGTCAATGCAGGCAGATCAAAGCACTGTTGAATATTGAATGTCAATTGTCAAGTGTCCCCAACTAAGCAAGCCAAAGGCGACAGCGGCAAGGAACCCAAACAGGTGACATCAGGTGGCAAAACCAGGTGTTAAACCAGGCTTAGTCGGGGGGCCAGTTTGTTACGACTCAGGTTGCTATCATAAGTCAGATAGGATTGCAACATTCAAAGTATTTAATTCAGTTCCATCCAGCTGAGGATCGTATTCATCACGCCGGTATGGACGGTTGTTGAGGAGATGCGCCACTGGTTGATGTTGCCTTCACAGTGGATGATCTAGTTGACTCAATCTCTGCTCATACTTCAGGGCTGTGTTGTGGTCGTGTCAAGGCGCAGGTCCTTGGTCTCACCTAGGAAGATTGTTCGTTCTTGAGAACGATGAAGTACGTGCTGTAAAACCCTGATCTCAGCTGGAGGGACCGGCTTTATTGTGTCCTTTGCCAACAGGACCGCAATCTCTGCACGCAGGACAGGGGCATCCTTGTCTGCCACCGAGGTATACTTGTGGGGAAGCTGGGCAAACTAAATCGCATAGCCGAGTCTGATTGTCCGAATGAGCCAACGAGATGAGCTGGGAAGTGCTAGCCAGGCCCCCAGACACAGTGAAAGCAGCACCAGTGGAACTACAGATGCGCCAGCGGAGGGGCAGGGAGTTTCCTGTGAGGGAGTGGCTGGAGATGTATGAAGAGGCATTGCATCCCACCGGGCCAGGATGTGTTTGATCGCCTCTGTCTACCTCTGTACTGCCGAGAACTGCTGGGCAATGTCCTCAACAGTGTCACCAAAGAGATGGGAGATGGGGGGCACCGAGAAAGCGGACTTTGTCAGCTTTCTTCATCTCAGCCAGGTTCAGTCAGAGATGGCGTTCCTGGACCACAAAGATGGACATCGTACATCGTCTGGCCAAGGGATCGCGTGGTGACTTTCGTCTCCCTGAGTTTCTGCATCAACCCCGGCTCAGAACTAGCCTTGTGCAGCTCTTTTAGTGCTTTGGCAGGATTCCACCAGGTGGCAGCACTTTTGTGGGCATAATTGCACGTTCCACCTAAGGAATCTCTGCGTAACCTTTTGCTGCCCAGCGATCAAGAGTAGTGAGAGCGGCTCAAGCAGCAAAGCAGCTCCTGGTAGTAAAAGGTGCCTTCCGCGACTTTGTGACCTCCTTATGCACGACCGCATCAGTCTGTCGTCATTAAGTCGAACATGATTGACTGATAGTGAACTATATTAGTGTCCACACCAGCGCATAGTATTGTTCTGTTTATTCAAAGCACGCTGCAGTTCTGTCATCTGCCACTTGAAATGCTCGATCTCTTTAAAGCAGGATTCTGATTGGTCAATGTTTTTATCGTTCATTAGTTGGTCAAAAAAAAAAAATGTAATTCCAATAATATTGTTTAGAATGATTTTTAGAACTATAATGTTATAGTTATTGTCCTTGGTATGAACGTGCCTTTTTGAACTTTTTAGAAGTGATCTTAAGAAATTACTTCTTTCTTAAGGCTTTTATGAATCCAGCCCCAGACTTTCACC
This sequence comes from Elopichthys bambusa, assembly GCA_037101425.1. Classification (NCBI taxonomy): domain Eukaryota; kingdom Metazoa; phylum Chordata; class Actinopteri; order Cypriniformes; family Xenocyprididae; genus Elopichthys; species Elopichthys bambusa. The sequence continues at coordinate 4,462,968 of CM074432.1, forward strand.
TGGTGGATGATAAAACTCCAGATTTATATTGATTATATTTTTACAGATTGATAACAGAAAATTATCCACCCTAAACTCAGCAACTGCTTAGCAACACGCTAAAACCACTCAGAGCACTTTGGCAACTACATAGCTTAAAAAGTCATTTTATTTGAACAATTTGAATATGGGCTGTGAATCCTTATTTAGAAATCACGTTAAAAATGCATTTACTGAAATCATTGCAAACTTTAATGCAGATAACACCATAATCCCTCTGAAAAAAATAACTGTATGGACACATTTAAAATAGAACAAGGTTCTAAATTAACTGATACACCAATTAACAGCTATGAACCTGTAAGCCTTTGTGTTAATTTAATCAGAGCGTGTGCATGTATTTAGGGATCGTGTTAGGTTGTGATACATAAAAATAGACCTCTTTCCCTGCACCGTGTTTAACTGGCTTGAACAGGTATAAGATGAGAATCAGCCAGTGGAAAAACTGAATCTGCAACATCTCTGCAACTTTTCCGTGTTTTAATAAGAATGGAGGATTTTTCTCGCTGATGCCGTTAATGTTTTAGTACTCAGATATGATCTGACACTCAGGCATCATTATGTCCATTAAACAGCACATGATTTTAAGACAGCGAGTAGATGAAATGCATTACATTTTATCACTCTGCTGACTAATGACTTTGACGTTAAATTGAAATGACAGCAGCAAGATATACAGGCTCTGAGTGGAAAAATTGTCAAGTTTGGTTTTAAACCAAGTACAGGATCTTGTCTTTATTACGAAAGAGTAAGGAATGATTGATGATGGCTTATAAACCATTTATATAGCAAATTTAAATATAATATTTAGATTTTTATCCTGTTAAAATTTGGTATTCCATCAAATATTCTAAAGTAATAATTATATGTTTTTTATCATTTCTATATTTTGACACACTCGTGTATGTATGATATTGGACAGCAAATTTTTATATTTTAAATTCACTGGATATTGACTATAATGTCAGAATAGACAGATCTGATTTCATTACATGACAATATGGACAATCAGTCCTAAAGATCAGATTCGAGAAACATCACAGTTGGGTGCAGTGTCAAAAGAGCCAAAAGGTTTTGGCTCTGTTTCACTTAGGCGTATTCATAATAAAAGGTGCGCCAGTTGGAATTTTGCATTCCGATCAGAAGCTCTGGAATATGAGATGCACATATGGGATGCACATCCCTCCCATTCTTTCTCTCTCCTGGTGGGATTGCAGCAGGACTCCCTAAATGACAGGCCTCATGCAGCAGTGAGAGCAGACAGGCCGAGAGCAAGGGTGCTGCTGCATGCTGATTCTAAAACACATGTCATCTGTTTAGGCGGGATGTGTGCCGAGCCGCTCTACAGGAGGGATCTATCTCTCGTCTAGTCTCATCAGTCAGCCAAGCACAAATCACTTCGGTGAGAGAAGGCAGCTGACAATAATGATGCCTTCTCATTTGAATGACAAACAAATGCGCAGTGTCGGACAAGACGTTTGCATGCGGTTTACCTTTTGAATAGTGTACAATAATATACAGTCTGTGACAGCAAGATTACGAGCTGTCCCTCTGTCAATTCATGCTCTGCCCATTTTTTATTGGAGACCCAATTTATAAACGTAAAGTGAATATTAACATAACAGTGGGCTTGACAAGTTTCACTGGTTCTGCTTTTTATTCGACAGCAACATTGTTAAGAAATCTGTGCATTTCACAGTTGCATTTCACTAAAAAAGTGAGTCTGTTATGATTTACTTGCTCACATTATTGTCATTGTTGTTTCCTGTATTATTTTCTTGTATCTGTGACTGTGAAACATAAAATAAGATGTTAGGCAGAACGTCTGAGCTTCTGGTTTCCATACAAGGAAAGTGAATGGAGATTTATACACCCAAGCTATATATGAATATGATTATTATCATCATCAATTTAGATTTCTTATTATTATCAATATATAGTGCATATGTAGCATCCTACCTAATAAAAGGCCAAAAAAAAAAAGCAATTCCTGTAGCTGTTACATAAAGCCTCAGTCTTCTTATAAACCCTCCATTTTTCTTTTATCAGTTCCGCCAGTAATCCTGAAGCTGGATGAGCCGGAAAAGCGCCATCACACCTGCATCGAGTTCACCGTGAGGGGCTTTCCCCATCCCACACTGCGCTGGTTCCACAAGGACCGTGAGATCCTGCAGAGCGAATATATTCGCACGGAGATGGAGTACTATCAAGATTACTTGGAAGGCTGCTTGATTTTTCAAAACCCAACACATTACGACAATGGATACTATACCCTAGTAGCCGCTAACTCTCTTGGGTCAGTTACCAAAACTGTCCACGGCTTTTTCCTCGATCCACCATTCAGTGAGGATGACGGTACGTCTGCACATGTAATTTATCATTTATGAATAAATGAATATTTATTCATTTTATTCTGATACACCCTGATATGTGTACATATAGTACTACTCAAAACTTTAGAAACATTAAAACAAAAAAAAAATCATGCTCACCAAGACTGCATGTATTTAATCAAAAATACATTAAAACAGTAATATTGTGAAATATTATGAAATTTTATAATTTTTTTACTCTCTGAATTGTCAGCATCATTACTCCAGTCTTCAGTGTCACATGATCCTTCAGAAATCATTCTAATATGCTGATTTGCTTTATCAGTGTTTAAAAAAAAAAGAAAAAGAAAAAAAAAAGATACCAAACATTTGTGGTAAGATTAGAAAAGAGAGAGAAATTTATACTTTTATCCATCAAAGATGCATTAAATTGAACAAAAATGACAGTAAAGACATTTAGAATGTGAAAAAATATTTATATGTAATAAATGCTTTAATAAATGTAATAAATAAAATTTAATTAATACAAATAAATGCTGTTCGAATCATTGAAGTTTCTATTTATCAACAAATCCTGAAAAAAGTATTACCATTTCCACAAAAATATGAAGCAGCACAACTGTTTTCAACATTAATAATAATCAGAAATTAAATCAGAATATTAGAATGATTTCTGAAGGATCATGTGACACTGAAGACTGGAGTAATGATGCTGAAAATACAGCTTTGATCACAGGAATGAATTACATTTTAAAATATATTAAAATAGAAAACAGTTCTTTAAATTTGTAATATTTCGCAATACAGTATATATGAACCATTTATATGTATTTACAACATTTTCTTTTATTCCTCCATTGTTAATCTTTCATTTTTTTTTTTTTCTCCTCTTGCTGTTCCTTCAGGACTAATTGAATACAGTAAGTGCCTCTCTTTTTGACCTTAAAACATACAAACAGACAAAACATATTGGTCACATCTCATGTCCTTGTTCTGGCTTGTTCAAATCATAACAGATATTTTGGTTCAAATACACTATCTATGATCTTAAATACAGCTTTAAAGGATTTGATAAGACAATATCATCTTTCATGTGTTATAGGTCCTCTCAAGCGCACCAAAAAAACAGAACATAGCAAACAAGAATGCATTACATAGTAACTGTGTACCATGCCATATTTGAAATCTTCCTTATTGTCAGTAAAAGAGGACACCCCTAATGGCTGTTTACAGAGATAAACAGAAGAATAGCCCTCATGAATTGCAGCACATATTCGGCACGTATACATGCTCTATGCATTAAAAGTTTGGGATGGTGTAATTGTTTTTGAGTCCAGCGGAGGACGGCTCGTGCTTCGGGTATATGATGCAGCAATACGTGAGCCCTGCTGCATCTCTGCCATTACGAATCAATTAAATGGCAGTTCCTCTCTGACACTCAGGTTCAGACAAAAGCCTCCCTTACCAAACAATGTGGCTTTCAGGCAGTGTCATAAATTTAACCAAATGAAAATAGACATATCTAGTAAGGAACAGAAGGATTTTAATATATGGGGGGAGCAGGACTAGTTGTAATAGGGGGGAAATTGTCACAGGGCTGAATAGTTATTGGGCCCTATCATACACCCAGGCGTGCTGCTTTTTTTGCTAGTTTTAGCCCAACTCAGTTATCATTTTCATGTCCTGCGCCATGTTGTTTAAATAGAAAATGTATTTGCGCCCATCTGTGCGCCCATGAGTGTGCTGGTCTGAAAACGAGGTGTGTTCAGGTGCATTGTTGACGTGTTGCTATTGTGAGGGAACTAAAAACAACTGCGCCATTGACCAACTGAAACCTGATCTAAAGTCAGTGGTGCAATATATATACAGTGGGTACGGAAAGTATTCAGACCCCCTTAAATTTTACACTCTTTGTTATATTGCAGCCATTTGCTAAAATCATTTAAGTTCATTTTTTTTCCTCATTAATGTACACACAGCACCCCATATTGACAGAAAAACACAGAATTGTTGACATTTTTGCAGATTTATCAAAAAAGAAAAACTGAAATATCACATGGTCCTAAGTATTCAGACCCTTTGCTCAGTATTTAGTAGAAGCACCCTTTTGATCTAATACAGCCATGAGTCTTTTTGGGAAAGATGCAACAAGTTTTTCACACCTGGATTTGGGGATCCTCTGCCATTCCTCCTTGCAGATCCTCTCCAGTTCTGTCAGGTTGGATGGTAAACGTTGGTGGACAGCCATGTTTAGGTCTCTCCAGAGATGCTCAATTGGGTTTAAGTCAGGGCTCTGGCTGGACCATTCAAGAACAGTCACGGAGTTGTTGTGAAGCCACTCCTTCGTTATTTTAGCTGTGTGCTTAGGGTCATTGTCTTGTTGGAAGGTAAACCTTCGGCCCAGTCTGAGGTCCTGAGCACTCTGGAGAAGGTTTTCATCCAGGATATCCCTGTACTTGGCCGCATTCATCTTTCCCTCGATTGCAACCAGTTGTCCCGTCCCTGCAGCTGAAAAACACCCCCACAGCATGATGCTGCCACCACCATGCTTCACTGTTGGGACTGTATTGGACAGGTGATGAGCAGTGCCTGGTTTTCTCCACACATACCGCTTAGAATTAAGGCCAAAAAGTTCTATCTTGGTCTCATCAGACCAGAGAATCTTATTTCTCAGCATCTTGGAGTCCTTCAGGTGTTTTTTAGCAAACTCCATGCGGGCTTTCATGTGTCTTGCACTGAGGAGAGGCTTCCGTCGGGCCACTCTGCCATAAAGCCCCGACTGGTGGAGGGCTGCAGTGATGGTGACTTTCTACAACTTTCTCCCATCTCCCGACTGCATCTCTGGAGCTCAGCCACAGTGATCTTTGGGTTCTTCTTTACCTCTCTCACCAACGCTCTTCTCCCCCGATAGCTCAGTTTGGCTGGACGGCCAGCTCTAGGAAGGGTTCTGGTCGTCCCAAACATCTTCCATTTAAGGATTATGGAGGCCACTGTGCTCTTAGGAACCTTAAGTGCAGCAGAAATTTTTTTGTAACCTTGGCCAGATCTGTGCCTTGCCACAATTCTGTCTCTGAGCTCTTCAGGCAGTTCCTTTGACCTCATGATTCTCATTTGCTCTGACATGCACTGTGAGCTGTAAGGTCTTATATAGACAGGTGTGTGGCTTTCCTAATCAAGTCCAATCAGTATAATCAAACACAGCTGGACTCAAATGAAGGTATAGAACCATCTCAAGGATGATCAGAAGAAATGGACAGCACCTGATTTAAATATATGAGTGTCACAGCAAAGGGTCTGAATACTTAGTAACATGTGATATTTCAGTTTTTCATTTTTAATAAATCTGCAAAAATGTCAACAATTCTGTGTTTTTCTGTCAATATGGGGTGCTGTGTGTACATTAATGAGGAAAAAAAATGAACTTAAATGATTTTAGCAAATGGCTGCAATATAACAAAGAGTGAAAAATTTAAGGGGGTCTGAATACTTTCCGTACCCACTGTATATTTTTTGTTATTTAAAGAGTGCGTTAATAATATGCGCCTATAGGTGGGTGCATAACGCGCATGATTGCACATACAGGGACGCACAGCAATACACAAACATGCCAAATATTAAAAATCGTCTCTGGAGAAGCATTTAGTCTTACCACTTGCAAATTCTGCCATGTAAATAGCGAATCCCCCATGGCACGGGCGCAACTGGCTTTTAAAGGGAATGAGAGATGAGATTCTGATTGGTTTATTGCATGTTATGCCCAAAACACAGCCATTACTCATTAAAAGAATAGGGACAACCCTTTTAGACCATTTTTCCCATCTATAAAGTATCAAAAGAGGACTCGGACATGCCGTAAGTGCACCTGCGCCGTGCCATGTGACCATGTGCTTAGATCGTTAAAATAGGGCCCATTGAATCAAAAGTCTAATTAAATTACATTTATTTCTTTAAATTAGGGTATTATGAAGTTGTGAATCACACTGGGATACATTTAGACAAGTGTACTTTTTATATACAGTATAAAGATTGTCTTAAATTTATTGTTGTTGGTTATTGGTTGACATAATTTGTTAATTATAATATATATTGGGCAAAACAATGGTTTGATTTTTAAATAACATTTCAAAAGTAAACTCTGAGAAATATTCAAAGTACTAAAAAGTGTGACAACTAGCCCCATTCTCCTCTACATTACTATTGTACTATTATATTTTCATATTTATATTTTTTATATTTTCAGTTTAATTTTAGTTTACGTTTTAATGATTTTATGTGCTGTTGTTTATATTAGTTTAATATTTCTATTTAGCTTTCTTTATTTCTTCAGTTTTAGTTTTTGTCATTTTAGTAACACAACTTATTTTATTTTAGTTACTTAAAATTTCCAATTCCAGTAAAAATGTAATATTATCATATATTTTTTTCAGCTTTATTTCAAATAACAAAATCTATTTTAATAGGTTTAGTTTTAGTTAACAATAACAATACTGCTGAACGCATTTTCCTCAATTGTGCAACGTCATTTCTGTTTCCTGAAGGTCCAACGCCTGAAGATGAGGCGAAGAGACCTGAAGAAGATTCATTCGGAGTAAGATGTCCTTTCTTTCTGAAGTTCTCCTTTAATTTCAAGTGGGCTTTCCAGCAGACGTAGCTGTATCATTGACTGCTTTATTGCTTTTTTCCCTGTAGATGTCGATTGCTGTTGGTCTGGCTGGCTTTGGATGCGTCTTCCTCATTGTGATTTTTGTCCTCATCAACAAATATAGCCGACGTAACAAATTTGGGATAAAAGGTATGAATATGTTATTCTGATAGATTATTTTCATGTTGAAATGCTCCTTGAAGGCAACATTTAAGTCCATATTTTGAGTTTTGGTGAATATTTTTGGCTGGATGGGGTTTTATCCGGGAATTTATTGGATCAAAAAATGGTCTCTATAGTGGTCAGGTGCTTGGATGGAAGTAATTGAAAAGTAAGAGGGCTTTGTGAACACAGATGAAAAGGAAAGTCAGTTTAGAGCAAGTTATTACATTTTGGTAAAAGATTATAAAGACAAACATGTGTGTCTTAATGTGTCTTCAAGTAAAAGGGGTCCATTTTGATTTCATGTTGACTTTGAATGTTTTATTCCCAGTGGCAAAAAGCAAAAATAGGGGGGGGGGGGGGGGGGGATAAAATAAAACTTAATTCTTTTCACCCTTTCTCGAAGCAACACAATAGATTTTCTCAGTCTTTCAGTTGTCAATCATCTCGAGGGACTGTGTAACATAATAGTTGTCGGCTTTGGTTTTGGGCTATGTTTAGAGGCTGCTTTTAAACAGTGGTCTGGCACATCATGAGTCAGATAGGGTTTGGTTTGTGCTGTGTGGGTTTGTGTGAATAGAATTTGAGTTGAATGCATCCTCCAGTCTCAGACCTTGGGGAGGCAGTTGGCGGAAATGCCTGTGAGTCTTTGTTTGGTTAGCCTAACTTCCTCTGCTAATATTATAGTTCATATCACGGTGGTGCAAGTGTCTTCAGAAATACGGTTTTATTCAAACCTACGTTTGTATTAGAGGTGGGCAGTACCACACAAACACACAAAAAACATGATGATGTGAGTAATTTTTGAATATGGTAAAGATATATATAACATTATAGTTGTTTTTGCAGGAAATTCAATGGAAAAAAATGTGTAAAGCTGATTTTGCATTGATGCCAATAATATTATTCATATTAACCATATCATTCAAGTTATGAATCTTATCTCAAAGAGATGCCTGAGGTTCAACCAAAAATACATTTTTTGTCATAATTTACTCAACCTCATGTTGTTCCAAAACTATATGCAATTTTCTAGATAAATATAGGCTTGTTGCAATTATTGATTAATCTTCTGATCATGGTTATTCGATCTAATTCTTATAGTGCTTAAATGGTCAAATACATACAAAATGATGTCAAAATGCCCGTCTTGCCGAGTATTCAGGTAAATACAATAACTTTTGGAACATAATTAGAAAACGCATGTTGTGTAACAGTATATTGGGTCTGTGCATAAGCTCTTAAAGTAACATCAGCCTAATAAACCTGCTGCTGTCTGTCATGTTAATTTAAAAAACAAGACTGAATAACTTTTGTAACTTTAATTGCAAGCATTGCAAGTAAGTAATTAGGGCCCTATGATTTCCATGATGCAGAAAATGCAGACGGAATCCAGTCATAAAAATGTAATTTACTGTATAACGCGGAAAGTCATGGAATTTGTAAAAATTTTGATGAAGAAATAAAAAGCTGGTCAGTACACTGAAATCAAGTCACGATATAGACTAGTTTCTGTGAATATTAAACCGCAAAAAGACTATTTAAGTATGAATCCTACATGTTCTGAAAAAACTTTTTTTTTTTAATTAATACATTTTGTTGTTTTTATGAATTCAATTAATTAGACATGCTTTTTGATTATTAAAATGTAATTAAACAATTAAAAAGGAATCCAGAAAATTTAAAACAGAAAACAGAATTTGGTAAAAATGAAACGGAATTTGAGAAAAAAAAAAAAAGTATTTCATAGGGCCCTAAAAAATTAAATTTTTGTTAAACTTTTAATAAACTGTTGTAAAATTGTATAAAATTCATGATTTCAATGAATTAGACATGCTTTTTTATTACTAAAATTTATTTTAACCATTAAAATGCAGTCAAAAAAAAAAAATGTAACGGATGTAACGGCCCTATGAAACGGATTTCATAGGGCCCTAAGTAATAAAATACGAGCAAATAAACAAAATGCAAACGATAGCACCAATAAATACAACAGAATAAAGTTTTTCAGGTGGGTCTAACAGTAGTATTCGAGTAAGAAATGCTACAGAAAAAACACTGGATAGTTTTCCCCATAGTATTGAAAATTATATTGAATATCGATATTTTTCAAGGTATCATATCAAAGCTGGAAATTCCAGTATCGTGACAACACTAATAACCATCGCAGTTATATACCCGAGATTTGCATCTTCTCCCAGCATTGCCCTCACTTCACTCTGCCTTTGAATAATGACTGTGTGTCCGTGGCAATATGTCAAAGAGGAAACAGATGACTATTATGATTATTTTATGTTTTCCAACCCCACTGCAGTCCTCATATCCATCTTCGCTTTTTAAAGCCAACAAAAATACGTTGGTCTCTGCATAACCCTCTTGACCCAAGACCCCCTACTCTTTTCTCATATGTGTGTCAAACTTAAAACGCTTTCTCTTTTTTGCGACAGTCCTGTGAGAGAAAGAGAATATGAGCTCCGTTCAATCTGAGAGGAACGGCTCATAATGTCTCACTCTCATTGATTGGCAAGGTTGAAGAGGCATAAAAGGATTGACACTCAAAGTGTGACGTCAATACAAGCCCTTTTCAAAATGCTGGCCTTCCCACAATACACCACTTGTACTGTTTTTCTCTTCGAATCAGCTGGAGGTCTTAGGCAGCCATTACCTCAGATTGAGCTGTATTGGATTTTTGCCTCACTCAATCATTCTGGAGCCTTTTTTTGCAGTTGGGGTTTGATCACAGACTATTTTGGGGCTGGCAGTAAAATCAGATTTTGTGTGTGTGTGTGTGTTTTCCTCGCTTTCTGTGTTTGGACCTTTAGATCGCTATTAAATCATCAAATCATAAATGGATGTTGTGCTGCACAACAACCGATTGATTGCGTTTGCCTTTCAGGGCACTTCTGCAATTGGTAAAGCTTCATAATCTGGCTCACTTTGGTGTTTGGTTGTAATTGCAAGTTTGTAGAGTGGTAAAATTCGAGAGAGGCATAACAGTATTTGCGTATTCTTAATTTAAGACCATTTTCAAGTTATCCCTGTAACCTTCTTGAGAATATTTTATTCTCTCTAGTGCATTTACATTAGTTTGCCATGCTAAATGGACTATTCAGACAGTAATTATTTTGTAAGGTGATTTGTGTGGAAGAAAAATTACACTTCGGATGGCAGTGGTTTTATGGGGAGAAGAGAGTTGTAAGTTTGTTTCCCTAACATGACCATATTCCAACATTATGGCAAGAAAGCAAAGTGTTAACGCATAGCCTGCCTGTTGCTGCCATTATAATGATCAATTTGAACAGTTTATGTGATTACATTTTGGCCCTAGTGCACTTAGCAGTGCGCAAAAAGAAGCTCAATGTTGTCCAATTTCTCCTTTTTCTTTAAGATGTTAATTAAAAACCTTGGTGTTTGTCGATCCACGGGGGCACAACCACAGACTGTGACCTATAAATGATTTAAAGTACCCCTTTTATCCCTTAAAACTCATCTTTGATCACCAGAATTACATATTTAAATGTTTTTTCCATGAAAAAATATTTCTTCATGCCTTAAAATAGCTTTAATGTAACTCTACACCCTTGTCTCATTTAGTATACGTGGTTCTATGAATATGCAAATTAGCCCCGCCTCCACTCACTCGCACAAGCTCAGAGATCCACTCGTTGACAATCACACGTTGACGTGAGTGGTTTCAAGGTAGTTTGTGACGTCAGAAATGCCAGTGATTTGCGTTTTTTGGTTCAAACTAAAAATATTCAGCAATGGTGTTGACTTATGAATTTGCACATGGTTTGTCTTAAAGCATATTAAAAACACCACATAGACATATAAACAACATTAAAATCTTAAAATGTGAAAGGGGTGTCTTGATCACATCGTGTCTCATGTTTTTATGTAAATGTGCATACATTTGGAAATAGAGCTTTTGGTCTTTGCCTCAACAGTTTCCTTATTCTGTGGAGGGAAACTTCTGTTAATCAGTTCCTGTCCTCTATCCATATGCCAACAAGAAAACAGATAATTGATTTGCATTACCAAGAAGAAAGTACACAGGAAATGTTGTTTTCAAGCATTTCTTCTTACAACATTTCCGCTGGGCATATTTAAGATGTTTTATCGAATTGAGTTCCATATAATGCATTCATTTCCTGTCAGGACGGATGTTTTAAGGCTTGTGTCTTATCTTATGGTCATTGTTTTATCTAAATTATAATCAGACATTTTCAGCCTCAGATCTGTAATATAATTAGCTTGCTTCATCCCTCCATGATGTAGATGTAACATTACAGATACATCGGATCTCGTTCACTAAATGCGTACGTGCATATGTGTGTCTACAACCTGTGTGCTGATTTTATTCAGAAATATTCATACATAAATTAGATTTTTTTTTTTTTTCAAAATAACAAAAAACAAATGACAAAAGAAGAGTAAAACAACTTTTCCACTTTAAATGACTAATTTGCATCTCTGTACAGACTTCAGAAGGACCCCAGTGTCAGGAACAAGTGGATGGATAATTTTTGATGGCATACCGGATCGTGTCGAAGGATTATATGTTTGTTCGGAGCATTTGACAACATATTGTTTTGTAAACTAGGCACAGTGTAATGGAGAGTTTGCAAAGAAACTTTTGTTGAAAGATGAAGCAACCGACTATATTGGATCTGTATTGGATTGGAGCAACATTGCAAACTGCAACAATTTCATAATGCTTTGCCTGTCAATTAAGATTTTATATGGATGTTTTCAAAGCACTTACGTGCAATAGCAAGATACTTGATACTTTTTCCCATGCAATGACGTTAGCCAATTACTGACAAGCCTTAAGGGACACGCCCACATGAATCAGAGCTTTTCAGATAGAGGGTCAGAATGTATATTATCATATTTTTGTGAATATATGGCTGTTTTTGTGCAAAACATCTTTAGCATTAAAATGGATACTCAAGGAACATATTACAGTATTTAAAAAATCCATGTCATGAGCCTTTTAGTTTCTGCATAAAAATGCTGCATTGCTGCATGTGCTCTAATGCTAGAGCGCATTTTTATAGAGCGTAAGGATACATGTGTGGAAAGTGCTTATATGTAGATGTTTTGGATGGGTATTATGATAATTACTAACTGCGGGTATGTGCTACTGTATTCAGAATAATCCGGATTCATCAGGATATGATGTTGCGCTCTAGGGCTTCTGTTTTTAATAAATAATACATCCCAAATAACAAATAATAATACATTTAAAAGTTAAAATATACTTTGCTTTACTTTCCTGCAACACTGCAACCCAAGAAGCTTTGATGTTTGTTTTCACTTTATTGAGCCAAGAGGTCAGACGGTGATGTTTCTATCCAACACTGGTTAAACATATTCTCACTATGTGAATCTGCTGGTCAGAGTTGAACAAACCTGAACGTTGGTATGCAGCAAAAGACAAAACGTCTGCGTATGTTTGAATGTAGTTTGCACCTGTTGTGAATCCGGGCAAACTTTTTGAGTGAGAATATTTTCTCTGGACTGACCAAAAGTTGTATTGGTATGATGTTTTAAAACATGTTTTTGAAAGAGGTCTCAGTAACACATTACATTAAGGTAGTTAATGCCCAGTAGTTAATGCTAAGTAATGCATTACCTAACATTAACATTAATGAGCAATGTATTTGTTACAGTATTTTTCATCTTTGTTACCTTTAATACATACAAATACAACTCATTTTTAGTTCATGTCCATTAAATAATATTAACAGATACTTTTGATTTTATTAAATGTATTAGTAAATGTTAATTTACGTTTAACTAAGATTAATACATGCGTTAGAAGTATTTGTCATTTTAAGTTCATGTTAACTAACACAGTTAACTGATGTTAACAAACGCAACCTTATTGTAAAGTGTAACGAAGTTTATTATTTATTATTGGATTTTATATATAAAAAAAAAACAGTAGTTCAGTAATAATTGCGAAATATACTTAGTTTAAACTAACTTTTCTATTTTAATATATGTTAAAATGTAATTTATTCCTGTGATCAAAGCTGAATTTTCAGCATCATTACTCCAGTCTTCAGTGTCACATGATCCTTTAGAAATCATATGATGATTTGCTGCTCAAGAAACATTTCTAATTATTATCAATGTTGAAAACAGTTGTGCTGCTTAATAATTTTGTGGAAACGGTGATGCATTTTGTTTCAGGTGTAACGGTTCCACTGAGTCATTTTTCTGAGTCTAAATGCAGTTTATTTCATGATTCAAAAAGTGAAGCAATAACTTGAAAATAAACATAAACTCACAAGGACATGAAGCTCACAACAGTGGACTACAGTTTTAAAAGATGACAAAGCTAGAAAAAGACACATGGCAAAATGAGGGCTAAAAACGTTATGTAGCTCCGCCCCTTTTCAGCACTGCGCTCGATGTCTTTTGACTTCCGGTTTGTATTTCCACAGCGATCTTACGTATTTATGAATGAACTGCTCGTTTTAAAATCTTCCCAGTCTACTGACATTTGTTAAGACATCTGCTTTAAACATTACAATGCTCATGATAACTTTCATTAACTCTTCACCAGCTAGTTATTCTTTGACAGCGATGCCATAGAAATATACAGAGCTACCGCAAAAACGGAAGTTCAAAGACGATATTATAAAGATGGCGGCGCACTTGTTTCTCTGGCGCATAAGGTCTATAAATACATAGAGTACTGATGAGCAAATAAGCAACACCTGAATGCAATGAACCAATGAGAATGTAATACAAATGAAAACAAAATAAAATTTATTAATAAAAAAAAAAAAAATTAATTTATTTAAAACAAAACAAACAAACAAAAAAAACTTTCTAACCCTAAATTAACAGTATATATCGTATAGTGTGCTTGGTTACATGGTGTTTGAACATAAATGTGTGTTAGCAGTGTGTGTACTATAATGTTAAAAATCCACCCACTACTTTTTTTTAATCATAAGCAGTGTCTCAGAACAAGCCATTTTCATTTTCTGAGCAGTATGACATCATACTGCTCAGGCCCCGCTTACGACTGCTGACGGACTCTGCCGTATTAGCATAAAGCGAGTTGTACAAAGGCCGTATCAGACAAGAATGTCTCATAAGCAACTCAGGTGTTTTGACAGTTTCTGACATTTTCAGTGCGTAAGATTGTCCTGTTTTGTTGTTGCATGAGCTCTTGAAGCTCCGCCACTCTTCTTCAAAGGGGGCCGGGAGCAGAATATATTTACTTTATATTCACATAGAAAACATCTATTTTAAATTGTAAAACTCTTTCACAATATTACTGTTTTTACTGCATTTTTGATTAAATAAATCCAGCCTTGGTGAGCAGAAGAGACAAAGGCTTATTTCAATTGTACAATTACAATTGTAATGTTTCCAAACTTTTGATAGGTACTGTATTTTCTGTGATCTTTTTATAAACCAATCATAAAATTGTCATAAAAATATAGGGGAAAATATTAGATATTGGTTATTGTTCAGCAGTGTATTTGATTTCTTATTAAAAGCAAGTTGATTTAAAATGAAAAGCAAGAGATGAGATGTAAAAAAATAAAATCTATCAATTAGACAAAGGTCAGATAAAAACTGGTATTACACCCAACATTTCTGTCCCCCTCACTTCTGAAATGATGGCTACGCCCCTGGTCACGTGTCTTTACGGGATGTGTAAAGACAGATTTACAGATCTCTAAATCTGTAAATCGCATAGATTTCAGAAAATCCCAGGCAGTGTGAATTAACCAAAATCAGATGATCCCGGGATCCATTTTCAGTGTATTTTCCAGAATCTCTGTGTGAAAGGGGCTCATCAGACATCTGAAATAGCATGAGATATGCTTTTTGCCCAATATTGGGGAGGAAGACTGAGTTACGATGACACATGATCTTAGCATCACTAACTGCATGTGACAGGGTTTATTTTAGCTTCACGGCGAAAACCCTCCCCTTTGCTTCCCCTCCACGCTCTTTGCCCTGATAGCTCACCTGCCTATTAAGATCTTATCATCGCTGTCACAAGGGCTTAAACCTTCCTCGGCTACATTACCACAGTAAGCCAAGGGCTGTTTAGCACACATCATCAAACCCAAAGATTTCACGCCTGACTGACTCACCTTGCCCCAGCGAATGAAGCAGTCAATGGAGCCACACACAGAAAAACAGCTCACGTGAAGACACCCGCGAACATGTCTGAAACAACCCTGACATGCAGTTTCTTTGACAGACGGCTACGCACAAAGACACTTTGAAGCTGTCGCTGATATGGAACAATAACCATTTTCTAATGTCAAAATCACAGCAAGGAACAGCTGCCTTTTTTTACCCATCCTCGAAAGTGAAACAGGGTCATTCAGCACCGTTTTTCAATTTTGAAAAGCACTTCACTCCATTATGATTGGGGTTTAAAAGGATACTTTCCCCATTGAATTAATACACTGCTTTTTATCAACCATATTCCTGCTCTACCAGCGACCGAACGCATATCTGTAATCACATCATTTTGGTAATAAAAATGAGCGTATACCCCTCTTGAGATGGAAAACTCTCTCTTCCAAAAAATCCTTGCTCATCTCGTATTTTATCATTGTTTCAGGTTCATTTGTTGCTTAAGTGCTCCCTAGCTCATACACAGTGCCAATATGAACCCATTATGTCTGACTGTAGCAGTATTTGGTATTGTAAGTGGTGTTTGCTAAGGCATTTGAACAAACCTGAAACCCAAAGTATTAAACTTTGGCACATTACTGATCCTGCACCATTTGCACTATAGACATGAATGATACTTCAAATTGTTAGTGAAGAAAGATGTGTTATTCCTTTTTTTAAGTAATCAGACTTGCATTATTTGCTTAGCGGACTATAAAACAGGTGAAAAAACCCATTGACTTACATTGAGCCATATCTAGAGAACAGCTTTTGAAATTGGATAGTAGGCAACCACCGAAAACATCCTATAGGCATTATGGATGTGAGCTGAGTTCTGCATAGATGCTCACTTTTTTTTTTTTTTTTTTTTTTTCCAGAAAATGATCATTTCAGGAGTGTGCAAAATTCAGAGTTGAACAATTGTCTCCTTTTCAGTTCAGATGACATTTGAATTGAATTGGCCACAATACACAGGAAGTTGAACTGGAATTTGAATTGAAATAACAGGAGAAAAAAGTTATTAAATTGCAATTCAAAGAAATTCAACACAGGTAATGCATTATGGGAAATGAAGTACTCTTCCACAAATCCATCCATCCATCCATCCATCCATCCATCCATCCATCCATCCATCCATCCATCCATCCATCCATCCATCCATCAGTCTATTCAACTGTCTGTCCATCCATTCATCCATCCATCTGTACAGTATATATCCATCTATCAGTCTATCCAACTGTTTATCTGTCTTTTCATCCATCAGTCCATCCCTCCATCCATTCATATCTATATATCAGTCCATCCATCCATCCAACTGTCTATATATGCATCCATCCATCCATCCATCAGTCTACCCACCTGTCCATCCATCCATATCCGTCTGTCTGTCCGTCCATCTATCCATCTCTATATATCCATCCAACAGTCTAGCCTACTGTCCATCCATCCATCCATCCATCCATCCATCCATCCATCCATCCATCCATCCATCAGTCTATCCAACTGTTTGTCTGTCCACCCATCCATCCATCCATCTCTATATATCCATCCAACAGTCTAGCCTACTGTCTGTCCATTCATCCATCCATCCATCCATCAGTCTATCCAACTGTCTGTCCATCCATCCATCCATCCATCCATCCATCCATCCATCCATCAGTCTATCCAACTGTCTGTCCATCCATCCATCCATCCATCCATCCATCCATCCATCCATCCATCCATCTCTACAGTATATATCTATCAGTCTATCCAACTTTTTGTCTGTCTTTTTGTCCATCAATCCATCCCTCCATCCCTTCATATCTATATATCAGTTTATCCATCCATCCATCCATCCATCCATCCATCCATCCATCCATCCATCCATCCATCATCTCTATATATCCATCTATCAGTCTACCCAACTGTCCATCAACCCGTCCATCCATCCATCCAACTGTCTGTATATGCATCCATCCATCCATCTCTATATATATCCATCCATCAGTCTACCCACCTGTCCATCCATCCATATCCGTCTGTCTGTCCGTCCATTTATCCATCTCTATATATCCATCTATCAGTCTATCCAACTGTTTGTCTGTCCACCCATCCATCCATTTCTATATATCCATCCAACAGTCTACCCTACTGTCTGTCCATCCATCCATCATCCATCCATCCATCAGTCTGTCTGTCCATCCATCCATCCATCCATCCATCCATCCATCCATCCATCCATCCATCCATCCATCAGTCTATCCAACTGTCTGTCCATCCATCCATCCATCCATCCATCCATCCATCCATCCATCCATCCATCCATCCATCCATCCATCCATCCATCCATCCATCCATCCATCCATCCATCCATCCATCCATCCATCCATCCATCCATCCATCTCTACAGTATATATCTATCAGTCTATCCAACATTTTGTCTGTCTTTTCGTCCATCAATCCATCCCTCCATCCCTCCATCCATTCATATCTATATATCAGTCTATCCATCCATCCATCCGTCCATCCGTCCATCCATCCATTTATCCATCCATCCATCCATCCATCCATCCATCCATCCATCCATCCATCCATCCATCCATCCATCTCTATATATCATCCATCCATCCATCTCTATATATCATCCATCAGCCTACCCACCTGTCCATCCATCCATATCCATCTGTTTGTCCATCCATCCATTTATATATATCCATCAGTTTACCCAACTGTCTGTCTATCTGTCCATCCATCTGTCCCTCCATCCATGTTTATTAAACTTTTAAAAACTTTCCAACAGAATTGACAGACTTTATTTGGTTAGAAATTATTGTCAGTTCATTTTTAATTCAAAATTAATTTTAATGAATTTTAATTCTGTTTCCTTTGAAATTTGAATTACAATTATGTGTCCTGTTTGTTTCCTCAATTTAAATTAAATACAAATTCAGGAGTTTAAATAGCATTCTCAGTTCAGTCCTGAATTACGCATAACCCTGGTAAAAATATATATATTAGGGCTGTCAATAGATATTTTTTTTTAATCGTGATTAAATGCGCACCCTTAATCGCGATTAATTGCACACTTATCGTGAAATTAAGCATTCACCATTTATCTTGTTTAACACGTCCATTTTGCCATCATTGCCTATTTCCAGCAAAGTAAACCATCAGATTTAAGTGTGATTTTCACAAAACTGTATTTTTCAGCTTTTTTCAAGGTAAATTTAGATGTCTTTCCAAAAAAGGACACCAAATAACCAAATGATATGATTTCATATAATTCACACATTTATATAGGCTACACCAAAGCACCCATAAAAAAACCACAACAAAAAACGAAAAAACGTTTTAGAATTCACAGTGTATAGTATGTGCAACAGCAAAGAGCTTGTTTACATTTTAGACAAGTCAAGTTGTGATACTGAACAGGACCATATGGAGATGACAAAAACAAACAAACAAAAAAAAAACACCTTGACCTGCATATATACTAAAGTACACAGCAACATACACAGGACAAATCCAACCATTATCCTGAATATGTGTGAAAACAACGTGTGTCAGGATTATTTGGTGTTAGTTTCATTCCTGTGTGTTTTTTTCCTGTGCTTCAGTTTTGTCTTAATTGTATTCTAGTTAGTCTCCCTGGTTACTGATTACATTCAGGTGTCTGTCATTATGTTCCCTGTGTATTTATACTCCCTGTGTCATTCAGTTCATTGTCGGTTCTCGTCTGTGTAAGGTGTGTTTGTTGCTACCCGTTCGCTGTGCTTTAGATTGTGTTAATAAACCTTTGTGTTGGAATTCTTATTATCTTCATCTTCGTCTGCTTTCCTGCAACTCACCGTGATAACGTGAATATACTGAAATGTGTCTGTGCATAAATACAATGTGTGATCAGTGCGTCGAGAGCACTCATACATGATTTGTTTGCCCATCAATATAACGGACTCACGCGTGCTTCTGTACGTCACCGTAATCGTCTTTACTTTGATTGCAATCCTCATCCATCAAAACTTTACTAGCAAGAAGCTGGTTTGCTTTATCCAGCCATTTATCATCAGGCCATACAGCGGTGGGATGTTTCGACGTTCCGTTCAGACAGGAACAGCGCGATGCAGGAGGACTCGCGCTCTTCAGATACAATGACAGAATATGACAGAGAGTTTGTGTTTTAAAGTGAAACAGACACTGAAATTAATAATTATCTCTGCTGTCTCTGATATAATCAGCATGGACTTTAAGAGCATCTAACTGCGTAAAGTAAATTACGTTATGATACAATTGCACATGCTTCCGTAATTTTTTCGCGTTAAATGCGTCAAATTATTTTAACGCGTTAAGGATTTCGAATGCGTTAATGTGTTAACGTTGACAGCCGTAATATATATATATATATATATTTATATATATATTTGCAATGGTCTGTGTTTGTAGTTACCTGTGGGTAGGCTATGCTTCTCTGTGATTGAGCTGCTGTAAAAAAGAACCTCTTTTTCCAACATAAGTACTACATAGTAAAAACACTTAGCCTCTCAATGCTATTCACCAGACAGATACTGCCCATCTGAACTCTATCATAGGGAATAGGGGACATTGATAAACGCTCGTTCTCACCCTCTTAAGGCTGTATGAAATGGAGATGAAGGTGTGTGTCATGCAGAGATGAGGGGTCATTATCGGTCCCCTAAAGGCAGTGCACTAAATCAATTTCACGCCAGTAAAATGGCTCAGTCCCTCTCGCTGTAACACCATTAAACATGATAGAAGCTGACGCGCTCTGGACGTGCTTTGATAATTATTGGGGTGAGAACGTAGATTTGTGTGCAGTTAATTATGAACTTGGTGAGATGATATTGTTGTAGAACATTCAGTCCAAGGTCAGAATTCTCATTACAGACATGTTTAGATTATTTTGGGGTTGTGTTTCTTGATCATTCTAGGTGAGGAGAAATATTTGGCTATAACTTGGCCCAGAAGAGATACTTTGGATTAGACTAGAGCAAATGCTTCAGAATGAGATCAGTTATTGTGCATGTCACTTTAAAGCATTCATATTATAGCTTGCTCTGCCACTGAGGCAACTTTCCCTTAATCACAATCACCTAGCTATATTTGATACAGTAAGAGGTTATTGATTATAAGGTGCAATGCAATCTAAAGTGTGCTGCAAAATTATATGCATTATAAATCAGAAAAAACTCTAAAATAGACTCTGAATAAATTGTGGAGACGTGTTGCAAAATTTCCACATTGGTCGATCAGACAAAGTGGACTTCCAATTGGTGGTTGTGTGCTCTTAAATATTTAAAAGGATTGATTAATAAGTGTTTCAGCTCAGGTATATTTTAAAATATTTCAGAAATCATTCTAATGTGGTAATTTGGTGCTCAAGGAACATTTCTTAGTATTATCAATGTTAAAAACAGTTGTTATATATATATATATATATATATATATATATATATATATACATTTATGTCCTGATTATCCACACTCTATATACTATTCTTCCAAAGTCTCTCTGTCTGACCTGTGCAATACGTTTTGAAAACATGGGGGCATTTTGTGCATTAACTTTAGCGGAACTGTCATCTATAATAGGCAATTTCTGTGATCGTCATGGTGTGTTGTCACAGTTGTCACAGGAGAGGGGAACGTGATAGTGAAGAGTGCTGTTGGGATGGAGAAATCATTTCTTTTCCACACCGAATCAAGTCTGTGTTTCCCCCTCACCAGTTATCTGCATCCATTGATAGGTCACTTAATTTAATAGTGGCTCCATAGTGCTTATAATGTCAATGGTCTGAACACAACTGTCACAGTGCAGAATCACAGAGTCTGTGTTATTTTACACATCTTAAGCCTTATTGTTTTAATATGTTAAATGTGAAGGATTTGCATTTCTTGAAGGAATCAGATTTCAGTATTCAAACAGATGACAGAAACAAGACCAACTGTAATTCAGAATGCAGATATGATATAAAAAAGATATAGATATTATATTTAAATACTAAACATTCTATCAATGTATGTCATTAAGAGATTTTTGAACTTTATTCTTTACTTTCTTAAAAAGTATAAGGTTTGTAGTAATAAGAAATTATAAATTAATTATATATATATTAATTAATATATTTAATTATATAAATTAAATATATATTTATATATACAGTGCCCTCCACTAATATTGGCACCCTTGGTAAATATGAGCAAAGGTGGCTGTGAAAATAAATCTGCATTGTTTATCCTTTTGATCTTTCATTAAAAGATTTCACAAAATTCTAACCTTTCATTTAGGTAAAACAATTGAAAATGGGGAAAAAAAGCTCATTATGAAGTTCTAGTTCACGTTGACCACAATTATTGGCACCCAATTATTGCAACCTCCTTTGATGAGTTTGGAGAACACCTGACAAGAGATCAGAGACCATTCCTTCATACAGAATCTCTCCAGATCCTTCAGATTCCCAGCTCTATGTTGGTGCTTCTTCTCTTCAGTTCACTCCACTCATTTTCTTTAGGGTTCAGGTCAGGGGACTAGAATAGTAATGGCAGAAGCTTCATTTTGTGCTCAGTGACACATTTTTGTGTTGATTTTGATGTTTGTTTTGGATCATTGTCCTGATAGAAGATCCAACCACGGCCCATTATTGGATTTCTAGCGGAAGCGGTCAGGCTTTGATTTTTTTTTATCTGTTGGTATTTGATAAAATCCATGATAGCATGTATCTGAACAAGATGTCCAGGACCTCCAGCAGAAAAATAGACCCACAGCATTAAAGATCCAGCAGTATATTTAACCGTGGGCATGGGGTACTTTTTTATCCATGTGTGCACCAAACCCATCTGGTGGATTTGCTGCCAAAAAGCTCTTGTTTTAGTTTCATCTGACCATAGAAGCCGGTCCCGTTTGAAGTTCCAGTCTTGTCTGACAGCTGAATATGCTGGAGATTGTTTTTGGATGAGAGTAGAGGATTTTTCTTGAAACCCTTCTAAACAATTTGTGGTGATGTAGGTGCTTTTTTTTAGGCTTTCTGAGACTCAAGACTCAACTATTCTCTGCAGTTCCCCAGTTGTGATCCTTGGAAAGTATTTGGCCACTCAAACATTTACTCATTGTGATGAACGATTAAGGTAATTTGGCCTTTGTGTTTACACATATTTGTACTCCTGTGGAACAGGAAGTCATGGCTGGACAATTTCATGCTTCTAGTCATCCTGGTGTGCTAAAAAATGTAAATATGAATTGGAATATACTTCAGAGATATTTTACTCATAAGAATTTCTAGGGGTGCCAATAATTGTGGCCAACATATATTGGAGAAAAACATTTATTTTATAATGTCAAGTCAAGTCAAGTCACCTTTATTTATATAGCGCTTTTTACAATGCCGATTGTGTCAAAGCAGCTTTACAGTGATAACTGATATATAATTTTGGCTGCACAGCAGCTCTTAAAGAAAATAGTGTCAGTATCCATCTTAAGTAAATTCAGTACTGGAGTAAACAGTGATGTCATCATCCAGCTCAGTTCAGTTCGCATACAATGGTGTCAATGCAGGCAGATCAAAACACTGTTGAATATCAAATGTCAAATGTCCCCAACTAAGCAAGCCAAAGGCGACAGCGGCAAGGAACCCAAACTCCAACAGGTGACATCAGATGGCAAACAGGTGTTAAAAATGGAGAAAAAAACCTTGGGAGAAACCAGGCTTAGTCGGGGGGCCAGTTCTCCTCTGGCAAACAGTGCTTTGTTATGATTCAGGCAGCTATCATAAGTCCGATGGGATCACAACAATCAAAGAATTCCAGTTCCATCCAGTTGAGGATCGTATTCATCACGGCAGTACAGACGGTTTGTTGAGGAACTGTGCCACTGGCTGTCGTGTTGATGAGGCCTTCACAGTGGATGATCTCTGCTGATACTTCAGGGCTGTGTTGTGGTCGTGTCAAGGCACAGGTCCTCGATCTCACCTGGATACGGCCCAGATCCGGCTGACTATGGTAAACCTTGGGTTAAACAGAGAGACTAATATTAGCATAGATGCCATTCTTCTTCTGATGTAACGAGTACATCTGGTGTTATAGGAAGTGTTCCTGGTTCCGGCTGACCTAATTTATGCAGCCTAACAATCCTTTAATGGATTTAAGAATATAAATTGATAATATGTTATGTGTATGCCAGGTTAAAGAGATGTGTTTCTAGATGTGTAGTCTAGATTTAAACTGACAGAGTGTATCTGCTTCCCGAACAATGTTAGAAAGATTGTTCCAGAGTTTAGGTGCCAAATAGGAGAAGAATCTACCGCCTGCATTGGATTTCGATATTCCAGGTATTATCAACTGGCCTGAATTCTGAGATCACACGTGAAGGACTATAATGCATTAAGAGCTCGCTCAGGTACTGGGGAGCTAAACCATTTAGTGCTTTGTAAGTAATTAGCAAGATTTTAAAGGAAGCCAATGCTGGACAGAACTGGGCTAATATGGTAATACTTCCTAGTTCTAGTAAGAACTCTAGCTGCTGCATTTTGTACGAGCTGTAGTTTATTTATCAGGCGAGCAGAACAACCACCCAGTAAAGCGTTACAGTAATCTAGCCTTGAGGTCATGAACGCATGAACTAACTGTTCTGAATTTTTCATTGAGAGCATATGTCGTAGTTTAGATATATTTTTAAAATGGAAGAATACGGTTTTACAGATGCTAGTAATAGATAGAATAGAAAGATTGGTATCAAAGAGCACACCCAGGTTCCTAACTGATGACGAAGACTTAACAGAGCAGCCATCAAGTGTTAGACAGTATTCTAGGATATTACGTGAAGAAGTTTTAGTTCAAAAAATTAGAATCTCTGTTTTTTCTGAATTTGTAGTTGTAGGAAATTACTGGTCATCCAATTTTTTATATCAGCTATGCATTCCGTTAATTTTGTGAATTGGTAAGTTTCGTCAGGGCGCGAAGAAATATAGAGCTGAGTATCATCAGCGTAACAGTGAAAATTAACGCCATGCTTCCTAATGATATTTCCCAAGGGTAACGTACAGAGTGAAAAGCAACGGTCCTAGTACTGAGCCTTGCGGTACTCCATATTAAACTTGTGATTCATATGACATCTCTTCATTTACTTCTACAAACTGATAACGGTCAGATAAGTATGATTTGAACCATGACAATGCAATTCCACTAATGCCAACATAAATTTTGAGTCTATTTAAAAGAATGTTGTGATCGATAGTGTCAAATGCAGCACTAAGATCCCGTAACACTAATAGAGAGATACAACCCCAATCTGATGATAAGAGCAAATCATTAGTAACTCTAATGAGAGCAGTCTCAGTACTATGGTACGGTCTAAATCCTGACTGGAAATCCTCACAGATACCATTTCTTTCTAAAAAAAAAAAAAAGAAAAAAAAAGAAAAATGAGATTTGAGATCGGCCTGTAATTGACTAATTCTCTAGGATCAAGTTGTGTTTTTTTTTAATAAGAGGTTTAATAATAGCCATCTTAAAAGTTTTTGGTATGTATCCTAGTGATAAAGATGAATTAACGATATTAAGAAGAGGATCTATGACCTCTGGAAGCATCTCTTTTTAATAGCTTAGTCGGTATAGGGTCTAACATACATGTTGTTGATTTTGATGATATAAAAAGTTTAGACAATTCTTCCTCTCCTAAAGCAGCGAATGAATTGAATTTTTCCTCAGGGACACTACAATGCACTGTCTGATGCAATACTGTAGTAGATGGTTGCATGGTTATAAATTTCTCTCTAATATTGTCAATCTTGGAAGTAAAGAAGTTCATAAAGTCATTACTGCTGTGCTGTTTGGAAACATCAGAAGTTGAAGCTTTATTTCTTGTTAATTTAGCCACTGTATCAAATAAATAACCAGGGTTGTGTTTATTTTCTTCTAAAAGGTTTGAAAAATAGGCAGATCTAGCAGTTTTTAAGGCCTTTCTGTACTCAATCATTCTCTCTTTCCACGAAATGCGAAAAACTTCTAGTTTTGTTTTCTGGCTGCTACCTTTAGGGCCCGAGTGTGGTCATTGTACCATGGCGTTGGATTAATTTCCTTAATCTTTTTTAAACGCAAAAGGAGCAACTGCATCTAATGTGCTGGAAAAGACAGAGTCAGTAGTTTCTGTTGCAACATCGAGGTCTTCTAACCTATCTGGTATGCTAAGGCGATGAAACTGATCAAGAAGATTATTTATAAAGCAATCTTTAGTGGTAGAAGTGATGGTTCTACCATATTGTGGCAGGGAGGCAGTTTAGCAGCCTTGACTAAATGTAGTATACAAGAGACTAGATAATGGTCTGAGATGTCGTCACTCCGCTGCAGAATTTCAACGGCATCAATATCGATTCCATGTGACAATATTGGATCTAAAGTATGATTACGACAATGAGTGGGTCCTGACATGTGTTGTAGAACTCCAGTAGAGTTTAGAATGTTTGTAAATGCCAATCCCAATGCATCTTTTTCATTATCTACATGGATATTAAAATCACCAACAACAAGGACTTTATCCGCAGCTAGTACTAACTCTGACAGAACATCAGCAAATTGTTTGATAAAGTCTGTATTGTGTCCTGGTGGCCTGTATACAATAGCCAGCACAAATGTCAACTTACATAACGTTACATAAAGTACCATCACTTCGAAGGAATTGTATTTGAAAAACTTTTGAATAATTCTGTAAATATTACTATAAATTACAGCAACACCTCCCCCTCTGCCTTTCTGACGAGGATTGTGTCGATAATCGTAACCTTGAGGGCTACACTCATTTAAAGTAATGTAATCGTCTGGTTTTAGCCAGGTTTCTGTCAAACACAGCAAATCTAGATTATTGTCTGTGATAATATAATTTACAACTGCTTTTAAATAAAGGGATCTAATATTCAACAACCCAAGCTTTATCATTTGTTTATCAGTATTATCTCTATTTTTTATTTGCTGAACATCAATTAAAATTTTACCCTTAAATGGGTTTGGAAGTTTTTTGTTTTTACTAATTCGGGGTACAGACACAGTCTCTAAGTGATAATATCTAGGTGGAAGAGTTTCTGTGTGTTGGGAATTATCTGACTTCTGTGACGTGAGACAGCTAGCAGACAGTCGGGTTAGCTGGTCTGTCTGCTTCCTGACCTGGGCCCCAGTTTCAATTGTTTTATTTTGATGAAAGGTTAGAATTTTGTGAATTTTTTTAATGAAAGATCAAAAGTATAAACAATGCAGATTTATTGTCACAGCCACCTTTGCTCATATTTTCCAAGGGTGCCAATATTAGTGGAGGGCACTGTGTATATATATATATATATATATATATATATATATATATATAATTATACATTTGAATGGAGCCTGTATCTTATGTGGTTCAGGCTTAACAGAAGTTTAGAACAAAGGAATATGAATACAGTGTTTCATTTCAAGCAGTGTAATTATATAATACAATGTCACCTTAATGTCAATTTTTGCATAAATAACTTTTTGCCTGGACTTTTTTGCACTGAAATATTACTTGTTAGCAAAAAAAAAAAGTGAAATTAACATGTTTTATGTTGTGAGAATGCCATGGGAGGTCATGCATCATTATTGTTCTCTGTATTTTTCAGGCACAAAACATATAATTAGCGGTTGTCAAACATAATTTTGTAAGCATGCAGACTTGGTTTGGCTGGAAATTAAATTGTCAACATGTTCAGAATCACTGTAGTGTGTATGATGATAAAGTTGTAGCCTCATTCTCAAGTGTCGTTGAATTCAACACGTTTGAGTCAAGAATTCACTCAAATAGTCTTTAAAGGTGCGGTAAGCAATTTCTGAGCAATGCTGTTGAAAGTGGATTGGACTGAGCACCAAAACACACTTGTAGCCACTCAGCAGTAAGGAGCGTATACACTCATAAAGGGGGAAGTGCCTGTGCTGCATAGCATGTTCATGAATTTGGGGGTGGAGCTATCAAGATAGAGGTGTGATCCTTTTGGGTAGGGGTGTGTTTGTTTTGGTGATTTCCAATATCAACAGTGTTTCTCAGGGTGTGTTCACACTTGTAGTTCGGTTATTTTGGTTTGTTTAGTCCAGACCAAAAAAAAACAAAAAACATATTTAATCCTGGTCCGATTAACGTTCAGATTGGCAATTTTATCACCAAACCAAAAGATACATTCACAACCTGATTGGTCGGATTTTATGACGTATTGCCTATTTTGAGACAGAACTTACCGAACATCCAAAACAATACTGTGTGCTGAGATAAATGCGCTTGTTGTTTGTGCGTAGCCTGCATATGATGGTATTTTTGCCAGCTGAGAACTCGTGAAGAGCTTATAAAATTTGTAAAGGTGTCAAAACTGCGGTGGGAATTCTTCCGCCACACACAAAAACGATCTGCTGCGTGGAGACGCGTGTCTGATGCCTGTGATGGGCAAACTCACGACTATGACGAGAAAAACCGAAATGTGTGAGTATTCTGTCCTTTTTAAGGTCTCATCTTCCTGTTTTTGGTTCGTTTACATATCTTTGGTCCGTGCTGTGTTCATATATCATTCGGACTGCACCAGAGTTAGTTTGGAAACTTTGGAAACTCTGCTTGTTTGGCACAAGAAACAAACACATAGGAACGAAAAGACATTGCAAACTAAACAAGACATAATCCCAACATTAGCATAGATGCATTAAATTAATTAAAAGTGACAATAAAGACATTTTTAATATCATTGATTCTTGAGAAGCAAATCAGCATATTAGAGTGATTTCCAAAGGATCATGTGACACTGAAGACTGGAGAAATGATGCTGAAAATTCAGCTTTGATCACAGAAATAAATTACATTTTTAAATATATTCAAATAGAAAACAGTAATTTTAAAATGCAATAATTCATATTATTACTGTTTTTTGATCAAATAAATGCAGCCTTGATGAGCAGAAGAGACTTCTTTTAAAAACATAAAATATAATTTACCGACCACAAACTTTTGAATGATAATGTACATGTATTATATTTAGAAATGGCTTTTGTACCTCAAGACCAATTAATGAGAGAAAACAATTTTTGTACTTTACACTGAAAAAATGTGTTGAAACAAATTTCTCAAGTGAATTGAATTGAACATGGAATTTTGAAGAAGAAACACTGAAATAGTATTTTCTTGTAAAACACTCCAAAAACCAACTTCAAAAATTCATTTTTTTTTTACAGTGTAGAGATCTAAAGAAAATTTTGTCTTGATAATGACAAAAAAAAAAAAAAAAAAAAAAAATGCATGGCATCTTAGAGGTTCCATAATACATGTCCTGCATTAATTAATGACTGCAGAATTAGTCAGCACCCAAAAGGCCAAGTTTTAGATGAGTGTTCATTTCTAAAAGACTTCTGTTCTCATGTCATCTTTTCTAACTTAATCTGTCTTAGTGCTGCTTTTCTGCTCCAGTGGGAACAAATGCAACCAATTTTTACTCATTGAGCATGATAATTAGCAACAATTGTAAAAGTAATTTCACAGATTAGGCAACCTCAACAGAGCAAAGCTTGCCTATTAGCTTAAAGCCGAGTGCACACTGTATGATTCTTGCCACGATTTTCTCTTCTGAGACTAAATTTGCAGGTCACATAGTGTGGCATGCTCACCAACGTCTGATTAATTGCCTTTGTGCTGAGTCTTGTACAATCCGAGAAGCAAGAAATGTAAAGGACAGTAAAAAAAAAAAAAATCCCACAGTGTGCATCCAGTTTAAACTTGAAAAATGAGGTACATGGTGACTCTTCTTAGAACAGGAGTTCATTGAATTAAGGCCATTTGACCAACGGGTCACCATCATGAGGATGTGTTATGTTTAATTAAAGAAAGTAAATTATATTGGAACTCTATCAGTAAGATTCTAAATTCCAATTCTAAATGTATTGCTTTCACAGTAGATGAAAGGCTGGTTTGAGCCCTAGAAAATCACAGCCATGGAGTATCACCATTGTGCCTTTGAGTAAAGCACTTAACCCCAGCTGCTCCAAGGGGATTGGCGATGTAGTAAACGTACTGTAGGTTGCTTTGGATACAAGCATCTGCTTAATGAAAATAAATGTCATTTTTTTAGTCACCAGGGTTAAATTGCTGTCTTGCCAGACAGGATCATTTGCGCAATTTATGGCGTATTGTGATAATATTGCATTTGTGGGATCCTTGGCAACTCCCAAATCTAATGTTTTCTTTTCAGCATATTTAGGATCTGTTGAAGGCATGAGAAGAGTCACGTATCTCAGACGTTAGTCAAAGGCACAGTCATTCATCCAGTTGATCTGCTAGAAGAACACTTGTAGCCTTTCACTGTACATCTCAAAAACACCGTCTGCCATGTTCTGAGCACCAGCGTCATCCCTCAGAGAACGCGTCATGTTCACTGTAGATGAGTGGGCGAATGCAAATCAGTCTTATTTCCAGCGCTCTAGTGTTTGTTAAACAGCACAGAAATCACTGTGCTTTCAGAATCACACACCACGAAAATAGTCTATAATCGTTTTAATCCCAGATGTAGGAGGAAGTTGCTTTTTTTAAAGATCACAATTTGCTTTTAAAAAATGTCAGCACACACTGTGTGTCTGAGAACGTAAAGCTCTTATCTTCTTCTTATGTTGATCAAACAAAGGGAATATTCGTAGTGTCAGATTTTTTTTCCCTTTTGCCCTTAGCCTTTGACAACGTGAATACTAACAAGAGCGAACAGTTAAAAGGACCAGGAACGTGCAGAGAGTTCCTCAGATGCAGGGGCTCAAATGTAAAAAAAGGGGGGGCATACGGACTTAATTTAACCAACTATGATAGTTTCATAAAATGGTAAATCAATATGCAGTACATAAGAGTAAATTGAACACTACTTACCATTAATGCGACTTTAGTGCTGCATGGTTTTACAGAGAGCTTTATAGTCAGTTCACATCCATTATTTAAATGACACAATTCAATTGTAAAATGAGACTGACCGCAGATCCAGATCGCTCCAGAAATGTAAATTCTTACATCTATTCGGACTGTAAAACACTCATAGTTTTTTTCTTTTAGCTTCATCTTTTTAAAAAAAAAACAAACTGGAAAGAGATGTTGGCTATAAGAGCTGGTCCTAGACTATAGCAAAACTTTGTCAGGGGCCCCTGTAAGTGCGTTCATAAAAATACAACACAGTCTGACGGCAATTCGTTTTGCTGAATTGGTGGCTAATTTGTGTGAATTAATTTGTACATTTTCATATGATCTGTTTAAACCCCAGTGATGGGTAGGTTTAGGGGTGGGGTTAAGGGTGGTCCTTCATAATGAGATTCATTTAAAAATCATACATTTTTGTACAAACCAAATTGTACGAAATCATACGAAATCGCCACCTTGTAAAATATGTACGTTTTCCCATGAGATCCGGTTGAGAAACTCCAAAATAACCCTTTTCAGAGCAATTTCATTGTCAACAAACAGTGAGTTACAACTTTCAGTAATACAGTAAAAAAATAAAATTACAAAAGCAATAGCACAAATACAACAGGAAAAATAAAGTAATCAAATGTAAAAAAAAAAAAAAACACATTGCAGTGTCTTTAACATTAGGGGGGAACAAAGAAATTAAATAATTAAAAGATTAAAAGGGATTTAAGGGAATAAAGAAGAAATAATTTAAGCTAATTATAGCCTATAGTTGTGAAGTAGTCCATTTAAACTCTTTGCAAATAATATTTTATTTAATATGCACACATTCACTCTTGTTTGTATGTCTAATATGTCAAAAATGTAAAAAAAACATCCCTTGTCTTGTCACATTCAGTCATAATTGAAATGACTTTCAATTCAAAATGGAGAAATTCCATAAAAAAGTTGAGCAGTTTGCATCACTGTATGTTACTGTGGGTCGGTCGTTAAACATATCCATCGTAAAACAGTTGTCAAATATTAAATGTTATATATGTTCAGTTTTTAAACTGTCTGCCATCAAACAGTAGTTCGTAATGGAGAGCAGCACAATTTGGCCATTTACAATTATTGGGAGGGAGCGGGGGTCCTACGCAACTTAGGGAGGACCGGCACTGCTGGCTATGTAGTTTTCAACCGATTTTTGAATAAGACCGGGAACACTGTCCAATGAAATTTGAGCTTGTTGTGCCACATCATGATTAGTTTGTGTAATATCACAAACGGGCATCAAGGAATTATGTAATATTTTTAAATATGTATTATGTGAATAAACGATTCGACATTTGTAATCACTGAGAGATTCGTACAGTAGCCTATATGGTCCATGGTTCTCGATTGCTTTTGGTAAAAGGACTGTGTGATCACAGTTATGAATATGCAACTACTGACAAACTCCTTTTAGCCTTATTTTTACAGTGGGCAGAATAATTACAGCAACAACAACAAAAGACTGAATCGTGGTTAGTCAGAATGCCCATCTGTCAGTCAAGACCGAAGCAACACGCAAACCTGTAACGACTCGTTATGGCAACAACATTATAGCAGACTATACGTAAAAATAAAGAGGAATTTTGAGCGATTCATTACTGTTATATTATGTATTACTGGATCCTGTTTGGTCTTCACTCTGAGTGACAATCTACAGTAATTACCCCCTCTGGGACATGAGGTTTCTGGAAACCACTTAAAGAAAAAGCATGAATCATGTTGCATCCTCAAGAACTTGATGAATCAGACCAATGTTGGTTAGTGTTTCCAGAACGGCAGGAACTTTAAGTGGCACAAAAAGCTGCCCACTTATGTCAATCACAGGCATTAGCAGAGCGTCTTTCTGAGAACTAATACAGCAATCACAGATGGACACGTCCTAAGCAAAAGAAACAGATATTTCTCTTGATTCGTGCAAAACAAAATGACTTCAAAAACGTTCCTATCGTTCAGCAGCACACTGATTGCTGGAGGATATTCTGCCTCATGTAAGAAAGAAACTGAAAGGGTTATGGACAGAATTTATTGAAATTCTAACAAGAGCTGTTTGCTTTCTCTCAAACAGTGATAAGCCTCAGGCAGCATTCAGTGCTCCAAAGCCCCCTCATCGAGTATTTATATGACATCTGAAAGAGCAGGAATTAAGAAAACACAGTGTGAATGTTTGATAAGTGTAGGAATGATTTAAATGCATCAGATGCTGTCTCTTTGAATAAAGCAGAACATTGAAGTTTGTCATTAGTGCTGTTTTGAATAATGCTGCTTCTCATAAAACTTATCCTTAAAAAGGTCATATTAGGATGCTTTTAAACTAAACAGTTTGATGTACCAATTAAAAAGTAAACCCAGCTATGAAAGAAACCTTGACTAACATTTTTACCGGTCAAAAATTTGAAGTTTTGAAACCATACTATTTTATTTTTTAACTATTTTATTATATTTTTAACATTGATAATAAATCAGTATATTAGAATGATTTCTGAAGGATCATGTGACACTGAAGACTGGAGTAATGATGCTGAAAATTCAGCTTTTCATCACAGAAATAAATAATATTATAAAGTATATTAAAATAGAAAACCATTATTTTAAATTTTAAAAATATTTCACAATATTACTGTTTTTTTCTGTATTTTTGATCAAATAAATGCAGGTTTGATGAGCAAAAACATTAAAAATAGTAATGTTTCTAAACTTTTGAGATAGATAGATAGATAGATAGATAGATAGATAGATAGATAGATAGATAGATAGATAGATAGATAGATAGATAGATAGATAGATAGATTGCAATTCTCGTTTGATTCTCATTTGATTACTGTAATAAAATAAAAAACTTAAGATTAAAAACTTTGATTAAATTAAGTACTTTTTTATTATGGTACAGAGAATAAGGGGGTGGGTGCTTTATTTAAATTTATTTTTATTTATTTAGTTATTTCTCTGTTCTGTCTTTTGATTTGTGGTGAATTTCTAAGTGTTTGGTATCATGAATTATAAAAAATAAAATGCTTTAATATATTAATTTCTCCAATAATGTAATGTCTACAATTACTAGTCAAAACGTCTCGGTTATGTATGTAACCTAAGTTCCCTGAATAGGGAACGAGACACTGCGTCAAACGCTTTGGGAATGCCTCTGCATGATTGCGTTGTGATGCACGTATAAAATTAGTCCAACAGAGTGACGAAACGTGAGGTCACTGACCAGGAAACTATAAAGCCTACCCGAAAATCCATTCATTCAGCTTCTGAAAACCTGAAGCAAGTCGCTTACGGGCATGCTGGGAGTGTGGCGGGGCGACGTAGCGTCTCGTTCCCTATTCAGGGAACTAAGGTTACAAACGTAACCGAGACATTCCCTTTCAAGGGAACTCGCGCTGCGTCGAACACTTTGGGAACGACAATGCCCACGTCCCCATATGAGCAAGTGACCGATAGCACCTGCGCCCCTGGAGTGGAGCCAAGGTCCAGCTCATAGAACCTCACGAAGGTATGCGGCGAGGACCAGCCTGCCACATCACAGACTTCCTGGAGAGAAACTCCTGACAAAAGCGCTTTGGAAGCAGTCATACTCCGGGTCGAGTGAGCTCGAACAGCCAATGGTGAAGGCTGACCAGCCAAATGCTAGTTTTCGGGTAGGCTTTATAGTTTCCTGGTCAGTGACGTCACCCGCCTATGACTTCACTCTATTGGACTGATTTCATACGTGCTTCACGACGCAATCACGCAGAGGCGTTCCCAAAGTGTTCGACTCAGCGCAAGTTCCCTTGAAAGGGAACTACAGTAATTCACTGTAAATAGCTACATGAATCTAAATTAAATATTTCTCATATTTGCCTTTGATGAGCAAAGAGTGTTGAATCCCCCATCTAAACACTGTAACAAGGTCACAGAACACATGAAAACAAAAATGCTTTTATTTTTAATTAATTATTAAATTAAGCGTTTTGCACTCTCTCTCTCTCTCTCTCTCTCTCTCTCTCTGTGTGTGTGTGTGTGTGTGTTTTCTTAGGCTTTAATAAACCTCTTGGACTACCCGTGGAATTCTATCTAGCATTTAAAACTGGAGAGCTAAAAAGAAATGCTGATTTGATACATGTTACGTAACCGTATGTGGCAAGACTTGAGGAGAATCAGACAATAATTACATTCTTGCCTCCAGCACTGTGTCTGATTGAGCCCATTATGCTAACCCAGATTTTAGGTGACAGTGGCTCACCTCTGTGATTATCTGTACTGCATATTTAAGATTAGCTGTTGTGTACCTCAGCTCTCTGTTTGCCACGGTATTTGCAGATGTATTTCCTAGACTCTTAGGGTTGTGATTGAACCCACACTGGTGCTTTGGTCTGGGGAGCTTCAGGAGATTATAATTGTCTGTGGTTATTGATGAGATTTCCTTCTCTTCAGGCCTAACAGACACAGTGAAGAACCAAACTTGGCACCCTGCATTCATTTGTCTGTAAATTCATTAGGATTCAAGACATACAAATTATCTATAAACATGCATTATCACACTGGGATGTAATCAAGTTTTTTTTTTTTTTTTTTTTTTTTTTTTCCCCCACATTAATCCACCAAAATAAATTTATGAGGAACAAAATCCCTACTTTGGGTCTGTTTTTTTTTTTTTTTTTTGTGTAATAAGAGATTTACAGAGATTATTTATTAAATTTGCACATCACTATTTATCACCAATATGCAAGGAGAAATCAGTTAAAGAATTTCATTGTCATTATATATATAAAGAAAATAGAGAAGCAAAATACAGATATTTTATATATTTTTTATATTTAATCATTTCACACACCATAGGAAAGTACTCCAAAATGTTAATTTTGGATAATGTATTTGCTTCAAACCTTGTTGTTGGCTCTCTTGACTACATTATTGACTGGTGGTTGTGTTCTTGACTAATTGAAGAACCTGATTGAGATTGGCTAAAATAAAAAAGGCTCTATTTTATTGCTAGTGAAAGGTCTAGGTTCTGTCGTCCGTCAGATTTTCATAGAGGTTTACATTGATTACCATAATAGCCAACAATAAACCACACACTCAAGTTAATGCATCCCATAAACTGAGATTGATTGATATTATTATTACAAAATGGATAGTTCCGGTCCTTGATTCTGATTGGTTTAGCCGCGTTCAAAGTCGTTGTAAATTATTCTACAAACACCTGTGACCTCATTAAAATAAATATTCTTATGGACTTACCATTTTACAAAAGCAATAAGCCCCGTGAAGCCGTGGTTTACAGTGCTTTAAATTTGATAAAAATAGTATGTGAAACAATGCATGTCGAGTTAATATCTCAAACAGTAGTATGCCATGTGGTGTTGCCACATGACCATGTTCAGTTCAACAAGTGGCATCCAAATTATATTTCAGTAATAAAAACAGCTATTTTGCATTCAAGAAGGTCATGTGTACAGTTGTTGGATGTGGTCACTGTGTTTTGTCTTTGTAGGATAGGTAGTTGTTCAGTTTAGGTATTGGGTTGGATTAAGGGATGTAGAATAAGGTCATGCAGAGTAAGGCATTAATATATGCTTTATAAGTACTAATAATCAGCCAATATCCTAGTAATATGCATGCTAATAAATAAGCAACTAGTTATTAGTGAGAATTGGACCCTAAACTAAAGTGTTACCGATTTAGCCCATTAAAGACAAAATAAGCTTATATGATGCATATGGTTTAACATTCTAGTTTAATAAAATATGTCTCCCAAAGCTTTTTATACAATCATAAACAAAATAAATGATCGGCCCAATGGAGGAGTCATACATTTTCCATAGCCGACATTGGGAAGGACCATCAATAACAACATGTCCTCCAACCAATACGCCCATATAGGTCGTCTGTCACTTCCCTGAAATACGACCCATAGGAGCATTTACTAAAGTTGCGCCCCTATTGACAACAGGACACTTTCATTTTAATGCATTGTACCCTTTTATCTGTGTCATATTTCAGGTTTTCGCGTATTGGTAGAGCATTGCGATATACAACAATATCATGTGATCATGCGATCGTGGGTTCGATCCCAGGGAACGCATGTGCTCATAAAGTGTATATGCACTATAAATCACTAAGGGTAGGTTTAGGGGTGGGTAAAAAAAAATAGTTTTGATAAATGGAAATAAGGTAAGGGACAGTGTAAAAAGTCCACACATTGCATTTAAACGAACACACGTTTTGATTGGTAATGACGGTCATACGTCATTTCATGACGACAGTTGTAACACGAAACTGTCATTAATTTTATGCCAGCTAGAGGTCACATGACTTTAAAATGTAAACATAGGTCGTAATAAGGTGCTTGAAAAAACGACCTATAGGGTTGTTTTTTGGAGGAGGACGGTCTCATCAATAACGGTGGTCTAACCATTTTATAAAAGCAATAAGCCCAGTGAAGCCGTGGTTTACAGTGAATTTAGCACTATGCTACAATGCTTGTCGTATGAATGTTTCAAACAGTAGAATGCTGTGTAGTTACAACATGACCATGCTTAACTCAACGAGTGGCATCCAAATTATATTTCAGTAATAAAAAGAGCCATTTTAGATTCAAGGTCATGTTAACAATTGTTGGACATGGTCACTGTGTTTTGTCTTTGTAGGACAGTGTAGTAGTATGTTATTGCAACATACACTCTTAGAAGAAAAGGTTTTATATAGAACTTCCTTTTAGGGGTTTCCATCATGATCATTATGATGTAGTTTTAATTTGTTAACTTTGACTTTTATAAAACTTTACCAATTAAATGGCTCATAAATACACTTTATCACTAGAAGAAATTGAAATAACCCATTAAACATGACAGTATTAGGCAATCAATTAAGACATTTCTCCTTGTATAGAACCTTTTTGGCATAAAGTGTTCTTTAAAATGGAGTCAAGAACCCTAGGGTTCTAAATAGAACCCCACTGAACCAATTTTTTCTAAGAGTGTCAGTGTCACGTCACTAAGTCAGTGGTAAATGTGCTATCTAGAATTATACAGAATTATAACAGATATCTATAAAACCTTAAATAGTCTGCTTTATCAGATCATATGCAGAATTTAGAATCAATATGTTGGCGACATTTAGTTTACAGTACTTGCAGCCAGTTTGTGCAGTACAGTATGAACTACAGCGCTAGTACTGAACAGTCCAAATCTGTTTTCGCTGCATTTGCTTGCTGCTGTGTGTTTTGTATATGGCTCGTTGAACAGAGTTCTCTTTGCACTGTTGGATTAGTGAAGTCGTGGGGCCTGATCGATAGCAGTCTTACTGTCAGTATCGATCACATGTTTTTGTGCGCTCCCTGCGACTCTGTAATAAAAGGTAAATATTTAATGGCACCTGCTCAATCGTGGTCCACCACCCACTGCCCAGAATGATGCAACATTATCAATCTTTATCCCACCTCCCTCTGTTTAAATGGTTGGAGTCTGGCTGATGAAAGTGGCTCTTTATTTTTTCATTGCAGTTCACTTCAGGAGATTGTGTGCTAGTGTAGGCCAGGAATCAAGCTGAGCCAATGCTTGTACGGTGCTTGCTTAGCTTTTCTGATGTACATGGAGCCTTAGTTTTTTCTAGTCAAGTTAGTCATGTCTACTATGATTCTGGTTTTTAGTCTTTTCAATATAGTTGCGTAATGTTCTTGACCATTAAGTTAAGAACATTCTGCAACTATATCTTTTGTTTACATATTGTTTGAGAACTGATGTGGTTGTACTATACAAAGACAAACATCATTTTTCATGATTCTTTTTTGTTTTACATGACTTAATTCCATTCAATTATAAGCCTCTTTATGACATTTAATCACATTTCTCCCAAAAGTCATTAATATGAAAAAGTTAATGTAGTATTCATGGTAGTATTTGTATTTAATTTATGCTAATTTCATGCTATGTACTAATGACAATTACCATTGAGAATAATTGTTGAAAAAATGAGAATATGTTGAAGTATTATAAATTGTCATGAAAACAATGTCACAAAAATAGCAATAATTCTTAATGCAATAAATAGTTTAAGTACACTTTATTTATTTGCAGTTCTCACTATTAACTATGACTTTTGTCTCAATAAACTCCTAATTACTGCTTATCAATAGTTAGTAAGTTTAGATATTGGGATTAAAGGATGAAGTCATTAATATGTGCTTTATAAGTACTAATAAACAGCCAATATCCTAGTAATATGCATGCTAATAAGCAACTAGTTAATAGTGAGAATTGGACCCTAAACTAAAATGTTACCGATTTAGCCCATTAACGCCAGTAGCTTAAGACAGAATAAGCTTATATGATGCATATGGTTTAGCATTCTAGTTTAATAAAATATGCTTCTGCTTGTCTCCCATAGCTTTTTATACAATCGTAAACAAAATAAATGATCGGCCCAATGGAGGAGTCATATATTTCCATAGCCTACTTCGTGAAGGACCATCAATAACGGTGGTCTGTATCCCTCAGAGTAAGATTTGACAGGAAACACCAAGAGTTACAGTGAAATGTTTAAAATTTAACTCTCAGATTTACTTTGCGCCAAGAAGCAGCATTTCTCACTAGGACCCTAAATGTCAAACATAAAGATGTGTGGTTCTGTTTATGGGGTGTGTTTACTTTAACCTACGTGTTGTCACCATGAGCTAGTGTAGAGACTTCACTAGTTCAGAGAAACGCAGAAGATTGCAAAAGTTCATCAATCCGACATTAATGTATATTTATATTTAAGGCATTTAGTAGATATTCCTATCCAGATTTCACTTAAAGGCACAATATGTAATTATTCGCCACTTATTCAAAACAAAAGGCATAGCTTGATGACGCCTTGATTACGTGGAATCATGGGAGGTGTTGTCTTCATGTCTGAAACATGGTACTCGCAGTAAATCAAGAAAACGAGATTTAAACAATAAGACTTACTGTGTTGAGCTATATAACAATGATTCGTTTTCTGTCGATGAATGTATCCAAACAGATGCTCACCTTTCTAATAAAACACATTATATATTAAAGCGTCTTGGTTTCTACAAAATAAAACCGGAAATTGAGGGTAACGCGGGTATGTTGTCATTGATAGGTGACGCACCTAAAATAAGGTTAAAATAGCTTATTTCTCTGGATTCAAACATTCTAACATTGTTCTAGTGGTTTTTGGATATTTTAATCAAAAATATTACATATTGTGCCTTTAAGAAACTCTTGTGGTCAAATATACAACTTGGAAAGTTGTAAATAAGTAAAGCTTAAACCTTAAGCCTCATGTTTTAGCCTTAGTAAAACCCCAAAACAAATAAACAAGCCATGTTACTTGTGCATGTCACTTTCAGTCTGGAGATTGTGTCTTGCCTGTGGCTCTGCTGTTATGACACGACTTCACACACCTTGCACCTTGGGTTGTATTTGTGGGGGTTACACCTAGCAAGTCTGGGCAATGCTCCATAACCCTGACACAGTCAAGGTGAGAAAAGAAAAAAAGAAGAAACAACAGGTCTCTTCAACTGCTACTGACACAAGAGTTGGTGAGATTTATTGATTTACTGAAAAACTATTATTTCAGATGTTAGCCTGTCGAAATTCATAGGATGTGACAAATTTGGTTCCAAAATCTAGTGAGTTGCCTACATACTGTAGAAATCATTTGAACCTGTTAGTCTGCATCTCTATTTGCATTTTACTCAGCTGCAGTAATCTCTGTGGATGTTTTTGTCCATATAAGGTGGACTTTCTGCGCAAGGGCGCCTCCGGCTTCCAGTATGAATGAAGCACACATTACATGAGTGTTTAGTGCCCCATAATGCTCACATCGCCTGATTTTGGGTAAAAATGAAATAAATATTACTCCTCTATATAGAAATTTGAAGTAAACATATTAGAATCCATCAATATTTCTCCAAATGTGCACGCTTTTGAACTTAAAACCCTGAGGGAAATTTTTCTATTGGCTTTGGACTATTACTGAAAACAAGCTATGTGTACAAAAAAGTTCATTTATTTCAGACATTTAACCAAAAGCCATTAAAAAAAAAACGTGTAAACTTCGGCACTATGGAACTGGAAGTTATTTCTGGGTTTTAGCACTCTTTCCTGTAGATAGCAAGGCAGGTCACTGGGTTTTGCTATTGAGATTTTCATTAGATTATCAGTATTCCAGGTTTTCTGACAAATAGGATTTATTTTCACATGAAGTATTAACTGACAAGTGCTCAGCTTGGAATGAATTTGGGGAAATAATGCTCATTGGGTGGGTTAACAGATATTTGAACTACCACATACAGGTCTTAAACATTTGAGAACAATGTGCAGTAGGCTACTTTAGTCCCTCTGTGTTGATGATTTGCTCGGTTGCCCATGTTCAAACCGATCCCCTGAGTGTGTTTGTGAACAAACAACTGTTTTTAGAAGTTGTGTTTTGAGGTAGCCTTCTTGAAAATTGTATGTTTACCAACAGTTTCCTAATTCTTCAATTCAGCTCAATGGTTTTCTCTCCCAGGTGGCAATTTTCAGATATTAAACCACTGTCAATTTCACAATGAATAAATAAGTAAACACGATGACATTTTTCAGATGACTATGTAGTCTTGTGAAGTCACTCGAAAGGTTTTATTTTGTGAAATGAGTTGTTTAGTCATCCTGTTTAGCTGATGTTTAAAGTATAATGTTTCTTTTGGTTCTTTACAAAGACTGATTTGGATCAAAGAGAATATTGTTGTTTTTCTCCCCAATGCTTCTCTATAACATTCGCACTGCTTGTACATTCATCATTGCTTTGTGCTATTTCTCCAGGTCCAGTGGCAGTCATCAGCGGGGAGGAGGACTCTGCAAGCCCTCTTCATCATGTCAACCATGGTATCGTCACACCCTGCTCTCTCGACGCGGGGCCTGACGCCGTCGTAATCGGCATGAGTCGCATCCCTGTCATCGAGAACCCGCAGTACTTTCGACACGGACACAACTGCAACAAGCCAACCACCTGTGAGTACATGTCTCACTATTTGATGATGCGACTCATTTCAATGTGATTTGGTTCTAAAAATACAATTCAAAGTCAATGTAAAATGCTGGGTTGTTTCAACCCAATTTTTTTTTTTTGAAAGAAGTCTCTTATGCTCACCAAGGCTGCATTTATTTAATCCAAAATACAATAAAAACCTTCAGAAATCATTCTAATATCCTGATTTGATGCTCAAGAAACATTTCTTCTTATTATCAAGAAAGCAGTTGTGCTGCGTAATAAAGTCCATGATTCTTTGATAAAAATGGAATAAATGGAATTAATTTCTCTTTAAAAACTGACCCCAAACTTTATAATGGTATTGTAAATATGGTCAAATTTGTATGGAAGCTTGTTTCCGCCACTGAATAAAAAGAGTTAATTGCGACTTTTTATCTCACAATTCTGACTCTTTTTCTTGCAATGGCGAGTTTACATCTCACGATTCTAACTTTTTTTCTCAGAACTGCGTGATATAAACTTAAAGTTATAAAGTTGTGAAAAAATGTATCTCTCGCAATTCTGAATTTATAACTCGCAAGTTTTTATTTAACAATTCTGAGACAAAAAGTCACAGTTGTGAGTTTATATCACGCAATTCTGAGAAAAAGAGTCAAAATTGCGAGATGTAAATTCATAATTGAGAGGAAAACAAAGTCAGAATTGTGAGATAAAAAGTAGCAGTTACTTTTTTCTTTTTTATTCAGTGGCAGAAACAAGCTTCCATACAAATTTAACCATATTTACAATACCATTATAAAGTTTGGGGTCAGTTTTTAAAGAGAAATTAATCCCATTTATTCCATTTTTATCAAAGAATCATGGACTTTATTACGCAGCACAACTGCTTTCTTGATAATAAGAAGAAATGTTTCTTGAGCATCAAATCAGGATATTAGAATGATTTCTGAAGGTTTTTATTGTATTTTGGATTAAATAAATGCAGCCTTGGTGAGCATAAGAGACTTCTTTCAAAAAAAATTTTTGGGTTGAAACAACCCAGCATTTTTAGAGTGTACTCTTGGCCTTTTAACTAGCCTGCAGTATATCCTCATTATGTAGCACAGTATATGAGTCACTATGAAGATATTTGAATAAGCACAATAGTGTTAAAAATAGATGACTTTTGGATACCCTGAGCTTGCACTTATTGCAGAGAGCATGAGAACAAATGCCAACACCATTGTTTGTATGGCAATGAATGAATACGCAGAGCTCCTGCTAAGATTTATGAGATCATTTATATGTTTATTTGCTATTTTTGGGGCTCGTTGTGACCGATGAGTTCCACATTGACAATTACTTTTCTAGAGCAAATGGTGTCATAGTTTAGACCTTTAATGTAATTAATTGGAACAAATATACTTGTCACTTTACATAAGTGATTTTGTTAGCCAAATTTAGAGGTTAAAAGGGGCCCTGACTGATTTATGGCACATAGTATCGGATATATGGGGACACAGACTTGCACACATCAACACACACAGTCTATTTATATTCCAGGCACAAAACAGTGGTCTATTCACAGGGTGCACTGACGGCTATGAAAAGGAATCCAAAAGGCAGAGGACAATCACATTTTGCCCTCATGAATAAATTAACTCTTTATGCATAATGGATGGCATAAAATCTTTATGGCTGTAGATACATAACCATCATGGCCGTGCCCATATCTGACGAGTGTGTGATATTTAAATGACAGTTAGCTGCTTAAGAGAGGGTATATTTTTACTTCTCAGGCTCTGAGCTACTAGAAAGCACTTAATGCGTTGGCTGTAGTAAGCTGAATAATTTATATAAAGATACACCTTATAAAAATGGTCCAAGGATCAGCTCATGCTTTTTTTATAGAGAATATAATCTAGTAGAGCTGTGTGTATCAGACCAGTTTCACCCAGTTAATACTGAGTTTACATTTGTAGACATGACTAATCCAAATCCATAAAGGATATGTAATAAAGCAAGAATCCAGTGGTCCATGAGAAATAGTATGTATAGCATAAATCAGATACAGACTATTTTAGAAGTGTTAAGACTTTTCCATTGTGATATTTATCAATGTCATTATATTTATAAATATCAAATATAATTATATTTTTTAAATATATTATTTACGTTTTATTTTCATACAGTAATATTTTATACTTCATGTTTCAATTCATAATAAAAATATTTGTATTGTATTACTGTTATATGTGACCCTGGACCACAAAACGAGTCATGAGGGTCAGTTTTTTGAAATTGAGATTTATACACCATCTGAATAAATAAGCTTTCCAGAGATGTATGGTTTGTTATGATAAAACAATTTTTGGCCAAGATACAACTATTTGAAAATCTGGAATCTGAGGGTGCAAAAAAAGTTGTCCTTTAAAGTTGTCCTTAGCAATGCATATCCACTCACAAAAACACATTTTTGATATATTTACAGTAGGAAATTTACTAAATATCTTCATGGAACATGATCTTTACTTAATA
The DNA here is from genome assembly GCA_037101425.1 of Elopichthys bambusa. NCBI lineage: Eukaryota > Metazoa > Chordata > Actinopteri > Cypriniformes > Xenocyprididae > Elopichthys > Elopichthys bambusa. The sequence continues at coordinate 4,506,727 of CM074432.1, forward strand.
TCCTAATGATTTTTGGCATAAAAGAAAAATCGATAATTTTGACCCATACAACGTATTGTTGGTTATTGCAACAAATATACCCGTGCGACTTATGACTGGTTTTGTGGTCCAGGGTCACATATAGTAATGATAAAATAATAATGGAAATACACAAAAGTAAAATGTAATGGCATTATGATAATTTGTGGGGAAACATTTATTTAATCATCATTAATGTCTCAATGCAACAAAATAGGCTTAATTCTTTAAGCTATATGATTTTTGTGTGAAATGTGAATTCATACAACAATTTTGACAATTAAAAATTGTACTTGCATGATTACGGTTTTATTTGTAGACTTCTGAAGTAGGATTGTTTGAAAGGAAGCCGTTGCACGGCTTCAAGTAAGCAAGTCCCTTGAGCCATGACATGCTAACTTTTCAGGAATCCCTAAGATGACTGACTCACACAAGCTATTTTGCAATTACAATTGAGTTCAGCTGCATTTACTTCCCTTTTCAACCCAACATGAGTTAATTCCTGAACTACTTAGCATCTCAGTTGGTGGTTAGCACCTGTGTCCAAGATCCAAGAATAATCTCTAGCATCTCATTTGCACATTGGAGACCAAGTGTTGACTTTTCTGTCTGTTTGAACATCCGTTCACCTTGCTTTTGCCATGTAGATCACAAAACATAGGATTATGTTAACATGACACATTTATTTCAAAAGAGCAAGGAAAATTATCAGTTTTTAAGGGGCGGCTCCTTTAAGGCTTATCAGTAAACAGCTTATGATTGGCTTATGTCATTGCATAGGAAACAGTATCAATGCCCACTCTCACGAGTGTGTTGAACATTTTCCGTATATAAAAAAATTTAATTTACAGACAAAGTATTATTGAAATAATTTACTTGCTGTTTGTGATGCAGCTGCTTCATCTTTTAACAAAAGTTTCTTTGCAAACTCTCCATTACACAGTGCCTTTTTTACAAAACAAAATGCTCCGAATAAACATACAATCCTCTGACACGATCTGGGACGCCATTAAAATAAACCATGCACTTGTTTCCGATGCTGGGATGCTTCTGAAATCTGTACAGAGACACAAATGTGCTGTTTAAACTGGACACATCAAAGTGAAAGTTCTTTCACTCTTCCATTTGTCCTTTTGTCGACAGACTCAAGCGCGTGGAGTATGTCAGAAACTGAATGCATATCTGTATACTGTATCAGTGTAGACAGCATCAGTGATTATAATGGCTTCTATTAGCTTTTGACTCGACGCTCATATTCAATGTAAGGCAAATGTCAGCCGTTAAGTGCCAGAATGCCAGTGGGCGGAGCCTATGGTGTGATGATGTATGACTATTCATCTGTATTTCTCTTGAGAAAGTGCATGTGCAAATGTATTTGCCCGCGTGAAGGTCACAGATCTGGTATTATCAAAACGAGCCATTTTTGGAGCTTGATTAAATAAATACTTTGTTTATAATGAGGAGGACATTTTAAGCTATAAATTGCAGGGCGTTTTAATGGTACAAATACCTCGTATATCTAAAGATAAAGGCAAATTTGATTTCTTATATCATGACCCCTTTAATCATGAACTATTTGCTGCTGGGATACAGCAGCTGGATCACGTATTATTCAGGTAGCAGTATTCTTAGAGGAAGTGAGTGCACTAGCACTTACATTGAGCTCCTTTGATCACAAAAGCTATAAATACAAGATCCTGACAGTTCATTGCAAATATATATAATTTTGAGCAGCGCCAGTTTTAGCACATTTATCAGATTGCCACATTATATCCCTCAATTAAAACAAAACATCATACATTATCAATTTTGAAAAACACATTAGCCTAAATAGCTTAATATGTTGGAAGTTTATGTTGTCACGTGAATTTGTAGCGAGAGCCAAACTGCAATTATATATGCAAGAGTGAAAAGAATGACCTTCCATTTTAAATAACCTGTCTCAAAGATACAATTGAGAAAAGCAATTGTTTTATCATACTCCTGCAATATCCGCTGATTTCTCCCGCTTCATCAGATTAGTGGCCATGGCTGCTGATATTTGTATCCAGCAGTGACCGTGTTTTGTGTCCTGTTCACATTGAACTGCTCGGGACATCTGAAGAAGATATGTCCATGCCGATGTCTGCTGTGTACACCTTCATTGTTCTGGACACAATTACTTCGATTGCATTGTTTCAAGGTAACATTTGATGACAAGCTGAATTTATCAGGCTAAAGAGTGGGAAGACAAAGGCATCCGCTCTGAAAAAGGGCATTGTAAATGAATGCAGGCCAGGTTTAATGGAGCTCTGAATGCACACACCTTCACAAAGATTCTGATTCAACCGATCTATTGTTACTGCTTATAATTGGTCTTCCATCTCATCCAACCTCATTTGAAGTTCAATGAAGGGAGAAACAGACACAAACCAGGTGCTTGATAACAACTGATCAGCTATATTTGTGAATAGATATTTTTTGGGGAAAATCATTTTCTAAAAAAGTCAAGCACCATGATTACTTTAGGACCTATTTTTTTTTTTTTTTAATTTATATGTTCATATTTTAGTTGAAAGTTACAATAACTCCTTCCCTGCCAGCGTTTTTAAACAAAACAGATGCCAGCCACTACCGCCATTTTTTTAAAATTTACACTAAAATGTTATGGTCCCCAGAATATTGTGTTGAATGAATATCTGAACATGCAATATATCAAAAGAAAAAACAGCTGCAACAAAAAAAAACTTTTATTCTAGCTTTATGCATTATTTTTATTTATTTTTTATGGGGGCAAGTTTCTCAAAAATTGAAAAAAAAAAATTCACAAAAGAAAAAAGGATTACAACGTGCATAAGCAATGCTTTTATCACTTGTTTCTGTTCCTTTTTTGCTTGTGTTTTGATCCAGAGATTCTGTACTCTTTCAGGATAACAGTAAAAACAGAGAAAACCAGAACATTCCATCAATGGCAGGGAAAGAGTTAATTACTGTTTCAGTTCACTGTTTTAATTCTACTTTCTTACATTTAAATTTGCATTTAAAAAAAAAATGTATGCATCCTTTTTCTAGTTGAAAATTACATTAATTACATTTGTGAATTTCTTTGAATTTCAGTTTATTTCAGTTTTACATCCTTAAAATTATCTGCATCTTGTTTTTCCTCAATTCAAATTCAGGACTTTAATTAGAATTTATTCTAATTGGTCCTGATTGGTTAACCTCTGCATACTGGCCAAATTATGAAGAAAACTGTAGATAACCTGTTTTTACAGCTAATTTTGCTATTTGAATTAATGAATTATTAGAGAATTACTAAATCATGAATGCACATACTCTCATATTTTAAAATGAACATTTTCACAAAACTTTTGATGTCCCCCAGAATATTTTGTTTGAATATTTGTATAAATATCTGAACATACCAAAAGAAAGAACAGAGCCTCTGCTTTAAAAAAAACTACAGTAGCTTCATGCATTCTTTTTTTATCAACACTTGAATGTGGGTATTTAAAAAACAAAAAAACAAAAAAAACAAAAATGTGTTTAAACAAAAAGCTTTTTTGTCAAAGACTACCATGATCAAAACATAGATGGAATAGATCAAGTCCATCAACACCCCTAAAGCTTCACAGTCCTGTACCTCTTCATGGGTTTAACATTTCATTCGGTAATGTTAGGCAGTTTTGATTTATAAGCCATTTAATGATTGCGTTAAATTAGCCCCTGGTTTCACAGACAAGGCTTAAGCTAGTCCCAGACTAAAATGTGTTTGAGCTGTTTTAACTGAAAAGAAACTTGCACTGACATATCTTAAAGGGTACATAACACAGTTTTCGCCAACCTCATGTTAATCTTGAGTACCTATAGAGTAGTATAGCATCCTTCATATCTCTGAAGAGTCTTTAGTTTTATCAGATTTATAAAAGATACATAAGCTGTACCGGGTCTTTCTGAAAACAGCCGAGCTCCTGGAGGCGCGCCGTGGGCGGAGCTAAAGTGACGAGCACACGCAGCTTTTGTGTAGCGTTCGTCTGCAAGCTATCGATGGTCAGCTAAACAAATGTATTTAAACACACACAATACACCATCGCATTATCCATGGATAACTTTTGAATCACTATAATAAATATGGCGTATAGTGAATGATGAATAATGAATTTATGAATTCACTACGTTTGTGTTGTTTACATTATATGCACTTGCACACCAACTGCCAACAAAACAGTTTTAATGCAGTTTTACTCACCACCTGCGGTTCCGACTCATGACCGGGATCATTATCGCTGTGACCGCTCCATCTTTCAGATTCGAACGGCCTGTAAATCCAGCATGGAACTGGGCCTTGTTTATAAAACCATTAGCGTCGATCCTGAGGGGCTCGAGCAGCCACGGAAAAAACACAAGATATTCTCCATTCATTTTAACCAATAAAAAAATTAATTGCAACTATCAGACACGACTTTATCCTTATTTTGATTTAAGGCGGTTTCTATGGTTACATTTTAATGACAAATATCGAGAGCGCATCAATGTAATGTGTGAGCACAAATCTCTCAGCTCCACTTAACGCTGGGTTCTTTGAGAAGCAAGGTTATCTTTCCCTCACAACCAAAAACACACTTCTTTGGTGACATTGTTGATTTCGTAGTCTAAAAACATCTCAGGCTATGGATGTAACCATGGTTCCCTGAGAACAGGGAACGAGACACTGCTTTTGAAACGCATTTGGGGAACGTCATCACGTGAACCGGTGTCTGAATGCAACTACCAAATCTCACCAATTCTATTGGCCGGCGACAGCCTATGACGCGATTATAGACACGACCCGGAAGTATAAATGAGCACCTAGAGAAGCAGTAAGTACCTTAGCGTCTGAAGGGACTGTTCAGCAGGCAGCCCCGATGCATGGCAGGTAACGCAGTGTCTCGTTCCCTGTTCTCAGGGAACCATGGTTACATACGTAACCTGAGACATTCCCTTTCGAAAGGGAACTCTACACTGCATTTGAAATGCATTTGGGGAACGATATACCCACGCCGCCATGCTTGAGGGGAGGGCATGCCAAAATGGCTAGACAAACGTCAGAACTAGCAGCTTCAACTGAAGTGCCACCCTCCCCACGGGTCAACATAGGCTGTCAGTGACAGCACCTCCTATGGCCAACAGCCCAAGCTATAAGCCTCAAAGCCTACCAAGGCCGCTCAAAGGCTTCTGGGACCAAACTTCTTTTCCGCAGAAAAGAGGGTACGTCTAAGGGAATGTGACCAGGGGGCCCGAAGGAACCCTAGCCAGTCACTTGTCAGGGGAACAAAGTTAACCCTGTATGCCACCAGGGAGGCTGACCTGGTTAGTTAAAGCACCTAGTCTTGGCCAACAACCTGTCTGATCACAGAGTCTCAAATCACATTCTTCAGAGAAGATTTTCAGTATGAGTGACTGCAATAGGGCAGTAACTAACTCAGACCAGAGCGTAGAGATGGGCATCCTGGAGAACAGGACTCAGCTTAGCGCCTTTTACCCTCAAATGAGAGGAGTAACACTCTGCTCAATCCTAGGATCTACTCAGCAATCTACTGATCTACTAGTATCTACTGATTATTTGCACTGAGGAGGCTGTGCACTCTAAAGGAACCCAACAAAGGGGAGTACATTTACTAGCTTAGGGGCTGATAGGGAGGCCTCAGAAAGGCCTTCAACCATTAACCAGCTTAGGGAGCTAAGTACTATGCAGGACAACCCTCATCAAGGGGAGTACAGGCTCAACCTAACAGTTAACCGTTCTGTAGGCACAAATCATGGAGGCCCAGAAAAAGGCCTAGAACAGCTCACTTGCTGATAAGCAAGATCCCACAAACAGGGAACTCGTTCAGAATGAAACCGAGTCAAACCAGCAGATAAGACTGTAGAGTGCCCACATAACAGTCAACCTTAACACAATCCGACAAGCAGAGTAAAAACCCTTTTTTACTCTTAAAGCAAGAGGAGTACAAACATACTCCATCACGCTCTGCAGGAGGCCCACAGAAGGGCCTACGATTTCCAGAAAGACACGTAGCGTCAGCTCATGGCAGTGTTCTAAGCTCTAGGGAGCCATAATTAAAACCAAACTCTCGAGTGAGGTTAACTATTTAGCTCAACCTGAGCTAGATTCTATTCCAACAGGCAATTCCAACAGGCAATGTACTCAGTAAAACACTTAAACTCTTTAAGGAGGAGTACACACTATGCCAACATGCTCCGAAAGAGGCCCAAACATTGTCTACTACTCTAGAAAGACACGGGCGTCAGCCAGTGGCAGTGTAAAATAAACCAAATATACCACCAAGCAATGTACTCAGTAAAAGACCTTTTACTCTTTAAGCAAGAGCAGTACAAACCTACGCCATCATGCTCTTGACTCAGAAAGACACGTGGCGTCAGCTAGTGGCAGAACCTAAGCTCTAAGGGAGCCAACATAAAACCAAACTTAGCTTAGGTTAACTACTTAGCTCAACCTGAGCTTGATTATATTTAACACATTCCAACAGGCAATGTACTCAGTGAAGCATTAAAAACTCTCTTAGCAAGAGGAGTATAATTACGCCGACATGCTCTGAAAGAGGTCCAAACAGGACCTATTACTCTAGAAAACACGGGCGCCAGCCAGTGGCAATGTTAAACAAACCAAACCTACCACCATGCAATGTACTCAGTAAAATATTTTTTACTCTTTAAGCAAGAGGAGTACAGACCTACACCATCATGCTCTTGAAGGAGGCCCAAACGGGGCCTGTGACCCAGAAAGGCACGTGGCGTCAGCTAGTGGCAGTTTCCAAGCTCTAAGGGAGCCATAATTAGAACCAAACTATCAGTGAGGTTAACTATTTAGCTCAACCAGAGCCTGATTCTTATCCAACACATTCCAACAGGCAATGTACCCAAAAAACTCTTAAAGCAAGAAGAGTACAACTACACCAACGTGTTCTGACAGAGGCCCAGACAGGGCCTACTACTCCAGAAAGACACAGGCGTCAGCCAGTGGCAGTGTCTAAGCTCTAAGGGAGCGTAATCTAAGACCACACTACCAAATGAGGTTCCCTAGCTTAACTCAACCTGAGCTTAAAATCTACACATTCCAACAGGCAATGTACTCAGTAAAGATAATTCCAACCTTTACAGTAAGGGGAGTACAAAGAAACATGCTACCATGCTCTGAAGGAGGCCACAAAACGGCCTACTACCTCAAATAAACACGGGCATAAACCTGTGGCAGTGCCAGTATACTAAGTGAGCAAAAAACTCTAACTAAACATCTACCAACAAAACTTGTAATACAACAAGCTATTGTGCTTTGAAGGAGGCGCAAACAAAGCCAACTACTTCAAACAACACAATCATCAATTGTGTTCAACTCTAAAGGGAGTCATATAAGAACCAAACAAAATAGTGAGGTTCAAAACAAAACTCATCCTGAGTTATGCATTCCAATAGGCCATATACTCAGTAAAAACACAGTCACCATGCTGTGAAGGAGGCTAACACAAAGCCTACTACTACAGAAAACAGGTGCTAACCTGTGGCAGCAATAGAGTTAAGGGCTCACATTGTGCAGGGCAAAAATAGAACTAGAGCATTAACAACCCTGAGAAACAGGGGAATGTGAGTTTCAAGGGTGAGCACTTTTCACCAAGACAGAAACATCTGCACTGAACCCTAGGGAACAGGAGCTAAGGAAAGCTAACACTGTTCACTCAAACTTCAATCTCAATTCAAGGGGTTCAGGGAAAAAAGACTAAATGAAAGTATAGAATGAAAAGCTCTAAAAAAGTGGGGCCACAGCAACATTAGCATTTTTTTTTCACACAGTGATAAGGGCCTATCACCTGAGACAACTGCACCAGGGAGACTAACAATAGTCCGCTACCTTAGCTGCTATCTATTCTGCACCTACACCAAAGGGGTAACGAGCCTTGGCCTGACTCTGATAAGAGGAGGCCAGAACTAGGAAACTACACTCTCCTGACAGGGGTAGTAATAAAAGGGGTAAAAACTACAGTATATCACCTAAACCCTAATGTTTCCCAAATGCGTTTCAAACGCAGTGTAGAGTTCCCTTTCGAAAGGGAACAAATCTTTCTTGAGCAAGTCCTGTGCAGGGCTGCCGACGACTTCCGTAAAGCCGAACGAAGTGCGTTGATGGGCGTGCTCTTGCTCTCTTCCGGGAGAAGTGCCCGTGCAAAGAATTCCGCCCTTTATTACGTAATACAGGGCCATACTCAAAAAAAACTGTCCGAAGTCTGTGAGAAATCTGAAGAGTGTTTTTTGGCACAGAAATACTCCAACTCGTTTTTTGAAACTTTGGCCATGTTTAGCACGATAAGCAGAATGCATGAAATAACATTAAAATATGTCAGTGACATTGTTTTGTCTCCAGATGCACACCAGTAATGTTTTTTTCTAATGCACGTTAATAAAAGCTACTTAAATGTCCTAATTGAACTAAGGCCTAATCCTGGCTTAGGCCATGTTCACACAGCATCAGAATACGGTTGTCAGTCCAGTCCTGTAGTCCTTAATATGGTTACGTTTACACGCAGTACGTTATTTATGGGAGTGACAACCGCATTCTATAACCAAACTCACATCCATACATTTTCAGGACTCACAACCGCATTCTCAGAAATTCCGCGCTGTGTGAACGGAACAGGACTGGACAACTAGTTGTCCGTCATGTCATATAGTGCGAGAGAGCCACACTTCTAATGTGTTTTGTGTGTGGTTTTGCTTTCGGTAACTTACAGCCACAGAGATATGAGCTGTGCGTCATCTTAAGGTGTTAGATCCACTCACTGTTTTCCACTGGAGCGGCTCCCGTCAGTTTTGTGTTTCTTTCCAAATTCAAATGCTGTGTCATGCGCGAGACGTCGCAGAGGATGTGACACGACTCCTGCTAGCGCGTTTACATGCTGCTGTTGGTTAATGAAGTTTGAATGGATAAACTCGCGGTTCAACTGGTCTCCTGTCATGTCAAAAGTGTCAAAAGTGACTTTTCAGTTTTATGGACGTCGCCATTTTTAATATTACATTGGTCACTGTCGTTATGGTTACTAGTAAGAGAATACGGGCTTGACTCTCGCTGCACGTTCATACTGTTGCTGTGTGAACGGGACATTTTGTGACTCACACCTGTAAGTAAATGCAGTTGTCAATCCCAAAAACTGACAGTGTGAACGTGGCCTTAGTCTAAGCCCTGTCTGTGAAACCAGGCCTACATGTGCTTAAGCAATGCTTCAGTCATTTGTTTCTGCTTCTTCGCGTGTGTTTTGATCTAGAGATTCTGTACTCTTTCAGAAGATTCCCCCTAGGTCCGTTCACGACCGCTTTCCACTCATCATAAATGAAGGGAATTCCATCAATGACGGAGTCAACTGACAAAGCTTGATGAACAGCACTATTTCTAATCAGAGTTTTACTGCTGCAAACACACCTGGCTGTGTCTCTTTCCTAATTTCAGCCTTCAAGGGTTGATACATGTTCAGTCAGGATGAGAAATAAATGAAT